>CAWUFW010006382.1:0-600000 GCA_963921515.1 Calotriton arnoldi | reverse complement strand
TAAAGCTCCAGACGTCTGTTGCTGTATGCAGTGCTCCACAGAGCCAATCCTTGCTCAGGATATGTTGGCTTTCATGTCAATCTCAGTTTGCTTGCTCCTATTTATGGGTGTTCGCACTGTTCTGTGTTTGACCTTGATAAACATTCATCCTTTGCCATACCCATAACGCTGCATGTTATTTTAAACAAACCGCATGCCTTGCTTTATTTTGGTGTAGCGCCAGACTCGGCTCGATACAAACAAATCTGAGTGGATTGAGGGGCGTTTGTGTTAAAGCTATGCTTCATAGCTCCCTTCTGTGGTGTTCTGCTCTTGGGTAGCAGTATAAGCAATAAATTATTGGGAAAAGGTTTGGATGCTAGAGAGTGTACGAGGCATTAACTTTTTGTATTTTGAATGCCTTTTGGGTTGTAGCAAAGAAAAGATTGATTCATGCTGCAATTTTTTTACTTTTCTGCACACAGCGACTTTGCAAAAAAGATAATGACTTGTTTGCCACCAATAGATAAAGATAGATAAAGAAACTTGTCAGCGGGTTGACAAGACAAATTCTGTGTAGCTGGCCTTAAACCGCTAGATATTGTGCTTGCCAGGTTGTACACTTGCTGTTTTACACCTTCACATTGGGGATCTATGTACTTTAGTCTCTTGGGTCAGTTCTGTGCTTCAGCTCAGCCACTTGCCACTTTCTGATCTTGTGCAAATCAAAGCAAAGTGTGAGATGAGCTGGCTTGGAAAATAATAGAAGTTGTTATTGTGCAATCCACATGTCTAGCTGTTCAAACAACATGGTGCAGAGGTAATGCATTTCAAAAACCCTTTTTTATTTTTTTCTACATGAAAGAAATGTATGGTGTTACGACCCAAAATCTAAAAAACAAACATTTGCAGCTCAATAGGTCTCGCATTTGCGAGAGTTAGAGCTATTGACGTTGTAAAGGACAATGCATTTTACCAATGTGTTATATTGTTATTGTTTTTGGTTTGGAGTGGAGTGGAGTGGATGTATGAGGTATGGAGTGGAATTATGTGGGATGGATTGGAATTGTGTGGGGTGGAAATGTGTGGTGTGGAGTGTATTTGTGTAGTGGACTTATGTGGCATGGTGGTTAGATAGGGGTGAGATCTGCATAGAATAGATATAAAGGTTGAGGTTGAGGTTTGCAGGGGATTCTGGGTAACAGAACTTGGTGAGAGCCACACAAGTCAAGCCCTCCTGGATTCCCCTGGGTGTCTGGTTTACAAAAATGTATAGGTTTGCTAGGTTTCCTTAGGTGGCGGCAGAGTTAGGGTTCAAAATCTACAGTAGGCACTTTGCCAAAAAAGGGTCAGTTTTCACTGTAAAAATGTGGTGTGTCCACGTTGCGTTTTGGGCCGTTTCCTGTCGTGGGCACTAGGCCTACCCACACAAGTGAGGTACCATTTTTATCAGAAGACTTTGGGGAACGCGGGGTGTGTAGAATTTTGTGTATCCACACAGATTCTAGAACTTTCCATCACAGAAATGTGAGGAAAATGTTTGTTTTTTTCTTATTTTTTGTTTTACAAAGTTTGAGGTTTACAAGGGATTCTGGGTAACAGAACCCGGTGAGAGCCACTCAAGTCACCCCATCCTGGATTCCTCTGGGTGTCTAGTTTTAAAAAATGTATAGGTTTTCTAGGTTTCCCTAGGTGCCGGCTGAACTAGGGTTCAAAATCCACAGCTAGGCACTGTGCAAAAAAAGGGTCAGTTTTCACGGTAAAAATGTGGTGTGTCCACATTACGTTTGGGCCGTTTCCTGTTGCGGGCACTAGGCCTACCCACACAAGTGAGGTATCATTGTTATCGGGAGACTTCGGGGAACTCAGAATTGTATTACCTATTGTCTTTCTATGCATTTCTGCCTTCCTAATGTAAGACAATGTGTAAAAAAGAAGTCACTTTGAAAAATGTCCTACAATTTACAGGCTAGTATGGGTAACCACAATTTCGGAGACGTGCAAATAGCTACTGTTTCTAAACTCTATATTTTGTTCCCTTTTCGGAAATACATAGGTGTCTTTGATACCTATTATTCACTCTTTATATTTTTCCAAATTAATTGCTATGTACCCGGTCCACAATGAAAAACCACTGCAAGATGCTGCTCAGTTATTGGCTCTGGGTTCCTTGGGTTCTTGGTGAACCTACAAGTCCTATGTATCCCCACAACCAGAAGGGTCCACCGGATGTAACAGTATATTGCTTTCAAACATCTGTCATACTTAGAAGAAGTTACAGGTGAAAACGCTGGCACAAATGGCTGGTTTTTTTTAACTCATTTTCAATTTTTCTTATTTTCAACTCTTAGTTTCTATAAAAAAAACATGAAGGATCTATACAAATGAACCCTTGCTAAATTCAGAATTTTATCTACTTTTCAGAAATGTATAGCTTTCCGGGATCCATTATTGCTTTTACATCCATTTCTACCACTAGCTGGAAGGAGGTTGAAAGCACAAAAAGTAGCAAAAATAGGCTATGTCCCCGTAAAATGTAAAACGGTGTACAAAATTTTGGTTTTCTGACAAGAGTCTGCTTGTCCCTGAAAACTGGGAAGATGATGATTTCAGCACCACAAACCCTTTTTTGATACCATTTGCAGGGGGAAAGCCAGACGCTTTCTTCTGCAGCGCTTTTTTTCCATATTTCCCAAAAACCCCAAAATTTAGCTGTATTTTGGCTAATTTCTGGGTCCCCTCCAGGGGAATCCACAAACCCTGGGTACCTTTAAAATTCTTATGATGTTGGAAGAAAAGGGCGCAAATTTGGTATGGATACCTTATGTGGTCAAAAAGTTACAGGGGCCTAAGCGCGAACTACCCCAAATAGCCAAAAAAAGGCTTAGCACAGGGGGGGGGAAGGCCTAGCAGCGAAAGGGTTAATATTGTTTTTGTTTCAGGTTTTCTGTTGATTCAAATTTGTAAACGTGAGCAAAGCTGGTGGTAGCAGAGGATCTATACCTCCTGACAGAGTGTTGCGATCTACAAAATCTGAGGACTCCTTCAACAAAGAAAAATGTGTCATATGCCAAACTAATCCGAAAGAAAAGCTAAGATCAACTGCAGTTGGACAGAAGAGAGTTTGAGATGCTGCAGAAATACGGCAAGTTGAAGTTCACAAAAGATTGAAACTGATGGGTGAAGAGGATCAAATATTTTATCATTATAACAAGTGCTACAAGTCATATACAATGGAAAAAAGCCTGGAAAAAATGTGTCAAAAAATAGAAAACAGTGAATCACAGCAAGAATCCGAGTCTTCTGAGAAAGCGATGACAACCAAACCCAATGCCCATCCACTTATAAGATCGATGACTACCCCTTGTCCACCTCCAACAAGTGATCAGAGGATCTTCAATGTGTTATCTGTGGTTTAGCCTGAACAAGGACCAAAGGGAATGACAAAAAACAAAGTAAAGAGTATGCGAGTCTCAAAGGGCAAACATGTTTTTATCTACAGCTAGTTTCTTCCAGGTTGAAGTTTTCAGTTGAGTAGTGTTGTGTAGTTCCTATAGTACCCATGCAGGACCTGCGCGTTTGGATAACATAAACTGTGGGCTTGGTGTTAGACTGACTCTGTGCACCCCCACCGTGTATGTTAGCCGGATTTGCATTAGCTAGCTCACAGTGCCACTAGAATCTCCTCTTATCGGGGAGAGATTAGTTTCTGGCAACCTTAGATCATGACAACCGAAATTCCTCAGAATCGTGGAAACAATGTACTACCTTTCGCTCAGTCACTCGTGCTTACTTATTTGGTGTGTGTCAGAGAGTTACACAGAATAAACAGTCTCGGTGTTTCAATAAGTATTTATTGAACAGTTGTTATTCTAGTGTAAAATATATGTGCTGCAGTAACCAGCAGACAATAGCAGAGATATATTATCAGCAGTACGATAAAAGCAAAGGGATAGAACAGTTCTACCATATTGCAATAATCATGAATACATACATGAATATAACAAGCATTGAAAATGCAATAGGTCTCGCCTTTGATTAAGTTAAAGCCATTTGCTTTGCTAATGGTATTGTATAGCAAAGCAAATGGCTTTAACTTATTAAAAGGCAAGACCTATTGCATTTTCAATGCTTGTTAAAAAGTGGTATCGGAAACTTCAGAAAGGTCCATTTAGCAGTCAGTAGGTTGTTAAAACTTTTATGTTCTTAATTTATTAAAGTGGCGGGTTGATATGAGCTGGATATATTTTAAATGGGCTGTATTTATTAACGAGTATATGAGAAAAAAGCCCCTTTATCCTCTTATTATGGTTGTGGGTCTAATTGAGTTGGGTAATATATTAAAATGTCCTAACTTTTACATTTTTTTATCAATTTTAAAAAGCTGTAGTAAATATTGATAATACTAACTTCATTACATATTAAAAGAAAAACTAAAGCATTAAATTAATATAATGAAAAGCAAATGACAATGGATAACCAAAATAAACCTACAGCAATAAAAAAAAATCAAGGTGCAGTAATACATAAGCCATTTTTCTAGTTTCAGCAAAATAGGTTTATAAACCAACAAAGTATAATTAACTATATAACTAAAATAAAAAGCATTTACAATGCAATAGGTCTCGCAGTGACATTGTTTAAAGCTATTAGCATTGTAAATGACATTGTTTTTTATATTGTTTTTCTTTTCTAAAAAGTATATAGTATATATTATTAATTATGCACCATTAGACTGGAGATGAATTAGTGAGGAAAAAAAAAAGATAAAGCAACAGGACATCTCATCTATATCACACTGATAAAACAAACTGGATTACATGCATTTGTGATTGTTTCACTTATTTGAGAGGGGTCTGTGTTTTATTGACAAATTACGTTAAAGTGACACTGCATATAAATTGCTAAATTATTAGGTGTGTTTGCTTAGAATCTTTTAATTAAAACAGCTGGTGTTTCCACAGCTTAAATTAGTATAGTCGTAGCTTGTGAGAAGAAATATCTGGAAAACAGATATTCGCTTTTGTGAATTATGTGGTATTTTATGTGAATTCTATTTTTCCTGCAACGCAAAGAAAGCTTAGTCAAAACATAACGTCCCTTTAAACGCAATGGACATCTTACACATTTGAGAGGGTCATAGTAGGACACAGGTTATTAATTGTCTATGTATGCGTTGCCCACATGTACAGAGGGAATTTGCACATCCCGGATATTTTTGACTATCAACAATGGTAATGCAAGGGCAAAATGAATACTTGACAGATGATAGTAGTGTCTTTATATAATCATGTCCAGCCCCCAGCTCCACCCCCTTGCCCGCCCTCTAAGTTAATTTGAGTGATACCTGCTCTTATTTTTCCCATTTAAACGCTGCACGCAGGGCTTTAAGTGGGACTAGTCTTGCGGTGCTGACTAAAAAGCAGGCGCTGAGACAGGTCGCCATTGGGCTCTCCATTTTTGCCCTCACCGTCAGGACGAAAAAAATTAATGTTAACCTTGCAGCACTGCCACCCTTCACTGCCTGTGATGCAACTTCAAAGAGACTCGTTGTAGTTCTGTCACTGTCTCACCATTTCAGAACTGAAGCATTTTCAATGCGCTATGCTACGAAGTCATGGCTGTTGCTTATTTATGTTATGCAACTAACAACCATTGACAATACCAATAGTACTGGAGTGTTGTAAGTGTAATGTTACTTGCTGTATTATATATCTAGATGTAATGACAGAAGTAGCAAAATACCAGCCGGGCGGCACACTATGCTAAGTATAGATCTTCAGTGCTTTTAAGCCACACCCTTAATTACATATCTCACGTACCTATGAGAGGTCCCACAGTTTTTTCATCCCACTTAAAGCCCTGACTGCACGTAACCTCTAATTGCATCAGCATTATTAAAGCTCGACTAATGCTTATTTTTCCAGATGTATTCTGTAGCGTTCTACCGAAAAATACAGTCAGTTTACAAAAGACATTGCCATTGAAGATGTTATTTTACGAGTAAGGATAATATGTTAGAGCTATCAAAGATGTCACGTGACCTCGTGCCATTCGAAAGAAGAATACAGAATCCCTTTTGCGTTCTGGTACTGGTAGTTTTACTTTTCAGGCTTTATAAAACCATTCCCTACTACTGTTATTTGCATTTCTGTACGTTTACAGCCTTCCAACGCGCTTGGCAGGCAACAAAAAAAATAATTACACAGTTTTCAAATAATAACGTGGCGCATTATAAATTAACATAGCGCTATAAAGTTGCCCCCGGGCTGAACATTGGCGCTACGGAAAACTATACTACGATGTTGCAGAGTCTGGCCCGTCTCATGTCCGAAACGTCTCCAATAACTTAAAACAGAAAAAGTGTCCTTGCGGGGGTTGTGTGGAGGGGGGCGGGGGGAATAGTGGGACACTTACCATATGGAGCACTTTGAACATCGCCTGCACAGTTCGGAGGGAGCCCCGGTCTATGGTACCGGAGTCCTGGGACACCGTCACGCTGCTGGCGCTGGTCCGGACAACGTGCACACTCATGGCTGGTCCTGGGGTGTCCGGTGCTGCAGCAGCCTGCCCTGTCACTACAGCTACCTTCTCTCTTACTACAACAGCTGCCGACCCCTTCGGCACCTTCCCTCACACCCTCAATTGAGCATTCACTCAATCCTTGTGCACCCTCTCTCGACACATCGGCCAACCCCTCGTGTTCCCGACTGCTCTCTTCCTCTGCCACTCTGCTGGTCCCCCACTTCCGCTTTAATTGCTCTCCGTCTCGGCCCTCCACTTCCTTAGCACTCGGCTGATAGCATCACTCCACCCATTTGCCTAAGCCATGTATCCCCCTTTTCTCTGCACCGTGCAGCACCCGTACTCTTTAACGTGCCTCCGGGCGGAATGCACGCGTCGGGGTATCTGGGACTTGGAGTCCTGCTCATTGGCCATTCCTCACGGCGGAAGAATTACGGGCTACACACTTCTTTACCCCCCACTGAGCAGTTGCTCATCAGGCAGTACAACAGGCAGGCAGTACAACAACCTACCCTGGAGACAAACCTCAATCAGTGCTTATATGATGCAGTTCTTGTGCACTTAAAGTCAGTCCTGGACTCCAGGCCTCAGACCCACGTTACTCTGTTTCCCATAGCACAGATGTTCATTAGGCAGTGCACGGCTGCCGTTGCCCGCGTCTCCCACTACTTATTTACTGTATCTGCACCAGTTCGATGGTACTCAACAGGCTGGATCACCGCAGCCCCACGCCGCAGCCCCACGGTGCACAGGACACAGTTCAGTGCATTCATGCAGGGGCGCGGCGAATCATGACCCGGTAACCGGGCGCAGCTGCGCTACGTCGCAGGAATTCTCGGGCAGCCACACGCTACCACAAACGGATTAAGATCCCCCGGGCAGCTCAGTAGTATAGCGGCATCACTCGCCATGCGTGCACAGATGCCTCCGCAATGCCGCGGCTCAGGCTCCCATCCCCGAGGCGCCTTCACCATAGCTCCGCTTTCCCATTCACTGCGGGGGCTGGTTAGAAGCAGGCTCATATTATCTGATTAAAGCCCCACTAATGCAATAAAACCGACAAATATCTTATAACAAGCACGCTCGCGCGGCAGCAGGGGGAGGGGAGAGAGGAGGGGGCCTGCGCGATTACCTTGCGGGAGCGAGCAGCAAGGCGTGATAATTGATAACATATGGCGCCAGCTGCTCGCTCCCGCAAGGGAATCGCCAAACGTGCACGCATTGCCATTGCAAGCAATGCCACGCGTGCACGTTTTTGGCCTCAAAACCTACTCGATGGCTAAAGGTCTTTTTCCTATGCAGCGCATGCGCGCTGCGTAGGCGAGACCTAAAAAGCATTATGAAAAGTGCGCGTACTCCTACGATGCCTAACTAGATGTACCTGAGTGTACCTAGCATATGTGTGTAGGTCTAAAAGCCTAAGAGCCAAGAATCCTTCTAGGATTTAGTCGAACCCCCATACTTGAATAGAGAGAGTGTGGGACCCCGTCCTGGTCTCGAGTTGGACACCCCGCAAGGGCTGTGTCAGACCGCTGTCAGCTGGAGCGACTGCATGCAGGAGCCTCAGCGTCTCTGGTCAGTGTGTCAGCATTGAAGTCTCAGTTCCCTCTGTCTTACCGGGGTAAGATGTGGTGTATTTATACCCTGAAGACTCTAGTTGCTTCCTATGGTTTGTATTGGGCCTTGTTAGACTTGAGGAAGACATCACGGGTGAACTTTGTACATACATATTATGCAGGTGGTGTATTCCTAGAGAGTCATGCATAATTGATGAGTACAGTGTGGGCCTGTGTTTGGGAAAAACCCTGCTGTATTCAAAACCACAGGCTAGATAACGTTCAGCCCTCAGAGCTCGTTGTGTACTAGCGAGGACCAATGTAGGTGAAAGATCATGCCTATATAAGGAATCATGACTATAATAGGACATGTACAGTTATGACCGTAATAGGGCATATGCAGCTTTGACCATAATAGGGCAAGTACGAATATGACCGTATTAGGGCAAATACGAATACGTCCATTTTAGGGCATGTATGAACGGGTCTACATTAGGGCCTCTATACGGGACATAACACCCACTCCTCTTCCGAACAGGATGACAATGACCATGCTTAAAATCTGGACAATTTAAAAACATTTCAAAAGCAAGTAAAAACATGGTTTTAAAATTGTTAAAAAAAAAATTCAAAAATGTTACAATTCAGCTATTTCCAATTGCCACAAAAAAAAAATGTCTATTTTGTTTCTCTATATAAGTTGCTTCACTCAAAGCGGAAGAAGGCCACGCTTTTCTCAAGCGAAAGTGTCAATTTAGGAAATGTTCCAGATTTGCTCGTTTATTATGAAAACGAGTGGAGAAGCCAAATTCTTTCCCAGGATGCGATGAGCCAATTTGAGATTAAGTGTCCTGGCTGGGAAGCACAACATTATCAGTGTGAGCTACTGCAGACGACAAATCCAACGCCTCACATAGATGGTATGTAGCACCGCCAACAGTCGGTGCTGCGGCAGCTTGTGCGGCAGTTGTTACCTGGGTGCCTGAGGAGGAGTCACCTAACCCAGCAGGAGCAAACGGCACCTGTGGATTCTCAAGGAATGCATTCATCAGAATCGGAAGACGCTGGGGACAACGCAGAGCATGGGCCTTTAGGGGGTCCAGCATTGCATCCGTGTCCGGAGGCGCATCTGATGGAAATGTTAGACAAAGATCCAACGTGCATTCTTCTCCGCAAAGCAGGCATCGAAGAACAGGTAAGATGCAGTCTACCCAGACTGGTCGAAAGGATAGAAACCAGGAGGCATTGAGTTCTCGCAGGCAAGAAATGCCCAGAAGTTGTACCATGCATTCACGGTATTTCCGCTCCAGGAGCACGTTCGCCATTCCCTCTGGAATTGGGCCGTCCATTGCGTAGCAGTAGTATTATAAATAGGACCCCTGCAATCAGTAATAGGATAAGCAGGAGTCCTCCAAATACGCTTCCCAATACAGAGTGTATAAAATTTGGTATTACTCCGAGGACTGTCTGAAAGGTGCTTAACAGTCCTGACCCTATGGTCTTAAATAGGTGTACAATACCGCTCGTATCAGACATATTGAAGATACGACCCACCATTTCTGCGAAATGAATGGGGCAGTATGTACGTATGAGCGCCTGTATCTCACTCGAGGTCCTTGCAACTTGAAGTTCATAGGTTTCTCGAGCGGTGGTTGAGGGCACGGGTTGCTGTAAAAGCATGGCTTGCAGTCTGCTCAGAGTATCAAATTGTATGAAAGAAACGTTCAGTGAAGGCCATAGCGGCGCCTCCCTGACTGTGTTCAGTGGTGGAAACAATACTTGCATACAGCAAGTAACCCTGGAGTTAACGGTGACCAGATAGGCGACGCCCGGAAGCATCCCACAGCAACCTTGATCATTTAGCATCAAGTAACTCCCATTCGAGAGCAGCTCAAAAACCGGCGTGATCACAGCAGCTGGGGTCCCAGTCATGTGACACGATAGGTTTGCTACTGAACCGCTACAGGCTCCGTGCAGAGAAATATCCTGACACATGAGAGAACCGCTTAAAGCGTTCTTGCAGTTTGCACCGCTCAGAAATACTTCTCGATCCCCATTCCGGCATCGATATCTATATGGTAACTCCCAAGATTCCTTAATGTATCCCTTACCCATTTTTTCATATTTGCCTGCCTGCCTTTGCTCAAGGCAATATTGAAACTGAAACGTAGTGACCGGCAGAGTGATTTGGCTATGAATTAGCCATTCAGTTGATGGTAATTCGGCTACAGTAAATGGTAACCTTTCCATTTTCTCAATACGCAGCATTGTATATTTGGCTCCCCTTTGTGCCATTTCTGTCTGTTTATCAGTTAGATTATATTCTGAAAACAGAGACGTGGTGTTTATAAAACGCCAGGGCACATAGCCTGCACGCAAAGATTGTAGCGTCCAGCTTAGCATCATAATAGAACACAACTGTGATTGCCCGTGTTGTAACAAGGCCAGATCTTGTTCCAATATGTCGATTGCCGAAGACACAATGTTGCCTAAGGAGTAAATCCTGGAGGTCAAAGTTGTTAACCCATTTTCCACTACAGCTAATGCCTTCTCTAAGTAAACGGTCTATTTCCCGTATTCTTTCTGCGGCCTCTTGTTGGGATATTTTCCAGTTTTCACTATAATAGGCATAAATGCCAGCATATATGAAACGTTTCTGACGTGTTTTCCTTGGGCCTAGTAAAAAATCCCTAAGGTCTACATCAGAAGTTGTACCATGCGTTCACGGTATTTCCGCTCCAGGAGCACATTCGCCATTCCCTCGGGAATTGGGCCGTCCATTGCGTAGCAGTAGTATTATAAATAGGACCCCTGCAATCAGTAATAGGATAAGCGGGAGTCCTCCAAATACGCTTCCCAATATGGAGTGTATAAAATTTGGGATTACTCCGAGGACTGTCTGAAAGGTGCTTAACAGTCCTGACCCTATGGTCTTAAATAGGTGTACAATACAGCTCGCATCAGACATATTGAAGATACGACCCACCAGTTCTGCGAAATGAATGGGTCAGTTTGTACGTATGAGCGCCTGTATCTCACTCGAGGTCCTTGCAACTTGAAGTTCATAGGTTTCTCGAGCGGAGGTTAAGGGCACGGGTTGCTGTAAAAGCATGGCTTGCAGTCTGCTCAGTGTATCAAATTGTATGAAAGAAACGTTCAGTGAAGGTCATAGCGGCGCCTCCCTGACTGTGTTCAGTGGTGGAAACAATACTTGCATACAGCAAGTAACCCTGGAGTTAACGGTGACCAGATAGGCGATGCCCGGAAGCATCCCACTGCAACCTTGATCATTTAGCATCAAGTAACTCCCATTCGAGAGCAGCTCAAAAACCGGCGTGATCACGGCAGCTGGGGTCCCAGTCATGTGACACGATAGGTTTGCTACTGAACCGCTACAGGCTCCGTGCAGAGAAATATCCTGACACATGAGAGAACCGCTTAAAGCGTTCTTGCAGTTTGCACCGCTCAGAAATACTTCTCGATCCCCATTCCGGCATCGATATCTATATGGTAACTCCCAAGATTCCTTAATGTATCCCTTGCCTATTTTTTCATATTTGCCTGCCTGCTTTTGTTCAAGGCATTATTGAAACTGAAACGTAGTGATTTGGCCATGAATTAGCCATTCAGTTGATTGTAATTCGGCTACAGTAAATGGTAGCCTTTCCATTTTCTCAATACGCAGCATTGTATATTTGGCTCTACTTTGTGCCATTTCTGTCTGTTTATCAGTTAGATTGTATTCTGAAAACAGAGACGTGGTGTTTATAAAACGCCAGGGCACATAGCCTGCATGCAAAGATTGTAGCGTCCAGCTTAGCATCATAATAGAACGTGACTGTGATTGCCCGTGTTGGAACAAGGCCAGATCTTGTTCCAATATGTTGATTGCCGAAGACACAATGTTGCCTAAGGAGTAAATCCTGGAGGTCAAAGTTGTTAACCCATTAGCCACTACAGCTAATGCCTTCTCTAAGTTAATACGGTCTATTTCCCGTATTCTTTCTGCGGCCTCTTGTTGGGATATTTTCCAGAGCTTACCAACTATGCCTTAGCTCTAACGGAGGTAATGAACCTGGATGTGAACCATAAGGTCAAGTGGCTATCATATGTGAAGAAAACAATGATGCAACTTGGCCTTAAAGATTCATGGGATACCCAGACTCCGCCGAGTAAAGCGGAACTTAAGAGATATTATTGGGACTGGTCTGACAGGCAAGAAGTATGCAAGCCAATGATGGGTAGATTGTCAGAAGAGTTCCTTTTGTTTAAGCAAGTCAGATGTTTGGAGCCTTACCTAGATGTGATCCAGGTCCCACGAGATAGGACCCTGTACATTCAGTTTAGGTTCGGTACGCTCCCTGTTAACACCTATATTACCAAGTGGCATACAGCCGAGAACATGACAGAGCACTGTCCGTGCTGCGGAGCGTTGGTCGAATGCATTGCCCATGTCCTCTTTGCTTGCCCTGCATATGCTACAGCTAGGAGCAAGTGGATAAAACCAATATGTAGTGACATGGGCACCCGCGACTTCCGGTCTGCTCTGCGCATTCTAAAATCTGATCCCAGTGTCCTTTTTTCATGCGGAGTGGCCAAGTTCTTAGGCCGAGCCTGGCTAATCAGAATTAGAGCCATACAAAGTGTGACCCCAATGTAGAGACACGATTTATTATAGGTGTTTAAACCACATACTATATTGGTCTGCAATGTAACTTTTTAAATATTAATTATGATATAGATAGCATTAGCACCTTATACATACATGGTTATATACTGCTCACTATAACTGACTTGTCCCCTATATGTATATAGTGTCCCAGAATGAAATCTTTTATGTTACTTGTTTAATGGTTTTAACCAAATATGCTGCTATTAATTTTATGGATAGCATTAGTACCTTACACATACACTGTTATATACTGCTCACTATAACTGACTTGTCCCCTATATGTACATAGTGTCCCAGAATGAAATCTCTTTTATGATATTTGTTTAATGGTTTTAACCAAATATGCTGCTATTAATTATACCTTATGAGATTTTTAAATAACCCTCTGTATTCCATGATCTTTTTCTCTTTTTATTGTACAGATGCTATTTTATTGTATATATGCTATTCGATGCTTTTGACATATGTTGTCGAATAAAGCTATTTGAAATGAAATGATATTTTCCAGTTTTCACTATAATAGGCATAAATGCCAGCATATATGAAACGTTTCTGACGTGTTTTCCTTGGGCCTAGTAAAAAATCCCTAAGGTCTACATCAGGTGTGAGTAAGGTCAAATGATGTTTTACTTCTGTGAGGGTTGAGGTTTCTAGCCAATCAAGGTACAACTTCCCAACAGTATAGGATGTCACTACCCCTGGGTGTTGTCTTTGTACATAGCAAGGATCTGGCCTATGGATACTAAATCCCTCGGGTGTACCTAGGAATCTCTGTTGACATGTGTTCGTGTCAATGGGCCAGATCAGCCATCCTGTCCAATTGAGATCTGACCTGTTGTACTGGAGAATGTCATCTAATCTTACCCCTTGTGTAGTTGAATTCTGCCCCCCACCCATCTGTGATGGTGTAGGAAACCCGGGTGAGTTTATTTCCTTGTTCTTGGCTAGTCCAAGACAGGACGTCTGTTGCACAGTGTCATTTAGAAATATCATCTGCTGTGTAATGAGGCATGCTCTAAAAAGCGCTTCTGTTCCCTGGACTTGCCAGTCCCTCGAACCCCAGATTGATTTTAAATCTACAGTGTCCTTCCATAGGTCGAAACCCTGTGTAGACAACTGGGCCATAAAGGAAGCAGAGTAAATCTGTTTGGTGTTAGTTAACATAATTTTCTTGTGCTGATGTTTTTGCCACTTTGTAACAAAATGACTTTGGGTCTGATGTATTAAACCCTGAAAAGTATGTGAATTTCTGCGCAAAGGTTTGCGAACTACCTTTTGGAGGTGTTGGGCAGTGTTCCCACTGGTGGTATTCAAATACATTTCTAGGTGTTATAGATTTCTGCAAGAAATGATGACCATAATGTTGGTAACAGTACAATGTATCATAGTCTGAAGTACCTTCTAACATTTCGATGTTCGGAAATGCAGCCGTTTTTTCTAAATCAGACATTAAATTATTTACAGTTTGTGTCCCAATCATCAGATAATGTACTGGAGGTAATGATTTCACTTAAAGAAATTTTAAATACATGTTTAAGCTTTAAAAGTTCAGTCGGACCGAATATATCAAAATCAATCTTGTCCCATACTATACCGTCCGGTATAGGAACTGCTGTGATGTTCACTGAAGACAAGTCTCTTGGTTCACGATGTGAAGACTGGTGTGGTTTTAAAATCAAATTGACTCTTTGGGCTGTAGAGCTCTGCTGGAGATATCGTCCATTAATAAGCATACTAAAAGTTAGAATTAAACCTAGCCAGAAAAGAAAAAAGAAAATCCCAGTGATATACCATAGTTCAATCCAAGGTGACACCAGGTAAGTCTTTCTAAAAAAGTTTAAAAAGTCAGTGAGTTTCTGTTTGAGTGATTTTTTGGCTGGCGTTGTTTCCGGTTCACTTGGATCCAGTGAAAACGTATCAAAGTTCATGAAATAGCCAGAAGCAGTTCGATCAATTGTTGGAATTGCATCGGGATTTGTTGAAATCGGATTTTGCTCTTGACGAGGCATGTTGACGTAGATGTCTGTAGTCGGTCTTATTGCAACTTGGTTGTTAAGTTGATTTTCTTCTTGTTGAAGTGGAACGAGTTCTATAGCATTGTTGCTTAGTCCTTCATTCCGTACAGGTGGCTCTTCAAACGTGATGAGTCTTTCTGTTTGGACTCCTTGGATTGTAACGAGAGGAGGGCGTCTGCTACTGTGGAGTCCACGTGGCCTACTGTTTAGTATCGGCCACATAGTGTGGTTTGATTAAGTTAATTGAGACAAATCTTTTCTCCTCTTTCCCGGCAAAAGGCGGCAGAAGTACAGTTCTTGTGCCTTGGATTGCTAGGACCGGTACAGGCTTTCTGTATGATGGCCCAAATTCTTTCTTGTCAGCAATCTTCTCTCTGACCAGATCCCCGACTTTTGGGATCTAGATAGGTCTTGCCGTTACTGCCTTGACTTCCTCAGTGGCGGTCTGTTTTAAGTGGACTTTGCTTTGTTGTGTCCTGGATTCATTTAGATCCTGTAAAACAGCCAAACGATCATGGATATCAAATGGTTTTTCATCCGCCACTGTGCCTTCACAATCAAGATCAGGTACCCACGTTCTTGTCCCAAATAGGACCTCGTAAGGAGTGACTCCCCCTAGAGAGCTTCTTGGCTGATTGTTTATTGCTCGTTGGACCCCATAAAGGTGATCGACCCATCTACCGCCCTTGCCTAATACCCTAGCTGTTAAAGATTGCTTTAAGTCCCGGTTTTTCCTCTCCACAACAGAATTTCCTTCAGGATGGTACGGAGAGGAGTACCGCAATGCTATGCCCATTCCTTCCATGGCCTCTTTGTAAGCCCGAGAGCTAAACGCCGGGCCACGGTCAGAATGTAACGTTCCAACTGCGTATGTGCCGATAAAGACTCGCAAATCTTTTATAACAGTTCGAGCGTCAGCCGAGCGCTGAGGCCAAACCTTGAGGAAACTTGAGCTGGACGTATGCGAACTGACAACCTAATGCTGTCTAATAATGGTATCTGTACTGGACGTGTTGCGGTGGACCCTTCCATCTGCTTGCAGATGTCGCAGTTCCAGACATAGCCTCTAATCTGGCTTCTCATCACGGGCCACAAGTAGCGTTGTTTCAACAAAGAAACAGTCTCCCTAAGTCCCTTATGTACAGAACCTTTCCCTTTGTGTGCTGCCACAATTAAGCCTTGCCTACGATCCATATTTGGTATTACTCTATCCCCCACTCCAGGAATCTGAGCATATGGAATGTTTTGTGCATCTAACTTGTAGGAGTACTTGAGTGAAAATTTCTTTGGTACTGCTGTGCTGCCTTTGCGTAAAGCATTGACAGCTACCATAATCTCGCCGTCTATTCTCGTTTTTGAACGAGTAACTGCAGCTATGGCGGCTGTGCGTACAGCCCCCTTTGCAGCTTCATCAGCCAATGAATTCCCCTCAACGTGAACGCCATCACGCTAATGACTCGGTGTATGTATCACGTGAGCCCTTGGTAGTTCGTTTCTCAACTCCACTACCTGTTCCCATAGCATTTTATGCTTAATTGTGCCACCTTTTGCATCTTTAAACCCGTTTTGTTCCCAATGATGTAAATATTCATTGTACGACTGTACACAGTAAAAGGAATCCCACACAATCAGTGTGGGGAATTCGTGTTCTATATTTACCAGTGCCAGTATAAGTGCTTTTAATTCTGCCAACTGAGCCGTTCAGTCTCCTAGAGATTGCGTTTTAGTGCAACTTGGATGGAACTTTCCATCGTGCATGCGACCTTTAACGATTGCACACGCTGCGCTGTAAACTTGCTTACTCCATATGGCTGGTTGAGCAGATCCGTCAGTGTAAATAATGTATTCATACTGATCTAGAGGCAAAATCTCATGTGGAAGAGGATATTCTTGTTCGTATTGCAGAAATGCTTGGGTTTTTAAATTTGGATCAAATCTGTATTCAACATCCTTTGCAGTAAGAGAATTAGCCCATTGTATCCTTCTGGGATGTAAGGCTTTCGCATTTGGAATGCTAGCTTTTGTAACAGCTTCTAAAGCTCGTACTGGGGTCACGACAATTATGCGTTTACCCTGAGCCAGAGCTCTTTCTCTTGCTGCAGCGGTCTGCACTGCTGTCAGGATTTTTTCTGTTGAAGTGAAACGCATCTCTGCGTTTGTGTACAGGTGTGATTTGTATGCGATTGGTACAGTTTCGCCTTCATTGAAAGTTAAATAAGTGTACCCGCATTGACCCGCTTTTACTCGGATCACTAAGTTGCGTGCGTTTACGCGTGTCTGTAAATGTTTAGAAACTATCATGTCTTCCTGTAGGGAACGCAGGATATTTGTATGTTCCTGTGTCCATTGTTTGATTGAAAAATCAGGTTTTATTAAGTCGTAGAAAGGTTTTACTCTTTCTGCGTTATCCAAAATGTATGTTCGACCAAAATTTAGGAATCCCAGAATTGATTGTAAATTCTTTAATGATTTTGGAGGTTGGAGCAGCGCACACTTTTCTAAAAAGCTTGCTGCTAGGCTTTTTCCTTCACTTGACAGTTCATACCCTAAAAATAGGACATTGTGGTAGGCAATTTCTGATTTTTAAAATTAAATTTATAGCCCTCAGAGGCGAATCCCATAATAATGGTGCTCACCCTGGTCAAGTGCCTCGGTAAGTCATCGTCCGTCAGATAAATATCATCTACATAGGACAATGCTTCTTCATCCAAATTTTGTAGTAACTCTGTTACTCTTGCTGAAAATACCCTGGGTCTATTTTTATACCCTTGGGCTAGTCGACAAAATTGTCGCTGGGACCCTAACGCACTGAATGCGGTCAGATACCTGCTTTCAGGCGCTATATTTTGGCAGAAAAATCTATTTGAGATATCAAGTGGTGTTTTGTATTTTTTGTGCACAATGTTATTCATTAATGCGGCACTGTGTGCATTTTGAACTGCAAATGTCTTTGTGCAAGTGTTTAAATGTCTGTAATCTAAGACTAGACAATATGTGTTGTCAGGTTTTGCTACGGGAAACAAAGGATTGTTCATAGGTAAAGTGCAATTTTCTATCATCCCCTGGTATTCAAGTTGATCTAGGATCTCCCTGACTTGTTTTTTAGCTTCCTGCTTTATTGGATATTGCCTTTGAGCATGTGGGGAAACTTTTAACAGGATCACGTGGTGGGTTGAATTCTCATCCCAACCAACATGATTTTTGTACAATGCTGGAGCTAGGGCAACCGTCCACTCCTGCCCATATGCATGTTTTAAATGTATGGGAACGAGGTCGGAAAAGGCTGGAAAAATTATCGTTTCTCCTAGGGCACTCCATGACGAATGCTGGCGGCCAGTCTTTTCCTGCTAATAGAATGTCATAACCAGATGACAGATTTTTCCAAAAGAGACCTTTAATTTTTCTGGGCTTGTCTGCCTCCATCCGGAGTGTTATCTCATGTAACTTATGTGGGACACTTACCCGAGTATCAGGTGTTTCCACCGTGATATACTCACTCAACTCCGCTGTCACCAGAAATTCCTTCAGGTTCTGGCGAGCTATCGTTACTTCTGCTGCGCTGTCTAGCATCGTCATAGCCCATTCCCCGTTCAGAAGCTGGGTCCTCAGAATTCTGGGCATGTCTGATCTTGAGACCTGCTACCACCTTCTTTTTGAACTGAGGTTTTGGTTTTTGTTTATCTTCTTTTTTAGGTGCGTAGTCCGCAGCGCGTTGCGTGTCTCTGGCCTTTGTACGTTCCTCTTGTCTGTGTTCTGACCGTCCTTCCCTCTCGGAGTTTTTTGATGAACCCTGAAAGGAACGAGAGGAACGAGTATCAGTATCCTGATACCTGTCAGGTTTTTTATTATTATCCCTATTCCTGAGGTTATTCCTCTTTTCAGAGGGCTCCTGTTGAGGAGACCTACCTCTGGATTGAGATCTGCTGTCTTTAGACATTTGTTGTTTTTTATTGTCCCACTTCTTTTTAGAAGAAGTAGGTGTTTGCTTTGTAGTGTCCTTTTCAGGACTGCCCACCAGTTGTGGTTTTAATGCTTTCCCACCTAGACTGTCTCTGCCTAGTTCTGCATGTGCACTTTCATTTATTTTGGGTAGTTCGTGTTGTTGATCTACTGGACTGAACTCCCTTAGGCATTGGCGGATCGCTGCTGAAGCTGCTTCCCCCTTAATGTTAGCTAGTATTATGGCTGATACCTGGTCAAAGTTATTTAGTAACTTCATCCCTAAGTTAAGGACAGGTTCTGCTCCGTACTCATTTTGTATCTGTCTCAATACGTCAGGTACTACTGCTAATGACGGGATACCATGTGTTCCGGTATATATGGCAGCAAAGACTGAACCCCAAGAGGTGCAGTCCTCTACTTGTAGTGTGATCCCCATGGGCAAGCAGATTGTTAGTATTCTGTGTTTATCATAGGTGGTAGTATTCGGGAATACTGCCTCAAGCTGAGTTATTTTCTGAGCTATCCAGAATGGTATTTGTTCGCGTTTTGCGGGCATTTTGCCCATTACCGCGTGTAATGTTTGAGTAGTAATTTTATTTCCTGTATCCTGAGCTGGAGTACTATTTGCTGCACCTGGTGCAGGTTGGATTTTTAAAGTCCTCATGACGAATTGTGTCAGGTTTCTGTAGATTTTAATTAAATCTCTGTGTTGTATGAGTAATTCTAGCTGTGGCATTGTTCCAATGTCAGGATGCAGTGTGTATGCCGCTAGTATTGGCCATGTGGCCCCGTCTCCTCCGAGCGGGCCTAATCTTACTCTTCTTCTTATGTGGGGTAGGGCGCCATTAAACCAGTAATGATGTTCCTGGTAAGTGAGTGGAATCTCTGTCCTCAAACGGGGCATATTCCAGTGGTGCAGCTCAAGCTATGTAGTAGTGAAATGTCTTTGTTATGGCATTTGCTGCTGGGAATGTAACCCATGAATAGAATACCTCTGTTTTGTTTGATTTGTGTGCCTCAAACACAAAAACTACCATGCCCCCCTTGGCAGGTAAGCCATTTTCTAATAGTCTTATGGTGACTGTCCTTCTGAATTTTGGTGCAATCTGTATTGGATCCTCAGGATCTTCCTCGTCTTCTGACAGGGGCAGTGGCATTTGTAGTGGATCAAAGACCGCAGTAGTCATTGTGTATAGAACACAGACTTGACGCCTCCGGGTAGATGTGCGCTATACAAATACTTAAATAAATAAATGTTTCAAAGAAACTGATAAGGTTTTAGGCACAATTTTAGGAACACTATGTCCTTTCAAGCTTAATTAACCAACAGCCGATAAATAGGATATCTTGCCTACTCAGCTGTGGCGGAGTTTGTTCCCACCCACTCCAGACGTCTCTGGGGTTTTGTGAGTAGGTTCTCTGTGAATAGCACGACTGAACTACTCAGATTCTACTGTTAAATAAGTACCCAACCAACGTTGGTGGCGCCATGTCTTGTAGTTCCTATAGTACCCATGCAGGACCAGCGTGTTTGGATAACATAAACTGTGGGCTTGGTGTTAGACTGACTCTGTGCACCCCCACCGTGTATGTTAGCCGGATTTGCATTAGCTAGCTCACAGTGCCACTAGAATCTCCTCTTATCGGGGAGAGGTTAGTTTCTGGCAACCTTAGATCATGACAACCCAAATTCCTCAGAATCGTGGAAACAATGTACTACCTTTCGCTCAGTCACTCGTGCTTACTTATTTGGTTTGTCTCGGAGAGTTACACAGAATAAACAGTCTGGGTGTTTCAATAAGTATTTATTGAACAGTTGTTATTCTAGTGTAAAATATATGTGCTGCAGTAACCAGCAGACAATAGCAGAGATATATTATCAGCAGTCCGATAAAAGCAAAGGGATAGAACAGTTCTCTTCCAGGGGATACTCCTCAATAGTCATAAGTACTGAATAATCCCTGCCCACTTGCGGGATCCCGGAGCATATAGAAACATACATATAAATGTGTATGTTCGGGCCCACAAGTGTAAAAACACTTCCGAAACATACATATATATATATATGTGTATATATATATATATAAATATGCAGCCTAAAATCGTTCCAATAGGGCAAAATGCTAAAATTACATAGATTTCTCTTGTATGACAATAATCTCCTAAATACACCTTGTAATAGAGAACATACACTGTAATAGTGTCATACAAGAATTCTTTTTTTCAGAAAAGAAAAAAAAAACAAGTAATAGAGGGCAGTTGACCCATAGGCTGCCTAGATAAATAACATCACAGTACAGTAAAAAACTGGCACCTTGCCTTTAAGGCTTCCAAGAACCTGGACACTGTGCCTTTAAGACCTCCAGGAGCTCCTATGCTCCCATCATGCACCACAGGTGATAGTTAGGTCAGTTCTTTTTCCCGGCTCCTTCTGTGAGGATCCTGGAGCTTGAGCTCGACAATATTTTGACTTTCTTAGTCAGAAATTGATTTTCTTCTCTTAATATTCGACATTTTTGTCTGCTGGTAGCTGTTTTCTACTATTTTCTGACAAATGACAAATTTTTTTTCTGTCAGAAGGCCACCTTTATTTTTATAAATGTCCGTCTTGTGGTAGAAAGATGGCTAAGTCTGACCCACACTCAGTGTGCATTGTGTCTCTTCCATCTTCCCACAAGCCTGATATTTGTTACTACTGCCAGCAGTTTTCTAAAAGGACCCTTCGTGACAGGGAAAGGATTAAACTCCATGCCATGTTGGAGAGAGGAAAAAGTCATCTCAAAAGTGGCCTTGGGAGTCAAGAGCCCTCCTCTCACCAAGAACAACGTCGATCTGCCTCTCTAGGGTCAAGAAAGAGGCAGATTCCTGATTGTTCGCCGTCGAGATCGCCGCCAAAGAAGCAGGCAAGGCATTCTTCAGCGTCGAGACGGCGAGATCCTCCGTCACCGAAGAAGGGATCGACGTCAAGGCATACTACTTCGGGCGCGAAGTACGTTGGCCCCGAGAAGCCTAAGACAAAGCACCTGTCGACGTCTAAACATCCGTCGACGGCGAGGCACACTCCGCCACCTTCCCGAGGGTCGGCGTCGAGGGGTTCGCCGGCTAAGAGTCTGCCAAGAGCCTACAGACTGGCGACGTCGAGATCACCGTCGCCGTTGCGGCGTTCGCAGTCAAAGAAGTCGACGTCAAAGAAGCGCCATAGAAGATCGTCGTCGAATTCCCCAGTTTGATCTCCTGAGCGATCGACGTCGAGAGCATCGCAGAGACAGGAGTCTTCCAGCATCTCTCCGCAGAGGAGGTCGACGTCGAAGACGGCACAGTCTGTGTCGACGTCGAGAGACAAAAATCCTGCCGTCGTCTCGAAGGAGGTGACAGAGAGGCCAAAGTCGAGGTCAAGACGTTCGACGTCGAGGGAACAGTCATCATCCCCTGGCATTCACATTGTCCAAATTTCCCCAGAGGGCTCTCCGGTGGCTGCTTAAAAGCATCCTTTTAACCTTTCGCCAAGGTGGCTGGAAAGTGTCAGACGCAAGGAAGCAGGGGGTGCTGGTCATAAGTCTGGGCTCGGATTTCTCTCAAACCTATTCTCCTTCAAGAGTCTCAAGAGATCCTCCTCCACCGGCTTCATCGAGAGGGTCTCCGAGAAGAACCCTGAGAAGATCTAGATCCCCATCCTCCCGCCGCACACGGTCACGGGAGAGATCACGTTCTCAACATCCTTCCTCTCCAAAACGGAGGCGACGAAGATCACCTACATGGTCCACGTCCACCAAGTCTTCGATAAGGAACTATTCCCCAACTCTGTCGGCAACACCACCATCCAGAGTGTCACCGATTGACGACATAGGTACTTTCACCGAAGTTCTCTGCAGGGGTGCCAACAAACTAAACATAAGTATGTCGGCTCCAACGGTCTCCACTTCTGTTATTTTTGAGACCTTACATCATCGATCGTCAGCTAGGTCTCTGCTGCCGCTAGTCCCAGGCCTCTTGGAACCTGCCATGCAGACTTTCCTAACTCCTGCATCAGTAGGTGCAGTACCTTCACGCATTGCAAAAAAATACAAAGCCCCTGATCAAGATCCGTTGTTCCTACGTTCTGGTCCTCCCCCGGATTCTGTAATTGTGGCGGCGGCCAGGAAGACGCACTCTGCGACATCCTCTTCTTCAGTCCCTCCTTAGAAGGACAGCAAGATTATGGACTCTTTGGGCAAGAGGATGTGTAATACTTCGGCCTCATTTATGAAAGTTGCCAGCGCCTCAGCTCTCTTGGGGAGATATGACAGGTCACTTTGGGACTCTCTGTCACGTTTTACTGAGAAACTCCTGAAAGAAGACCAACAGGACTTTCAGGAGATACTACAGGAAGGGGGCTTGGTGGCAAACCAGGTAATAAGTGCTGCTGCGGACTCATCTGATCTGGCCGCGCACGGCTATTCGCATGGCATCTGTTCTAGACGCTCGGCCTGGCTGTGTCCTACAGGTCTTAAGCCTGATGCACAACGGAAGATCGTCAACCTACCGTTCAATGGTTCTTTGTTGTTTGGGTCTCATGCGGATGATGAGATGTCCAAAATGAAGACTGAATTACACTCTGTGAAGGCTGTTGGACTGGAGAAGCGGAAGGAATTCTGCAAACGGTTTCGTCCCTACGACAGGCGTTCCTTCCAACAGAGGGTTCAAACCCCTCAGTGGTCCTCTCAAAATCAACAACAGCAGAGGTTGCACTTCCACCAGAGAAGACCTGGTAGAGGAAGAGGAAACAACAGACAGCAGGCTTCAACTACTAAACAACCAGCCAAACAATGAGCACATGCTTCCTCCGTGCCCGTTAGCCACTCCGGTAGGGGGAAGTATCGCTTTTTATCTGGAAGAGTGGAGATCAATCACAAACGACAAATGGGTGCTGAATATTGTGCAAAATGGATACTTGCTGAGGTTTAAAGCCCCACCTCCACCAGTTCCTCCACAAAGAAAATTCCGCCAATGCCACTGCATGTTACAGGAAGAGGTGGACAGTCTTCTACGGAAAAAGGCCATAGAATATGTTCCGACACAACAACAAAGACAGGGAATATATTCTCGTTATTTCCTGGTCCAAAAAAGAGGCCCGACCAGAGAATTCAGACCAATTCTCGATCTGCGATTTTTAAACAAATTCATCCGTAAGGAGAAATTTCGGATGTTGGCTCTGCACCAGATCTACCCTCATCTCCATCAGGGGGACTGGATGTGTGCTATAGACCTGCTGGACGCCTACTTCCATATCCCGGTGTCCAAAAAACATCGAAAGTTTCTCCGCTTTCAAGTGGCGCTTCAGCATTTCCAATTCCGAGTCCTCCCGTTCGGGCTCAAATCAGCCCCCCAACATCTTCAAAGTGTATTGCAGTGGTGGCAGCGTTTCTCCGCAAACGCAAGATTTTCATTTACCCCTATCTGGACGATTGGCTCCTGAAGAGCACCACACCTTCTCTGCTTCAGAGTCATCTCTCCTACTGTCTTCAACTACTGAACATGCTGGGGCTGCGGGTCAACTACAAGAAGTCGGTCTTCAACCCGACCTAGAAAATCCATTATCTGGGTGCTTCACTGGATACCGTAAAGGCAAACGTGTGTCCTTTGGAGGAGAGGTTATCCTCAATCAGAGAGAAATGCCTCGAACTCCTCAGCTCTCTTTTTCCCACAGTCAGACAGGTGTCTTCACTACTGGGGTCAATGGCTTCTTGTGTCTTCATCGTCCCCAATGCCAGATTGAACATGCGTCCTCTGCAACAGTCTCTGGAGGACCAGTGGATGCAGACGTCAGGCCGCTGGGAGGACCTTGTGACTCTACCTCAATCGGCCAGAGACTCCATCACATGGTGGATGAAGCGATCAAACCTACTAAAGGGAGTCCCATTCCACCAAGACACTCCCACTCAGACTATAGTCACGGATGCCTCCCTACAAGGTTGGGGAGCTCACATGGGCCATCTTCAAGTACAAGGTCTCTGGTCAGAGACAGAGCGGGTGTATCACATCAATCTTCTAGAGTTGAGAGCCGTGCACCTAACTCTCAAGTCGCTGTACCCTTCTCTTCAGTCCAGCTCCCTCTTGGTTCAGACAGACAACACCACAACGATGTATTATCTGAACAAGCAGGGGGGCACCAGGTCGAGACCTCTCTCTCAGGAGTCACAGACCATCTGGAAGTGGCTTCTTGCAAGAAATCTCAACATTGTAGCCATTCACCTGCCAGGGTCTCTGAATGTCCAAGCAGACGCCCTAAGCAGGGACTTCGTAGAAGCTCACGACTGGGTGCTAAACAGCGAAGTCACGCAAGACATCTTCCGGCAATGGGGAGTGCCAGACATCGATCTCTTCGCTGACGCGGCAAACACCAAATGCCCCGTCTTCGCCTCCAGGTTTCACCAGCCAGGGTCACAGGGGAATGCCCTTTGATAAAATGGTCTCAGACATTACTGTACGCTTTTCCGCCACTGCCTCTCATCCCAGCAGTGATCAACAAGTTTTACAGGACCAACACAGAATGATCCTGATAGCCCCGGAGTGGCCGTGTCAGTGGTGGTACCCAGACCTTCTACAATTATCAGAGGTGCCACATCAGAGATTTCCTTGCCGTCCAGACTTGTTGTCCAAGAACGAGGGGAGAGTGTTTCATCCGAATCTCTCATCCCTCAGATTGACAGCATGGCTCCTGAGGTCCTGCAATACGGACACTTAGACTTACCAGCGGATTGTATGACCATCCTCAAGGAAGCCAAGAGACCTTCCACCAGGAAGTCCTATGCTTTCAAATGGAAGCGGTTCTACTTGTGGCGCACGGACAATGCTCATGATCCGGTGCGGGGTCAAGAGCAGGTGATCCTGCCGTACCTACTACATTTGGCCAAATCTGGCCTGCAGTTCTCCTCGATTAAAGTTCACCTAGCAGCGATCACTGCATACAGAAAATCCCCAACACAGGTTTCTTTTTTCCAAATGCCAGTGGTTAAAGATTTCCTTGAAGGGATAAAGAAGGTTTACCCTCCAGTGAGATCTCCTTCTCCACCTTGGGAGCTCAACATAGTCCTTTCAAAGTTAATGGGTGCTCCTTTTGAGCCGATTCACAGGGCTTCTCTGCAGCACTTGTCATGGAAAGCGGCCATCACTTCTGCCCGCAGGGTTAGTGAAATCCAGGCCTTGTGTTGTAAAGAGCCCTATACTGTTTTTCATGCAAACAGGGTAGTTTTAAGAACCCATCCCATTTTCTACCTAAAGTGGTCTCGGATTTTCACATCAATCAGGCTATCACTCTGCCCACATTTTTTCCCAATCCCATGACTCCTCCTGAGAGGTCCCTCCATTCTCTAGACCTCAAGAGGGTTCTGAAGTTTTATCTAGACAAAACTAAGTCCTTGAGAAAGACAGACCGTTTGTTCGTTAACTATGGTCCCTTAAATTCCGGTTCGGCAGCTTCTAAAAGATCTATCTCTAGATGGATAGTCTCTTGCATATCTTTGTCCTACCAACTAGCCAACAAGACTCTTCAGGGCAAACCTAAAGCACATTCTACCAGGGGAAAAGCCTCTACCACGGCTCTCCTTAGGAATGTTCCTATGGCAGAAATTTGTAAAGCAGCTACATGGCGTTCAGTTCATACTTTCACTCGCCATTACTGTTTGGACTCTGATACGCAGGCGGATGCTCAATTTGGGCAAGCCTCATTGAGAAATCTATTTGGTTGATTCCATTTTAAGATGTGCTGTTAACTGTTTTATGTACTGGTTTGCTCGTCCGCGAGATAGTGGGTATGGGCTTGCTACTCTATTCAGTGCTTATGACTATTGATGAGTATCCCCTGGAAGAGAAGGATAAGTTACTTACCTGTAATCCTAGTTCTCTTCCAGGGGTATACTCATCAAAGTCATAAGCAACCCTCCCGCCTCCCCGGACGAGCATTTATGGTACGTTAATGTGTTGTTTACATCGTATATTCAGGTTGCTACAAGTTAGTACACAGTAAAAAAGAACTGACCTAACTGTCACCTGTGGTGCATGATGGGAGCAGAGGAGCTGCTGGAGGTCTTAAAGGCACGGTGTCCAGGTTCTTTGAAGCCTCAAAGGCAAGGTGCCAGTTTTTTACTGTACTGTGATGTTATTTATCTATGCAGCCTATGGGTCAACTGCCCTCTATTACTTGTTTTTTTTTTTTCTTTTCTGAAAATAAAGAATTCTTGTATGACACTATTACAGTGTATGTTCTCTATTACAAGGTGTATTTAGGAGATTATTGTCATACAAGAGAAATCTATGTAATTTTGGCATTTTGCCCTATTGGAACGATTTTAGGCTGCATATTTATATGTATATATATATATATATATATATATATATATATGTGTGTTTCGAAGTGTTTTTACACTTGTGGGCCCGAACATACACATATATATGTATGTTTCTATATGCTCCGGGATCCCGCACGTGGGCGGGGATTATTCAGTGCTTTTGACTTTGAGGAGTATACCCCTGGAAGAGAACTAGGATTACAGGTAAGTAACTTATCCTTCTACCATATTGCAATAATCATGAATACATACATGAATATAAAAAGCATTATGAAAAGTGTGCGTACTCCTACGATGCCTAACTAGATGTACCTGAGTGTACCTAGCATATGTGTGTAGGTCTAAAAGCCTAAGAGCCAAGAATCCTTCTAGGATTTAGTCGAACCCCCATACTTGAATAGAGAGAGTGTGGGACCCCGTCCTGGTCTCGAGTTGGACACCCCGCAAGGGCTGTGTCAGACCGCTGTCAGCTGGAGCGACTGCTTGCAGGAGCCTCAGTGTCTCTGGTCAGTGTGTCAGCATGGAAGTCTCAGTTCCCTCTGTCTTACCGGGTAAGATGTGGTGTATTTATACCCTGAAGACTCTAGTGGCTTCGTACGGTTTGTATTGGGCCTTGTTAGACTTGAGGAAGATGTCAGGGGTGAACTTTGTACATACATATTATGCAGGTGGTGTATTCCTAGAGAGTCATGCATAATTGATGAGTACAGTGTTGACCTGTGTTTGGGAAAAACCCTGCTGTATTCAAATCCACAGGCTAGATAACGTTCAGCCCTCAGAGCTCGTTGTGTACTAGCGAGGACCAATGTAGGTGAAAGATCATGCCTATATAAGGAATCATGACTATAATAGGACATGTACAGTTATGACCGTAATAGGGCATATGCGGCTTTGACCATAATAGGGCAAGTACGAATATGACCGTATTAGGGCAAATACGAATACGTCCATTTTAGGGCATGTATGAACTGGTCTACATTAGGGCCTCTATACGGGACATAACAGTAGCTGATCTAAACAGCGAGGTGAATGTATTTGCAGTGATTTGTATACTCACCTGAACTGCTCGCGTGCGTACATTCGAAAATATGAATGTACAATGAGCCCCCAGCAGCAACATAACCGCCAGCCTTCAGTTAAGTTTGCACTCTTTGAAAAAGCAAATGAAGCTTTAAAGCCACTCTTGAGTGCTGGCTACGGGTTCATTCTCAGTGAGATCAGAGAAATAATGGTCAACATTGATGAAACTGTATTGATCCATAATAATGAAATTATGATTTGTGTGAGAATGTACAATGACAGAATTTGTTTGTGTCAGTCTAACAAAAAGAATGAGCCACTTATGGTGTTCTCAGCTTATTTGACTCCTGAAGTTCTTGCTGCCAAATAAGATCACAGTATGCAATAAAATCAGCATGAATAATTTTAAGAAATGTCCTGAAAGATTTAGATTTTGGACTTAATGACAATTTTTTGTGATGCCCCAGAGCTCCGCAAATCATGGGAGTCAACAAGAATACATGATGTTGTCTTAACATTTTTACATAACTGTTTAATATCAGCAAAGCAGAACTGTAACAAACTAAAGTTAGTGACTTCAGAACAAAAGCTGACAACATTGATGATTGCTTTGAAACTATAAGCAAAGAAGTGAAAGACAATCCCCTGAACCGACAGGCTTATGCTGTGCAAATGTTCTGCCTTTTCCAAATCATTTTTTTTTTTTTTTTTACTTTATTTAACATTTGTTACATCACATAGAAATGATATGGGTGGCATCTGTCAAGGTCATTGCAATAGATAAAAATGAAATGGAGCATACAGTGTCAATACAATAATCGGACAACAAAAAGGCTGCAAGGGAAAGCATATAGGAAAAATATACAACATTCACTCCGGAAGGCCATAATTCCATCTCAAAAGCGAATATCCCTTCCCCATCAGCAAGTCTATACGCCCACCCAAGCCCAGCCCCCGCGATTCAGATAACAAAGTTTAAAGGTCAGGAGCATAGTATAGGACCATAGAGTAAGACAGTCAATTATATGGAGAGGGTCAGGTAAGTTATCCAACCCCCGTAGGGACAATGCCCCGAGCCAATTGGGAGTCAGTGTTCTGACGCACTTTTTCGACATAGGATCTGTATGGACCCCATATGTCCTTGGGGCGTGATGAGCTAGGTAGGGTACTGGAGTATATGTCGCAGTTGACGTTACAGTAGGCCAGACTGCTTAGCCAGCCTTGCAACGTAGGAGTTGATCTACGTCCCCAGTGGAGTCTGAAATCCAGGTTTTGTTCCTCTGCCCCGCCTATCGGCTGCCACGCAAGCGGTGGTTAATCCAATTATGTAAAAATCTAGGGTTTGTGCGCGCTATAGAGGCGCATAGAGTTTTAAAATACGATACTCACCCCCTAATTGTTTTTGCTGTATCGCGTTTTTTAAATTGTATGTGGCACATCCGCCGGGCTTATATAAAGTGACCACTGGGGTCCAGGGGAATTTGTGCCATGGTGAGCAGGTTTTTGTTATGGTCTCCGGCCCTGCTCTGTAGCCTCACAGATCTATTTTATTATAAGATTCTAGTACAAGATTTTACTGTTTGGATATTTTTATGTATTAGATGTGATTTTTTTAGTGTCCTTTTATCCGGTTGGTTGTATTACAATTGTTCCTGTTTTATATATATAATCTTCATCCCTGCCGTCCCTATGAGGCTGTGCTATGTGTTTGTGTTTCCATTTTTTACTGTGGGCTATTACTGTATATGAATTTCTTTGCGAGTATTTATCGATTTTTTTTAACACAGATGTATTGACTGTTTGTTTTATTGATGCACTTTTATGGACCTAGCAGCCGAAATAATCTTCATCCCTGCCGTCCCTATGTTGCTGTGCTATGTGTTTGTGTTTCTGTTTTTTACTGTGGGCTGATTACTGTATATGAATTTCTTTGCGAGTATCTATCGATTTTTTTTAACACAGATGTATTGACTGTTTGTTTTATTGATGCACTTTTATGGCCCTAGCGGCCGAAATAAAGTATTTATGATGATGAATAGCAATTTCTCTTTTGGCTAGTAATAGACAGATAGCTGCTAACCTTCTAGTAGTTTTAGGGAAGCTGACCACATATCCCAGCAGTGCCACTTCAGGTATAGGGACTAGTGACAGCTCAATCATGGCCCCAAGTGTCTCGTGTACCCCCACCCAGTAGGACTGTAGTTTAGGGAATGTCCACGTGAGGTGTGCAAAATCAGCATAGGGGGGCATCACACGGCAGGTGTGGGGTCTGGACGGGTCTAGTCTGTGGGCCCAGGCTGGAGTAATATAGATTGTGTGCAAAAACTTAAAGTGTAGTAGCTTATGTCTGCTGTTGAGTGATACTTCTTTAGTTACTGCACAGCACTTAGCCCACTGATCATCTGTAATGGGTCGGCCAAGATCCTCCTCCCAGAGCTTACGGATTCTGTCATCATTGACCGGTCTCAATTCAGAGCATGCCCTATATAGTTTTGAGATGAGGTGCACTCCACTTTCATTTTCAATGATATGCGAGAGAGGAGGGAACGAGTCCGGCTCGATGGGGAAGCCAGGCAGAGTGGCACGAAGTGCCGAACGGATTCGACCCAGTACAAAGCTGTCCATAAAGGTGGCATTATGGAAGCGAGCCTCTTCCGTCGCTGAGAAGAAGTGGCCATCAGGGTACAAATCCCCCAGTTTAGAGACTTCAAATTTGGCCAGCGTGCGCTGCACCAGTTTTTCACATGTGATTGGGAGCCAGCGGGCGTTGGGGATAGGAAGGGCTGAGGAATAAGGTAAGGGGGCGCCTGTAATTCGACGCAACTTCTCACAGGCCCAGCTGTGGTGGTGGAGACCGTCTGAATGTCATTAGGGTCTCTGGGAACGCCCTTAGGCAATACGGTGGATAACTGCTCAGGAAGGGCGAAGTCCGCCTCGGGATGGTGGAAGGGAATCCTGGCGTCAGGGTGGTACCATGCGAAGGCATAGCTGCATTGGGCCACCAGGTAGTATAAATGAAAGTCTGGCACTCCAAACCCTCCCCGCTCATATGGAAGAGTGAGCACCTGCCAGCGGACCCGTGCCGGTTTGCCCCCCCAGACTAATCTAATAAGGTGTGACCACAACGTTAGGAAAAACCTGTTCGTGAGGGGTATGGGAATGTAGTTAAAAAGGTATAAAAATTTAGGGAGCACCACCATCTTAATGACAGCAACTCTGCCGGCTATGGACAATGGCAACCGCAACCATCTTTCCACTTGAGCCTCAAGGGCGTTTATGGCCTGCCCATAGTTGAGGCTAAGGATCTGGGCGGCGTCAAGATGAATGTGTATGCCTAGATATTTGACAGAATCAGAGCACCATGCGAGGGGGAACTCGCAATCCCATGATATTGTACTGGGGGTCAGGGGAAAAATAACCGATTTATGCCAATTGATGCCTAGGCCAGAGTGTTGGCCGAATCGGATAATCTCTTGAACGAGTGGCTCTAGGTTCACCTGGGGGTCTCTGACATAAAGAATGGTGTCATCTGCGTAGAGCGAGACCAGGAGAGGGCCAGTGTTGAATTGGAGGTCTCTCTGAAGATGCCGCTCCTGAAAGTGATGAATTAAGGGGTCCATAGCCAAGATGAACAATAAGGGGGACAGAGGGCAGCCCTGTCGGGTGCCGTGTGAGAGAGAGAAGGGACGGGAGAGTGTGCCGTTTAGGCGGAGTCGCGCCGTGGGCCGGCAATATAATAGAGCAGTGGTGGCAATGAATCCCATCGGCATACCCATACGGCGCATGACCGAAATAAAAAATGGCCATTCTAACGAACCATAGGCCTTCTCCGTATCCAATAGGACTGCAGCGGCGGGGACCTCCGGATTGATTCTGTGGAGGACCGAAAAGAGAGTCCTGAAATTCAGCGAAGTTGATCAACGGGGGACAAAGCCAGACTGAGCCGGCGAAATGATATATTCCATTAGCTGAGACAGGCGATTGGCGATTATCTTAGCTAAGATCTTGTAATCTAAGTTCAGTAGGGACAGAGGTCTGTATGACCCACACATCGTCGGGTCTTTGCCCGGCTTAGGAAGGAGTATCACGACCGCCTCGCGGAGGGTAGGGGGAAGGGTTTATTTCTCAAGGGCCTCTGCGTATACTTTTTTATTTTATTTTAGGAGTTTTATATAGCGATGACCTGACCCGGGGGTATCGGAGCGCTTTACAGCAGTGTTTCATAAGAGTTACATAGTAAAGCAGTCTTGAACATAAAGTTCGGAAGTCCAAGAGTGCTGAGGATTCTCGAGGTAGTAGTTGAGTCCTGAGGTAGCCTTGTTGAATGCTTTATTGAGGTAGTCCGAGAGTCTTGAGGCAACCTCATTTTATGCACACTTGACTAGAAGCGGGCTGAGGTGGATCAGTTTGATGCAAAGTCAAAGAGCAACGGAGTCAGGGTTGGCGTGAGGGCGGCGGTTATCCATTCTGGATGGAGCGGTTGAGGAGGAGGGCTTTTAGGTGTTTTTTTAATTTTGTGAAGGACGGGATAGTTCTGATATCTGCTGGGATGGAGTTCCAGATTTTGGGCGCGTTTCCAGCGAATGACCAAGCAGCGGTTTTTTGTTTGCGTGTTTTCATGGGGATGAGAAGGAGGGAGTTGGAGCTCCTGAGGTTCCTTGTCTGACCTGCCCTCTTGAGTTTGGCGGCCAGATAGTCCGGTTTTCCTGTGTGTAGGGCTTTGTGCGTGAGGCAAGCCGTTCTGAAGTAAGCCCACTGATCAACTGGGAGCCATTTTAGTTCTCTTAGTGCTGGTGAAATGTGGTCGTATTTCCTGATTCCGGTGACCATTCTGGCTGCTGCGTTGAGGGTTGTTTTGAGGGGAGCTAGGTGGATTTTTGTGGTGCCGGTTAAGGTTGCGTTACCATAGTCGAGTCTGGATAGCACCAGTGATTGGGTGGCTTGTTTGAGGTCTTTGGTAGGGATGAATGGTTTAATTTTGTAGAGAAGCTTCAGGTTGAGGAAGGCAGTCTTTGCAGAGTTTTTGATGTGTTTGGTCATGTCCAGTTTAGGGTCCAGGGTGAAGCCTAGTGATTTTACGGAGTTAGCCAGGGTGAGATTACCGTTTAGAGCATCCATAGCTTTAAGCCATTCTGCAATTTGTGGGTTCTCTTCTTTGTTGGAGATGAGGAGGATCTCTGTTTTGTCCTGGTTGAGTTTAAGGTGATTTTGGGACAGCCAGTGTTGAATTTCTTTTAGGGTGTTGTTTAGTCTGAGGATGTCGTCTGGGGAGGAGGTTTCTAGATAGATCTGGGTGTCATCAGCATATAGGTGGAAGGGGATATTAGCATTTTTAAGTATGGTGGTGAGGGGTTCCATGTATATTTTGAACAGTTGTGGTGAGAGCACTGAACCTTGGGGCACACCCCTGCTGACGGGGTGAAGGTCGGAGGTAAAGTTTTTGATTTTTTTATCCTTTGCGACCGGTTATGGAGGAAGGAGGTGAACCAGTGGAGGACCATCTCGTCGGCACCTACCCTTTCTTGTAGGGCTTTGATGAGAAGTTGGTGATCTACCGTGTCAAAGGCTGCTGATAGGTCGAGGAAAATGAGTTGGCAGCAGTGATTGGTATCAAGTGACTTGTGAATATCATCTGTGATGTTAAGGATCGCCGTCTCAGTGCTGTAGCCTTTTCTGAAACCCGATTGGTGGGGATCAAGAAGGTTGATGTTGTCCATGTGCTGAGTCAGTTGTGAGAGGACGCATTTTTCAAGGATTTTGGATAGGAGGGGGATATTGGAGACGGGTCTGAAGTTATTCAGGTCCGTGCAGTCAAGGCCTGGTTTTTTTAGTAGTGGCGTTGTTTGGCCGACTTTAAGGCATTCAGGTATGATGCCGGTTCTCAGGGAGCTGTTGATGATTCTGCACCAGAACGGGGCTATGGAGAGTTTGAGTTTTTGGTCAGTTGGGTGGGTATAGGGTCAAGGATGTGAGAAGCGGGTTTGGAGGTGGAGATTAGTTTGATAATCTCGGCTTCCGTGATGGGATTGAAGGACTTCCATGTATTTGTGTGGTGCAGGCATGTGCTTTCAATTGAAACTGGGGGCAGGCTTTCGCAGGTGGGGTTGGTGGTGATGTCTAGTGAGAGCTCAATCTTGGAGATTTTTCTTCGAAGAAGATGGTGAAGTTTTCGCACAGTTCCTTGGAGGCCTGGGTAGAGGGTACGGGGGCTTGGTGGTTTGTTGCTTGATGATTTTAAACAGTTCATTGGGCCTGTTTTTGCATTGTCCAGGGCGGAGCAGAAAAAGTTGGATTTTTCACTACAGATGTGTTTTTGTATTTTCTTCGAGCTGCTTTGAGTTGTTCGAGTAGGCTTGTGGAGGGTTGTTTCTCCAAAGTCTTTCTGTGGCTCTGAGTTGTCTCCTTTCGTTGTTGATGTCCGTATTGAACCAGGATCTGGATGGGATGTTCCTGGCTTTTTTTAGTTTCAGAGGAGCTATCTGGTCTAGAATGGATGTCAGGGATGTGTTGTAATGGTCGGTGAGTTCTGTCGTGGATAGATCCTCCGTGGAGGTGGTGAGGAGGGAGTTGACTTTTTCTTCCAGGTCAGTCATGTTGATCTGGGTGAGGTTTCTGGTCCATTTGGGCTGTTCTTGGGTGGGGGTTGTAGATTGGCTGGCTGAGTGAGGTGGAAGAGGATTAAGTGGTGGTCAGACCAATCTACGGGCAGGGTGTGATTTATCGTCACTGTGTCACGTTTGGCGATAATGGCATCTAGGATTGCTCCTTTGTTGTGTGTTTCTTCTGTGCAGTGTTGCGTAAGGTTGTTGTTGTGTAGCAACTCGCTCAGGTTTTGGATTAGCGGGTTGTTATCTTCATTCCAGTGTAGGTTGAGGTCGCCCAGAATTAGGTTATTCGCATCTCGTAGTGAGCAGTGGGCAATCAGGTCAGACAGGTGTTCAGAGAAAGTGGTGGAGTTGCCTAGTGGGTGATAGATAAGGTGGCAGGTTAGTGTTTTGTTGTTGCTCGTGCTGATGTTGACTGTTAGGCACTCAAAGGTGTTGTAGTTGAAGGAGTCAGTTTCCATCACGGAAATATTGTCTCTGTGGATGATTGCTATGCCTCCTCCTCTTTGGTCTTTTCTGTCTTTGTTGGTGATTATAAAGCCTGGGGGGGATGAGAGTGTCCAGGAGTGGTGGGGTGGAGTCATTAAGCCAGGTTTCGGTGATGAATGCTATGTCTATGTCGTGAGTGAGGATGGATTCTGCTAATTCAGTGGCATGTTTGGAGGCTGATCTGCAGTTTATGAGCATGCAGTTTGTGGGGGTCGTCTCTGATTTGGGTTTCTTCGTTAGGGGGGCCGTGGGGATGATAGTGCGGGTGGTCGGCGGTCTGGGTGATTTCGGAGGGGCTTGGTCTCTTCCTAGTCCGGTGATCACCTGGATTTTGGATTGGAGGGTGACAGCTAAAGGATTGTCGTACGAGGAGGCGAGATCCGCCGCATCACTCTCAGACATAGCGTCTCTAGTTCTTTTGGGTCTCTGTGCCAGATTGGGGATGGGGTTAGCTACCCATCTCTGAGGGGGGACTATGGACGGTCTTTGTTGTGTATGGGTGGTGGAGGAGTGGGTGCGCTGAGGCTGCTGGGGCGCCGCGAGGTTGGCTAGGATATCACTAAAACCCCGGATTATAGTTGCTATCTGGGTTTCCAGCCTGTAGAGTCGCTGCTCAGTCTTTAATTCGTTGAGGTATCGGGGCTGGTCCTGTGCGGGAGTGTTGGGCCTAGAGGGGGAGAGTCCCAGGGTGTTGGGTAGCTTTGTAGTGGCTGTGTTGTCCGTGTCGGGTCTGGGGGGAGAGAATCTCAGGGAATTGGGCAGCCTTGTTTTGGGTGTGTTGTCCGTGTGGGGTCTGGGCGGGGCCGTGAGTGCAGGTTGGCGGGGGTCTTGTTGGGGCGTTGGTGCTATGTAGCCTGTGGGTTTGGGGAGGTGGGTGTTCAGGTAGTTCAGAGTGGGTTGGGGTGAGTGGAGGGCAAATGGCTGGTGGGGGTGGGAGCCGGCAGGTGGCGGATGGGGATGAGAACCATAGGTAGGGAGTGGGGGGTCCTGTTCTCTATGGGGGTGGTGAGGGGTTGTCGTGTGGCGAGGGTCTTGCTGGGGTGTTGGTGCTTTATTGCCTGTGGGTTTGGGGAGGTGGGTGTTCAGGTTGTTTGGAGTGGATTGGGGTGGGTGGAGGGCAGGTGGCGGGTGGGGGTGAGAGCCGGCAGGTTGCGGATGAGAGTGGGAGCCGAAGGTGGGAAGAAGGGGGGTCCTGTTTTCTCTGGGGGTGGTGAGGGGGATGTCATGTGGCGGAGGGCGGGTGAGGTTGCTAGGGAGTATCGGAGCGGTAAGTGGCGGGTGGCGGTGAGAGCCGACAGGGGGAAGTAGAGGGGTCCTGTTCTCCCTGGGGGAGGTGAGGGGGTGTCACGTGGAGGTGGGCGTGCTAGGTTGCTAGGGAGTACCGGAAGGGTAGGTGTCGGGTGGGGGTGAGAGCTGGACGGGGGCAGTGCGGGGGACATGTTCTCCCTGGGGGTGGTAGGGGGATGCCGCGTAGAGATGGGCGTGTGTGGTTGCTAGGGAGTACTGGAGCGGAGGGTGGGTTCTGATGGCAGGTCCGGTTCTTCCGTGGGGGGAGTAGGGGCGGGAGGGGTTCGTGAGAGTGTATTCCGGAGAGAGGGGAAAAGGGCATCAAAGGACTCTAGATTGTCGTTGTTGGCTTGTATCAGGACTGTGCCGTTGGTGTAGATGGTCACCGTGGTATTTCCAGTACGCCTTGAGCGGTATGGGAGTGATATTGTCAGTTTGCAGCTATGTGAGGTGTTGGTGGTTTTTGAAATGTTGAGCTGCGATCTGAGGATGGATTTCCATACTTCGTGTCTCTCAGTGTGGAAAATAAGGTCCATTTTTACCTTTCATTTGGAGGAGCAGTGGTAGATGTCTGCGAAAAGTGATTCGGGATGCTGTCTGACCAGTTTCTGTTTAAAGTTCTTCTTCGCTTTGCGTGAGAGGTCAGGCGGGAAACTGATCGTGAGGGAGTTCAGGCCGTGCGGAGTTACATGGTTCGAAGAGGGGGGGACGGTGTGGGTTGCCGTGGCGGAGGGCATTGTGTGTGAGTGGGACGGGGGGCAGGCTCCTACTTGAGGATGGAAGAATGCTTCCAGAGAGTCCTCTGAGGGTAGTAGGAGAGTGATGGAGAGATTTTTGTGGTTATTACATGGGTTAGCTAATGAGAGCAGACTCAGGGGTGTGGTGGAATGGGGTGCGGGCGGTGTAGATTGCGGGGTCGCCTCTGTCGAGAGTTATGGTCCTGGGCGACCCTCTAAAGGTTGAGCGCAAATAGAAGGTGGTCACGAGTGGGCTCGGTCTCTTCGCTCTCTTCCTGTTGGGGGGGTACTGAGCAGCATAGCACTTATTCCATGGTGGGTATTGTCCACTCAGAGGTGGTCGTATTTGACCAGATGATGATCATTTGACCATTTGACCAGTTATGGTCCTGGGCGACCCTCTAAAGGTTAAGCGCAAATAGATGGTGGTCACGAGTGGGCTCGGTCTCTTCGCTCTCTTCCTGTTGGGGGGGTACTGAGCAGCATAGAACTTATTCCATGGTGGGTATTGTCCACTCAGAGGTGGTCGTATTTGACCAGATGAGATCAGGGATGTATTAAACCAAATACAATCAGGGTCAACCAATGAGCAGCGTGGAGCTCCTATCCGTGGTGGGAGAGTGCCATTTAGTGGTGGTGGTTTTGTGGTTGTCAGGTCGGGGTTCAGTGTCCTAGGCGGCCATCTTGTGGTTGGCACTGGAGAGCTCTACACTTCGGGAGAGGAGAGGTTAGTCACAGGTTGCGGCGAGGGATGGTCGCGCTGCATCAAGGGCAGGTCAGCAGTCTGTCCGGATATCGATGGCGCAGTTAGGTTATAAGTTCTAGGTTGTGTTATTATTCTGCCGATTTGCGGGCATGGCGGCCATCTTAGGGACAGGCACAGGCGAGTGGTGGGGGGTGTTGCCAGCTCGGGACTTAATTTGCAGGGGGGGCCGTGCCCCACTAGGAGTTGGTGAGAGGCTGTCTGAGTACCTCACTTCTAGTACTCACTTGATGGCTCAGCAGTGTAGCGGGTCCGGTTACTAGTAGCTGGCCGGGGCGGCCATCTTGGAGTCAGGCATCCGGGGGCTGCGTGAGTCTCTGCTGTCCTGGAGTCTTCGTGCCGCTTCTTTCTTCCGCTGCTCCAGTCACGGAACTGGGTCCACATTAGGGGTTAGACATGAGGTGAGTGCCTGGGTGATTTTCTGTTTTCTTCCCCCCCCGTAGAGCATCAGTAGGGGTCGGGAGCTGCGTTCCTTTTTCTGCGGGGCTGCGGTCCTTCGTCAGCGGGGCTGCTGGGGTCAGAGCACTCTAGCGGTCTCCATACCGTTTCTTTCTTCTTTCTTCCTTCCGGTGCTCCTGTATCGCCACGGGGCCCACGGTCGATGTGCAGGGTGGTGGGAGCCTGCGTGGCCCAGGAACTTTCAGTTTCGTTCCGGGTCTTCGCTCCTTCGTCCAGTTTCCCCGTGGACTTTAGCAGATGACAGCAGCAGTGAGTGTTGCTTTATTCCCCTTCTTGAGTGATCCGGTGGGGGAACGACAGACGGGGCGTGGAGGGGGGGGACAAGCAGGGATTTCCACCGTGTGCCGGTGATCCTAGTGTCCGGGACCCAGGGACTTTCAGTTTCGATTGCGGGGCTCCGATCCTTCGTCCGGTTTCTTTGTGGGTTCTTGCGGATGGCGGCAGCGCTGTATCTTGCTTCAAACCTCTTTTTGCCTGGTCCGGTGGGGAACGGCAAAAGGGGTGTGCAGGGGGGGCAAGCAGGGATTTCCACCTAGTTGGTGATCCTAGTGCCCGGGAGCTCTGTTGTGGAGCTCCTTCCCAGCGGCCATCTTCGAGTTAGTTGCGGTGCCAAAAGATCTTTGTATGCCTTATAAAATTCCCCCGTAAAGCCGTCTAGCCCGGGGGCCGAGGAGCAACGAAGGGTATCGATGGCACCAAGGACATCTGCCTCGGAGATTGGCTCTGCTAAGAAATCCTGCATGTTCTTCTCCAAGTATACCAGTGCGACCTCTGACAAATAAGCTTCCTGAGCCGTAGGGTCTTGCCCCACCTTGGAGGTATAAAGGGATGTAAAATAAGTGAGAAATTCGTCCCGAATTTCCAAAGTCCCGGTAAGCACCTGGTTAGAGGCGGATCGCAACTCCGTAATGTATGCCCTGTTGTAAGGGGACCGAAGCATCTGAGCCAATACACGGCCCGGACGCTCGCCTTCGTCATATCGCCTGGCAGCGTGGTATTTGCCTAAGTAGAGAATCTCGCGATCCGCGGTGTCCCTGTATTCGGTGAGGAGGGTTAAACGTTTCCCAGCAGCGTCTGGGTTCGGAGTGTGCGTTATATCAGTGTCCAGTTCGGATAGGTCACGCTCTAAGCGTGCTAGCGTGCTGCGAAGAGCCTTGAGGACCCCAGCATGTTTGGCGATACATACACCCCTGATGTATGCCTTGAAGCCCTCCCACAACACCGCCCAGGTATCGACAGAACCCGTATTGATGGTGAAGTAGTCTTCAATAGCCTCTCGGACCTCGGAGTGGAAGAGGTCATCATTGAGAGCGCGGCTTGGAAAGCGCCATTGCCGTTCAAACCCTTCAGGTCTGGGAACCCTGAGGAGAAGCTGTACCGGGGAGTGGTCCGAGTATGTCCTCGGGAGAGTCACAAGGGAGTGGACCCAGCCAAAGATGGCCGGGGAGACGAGCCAATAATCGAGTCTAGTCCAGGTGTTGTGTTGACCCGCATAGTGCCTATAGTCGGTGTGGGATGGGTTACGCTTGCATCCTACATCTAAGAGAGGAAGGTGCTCGCAGAGATCGAGCAGAGCGCGGCGCGCACGCGGCTTGACGCTGAGGGAGTCGGCAGTGCTATCTAAGGTAGGATTGAGTAGTAAGTTAAAATCTCCCCCCACCAATAAAAGGGTGGGATCTATCTTTGCCAATTGGGAGTGCAGTGAGTGAAAAAATTCAGGGGAGTCAGTGTTCGGAGCGTATATGCACACCAGAGTGGAGCTGTGTCCCATTAGTGAGCCCGTGACAATCCGGTATCTACCCCCAGTGTCCGGTATGGTATGACTGAACAGGGGTGAAATGGGACCCTCTTGTGGATGAGAATGGCAGTGCCCCATGCGTAGTTGCTGAAGTTGGCGAAGTACCTGTGCGCGCCCCAGCTAGAGGCAAAATGGCCAGTGTCAGATTTAGATAAGTGCGTCTCCTGTACGAAGGCAATGTCCACTTTGTGTTGAATAAGATAATGGACTACATGTCGCCTTTTGCGATTGTCGTTGAGACCTCTGACGTTCCAGGACATCAAGGACAGGCCATCAGGGCCCTCAATATTACCCAGCTGAGCCATTAGTTAAACATAATCTAAATGACAAAGAAATGCTCCAACAATTGGATGCCAGCCATGACAGTGTACCAAACAAAGGAAAACCACAAATGGAAAAACCATAGCAACGTTCCCCCCCCCCTCCCGGCACCCACCCTTACTACCAATAGAGCAAGGCAAACCCATGATATACCACGATATGTTGAGTACCAATCGACTTTAAAGTGAAACGAAGAAACCCTTAAACTGTACATCAATACAATCAGAAACAAACCCCTGGTAAACACCATGGAGGGTGGCAACACCACGGCAGCCAGCCAGCTATTTGAAAGATAACAATTGGATGGATAACATTATCCCAATATAGTCCTGCTAGAATGAGGGAGGAACAGTGTAGTAATGTCAACCAGTCCCGGAGCCAGAGAAAAGTTCCATGCTTGCGTCGGAGCCGCTGTGTGGAGGAGAGGGCCTTCCACCCCCCGCACCTGTCTGACTAGCGGACTGCCTGTATGTACGACAGAAGTCCTGAACCTCAGAGGGGCTATCAAAAGTGTGAGGTCTGCCATTCACATCGATTCTCAGTCTGGCGGGATATAACATGCCATATTTCAGACCTAGGTTCCGGAGGGTGGCTTTGACTCCATTGAATTTGCGACGGGCCTCCTGAACCATAATGGTAAAGTCCGGGAAGAAGGATATTTTGGAGCCCTGCCATATGGTGTCCCCGCGTCCTCTGGCGAGGCGCAACGCCGTGTCGCTGTTCCGAAAGTTCATGACACGTGCAATGATGGGTCTGGGGGGGCATCCCGGGTTGGGCCTTGGTCCCAAAGTACGGTGTGCGCGCTCCACAACAAAGCCGGGGGTGAAGGAGTCCTTCCCAAATATGTCAGCCAGCAGTGTCTCCACAAAAAGGTCTAAGCGACCTGTGGCGGTGGACTCTGGAACTCCCAGGATACGGATGTTGTTGCGTCGACTACGTGCTTCGAGGTCTTCATTCTTGATCGCCACTTCTTTGAGAATACGCTCCACACGCTCCAGCCTTTTAAGGGACTGCGCCGTACCATCCTCAATGTCTGAAATGCGCGCCTCCGCCACATCCAAGCGCCTATCGTGGACCTGGATTTTGGCCCCTAGGCTCCCCAGATTTTTGTCTAGGGCATCAAACCGACCATCCAGTGCCTTAAAGCCAGCTCTCATATCCTGTAATAGGGAAGAGGAGGGAGCGGAGGAGTCGTCGACACGATCCGTGCCCTGTGCGCCATCCGCCATGTCGGCGCTATCTTCAGGGAGCTTTTCCACCAGCTTTTCGAAGGGGAGGGTCCTCTGCTTAGGATCTTTGCGGCCCATGCCACAATGTCAAGTAGCGGAGGCAGTGGTCGAGGGACGTGTTCTGAGGGCGCTGACGAAAAGAGAACGGGTCAGGATCCGGAGCCAGTCACGGAAGGAGAAGGGTAGTCAGCGCGCAGTATCCTGAGCGCTAATGGAACAGCGGGTGCAGCCCCTAGTCAGCTCGGAGAACTCTGAGGACCAGTGGATAAGTGCCGATGGCCAGCTGCACCACAACATCGTAGTTCAAGGCCCTGCGTGAGAGGGGGGGGTGCAGCCCAGGTAAGGGCAGTGAAGAGCCCAAGCCAGACGGGTCCGGGGGAGCAAATCAAGACGTCCAGGGGGTCAGGGCGCCGGAGAGGATGTCCGAGTGAAAGGCAGGGATCGGATATCTGGGAATGCGTGCTGGGGTGATAGAGCCCCAGGAGGATCCAGCGGGTTGTAGGTGGCAGGCAATACTAGGGAGCGCTTACGCAGGGACGGAGGTCTCAGCTCTGTGGAGGCCGAACAGTCACGGGACCACAGGATCACGCCAATGTGTACTCCGGGAGCGAGGAGCACGCGTGTTGAGACAGCGCACCATCGACCCTCCTCAGGAATGCCTCCAGAAATCAGCACCACCGCAGGCCCCCACAGCAGGAAGAGGGAACCAACCACGGCAAATGGCGGGAGAAGGGAACACCAGTAGGGCCAGAGGCCTCAGGCAATGGTAGGCGATGCAACGCCCGGGATGGTACAGTCCAAGGGCAATCAATGTAGCGCGCCGGTACAGTAGTGGGCAGAACCCGGGCAGGGCCCGCGTCACAACCGCCAAGGACAATCCCCGCTGTGTGGGTGCTGCGATGGCTTCGTGTGGCGACCAGAATGCGGACGGACTCCGAGGTGGCCTAGATTCCACAGATTCCGGGTCTGGTGGCTTAGTGGACTAATGCATCCACTGCAGGGGCCTGTGTTCGACCTCATGGTCACAGGTTCAAATCCCGGCGGGTCCACTCAGGCTTTCATCCATTTGAGGTCAATAAAATGAGTACCATTGAGTTGGGCAACAATAAACATCTGTTATTCAGCGCCTTGAGACCCATGGGTGATAAGAGCGCTTTACAAATACAAGTGTTATGTTATGTTAGATGGGGCCCAATGGTGGTGGGGGGCCGGTGGGGCGCCCAACAGGATAGCAGGAGCAGGGGAAGCAGGCAGCAACAGTGCATGGGCTCCCAGGCCGCACCCTCCAGCTCGCCCCTCCACCGAGGCCTCGGGTGGAATTGCAGCGATCTGGAGCGTGTGTGAGCGCAGGCCACGGGATGAGCTGTGGGGACTGGGCGGCCCTTAACAAGTGCTTCCGATGTAATCAGGCGTGGAGCCGATGGAATGCAGGCCTCCGGTCCCAGCTTGCAACCGGCAGCCAGGGTCCCGTGGAGCTCCCAGTAACGGGTCTCCCGTCGGGTGGGATGAAGCCGCTGGATCAGGTGAGGGGGCAACCGGGCGCGGGGATTAACAGAGGGAGCCCCCACCTCTCCCCTGCAGCCGCGCCTGCAAGCGCCCAAATGGACGCCTCCCTGGCTCACTCACGGGCCCTGTCCCCGCGCGGTCTCGGGGAGACTGCAGGTACAATGGAAGATGCCTGGGCCCAGTCAGCGTGACTGCGCCCCGGCAGTAGGAGGAAGACAGCGGAGGGGGCAGGGAGTCGGGGGGGGGGGGGGGGAGGGTCCTGTGCCCGGGGCACTCACTGCCAATGTAGAGATCAGTTCCCCGTGTCCAACCGGCCCAATGTAGCACCGCCCCGATCTGCTGAGCGGCGATTTTACAGCATCGGCGGCTCCATTCAACAGGAGGGTTGGATCAGCAGGGTCCCTGTATGTTCCGGTAACAGCAGATGTCGAGCAGGCAGCATTTTTAGGGGGATAAAGCCTTTAAGCTGGAAGAGGCTGACAGAGCTTCAGTGCCGCGCAGCCATCTTTGTCGGCGGCCTGGCCACGCCCCCTTCCAAATCATTTTTTATGAATTACATCATGACAAAAAGAAAACTCCTCTACATATGATGACGCCCACTCAATCTATGACAAGTGCAAGAGTAGCGAACTCTTTAAGCTGGATTATGGGAACGCCATCCTCACAGGGATGCCCAAAATTCACCTCGCCCCCCTAAGATCAGCTCTAAACATGGTGGCCTGACTCATAACAGGTGTTTAGCGGTTTAAACACATCACACCAGCCCTCTCAGCTGGCTTCCCATCGAAGGAAGATGTATTGCATCACCCACAAAGCCCTTCACACACACACCCTAAACTATCTAGACAGCAAACTTTCCAAAGCAGGAAGAACAAGAACTCTGAGAAGCTCTAACACACTTCTTCTCATACCTTCCAAACCGAAAAAGGAAATCTAACTTGACTCGCTCTTTTTTTGGAAATGCACCTAGGATATGGAACTCACTCCCCAGAGATCTCCGATGCAACCCCTCCTTCTCCTGCTTCAAAAGGGACCTGAAACTCCTTCTTCTCAATAAGTACTTTAACACACACAATATATGAACTGTGTTCAAATATGTCACTCTCCCTAAGACTAGACCCTGTATAACAGTCGGCTGTCTGATTGTTTCAGCTGTCTAATATGTAATTTACTTCCTTAACTCTTGCTTCTCTAATTGTCTGCACACTGCAACCTCCCTAATTGCCTAACGATTCTCTTTGTCTCCATTTATGTTCGTACCTAACCTATATATTTTGTGTTTTATGTGAACCTAATTTCTTCTTTTTTGTGCTCATTTTGATGTAAAGTGCTCCAATACCTTTGGGTCAAGCTAGCGCTATATAAAACCTATAAATAATAAATATCACGTATCACTTTATCACCTATCACTTTAACCCCTTGACCGCGATCGGAATTCCGCTCGTATGCTGGACATTCCGATCGCAGGTGGGGTCGTGACGAGCTCAGCTCGTCATGCGCACAGCGCAACCGCGCAGCATGACGAACTGAGCTCGTCATGAGCACGGAAAGGGTTAACAGGAAAGGCTTTACAATTGCTGCTCTTGATAATTTTGATTTTGAAGACAGCTTCTTTCTCTGGAACATCCAGCACACCTGATACTGCCATGGTGCTTTTTCAAGACTGTACCAATGACGTAGCTGCTGGAAAACAAGCTGTGTCATCTATAGGCAGTAAACAAAGAAAGCTGCACACTTATAACCCAACTGAGGACATGGATCTTCTTCTACAGGATGCTGCGGTCCGCAAAGCCTCTTTAACTGAATTTATCATATCGCTTATTTGATGCAGACTGAAGGATGAAGAAATACAGTGAGAAGCTCCCTCAAGACCTATATTTCTTTTTTATCACAACAAACCTAAGTTCCGCATGGGCTTGACAAAAGTATAATCATATTAACAAAACTAACAAAATAGACTTAATCATTGTTATTTATCTGCCTTTTTTGTACATTTTTCATATTTATATCAAATATAAATTCATTTCTTTCTTATTTTTTCTCGTTTTTTAAAAACTTTTTTTTTATATATAAAAAGATCAACAGTACTCCCACAATAAATTCAGGCATACATGCAATATACTGTTGAACAAGTAACCCCCGAAAAACAAACATTTACATATATCAAAACCACAAAATACAAAACTCATACAGATTCATACGGACTCATACAGCATTCACATAGAGAGACATCTGAGAAAAAGGGGAGACTAAAGATTGCAGAATCTCCACGACCAAGTGTGTTATATATGTTCACCAGGATCTGAACATTAGGTCGACGCGCGTTTCGGTGGCATAAAAAGAATAGAACGGCCACCTTCTTCAGGACCTTTCCAGATACCCACAAAAGTCACAAAAGCACACGGGGGACCTAAAAAACATAAATGACATGTATTACAAGCCCATATATGAAAATATTTAAATCGATTGGACCTAGATTCTGAATGTGTGATATTGTTTACACATAGATCATAAGCCAGGAAGATGCATCTATTACAAATCACACCATAAGAAAATATGTGACTCCCCATACTTACCAGAAGGAATGTTATCAAGACATAAGAGATGGCGGTTTATAAGAAATAGGCAAAACAAAGAAAAGACCCACAAATGGGAAAGTTTACCAGTCACCAAAGTTACAAAGAATACAGCAAAGAATACCGTAATCAAGAGGTGCAGAAAGACGCAGTGGCGGCAATTTGCTGTGTCACCTTATCGTGTCCTATCTCTATGATGAAAAACAAATTGGGAACCACTTACAAATTTTGGGAATGGTCAGTGGACTGCTGGCAACATATATAATAACGTCTTATTGAAATGATATAAAATCTGTGAAAAGGGAAAGTGGCAAAATCATAAGTATAAAGAAGTAGTATTAAGAAACGCCATGTCACGAGAAGTTATATATCTGGTGGGGCCTTACCTAGAACACTATCATGTAGTGTCCAGTGGATGAAGACATCGTGTTTACGCAGGGATAGTGTCCCAACAAGGCTCAGATTTCTAAATAAAACCATTATGTGATATCGTTAGTCTCTTAGAAAAACGCAATAACGGTGTGTTGATGGTGATGTTCTTGACTACAGGTCTCGGCGATGTACACACCTAGTTCGTTAAAGTTCGCTTGTTCAGAATTATTTTATTTCCAAAATACATGGATGAAGAAAAGCCATTCCTCCGTGGACTGGAATTCATGCTCTGATCTCCCAGAATACCGTCCCACTCAAGAAGGTTGGGTATTTACCAGTAATACCATTCACAGTCACTAACTACGCAACAGTATGCACAGCTCTAAATAAATTCCAAAATGTGCGTGCTCAGCTTGAAGACCAGCCTGTCCTGCCAGTTTTCTGCGATGAAGGTTTTTTCCGTATTGTAGCTGACATTTTTATGAGCAATCCAGTAGAATTTGATGATCTTTATCCAATGATTGGCATTTCCACATGACAAAAGTTACGTTGTGGTGTGCAGGAAGTTATGTCAGGGGATGTGGCATAGTCGATGTGTCAAACCCTTTAGGTTAGTCCCATCATGTACATACCGATTACATACATTGTGTCCCATCCACACGACATAACGGTTCTAAACACAGTTGACCTTTTACCTAGTAGTTTACTTCTGTCTCTTCGACAACCAGACTCTCAGTATCCTATCTTAATCTCTGTACCGGACGTACATAAACATGTCCCCAGGCACTGTAGATTTATTCTGTATAAGGGTCACCACTTCTTTCATCCATGGCCAACAGCCAGCTGTGCATGATCATGTTTGTTTAGAAAAGGATTATCAGGGGATTAGCGAATGTTTTCAAAACATATGGATTCTAGAAAAACCGCGGAGTGACCACTTTAGTATAAAAGACCCTCACTCCCCCTTACAAAGACAGAGGAGAATTCCTTCCAGGCTGGACCGAGACTCTGCAGGCTGATCCTTCGACAGGCAGAGACCTGACATCCCTTGTGGGGTGCTATCCTCGACGCAGAGATGGGGTCCTTTATTCAGAACCATCAGGTGAGGGTTTAGCACTTCCCTGGGGAATTCTTGGCTCCATTAGGTTCCATTAGGACATATCCTAGCACTTACACATACCTACTTCACCTACACATCTAGGCCAGGCAAAGTAGGAGGAGTACATAAATGCTATTGTTTTATATAATATGTTTTTATTCATCTTATTAGCACTATGGTAGAAATGTATCTACTTTTTACGATATTGGTACTAGCGATTACATTTGTCTGCTCCTGTCTTTTGATTGTCGCAGCTAACATGTTTCATACTAGACTGACGCTTGACCAATAAACAATTATTGAAACTGTTCCAATCGTCATTCTATGTATTCTGAGAAAAGCAAGCACAAGTGACTGAGTGAAAGATACCGTATTGTTTCCACGATACCTGAGGAATCAGGGTTGCCATGTTCGGTGGTTGCCAGAAACTACACACGCCACTGTAGAATACAGTGGAGTGGTAGTGGCACCGTAGAGCTAGCTGGTCTAACGGCTGACTCATCCTGTGGGGGTGTCCAGAGTCTGTCTGCACACCAAGCCCTCTGTTTAGGTCATCCAAAACGCGCAGGTCTGGAGGGTCCTAGGAACTACACGACATGGGGGCTGCCAACGTTGGTTTGATTCTTATATTAACAGTAAAATCTGAGTAGTTCAGTCGTGCTTTCTCAGAAAATCCTACTCACATTTTCCAGAGACGTCTGAAGTGGGAAGGTTAATCCGCCTCATCTGAGCAGGCACACCCTGTGTATTGGCTGAAGGTTTTAGACAAGCTTGTAAGGACTAAAAGTTCCCATATTGTGCTAAAAAACCTACCTCCTAAACCTTTACTTTCTTCTCCTTTCAAAATGACTGAACCTGCGAGTAGCAGTGAAAGTGCGGAAGGAGACGAATTTGCTAACGCTCTTAACATTACAGAAAACTGCAGGCAGGCAGCAAGTGTGAAATTACCGCACACAAAGGATCAAAGTTAACCATTCCCTTGCTTCTAGTACCCCTGTCACTATCGGAGTGCCTCAAGGATCCGCGCTCTCGCCCACTCTCTTCAACCTTTTTATGGAACCACTTACTGTCATTCTGAACCTTGCTAACATTCAGTACCACATGTATGCGGATGACACGCAATTGTACTTGAAGATCTCGTCTCAAGAGGACATAAAAACGCTAAATGCGGCACTTGCACAAACCCAACAATGGTTAGCTCAGAACCATCTTCTGTTAAATACTCTCAAAACGGAATTTCTTCTGATTGCCCCCCCAATCACTCGGCACCTACCCTGGACTGGCTCAAACAACTCACTGCTCTTAACTGCACCCCTCATGTGGTAGACTCTGCTAAATCCTTAGGCATCACCTTGGACAAACACTTGAACATGCAAGCGCACATCAGTGCAGCCATTAGGGGAGCCAACTTTCAACTTGACACCCTGAAAAAATCAAGCCTTTCCTCCCCTCCCCCCCGAAGACATCAGGCCGGCTGTTCAATCCCTGGTGATCTCTAGACTGGAATATGGTATGGTGACCCTTGCTGGTCTTCCCAAAGCTAGCTTGGCCCCGTTCAGAGCCACCCTGAACGCATCGGCCAGACTCATCACGGGTTCTCGAAAGCATGACCACATCTCCCCCGACCTTCTGCAACTAAATTGGCTATCTATCAAAGCCAGGATCCGCTTCAAGATAGCCTGCTTGACCCATAAAGCTTTACATTACAACACCCCGATCTACCTGGCAAATAAGCTTGAACTTTCGGGCTCAGGCCGGAACCTAAGAAGTTCGTCTACCCTACTCTTGAAACCACCCAGATTAAAAAAGAAAAGATCCTACAATCGTGCTTTCACCGGTCTTGCTCCAAGAATCTGGAATGCCCTGCCTCTCGAGATCAGAACCAATCCTTCAACGGCATCTTTCAAGAAACTTGTCAAACGGCTATTCTTGAACGAACTTTAACAGCATTTTCTAACAGCATCGACTTGTTCACATGCTCTTGCTCTGTCATAATGTTGACTCTTATTGTACTTCGTTGGTGCGATTTATTGTATGCTTGTCTATTTAATTGTTATTGTGCTCGAGGGCACTTATGCTACTGCTCTGGTCGAGCTTACCCCTCCAACCCTTGACCGGATATGTTTACCCCCCTTGTTTTTAACCTGTCCCATTGTGTTTTGGTTACCCATGTTTTCGCCAAATCTGTACAGCGCTCTGATACCCGTTTGGGTCTTGTTCGCGCTTTATAAAACTTTTCAAATAAATAAACAAATATTAGAACATGGATTACCTGCAACAGGTGGCCATGTTACCTTTGTGATTAAGGGAACACAAGGTGTTCGGATCAGAGGTATTCTATTCCTGGGTAAAATTCCCACCTGCAGATCCACATTTATTCCATGAATACATTGAAGTGGATCCACCGGAAGAATACATACCATACGAGGACATTGAAGTTCCGTTAACTTACCAGCAACATAAAAACTGGTTTAAAGGCGCCCTCAAACACACAACTTCAGTCGTAAGACTCGGTCTGCTCAGCATAGGAGGAGCGACATGTCCGGTCTTAGCGGCTTACACTCCACATCCTGAGAGACACACTACCAGAAGTGGAAGTACGTACACTTTACAAAGAAGTATTCAGGCTATTCAGACATATTGTCCAGTTCGTCATGCGAACACTCACATTACAATCAGCGAGAGCTACTCCACCTGGAATAGTCAAGACCCAGCCCACACCAATAAACAGTCCACAAACACTAAAAGCAATAATGGGTGCGTTTCGATCAAAAAGGGATCAAGTTCCATTCTGGATTGCTCAAAAAATAGCACAGTTGGAAGCTATATTTCCCCGTACGGGTCCACAGGAAAAACACAGAATGTTAACAATTTGCTTGCCAATGGGAATGGTTCCCTCACTTAAGGATTGTACCACATGGGGAACAATCTTTGCTGCAGTATACATTAGAATACACGGTACCCCAACCATATCAGTTATTCCTGAGGTATTGAAACAGATACAGAATGAGTACGGGGCAGGACCTGCCTTGGACTTGGGGATGAAACTGATGGGTAATTTTGACCAAGTCTTGGAGATCATGCTGAGCAACATCAAGGGGGAAGCAGCAGCAGTGGCCATATGCCAACCATTAAGGGAAACAACTCCTGCAAATCAGGAGCGTGCATTACCAAAAATTATCGAAGAAACCTATGCTTCACTAGGTAGAGATAGTTTGGGAGCCAAACCAGGGAAACCACTAGTGGTGAGTAGTTCTGAAAAAGAGAACTCAAAGCAAGCACCCACTTCTTCTAAAAAGAAATGGGATAATAGTCAACCTAAAAATAATAATAACAAACACTTGACGATCAAGGGGTGGGTCTCCCCAACGGGTGTCCTCTGAAAAGAGGTACAACCTTAGGAATCGTGTTAACATCAGGAAACCTGACAGGTATCAGGATACTGATACACGTTTCTTTTGTTCCTTTCAGGGTTCATCAAAAAGCTCGGAGAGGCAAGGACGGTCAGAACAAGAAATTGAAGATCGACCAAAGGGAAAAAGGAAAACACATCACACTTCAGATTTCATTATCAAACAGGAAGTGCAACCTAAAGCAAAGACTTAGTTCAAAAGAAGAAAGTAGCTGGCTTAAAAATTAGAAATGGCCAGTTTACTGAGGACTTAGCTTCTGAACGGGGAATGGGCTCTGACGATGCTAAACAGCGCAGCAGAAGTAACAATAGCTCGCCAGAACCTGAAGGAATTTCTGGTGACAGCAGTGTTGAATGAGTACATCACGGTGGAAACACCTAATACAAGAGTGAGTGTCACCCATCGTCTACACGAAATTAATCTCCAAATAGAGGGGGACATCTCAAGAAAAATGAAAGGTCTCTTTTGGGAAAATTTGACATTCGGATATGATATCCCGTTAGCCGAAAAAGATTGCCCGCCTGAATTTATAATGGATTGCCCAAAAGGTGAAAGCGTCATTTTGCCTGCTTTTTCCGACCTCGTTCCTGTTTCCTTGAAACACTCATACGCGCGGGAGTGGGCGCAAGTGCTAGCTCCGGCATTATGATTATACTGCAACCATGTAGGGTGGGACATTGAGTCCAAACACCACGAAATACCATTAAAAACTACTCCAACTCCACAGAGACAGTACCCTATTAAAAATGAAGCGAAGAAATAGGTCAAAGAAATCTTAGACCAACTAGAATTCCAAGGTGTGATTGAAACTTGCACCTCACCAATGAACAACCCTTTGTTTCCCGTAATGAAACCTGACAAAACATATCATTTGGTTTTAGATTACAGACACTTGAACACATGCACAAAAACATTTGCAGTTCAGACCGCACACAGCGCCGCATTGATGAATAACGTCGTCCGGAAGAAATCTAAAACAACACTAGACATTCTCAAATGGATTCTTCTGCCAAAATATAGTTCCTGAAAGCCGATATTTGATGGGATTTTCTGTCCTCTGCACTCAGCGTCAGTTTTGTCGCCTGCCCCAAGGCTATAAGAACAGCCCCGGGTTATTCTCGGCGAGAGTGTCAGAGCTATTACAAACTTGCGATGAAGAGGCAGTGTCCTACGTAGATGATATTTATCTGACGGACGATGAATTACTTGAACACTTGGGCAGGGTGAACAGCATCATTGTTGGGTTCGCCAATTTGGGCTACAAATTTAACTTCAAAAATTGCCCTTCTCAGCGTCCTATTTTTGGCATATGAGCTGTCAAGTGAAGGCAAAAGCCTTGCCGCAAATTTTCTAGAAAAATGGGCGCTAATACAGCCTCCAAAAACTCTGAAAAGTTTACAATCCAAATTAGGATTTCTAAATTTTGGCAGAACATACATTCCAGACTACGCAGAAAGAGTAAAACCTTTCTACGACCTAATCAGACCAGATTTCACAGGAAACAAGTATACTCAAAAACATACAGGCACTCTACGTTCAGTTCAAGCTTAAATTTAGGCCCAACGTATCTCTCAGCTAGATTCACCCCCTTCACCATGGCCAGGACTCTCAGATCCTCATCGGCAAACCTCCTCAAACCCCCCTGTTTTAGGTATAAGACCAAGGGAGGAAAAACTGTATGGTATAAAACCAAGGGAGGAAAAACTGTATCCGCACTAGGAACCAAAGCTTGGAATCTCATGCCAACACACCTGAGGTTGCTTAAAACAGAAACACAGTTCAGGAAGGCTCTGAAGATCTGGATCTTTGGATCTTCAGACGAACTCTGCCTATCCCTCATATAGGGTCCCCCCCCTGTCCTCCTTGACTTTCTTCCGCCCAGCGCCAGGATGCTCCTTCCGGAGTGACAGCTTGCGCTTTATAAATGCCTACTCAAAATGATAGCTTCAAAACACTTGCAGACACATGTAAACGTCTGCAACCTGGTAATACGGGTCGTCCCCGAGTTATCAGGGTATACCTACATCACGTTCAACGAAGGTGAGACAGTTCCTATTGCATACAAATCTCATCTGTACACAAATGCTGAAAATCAATTTGCAGCAACAGAAAAAATTCTGACTGCTGTACAGACTGCTGTAATGAGAGAAAGAGCACTAGCACAGGGGAAACACATCATTGTTGTAACTCCGATACCGACTTTAGAAGCGGTAACTGAATCCAGCATTCCAAATGCAAAGGCACTGCACACACGTTGGATACAATGGGCTAATTCTCTCACTACAACAGATGCAGAATACAGATACGATCCAAGACTTAGAACACAAGCATTCCTGCAATACAAACAAGAATACCCTCTCCCGAATGAAATCTTGCCTCTAGATCAGTATGAATACATCATTTATACTGTGGGTTCTGCGCAACTTGCCATAGGAAGTAAACAGCAGTATAGCGCTGCATGCGCTATATATAGTGAAAGGTCGTATGCGGGATGGTAAGTTCCACCCCAGCAATATGACTACACAATCTCTAGGAGATTGTACCACGCAAGGAACTGAAGGAACTGCCCCAGGGGAACTTGGGCCAGACCAGGCAGAGTTCTTGGGGCAGGGGGCCCTTCCAGGGCAGACTTGAGTTTGGAGCAGCAATCCTGCCCCTCTCTTGAACCTCTCAGACAGAAAGCTGCTGCTGAGGAGGCAGGGAATGTCAGTGGGTAACATAGGATGTATTGGGAGGATGGACTTCAGCATTCTGAAGGTAGAGACCCCAAGCCTGGTGCCACCAGAGGTTGGTAATACCTCAGACGTTCGGGTGTTTTCTTCTCTCCCTGACACATGACATTCCCCTTGCAGGACACCTTGGGCAAAGTAAGACTTGGGACAAGCTTATCCCTCATTTTCACTGGCCCCACATGTCAGAAGACACCAAGGAGTTTTGTCGCTCCTGTGTCACTTGCCATACCAGTGGCAAGTCAGGTGGCACTACAAAGGCCCCCTTAATTCCACTTCTAGTGGTTGGGGTTCCCTTTGAGAGGCTAGGGATTGACATTGTTGGTCCCTTAAACCCTCCAACTGAACTTGGACACAGTTTCATCCTGATGGTGGTGGACCATGCCACTAGGTATCCAGAAGCAATTCCCCTTAGAACCACTACAGCTCCTGTAGTGGGCAGGGCCCTCCTGGTAATCTTTTCCAGAGTGGGCTTCCCTAAGGAGGTCTTAACAGACAGAGGTACCAAATTCATTTCTAGTTACATCACTGCAATGTGGAAGGAGTGTGGAGAAAATTATAAGTTTACCACACCTTACCATCCACAGTGTAATGGGCTTGTTGAAAGGTTCAACAAGACCCTCAAGGGTATGATCATAGGACTCCCAGAAAAGCTTAGGCGAAAATGGGATGTCTTACCACCCTGCCTTCTCTTTGCCTACAGAGAGGTTCCTCAGAAGGAGGTTGGCTACAGCCCATTTGAACTTCTGTTTGGACATCTAGTTAGGGGTCCATTGTGTCTAGTTAAGGAGGGCTGGGAGCAACCTCTCAAACCTCCTAAACAGGATATTGTGGACTCTGTCCTTGGCCTGCGTTCTCGTATGGCTGAGTATATGAAGAAGACCAGCAAAAACCTTGAGGCCAGCAAAGAGCTTCAGAAAGCCTGGCATGACCAAAAGGATGTCCTGACTGTTTACCACCCTGGCCAGAAGGTGTGGGTGTTGGAACCTATGGTCCCAGCAGCTCTCTAAGACAAATGGAGTGGCCACCACACAGTCCTTGAACAGAAAGATGAGGTCACCTACTTGGTGGACCTGGGCACTCCAAGAAGTCCCCACAGGGTACTTCAGGTAAACCACCTGAAACCTTGTATGGACAGTGCTGATATGAGCTTGCTCATGGCAACTTATGAGGGACAGGAGGAAGAGAGTAACCCTCTCCCTGATCTCGTCTCTCAGAACCCTGTTGATGGGTCAGTGGATGGAGTAGCTTTGGCAGGCAGCCTCACTGACCAGCAGCAAGCTGATTGCAGGAAGGTCCTCAATCAGTACAAGCATATGTTTTCTCTGACACCCAGTCAACCCACCTGGTGTACTCATGAAGTGGACACAGGTGACAGAGTGCTTGTAAAGAACACAAGCTACAGACAGCCTAACCATGTCAGATTGCATCAGGACAGAGGTCCAAAAGATGCTGGAATTGGGGGTCATTGAGCCTTCAGATAGCCCCTGGTCTAGTCTAGTAGTCCTGGTACCAAAACCGCACACCAAGGGTGGAAAAAAAGAGATTAGGTTATGTGTGGACTACACAGGCCTCAATGCAGTCACTAGGACTGATGCCCATCCTATTCCATGGGCAGATGAGCTCATAGATACTTTTGCCTCAGCCAAGTTTCTGAGCACATTTTACCTGACTGCTGGCTAATGGCAAATCCGACTAGCTGAGGATGCCAAACCAAAAACAGCATTTTGAATCCCCAGTGGGCATTATCAATTTTTGTGATGCCCTTTGGTCTGAAAAATGCACCTGCGACATTTCAGAGACTGGTGAACAAAGTCCTAACAGGTCTGGAAGTCTATAGTGCAGCATATCCAGATGATATTGCTGTCTTTAGCTCCACCTGGGGGGGTCACCTGGTCCACCTCAGAAATGTTCTGGAGGCCCTGCAAAAGGCAGGCCTCACTATTAAGGCCACCAAGTGCCAGATAGGGCAGAGCAAGGTTGTGTACTTGGGCCACCTGGTAGGTGGAGGCCAGGTTCAACCTTTAGAGAGCAAAGTCCAGACCATCATGGACTGTGTTACTCCCACTACCCAGACTCAGGTCAGAGCTTTCTTGGCCCTGACTGGGTTCTACAGGAGGTTTGTTAAGGGAAATGGGTCCATTGTGACTCCCCTTAATGATCTCACCTCCAAGAGAATGCCAAAGAAAGTTCAGTGGTCAGTTAGCTGTCAAAAGGCATTTGATGACCTGAAGCAGGCTATGTGCATTGCTCCCATTCTGCAAAGTCCTCACTATTCCAAAACTTTCATTGTCCAGACAGATGCATCTGAGATAGGTGTAGGAGCTGTTTTGTCACAACTAAATGCAGAGGGCCATGGCCAACCAGTAGCTGTTATAAGCAGAAGGTTGACCCTCAGGGAGAAATGTTGGTCAGCTATAGAGAGCGAGGCCTTTGCTGTGGACTGGGGCCTGAAGAAGTTGAGGCCATACCTGCACTCACTTCATTGTTCAGACAGACCATAAGCCCCTCTTATGGCTTAAGCAAATGAAGGGTGAAAATCCCAAACTTTCGAGGTGGTCCATTTCCCTACAGGGGATGGACTATTCAGTGGAACATAGGCCTGGGAGTAACCATGCCAACGCAGTTGGCCTCTCCAGATATTTCCACTTAAAAAATGAAGACTCAGATGGGCAAGGGTAGTCTCATCTCCTTAAGTTTTGGGAGGGGGGGTTGTGTAGGAAAGTACAGGACTTCAGAGTCCATTCTCCTGGGTTGTAAGTGCAACAGCCATTACGACATATAGAGTGGCCCTGCGTCATTACACGATGACCATCTCTAAACTGGATGTAACAAACCCGGTCATGTTTGGTATCAAACATGTTGGAATCATACCCCCGCACCGTAAATGGTGTGGGAGGTATGATTCCATGCACTGTAAAGTTCCTCCGGGAGGCCCTCAGTGCTCCCTGTACCAGTCTTCGAGAACCAGACAGCAAGCTAGGGACCACTTCCCAGACAGGATTTCGTGTATTGGGACAAGGTGGGGGCGCTTGCCAGCGCCACTGAGACTGCTTAAAGGGCACATTTGGTGCCCTCCTTGCATACTCCAGTTCAAACCAGTTCAGGGAGCCATTGGCTCCTGCTGTGGCATGACACTGGACAAAGGACATGGTAGTATCCTCCCCACTGTCCAGCCGCTCCTCTGGGAGGGACCCCTGAATCATCCCAACCCTTTCTTAAGGGTGCTTAAGGGCTTACATGTGGGTGGGTCCCTAGATTTGTCGTGGGATTCGATTCTGATTTAAGTCTGCGTCATCTTCAACCATCTGGACAGTCTGACCGCATCGGACTGACTGCATCAAACTTCGCTTTGGGAACCCATACTGCAACTGGGAAGACTTTGACTGCTCCAGGTCTCATCGTCCTGCAAGTCTGCTGCACCGTCAGTGTCCGTGGTCCATACAGGTTCCTCGCAGAGCCTGTGGACGTCCAAGGCACCCGAAGGAATATCCCTTGGAGTGAAGGAGACACTCCCCTACATCTGCAGGCACCGCAACGTAGCTGACCCATTTGCTGACCCTGGGCTCCTACAAACTCCGACAGTCTCAGTAGCGCAGGTGGCAGTTCTACAACTCCCTCGAGCCCTGCACTGTCTTCAGACTGAGTCTGAGGCCAGTATCCATCATTGGCACCGCTGGAACCGAGCCCCTGTGCACCGTATCGAATGGCCGTTGCTAAGGCTGGGTGGCTCTCGCCTCCAGAGATCTTCGGGTCCTTTCAAGGGACTTCTGTGATTCCAGTGTGCTCCCCTGCTTGCTCAGGCCTTCTCTGACTTACCTGGTCGTGATGAGTCACTTGGACCTTGCTGGTCCTGACCCTGCACCTTCTTTGATTTCTACGCCTGTTGCCGTTGCCAAGGTGTGTTGGTGCCTCTGCCAGACACTGACCCCCTGGCTCTCGACATCCAACATGGGGCAGCTCGTGAACGGCTCCTGGTCTTCCACAGCGTCACCTGGTCCGCACAGCTTCATGGCCAACGATTGTGCATCTATGGACATCGGTGGGCATTCGTCTTCCGTGCCTCCTGGTCACTCCTGAGTGACATAGACTCTGTCCCCTCTGCTTGCAGGTTCTTCTCCTCCTGAATCCACCTTTGGGTCCATCCGGACACCCTTAGTCTTCTTCTCCAGCGGCATCTTTCCTGAAGTCCTCCATTGTGGCCTATGGCGGTTTCTGACGTCACTTGACACCTATGCACCCGGCTTCCCTGGTGTAGGTATCCTGGTTCCTGGGGTATCTACGGGTGGGGTGACTCTAACCTTCCATCTTCCACTGGGTTTCTTCAGGGTCCTCAGGGGAGGGTCCTTTTCCTTTAAAATTGCAACCGCAACTTACCCATTGACTTGTGTTGATCACGGGGTCGTGTTCACACTCTGCACATGGCCTCCGTTGGGTTCCTGGGCACTTGTCTTGGGTGGTTCTTTGGGTCCCCAACACTTCTACGTCATCTGAGTCCAGTCTCGACTTGAGTCGTGGTTCGCATATCACTATTTTTGTATATGGTTTGGTCTCCCCCCTGTAGACCACCGTGTATTTGTGCTACTTACGTGCTCTATTTCCTAAGTATTGTGTGTATTGTGTTTCTATCTCCGGGTTGGAGATAGTTCAATTGTGTTAGTGTTTGTAATAAAATACCTATCTTTAAAACTACACTTTGTGATTCTTTTTTACTTAACCTATACCATAAGATTAAGTACTGGTAAAACAAGCTGCTTTACACTCCTTCTGGACTAAGCCTGAAGGCTGCTCTCTAGAGGTATCACTTGGATTGCTTTATAAGGTTGTCTAAGACCACTAAAATCACCATACGGGTTGTTTGGATTAGTGCAGGATGCTACACTTACATAAGTAAGCACCATAAATTAAGCCAGCCTCTCACACGTGGTTAATCCTTCCTCTTTGTCCCTTTTTTCTGTGATTTGTTTCCTCCCACGGAGCACCGCCCAATTACTGGTATCGTTATGCTTTACTGTTTATATGTTCGTTTTGGGAAGCTACTTTTTTAGGTCGAGCCTAGCGCAGCGCACATGCGTTGCTCTAGAAAATGACCTCTTGGAATCACTTCAGCTCTTCAGCAAACTCGTGCGTGTGGCTAAAAAAAGGCACACGCACGAGTTTTCTGAAAAGCTGAAGTGATTGGCCATTGCGTGTGGCTTTCAAAAATTGAAAGCCCGCAATTGGCCAAAGCGATACCAAAGGGGATGATGGACGGAGCGTTAGAGCAAATCAAACACTCACCCCCAGTCAACTGATCTGGGTTTAATCCATCATCATTCTTTAGCTCACTCCACCACCCCAGTTCAGACATGGCCATATGCAAATCAGTCTGACCCTGTGCCTCATGGGAACAGTCCAGCCCGAACTGCCAAGCCATGTCTTCCCTGGACCGGAAACAGGCCAAAGGCGGGTGCATGTCCCGCCTTCTCTCTAAACGTTAACTCCACGTTGGGGTAATCATGGTGCGTGGAAGACATGGAAGCCATATCAATTTTTGAATTTGACATTTACAAACCTCTCATTGGCCAGGAAAACTCCAATGGCAGTGGTGATTACACAGCTTATAAACCAACCAGACTCTGTGGGGCTGATTTACAAGCCCCTTGCGCCACCCGTGCGTCACTTTTCCCATGTTAAAAATGACGCAAAAGTGGCGCAAGGCGCTTGTAAATAAGCCCCTGTGTTTTATTCTTGCATTTCCAGCACTTGAAAAAGGCGATCACGCCAAAACATGTTGTGGAGGAAATAGCTGTCGTGGAATACATTTTAACAAATAAAACCCAGTGAGTGCTCCAGATTTTTCGTGGAGGTAGCTGATGAGCAAGCGAGTTCCTGTCCTCGCTATGGAGAAAAGCACCCGTCCTGAGTTCGGAGCATGTGGCACATAATTACACTCTACTCAATGCAGCATAAATACACTCCACATACCACTCAGTACCACATAATTACACTCTACTCAATGCAGCATAAATACACTCCACATACCACTCAGTGCCACATAATTACACGCCACATAATTACTCTACTCAATGCAACGTAAATACACTCCACATAATACCACTCAGTGCCACATAATTATATGCTACATAATTACACTGCACTCAATGAAACATACACTGCAAATAATACCACTCAGTGCCACATAATTACACGCCACATAATTACTCTACTGAATGCAACATACACTCCACATAATACCACTCAGTACCACATAATTACACACTACGTAATTACACTCTACTCAATGCAACATAAATACACTCCACATAATACCACTCCGTACCACATAATCACACGTCACAATTACTCTATTTAATGCAACATAAATACACTCCACATAATACCACTCAGTGCCACATAATTACACACCACATAATTACACTCTACTCAATGCAACATAAATACACTCCACATAATACCACTCAGTACCACATAATTACACGTCACATAATTACACTCTATTCAATGCAACATAAATACACTCCACATAACACTGTGCCACATAATTACAAGCCACATAATTACACTCTACTCAATGCAACATAAATAAACTCCACATAATACCACTGTGTGACAGTTACACGCCACATAATTACACTCTACTCAATGCAACATAAATACACCCCACATACCACTCAGTACCACATAATTACAAGCCACATAATTACACTCTACTCAATGCAACATAAATACACTCCACATAATACCACTCAGTGCCACATAATTACACGCCACATAATTACACTCTACTCAATGCAACATAAATACACTCCATATAATACCACTCAGTGCCACATAATTACACGCCACATAATTACACTCTACTCAATGCAACATAAATACACTCCACATAAATGCACTCTATGCCACATACCACCAATCAACATAAATGCACTCCACACCATGACACAATTTCACTAAGCATAATTTCACTCAACACTACAGTTCCAGGCCACACAATTCAACTCCACACATTTCCAATACACACCACATAATTACACACCAAACATATTTCAACTCCACAATCCACAACGTACCTCCAATCCCATCCAATTGCACCACCTGAGCACCAAACATCACTCACCACCACCATTTTGCATCAGCGCACCACCTAAGCATCACCTAAACATCACCTAAGCATCACGTCAGTCTGCCCTCGGAATCTGGCATCTGTTGATTCTCCTCTATTGTCCGTCAGCTGCTCGTGTTATAATTAAATTACTGTTTTCCAACCTCCACTCCCCCGTTATTTATGTCCCGCTCCCCCATAACAAAAATAAATTATAACAAACAAACATGAGTACAGGCAGAAAGAAGTTGCTAGCAGTGCAACTACAAAAAAACTAGAAGACATTTTTTATGTTAAAATCTTTTTTTAATCAGGTTGTTCAGTTGTATATAATGTCGTCTTGGTTTGTATAAAGGTAACAAAAATGCTTAACACTTTTTATTTTAACTTTTCAGCATGATGCACAGCAGCCACAATGCTCTACAACATAGCCAAAAGTTCTGGCTAAACACATAAGGTCCCAAAGGCGAGACCTTTTGGCTATGCCAATGCTTGTTCTTCATTATGTGCTCATGTTTGCCGTTGCCTGTCCTCGTCTATCTGACAGAGACTTCTAGCTGCAGATTCCTTACCTTTGAATTTCCCAGGCGTCAGGCATGATCTGTAAACTTTTGCTGAGCAATACCCATTGCGCGCCCCGTCGGGTGGCTCCATTCGTTTTCAACCTTTTCGCGGACCAGATCGCCAACTTTAGGAAGCCAGCCAAAAACAGGAATCAGCACCGCAGCATCCGTGGAAGAGGGCAAATGGGCTTTTGCTTGTGAATCACAAGCTTTTTGTAGTTCCTGTAACACAGCACAATGGTTATCTATGTCAAACGTTGTGGCAGCCGTCACAACGTCTTAGACCATCAAGGTCTGACACAAACATTTTAATGGCAAAGAGCATTTTGTATGGGGTCTGCCCACCCACAGATCTTCTAGGGAGATTATTAAGTGCACGTTGGACTCAATAAAGATGAGTCATCCGGCCAGTACCTAATACCCTAGCTGTTAAAGATTGCTTTAAGTCACGGTTCATCTGTTCCACAACAGAGTTGCCCTCTGGCCGATATGGAGACGAGAATTGCACCTGCATCCCCAGAGACTTCATCGCATCCCGGTAAGCCTTCGAGGCAAAAGCCTGACCTTGGTCTGAATGGAAGGTGCCACAGGCAAATGTCCCGACAAAGACACGCAAATCTTTTATAACAGCTCGAGTGCCAGCACTACGTTGCAGCCAAACCCAAAATAATCTAGTGCACGAATCCCCTGCAACCAATATATACCTAAAAGCATTATCAGACGTTAAAGGATTGCAGTGATCAAGATAAATACACCCAAACGGTTGATTGGAAATGTAAAGTTGAGTGTGGGGCGGACGTGAAACAGTTGAAGGCTTAATCTGTTGACAAATGTCACAGGAAAGAACATATTTACGTGCCTGTTGATATAAACCACGCCACCAAAAACGTTGCTGCAACAGTGAAATTGTCGCAGTTACTCCGGCATGGGCAGAAGCCACGCCTTCATGAGCAGCAATAATCAAAGAAAGCCTGCGGTCGTCGTTGGGAATCAGCCGATCCCCAGCGGATGGTATAGTTGCAAATGGAATGTGAACAGACGAAAAGTGGTATGTGTAACATGAAGGGAAACCTTGGGAAAACTCTGTTCCCTCTTTCGTTGCAGCTATAGCTGCCAGAATATCATCATCAATTTTAGTCCTAGACCTAGTGACTGCTGCTACTGAACAAGTGGCTACTGCAGATTTGGCTGCCTCATCAGCCAGTGAATTACCAACAGTGTGTGCTCCCACACGTTGATGGCCCAAAGTATGGATAAGATGTGTGAGTGGCAAACGTTCCTTAAGAGCGTCCACTTGGACCCAAAGCGTATTATATTTAATTGCGCTACCCTTAGAATCCCGAAAATCATTTTGTGTCCAGAAGAACAAATTGTCATTAAAGTATTGCACACAGTAAAACGAATCGCACACCACAAGTGTAGGAACATCTGAACCAGCAAATTCAAGAGCCAATACCAAAGCACGTAACTCCGCCAATTGAGCCGTGCAATCTCCAAGAGACTGTGTATGCACCAAGGATGATTTAAAATTCCCATCAACAATCTTTCCTGCCACTATTGCGCAGACTGCAGAATAAGCATGTTTAGAACCAACGGCTGGCTGTGCAGATCCATCAGTGTAAATAATGCATTTGTACTGATCAAGAGGCAGTAAAGATAAAGGTGGAGGATGAACATGTTCATATTGTAAAAACTCCTGTGTTTGTAAAGAAGGAACAAAGATAAAGTTGACATCAGCCGACGTCAAAGAACTAGCCCATTCTATCCAACGTGGATGCAAGGCTTTGGAGTTTGGGACACTCGCCTTTGTGACTGCTTCTAAAGCAGGTACTGGCAAAACCATAAAAAATGCATTTTCCCTGAGCCAAAGAGCATTCTTTCAGAATCGCCATCTGGACCGCTGTCAAAATCTTTTCTGTAGAAGATAGACGCATCTCAACTGGAGTATACAAATGCGATTTACAATCAATGGGGACTGTGTCCCCTTCATTGAAAGTCAAGTATGTAAAACCTAACGCGCCTGGTACAATCCTTATGACCAAATTTGTAGAATTATCTTGTGTTAACAAGTAGTTGATCGCAAGCAGATCAGACTGCAGAGACCGAAGAATTGCGGTATGTTCCGAAAGCCAACTGGAAAACGAAAAAGAAGGTTGTATCAAAGAGTAAAGAGCTTTGATACGCTGGGCATAATCAGGAATGTATGTCCTCCCGAAATTAAAAAAACCCAGCACACATTGCAATTTTTTAAGTGTGGATGGAGGTTGCAATTGAGCACATTTCTCCAGAAAGTGGGGGTCCAACCCCCTACCTTCATTATTGCGTTCATAACCAAGAAAAAGAACTGCCAAGAAGACGATGTGAGACTTAGCAAAATTTAATTTGTAACCAAAGTTTGCAAAATGTGTGATAATGCGGTCCACACGCAAGAGATGCGGCTGTAGTCCATCATCCGTCAAGTATATGTCATCGACGTACGAGAAGGCATCGGGCTTGATATCATGCAAAAGGGACACTATGCGTGCCGCAAACACACCTGGGCTATTCTTATATCCCATAAGCAATCTCGCATATCGGCGCTGATTGCCTAACGCACTGAATGCGGTCAAATCGTGGCTCTCAGGAGCCAAAGAGTGACTGAAAAATCCATTGGAAATATCTAAAGTGGTTTTGTATTTTATTCAAACAATGTTGTTTACTGACGCAGAGCTGTGTGTGTTCTGAACCGCAAAGGTACGAACATGACTGTTCTAAAACTATACGATATGAACCATCCCGTTTCGATATCGGAAAAAGAGGATTATTCATCGACGAAACACAGGGTTCAATCATACCCTGATATTCCAATTGGGTCAAGATATCGCTTACGGATGCTTTAGCGTCTCGTTTGATTGGATATTGTGGTTGGGACTGAGGTGTAGAACACAAAGGAATCACATAAACCGGGGAACCCTCTTCCCAACCTGCCTAATTGCAATATAATGCCGGGAATAAGGATAAAGCCCACTTCGAGGCATAAGTCATTTTATACTCATCAGGTACGTATTTCGAAAAACTGTGTAGAATAATATCTTCCCCTTTTGAGGAGCTAGGACAAAATGGGGAGACCAATCAACCTCCGCCAATAAAATATCATAGATAGAAGTGAGATTTTCCCAAAAGACTGCTTTAATCGGGCGTTTAATATCACCTTCAATTTGGAGGATCACTTCATAAAGCATATCAGGAGGGGCAACTCGAGTATCAGCTGTTTCTACGGTAATAAAAGTATTCGTTGCTTTCGCCTCCAGACGCTGGTGGAGTGTCTGCCGCACTATGGTAACCTCCGCTGCACTGTCAAGTAGGGTTACCGCCCAACTCCTGTCGAGGAGCAGGGTTCTCACCGTCTGAGGCATACTTTGCTGTCAAAGCGGCAACTTTTTTCTTCTGAAATGGGGCACTGTATTGAGGTGGTTCCTCCGGCTTGACTTTTACATCAAACTGGCGCTGCGGATCACGTCTTGCTTGCGCAGACTCGCCTTGTCTGCAATCCTGACGTCCTCCCCCGCCGAACTGTTGATCCGACGATTCCTGAGAGGAAGGAGGAGAACGAGGAACCTCTCAGGTGTCTTAATTTTAATGTCTTAATTTTAGAGCGGTTACGCAAATCGTATCTATGCTCAGAAGCGTCAGGTGGAGGAGAACCTGCATGTGAACCAGGCTTCTGTTGTTGCTGCCGCTGATTCTTGTTCCAAGCCTTTTTAGGAAAGACTGGACGACCCTCCTGGTCAGGAGGAGGTTTTATTCTGTGGCTGAGCAAATGGCCGAATCCCCGAGCTATTGCGACCCAAAGATGTATACACATCCGCAATGACAACTGTCGCTGCCGATCTATGTCCAGCACCGCCGCTAGGCGTTGACATACTTGTAAGCAAACTGTTTCACCTTCAATATTGGCCAGAATCATATCTGAGACAATTGGGAACATTCCCACTAACTTCATCCCCAAATCCAGGGCTGGACCAGCCCCGTGTTCATCCTGTACCTTCTTTAGAATGCTCTGCAGAACGCTCATGGAGGGGGTGTCAAAGCACAGTGTATACACCGAAGCAAACACCGACCCCAGGTGGTGCAGTCAGCTAAAGCGGGAATCAGACGACTCGGCAAACTCATTGTAAGAATTCTGTGTTTTTCTAAAGGAGTTGTATGTAGAAACACAGCCTCAAGCTGCTCAAAGTTTTGTGCAAGCCAAAATGGTAACTCATCTCGATTCTGAGTACGTTTACCCATCACTGAGTTAATCATGAAGGGACTAATGACAGGACCACTACCATGTCCTGGTGGCGGAGGTGCGGCTTCATGAATGGCACGCAACATAAACTGTATGACACTTCTGTGTATGTGAATCAATGATGTATGTAGCTGGCGTAGCTCTGCAAGTGTAAGATTCAGATAATTCGGATGTGGTGTAAAACAAGCCAATACAGGCCAGGTGGCCCCATCGATAGATAAGGGGCCCATCCGAACAGCAGTAACAGGGGGAGGAAGGGCGTCATTAAACCAAATGGTATGCTCCCAAGCCGTCAATGGAACTTCAAGTAATGCATAAGGTCGATAAGCCGCCGGAATAGCAGCCCGTGTATATTCATGAAACAAATTATCATTCCCATGCACCGCAGGGAATGTAACCCAAGAATAAAAGACTTTGAAGCAAAAAGCAGGGTCCGCTTCGACAACAAAAATAATGTTAGCCCCTGCATTGGGGCCGCGCGGTTATGTGCCGCAATAACGACCGGTTGCGCCAAATTACAATTGGCACTAAGAAACAACGAAAACGGTAGCGCAAAATAGGGTACAGAAAAACTTTTTCATTTCAAGCTTGAAAAACCTATAAATATACAAATATAGGAGGCTAAGCCCCACAAAGGATGACTCCGGAAACCGATGAGAGGGTATTGTGGACAAGCGCTACTCAGGGGTCTCGGGAATAACTACCAGACCCAACGTTGGTGGCGCCATCTGACCGAGACACAAAATAGTTTTAAATATTTATTTTAACTAACGTGCCCTAACATGCAATATATGTGCCACAACAAGCAGGAAAATGCATAGTACAAATACAGTCAGCATAGCAGCTTGTCCATATATCATGAAAGGGGATGTCATAATGAAAAGACAATAGAGCCTAACCTCCCTCTCCTTGCTAAGAAGCAGTATTATTATATATTAGAAGATCTCTGGGCTTTGTCAGCAGACCCCATACCTTAGCCTATAGATAATAGATCTACATCATAGGTGCTGTCTCGCTCTTCTCCCTGGAAAGGTCCCTCTCCAAGTGTGTGTTACCTATTTGAGTATTCTAATAAAACCATAGTACGTTTGTCCAAACAACAGCTGCATCTGTATGTTTTGTCTAAGGGCTAAGGCCTGGCCAGAACAAAATAACAAGGGGCGTTGTTGTTCGCCCTTGCACATAATGTTCAGTCAAAATCCCAGGAACATTGAGAGAGGGAACACAGCGATGAGTTCTCATGTGAAAACAGCCATAGAAATTATTGCAAAAAATAAAGACGTGTAGTAACGTGTGCAAAGCAACAGGCAAGCTGCAGCGTGCTCATGCTAACTTAGTGAAGACGACAATGTCCCTATGGGCCACGTGATGGGGAGAGATGCAGCAAAATTCGCCATAAGGTGTGGCCTTGATACAACGGATTCGCTGGTCAGATCGATTTCCACACAGTGGCCTTGAGGTGCCTCCCCTGGCTTAGGACAACTGGCTTCTCTGGCGATGTCTAGACAAATTTGATGGACATGCCATTTGATGGATTCTGTTTTTTTGGAGCGAAGGCAGATACGGATCTAGTGAGGTTCAAGGACTCTCGAGCTATGTCCAGATCCTTGGGCCTCTCTTCTCCATGGCCAGTTTAGCTTTCGCCCCTTTCATGGCAACGGAAGAGGTTTCCAGCTGCGTCAGCCCTATCCCAGCCACTGTCCTGCGCAGGCTACCCAAGCCGTGCGGGGACGTGGACGCGGTTCATTCTGACCTAGGAATGGAAGCCAGAAGTCATCGGCCACCCTGCCCTCGGCAGCCACAGCCTCCAAGCACTCCTAGTCTGACTCTGCAAGACCACACCACTCCAGTTGGCGGGAGAATCCATCATCATCTCCCCCACTGGAGGCCCATAACATCGGACAAGTGGGTCTTGCAGATCATTCAGGAGTGCTATTCTCTGCCTTTACTTTCCTTTCTTTTCCTCCCATTCTGCCAAATCAGGAACGGCTGACAGAGGATCTTTTAAAATTGCTCCAGGAGGAAGTTACAGCTCTCTTGGCCAAGGGAGCTATAGAGGGTCCCGGATTCAGAAGTAGGCAGTGGCTGTTATTCCCGCTACTTTCTGATTCCGAAGAAGAACAAAGGGTTGGGGCCCATTTTAGATCTTCGGACCGTCAATCTCTTCCTCAAGAAGGAGAAGTTCAAGATGCTCACTCTAGCTCAGGTCTTGTCTTCCCTAGTCCAAGAAGACTGGATTGTAGCATTGGACCTGCAGGATGCATATTTTCGCATCCCCATCCTGCTGGACCACAGGCGTTACCTGCAGGCAGCGAGCACTATCAGTTTACCGTGCTCCCCTTCAGCCTTACCAGTGCCCCTCGGGTGTTCACCAAGGTGATGGTGGTGGTCGCACCTCATCTGCGCAGGTTAGGGATGTCAGTCTTCCCCTACCTCGACGACTGGCTGTTGAAGGCGTCCTCGCCCCAGGCTGTCGTCTCCCTCCTTCAGACTACGGCGGACCTTTCATTGGAGCTGTTCTGGACACAGTGCAGTTTCGGGACTATCCTCCCGAGCAGCAAATCCAGGATATTCAGGTTATGATTCCTATGTTTCAGCCTCTATCCTGGATTTCGGTGAGACTGATTTCGGTGAGGCTGTTGGGCCTCATGGTCTCCTGCATCCTGTTGGTAAAGCATGCCACGTGGCGTATACGGGCTCAGCAGTGGGACCTGAAGTTCCAGTGGGCACAGCATTGAGGAAATCTCACCAATGTGGTCCAGATCTCGGAAGCAACTGCGAGAGATCTGCAGTGGTGGTTGACAAACTGCGATTGGGTCAATGGCAGACCCCGCTACCTTCCCCAGCCAGAGCTCACAGTTGTCACAGATGCGTCACTTCTGGGATGGGACGGCCATCTGGGAGAGGTGGAGATCAGCAGACAATGGTCTCCGGCGGAGTCGGGCTCCATATCAGTTTGTTGGAGCTTCGAGTGATTCAGTTGGCATTGAAGGCATTTCTTCCCTCTGTCAAGTGGAAGTTAGTGCAGGTGTTCACAGACAACACCACCGCCATGTGGCACTGCAACAAGCAGGGCGGGGTGGGGTCGTGGACTGTTTATCGAGAGGCCCTGCATCTCTGGACATGGCTGGAACAGCAGGGCATAACCCTTTTTGTTCAACACCTTGCAGGTTCTCTGAATGCCAGGGCGGAATAACTCCGCCACCGATGCCTAGCGGATCACGAATGGCGTCTCCAGTCAGAGGTGGCCAAGGTCTCTTTCATCAGTGGGGAGAACCTTGGTTAGATTTGTTCGCCTCCGAAGAGAACGCGCAGTGTCAGCATTGCTGCACTCTGGAGTTTCCAAGGCGGCTATCGCTCAGCGACGCCTTTCGTTGCAAGAGGAGTTCAGGCCTGCTGTATGCCTTTCTGTCCATACCACTCCTGCCCAGGGATCTGAATAAGATGAGGAGCGACCAGGTGTAGGAAAGTAGGATCTGCTTTTATGGTTGGCCCCACTTTTTGCCTGGTGCTATGCTGTTTCTGACTAATCTGACTGGGATCCTGCTAACCAGGACCCCAGTCTCTGTGCTTTCTCTCTTAAATTGACTATGGTGAGTACTTGGGTACATCCCAGATTGGCTACTGGGGTACGCTTATAAGTCCCTGGTATATGGTACTGCTGTACCCAGGGCATAGGTACACCAGGGATCTCCCAGGGGCTGCTGCATGAATTATGCCACCCATGAGAGACCACTCAAATTGTGACTATGGGCCTGCCATTGCAGCCTGTGTAAGCTGGTGCTAGCCCCACTTATGACAGATATAGGTTTCCCTATATCTGAGGTCACTGCACTTAAAACCTATAAGTCACCCCAAAGGCAGGCCTTTTTAATCCTGAAGGCAGGGTGCTCGGTTCCAAGTGTGAGGGTGCCTCTTTATGAGCAGAACACCCCTACAACCTTCGTAGTCCATTCTCCCGGGTAGTAAGTATTCTATCAGCCATATGATACATAGAGTGGCCATGCATCATTATGCGATGACCATCTCTAAACTGGCTGTAACAAACCCTGTCATGTTTGGTATCAAACATGTTGGAATCATACCCCACAACGTAAATGGTGTGGGAGGTATGATTTCATGCACTGTAAAGCCTCCCCGGGAGTCCCTCAGTGATCCTGGTACCAGTCTTCCAGAACTGGACAGCAAGCTGGTGCTACTGCCGACCTGAGATATGTTTCTGCCCTCCTGCTGCTGAGCCAAGCTCGAACAGGGGAATGCCGGACAATAGATATCCTGTCACGGGGAGTTGTGACCACCTCCCAGACAGGGTTTCGTGTATTGGGGCAGGGTGGGAGCGCTTTTGAGCACCAGTCAGTCTGCTTGAAGGGCACATTTGGTGCCCTCCTTGCATAGTCCAGTTCAAACCAGCTCAGGGAGCCGTTGGCCCCTGCTCTGGAGCGAAACTGGATAGAGGACATGGGAGTATCCTCCCCACTGTCCGACCCCTTCTCTGCGGGGGAACCCTGAATCGTCCCAACCCTTTTCTTAGGGTCCTAAAGGGCTTACCTGTAGGTGGGTACCTAGAATAGTCGTGGGATTCGATTCTGATCAAGCTCCGTGTCTTCTTCAACCGTCTGGACATCCTGACCGAGTCGTGCAGACCGCGTCGGACTGACCTTATCGGACTTCGCCTAGGAACCGAGACTGCAACCGGGAAGACTCTGTCTACTCCTGATCTCTCCGTTCCGCAAGCCTGCTGCCCCATCAGTGTCCGTGCCCATACAGGCCCTTTCCAGGTCCTGTGGACATCCAAAGACACCCGAAGTAATCTCCCTTGTAGTGAAGAAGTCACTCCCCTGCATCCGCAGGCACTGCAACACAACTGACCGATTGCTGATCTTGGTCTTCCACCGCGTCGGTAACACAGGTGACGGTTCTACAGCTTCCTGAAGGCCTGCACTGTCTTCACACCGAGTCTGCAGCCAGTATCCCTCGTCAACACGACCAGAACCGCATCCCTGTGCACCGCGTCGGCAGGCCGTTGCTAAGGCTGGGCGACTCCTGTCTCCAGAGATCTTCAGGCCTTGTCGAAGGGTCTTCTTCAACTTCAGTGGGCTCCCCTGCTTGCTCGGGGCTTACCCTGATTCACTTGCACCTAGTGAGTCTCCAGGACCTTGCTGGTCCCGACACCGTACCTTGTCATCTTGTGCCACGCATTGCCGTTGCCAAGGCCTGTTGCTGCTCCCTCCGGACACCGACCCTCTGGATATTGACATCCGATGTGGGACAGTTTGTTCATCGTTCCTGGTTGTCCTCTGTGTCGCCTGGTCCACGCAGCTGCAGAAACAAGGGCATTGTCAACTTTCCTGCAACAGCCAACATTGGTGGGCACACGACTCCACTGTCCCTGGTCACTCCTGAGTGACCTAGACACTGTCCCCTCTGCTTGCAGGTTCTACTGTTCTTGAATCCAGGCTTGGATTCCACTGAACACTTTCCACTTCTTCGCCCGCAGCATCTTCCTGAAGTCCTCCAATGAATTAGACAGCGGTTTCCGACGCCACTTCGCACCTATGCGCCTGGCTTCCCTGGTGTAGGTTTCCTAAGGTATCCCCGGGTGGGGTGGCTCTTCAACCTTCTGTCTATCACGGGGTTCTTTCAGGGTCCGCTAGGAAGGGTCCATCTTCTTTAAAACCGGGACGTATCCATTGACTTGAATTGAGTACGCGGTCATGTTCCCACTCTGCACACAGCCTCCGTAGGGTTCCTAGTTACTTACCTTGGGTGGATCCTTGGGTTCCCCGCACTTCTATGTCTTCTGGGTAAAGTCTTGACTTGGGTCATGGTTCTCATACCACTATTTTAGTATATGGTTTGGTCCCCCCCTGGTGACCACTGTGTATTCTGTGCTACTTACCAGTTTTCTTTACAAACTATTGTGTGCATTTTGTATAGCTCTGGGTAGGAGATATTTGTATGTGTTAGTGAGTGCCTTATAATAAATACATATTTTTATAAATACACTGTGTGGTTCTTTTTCACTTAATCTGTACCAATAAGATTACGCTCTGGTAAAACAAGCTGCTTTACTCTGGACTAAGCCTGAAGGCTGCTCTCCACAGCTACCACTTAGAGAGCTTTCTAAGGTTGTCGAAGACCACTAAAATTACCATAAGGGTTGTGTGGATTAGTGCAGGGTGCTACACTTACATAAGTGAGCACCATATACTAAGCCAGCTTCTCACACTGGGCCCAAGTCTTTCTTGTGGCTCCGGAGTGGGCGAGGAGAGTTTGGGATCCAGATCTTCTAAAAAATGAGCATCGATCCTCCCATCAGGCTGCCCCTTCGAGAGCATCTTCTGTTGCAGCAGAAGGGAGGGTGCTCCAGCCGAACCTGTCAACTCTGCGCCTCCATGCGTGGAGTTTGAGCGGCGGCAGTTGATGGCTTTTGACCTTCCTCCTGAAGTGTGTAACGTTATTTTGGCGGCCAGGCGGCCCTCAACTAAGACGGTATACGCCTGCCGTTGGCAGAAATTTGTATAATACTTACAGAAAGGTCTATTGACCCTCTTTCTGCTTCTCTTTCCACTGTTCCTCTATTCATTCTAATCCTTGCTCAGCAGGGCTCTGCATTGGGCACTCTCAAGGGTTATCTTTCTGATCTATCTGCTTTTTTTTGCGACTGCCAGACTTTAGGTCTCCAATTGTACATAGGTTTCTAAAAGGGCTGGCTCACTTGTTTCCGGCCACACCTGTTGTTATGCTGCAGTAAGACCTTAATTTGGTCGTCACTTATCTTATGTGTGCTCCCTTCGAGCCTTTACACAACTGTTCCCTCCCGCTGCTTACCATTAAGACAGCCTTTGTTGTGGCGATAACATCTACCAGGAGGGTGAGTGAGTTACAGGCGCTATCTTGCACACCTACCTACATGATGTCTTTCCCAGACAAAGTGGTGCTTCGCACCCGTGCTTCATTTTTGCCAAAGGTTGTGACCACATTCCATCTGGGTAAATCCATCACACTGCCTACCTTCTTTGCTCCCCCGCATCCGTCTAAGGAAGAGGAGCGTCTCAACCGTCCGGACCCAAAAAGACAGTTGTCGTTCTACCTTGATCGCACAAAAGATTTCCGGGTGGACAACCAACTCTTTGTGGGGTACGTGGGAGCTAAGAAGGGGCAGGCAGTGCAGAAAAGGACCATCTCTCGCTGGGTCGTTCTCTGCATTAAGATCTGCTTTGCCCTGGCCAAGAAGCAGCCCCCTGAAGGATTAAAAGCCTATTCCACCAGGGGAAAGGCTGCAACTACAGCCTTGGCTCTGGGTGTTCCAGTCCTGGACATCTGTCCGGCAACAACGTGAGTATCTTTGCACACGTTTGCCAAGCACTACTCCCTGCACAGTCAGGTCCGCAAGGACGGGCATTTTGCCCATTCGGTCCTGCAAAACTTCCTAGGGTAATGTATTGGTCCGCAACCCACCGCCGGGATGGTATGACTTGGGTATCTAATTCAAAGGTAAAGAATCTGTAGCTAGAAGTCTCTATCAGATGAACAAGTTACTTACCTTCGGTAACGCATTATCTGGTAGAGACTCTATCTAGTTGCAGATTCCTTACAGCCCCACCCAGGCCTTCCCGCTTTGCGGACTGATTTTGTTAGAGCTAGGGTTACTCCCCTTTTCAGGGTCCTAGTTTTGCACACGTCTACGTCAGTTACTTCATAGCTCTGCGCTTCTAGCGTGGAAAAAACTAAAAGTACTAACGTCCGTGCGCCTGGGTGGCGCCTATATAGGTGACCGCAATGAAATGCAAAAAGCATTTATTAAGCGCGTAGCTACCCGGGGGCATCCCAACGCTGATAGCGGTCAACAGTAGACACCATGGCAGTACTAAGGGAAGAGCCAAGTTTTTAGCGATTTCCGAAAGGCCAAATAACTGGACTCCTTTCGTAAGCGAAGAGGAAGAGTATTCCACAGCCTGGTGGCATTATATGAAAATAGGCGGCCACCACTTCTGGCCTTATTGATCCTAGGAATAACGGCAAGATGCAAGTCGTCTGAACGCAGACGTCTATTCGCCAGGTAAGGCCAGGTAAGGGAGCAGAAGATAGACGGTCCCTTGCCTGCTAGCGTCTCGTGAACGATACACATTGCTTTAAAATTAACTCTCTCCTGAATGGGGAGTCAGTGAAGAGATTTCAGGGCTGGTTTTGCAGATTGACGGTTCGGGGTCCCAAGGAGTATCCTTGCTGCGCAGTTTTGCACCATCTGGAGTTTTGAGATGTCGCCCGAGGGGCTCCTAAATAGAGAGCATTCCCGTAGTCCAGGCGGGAAAGAATAAGCGCCTGGACCATAAGCCTTCTTGCCTGAAAGGGAAGAAGTGGGAGCACTTTGCGAAGCATCCTTAGGATGCCGTAGCAGAAAGCCGCCACATTCCGCGCCTGGACCTTAAAGCTGAGATCTTGATCAAGCCAGATGCCTAGACTTTTCATCTGGGCTCTGGGGGCCGGAACGGATCCCAGACAGGCTGGCCACAGTACTTCTGCTTTGAAGAGGGAGGAATTCCCAAGGAGCATCATCTCGGTCTTTTTTCCATTCAATTAAAAACAATTAATGGTTCATCCACTTGGCTACCTCTTCTAGAGAGGGACGAAGGCCAAGAGAGGAGTTATCAGAATGGTTAAGTGCTACGACAAGTTGAGTGTCATCATCGTAGGTCACTATATGAACCCCAAAAGGAAGCACGATCTCCGCTAGCGGGCTCATATAAACATTAAAAAGAGTGGGACTTAGGGACAATGCCTGAGGAACTTCGCAGCGGAGGGGCATCCGTTTTGAGGTGATATCACCCTCCAAGACCTGGAAGGATCTATCTTCCAGGAAAGATTGCAGCCATGCTATGGCTTCTCCAGTCATCCCCAAACTTCTAAGTCTGTGGACCAAAATTTGGTGGTTGACCGTATCGAAGGCTGCACTGAGATCCAAGAGGATAACAGCTGTCAAGCCTCCGGCGTGAAGAATCTTCTTAGACGCTTCAACTACTGCTAAAAGGGCAGTTTCTGTTCCTTGATGCGGACGAAAGCCGGTCTGTGAAGGGTGGAGAAGGTTATGGGATTCCAGAAATGTAGAAAGTGCTGAATTGATGTGTTTTTCCACCATTTTACTGATCCCTGGGAGAAGAGAGATGGGGCAGTAGTTTCCCAGGAGATCCGGATCAAAACTGTTTTTTGTTTTTTTAAAAGTGCCTTCATCATCGCTGTTTTCCACGGAGGGGGGACCACTCCAGTGGAAATGGAGGCATTGATCAGCCCCCGAATAATAGAGGAAACCATTCCAGACGCTTGCTTCAAAATATTAAGTGGAGCTGGGTCTCTAGGCGACCCGCTCTTCACGAGTGCCGAAATGGTTTGGAGTGACTTGGAATCCATCAGGGGAAATACCTCCAAGGAGTGTTCCCTGCTGTGAGGACTAATATCCCATGTTTGAAGGGTGTTAAGGCTGTCTGCAAGGGGAAATAATGAGTAAATAGTTTGGATTTTGTCATAAAAGAAATCTAAGTTTGTTGCAGCGAAGGCCGGTGTCATCAGGTGTGTCTGGGAGTGAGGGGACTCTAAGCAGTTATTTCGCAATGCGAAAAATTTCGCGAGGGGAACTGGCTGCCAGAGAAATTCTTTAATGGCCTCCCTATATTCCAATTTCTTATTTAGGGAGAAATCCTTTCTCAACTCTTTCAAGTGTCTTGCAGATTTGTTTTAGCTCCCGGAGCTTGGGAGAGTACCATGCCATTCTGTTAGACCCAACTTTCATCTGTGTCATTTTCTTCGGGAGAACCTGATCTAAAGAGCTCTCTATCCACTTATTAAAATTTTCGTTAGCAATAATTGGGTCAGAGTCCGGGATTGGCTTGGTTTTTTCTAAAGCCGAAATCCACTGTTCTGAGGGAAGTTTAGGCCAAAGACGTGACATAGTTCTAATTGGCCTGGCTAATGGTGTGGCGCAGGTGGGGGTCCAGAAAAAAGGGATAAGAAAATGATCAGACCAGGGTATTGGAATGGGTTCCCTTCCTGTTAATTCATCCAGGTTGGAGAATATAGGATCTAGTAAGTGGCCCTTCACATGGGTCGAATTGATGACCTTTTGTTTGAACTGATAGGCTGCAAGGTCATTGATTATCTCCACTGCGGCCGCATGCGAAGGGTCATCAAAATGCAGATTAAAATCCCCCAATAGTGTCAAATTGGCAGGGGCGCTGGCAAGATTAGCAGCCATCTCAGGCAGTAAATTGCAGAATTGACCCAAAGCCCTGGGGGGACGATAGATTAAAATGCCTGACAGACTGAGCGTGGGGGCAAATCCTATCGTGAGTGAGAGATTCTCGCAGTCTGGAAACGGACCTCCAGAAGTACGGCAGGTAAGATGACTTTTGTAAATGATGGCGATCCCGCCACCTTTACCTGCCATCCGGTGCCATCCGGTCTAACCTCTGTATAAGGTAGCCAGGGGGAAGAGCTTGAACAATATCTGGATCGGATCCCGAGTTGAGCCAAGTTTCTTATCAGAAACAGGACTTCTGGAAATTCTTCCTCTAACAGTATGGAGATCTCCACCGCATGTTTGGGCAGCGATCTACAATTCAGCAGAAGCATTTTATAGGACTTCTGAAGGGGCAAAGTGGTTTGGGGAAACGATGACAGTTTAAAAGAGCAGTGCGAGCAGCCAGTATCCAAACTGCTAGCATCAATAGAATGTGCTCACTTGTCCTTAATGGCTCCCTTTAGCTGTCGAAGCTGAGCTGCATTATAAAGGTAACCGTTTGTGAGAAAAAATGCAGGGGTTGTGTCCCCTGGCCTCGGCCGGACGCAGACGGGCTTGCCTTAGGTGCGCCAGCAGCGCGGTCGCGTCATCTGCCCCTTAAGTAGCTCCCGAGCGAGGGTACAGCCACTAGAGCGCTGACCAAAATGGCTGCCCAAGAAAGTGCAAGTGCAAAGTAATGTTGATGTTAAAAACGAGATAGCCCCCTGAGCTTTAACACAGCTCACAACAGTTAAAAAATTCATTTTTAAAAGAATTCACCACAAGATCAGATTCTCAATATTCAGCCCTCCAAGCCTTAGCGTTGCTCGCAATGACTAAATTTAACCGCTGTCAAATGTCAAAACCAACGCTACCGACGACGTCACGCGGAGCTGAATAGAGCCACCCGACGGCGCACGCAAGGGGTATTGCTCAGCAAAAGTTTCTGGATCCAGCCTGACGCCTGGGAAAGTCAAAGGGAAGGAATCTGCAGCTAGATAGTCTCTACCAGATAATGCGTTACCGAAGGTAAGTAACTTGTTCTTTACATCGTATAGTTAATGTAGGAGGCTGACTCAGTATATAGTGTCCGCTTATGGTGAGGCACTGTGCACTGAGGTCAGGCAACCCTTAGTGATAGTGTTTAGGTCCCTGAAAGCCAGAGCTCTCAAGGGATAGCTGTGGAGAGCAGCTAAGGCTTATTCAGGAGGAGTGTAAAGCAAGTGCATTCACCACTAAAGTCAGTCTGTAAGCTTCTCACACAGGAAAGAACCAAACCAGGTGAGTATAAAAATACTTTGTATTTATTATCACACATTAGACATTAACTTGATGTATATCCTGCCCGGAGATATTAATTACCCACAATAGATACTACAGAAATAGGTAAGTAGCATAGAAAAATGCATAGGGCCCAGCCGGGGGGCCAAACCATATACTAATATAATGGAATGTGATATAAGTATCAAAATGGGACTAGTACCCAAGGATGGAGGACCTCGGGGGAAACACGGAACCACCCAAGATGAGTAGCCAGAGACCCCAAGGCGCCAGGGTGCAGAGTGGTAACACTGGGTCAAATGTCCATAGGATAACACAGAGTAAGTCATGGTTGGAATTTTACAGTTCTCTTCCAGGGGATCCTCATCAATAGTCATAAGCACATGAATATTCCCGCCCATGCGCGGGACCCCGGAAACACCACATATATGTGAAAAACCATATATGTAGCACTATATATATATATCCATATATATATAAAAACACACAATGTAGCCTCCCATAAACATGCTGAGCAATGTTGCAAGGAATTCTCCTGCACATAAACATATTCCAATAAAGCAGGGAGAAAGAAACTTTTGAAAAACTGCTTTAATACACAGCAGATAACACAATCCTGCAAGGAATAATGAAGAAAAACATTGCCAGCACATAGGCTGCATTGTAGAAACATTAGTGTAGAAAGCTGAAAAGCTAACCCACATAAACACTCAGATAAACTGGCACCGTGCCTTTAAGGCAGCCATGACCCCTAGCTTCCCATCATGCCTCAGGGGTGACAGTTAGGTCAGTTGTTCTTTCCGGCTCCTTCTGTCAGGACCCTGGTTACTTCAGCTCTACCTCTTTTTCTGATTTTCTGTCAGAAAATTCTTCAATTTTTGAGAAAAACCTCTTACTTCGACATCTTTTTAGTGTTGAAGTATTTCTCTACTGTTTTTAGAGAGTTGAGCATTGTTTTACAGCAGAATGCCCTCTCTTTTTGACCCTTGCCCTTCCTGTGGCAAGAAGAAGGCCAAATCAGACTTCCATCCTGTCTGTATTCTATGCCTTCCTTCTGAACATAATCCTAAATCCTGCCAGCATTGCCGGCTGCTGTCCAACAGAACTCTAAAGGACAGGGAAAGGATTCGTCTCCATGGATTGGCTGAGAAGAGAAAATCACCTTCTAGAGACAAGCCTCCGATGAAGAAGAGGAAAGAGCTTATCTACAAGTAAGATTCCAGTATGCTCTCCATCGGCGTCGGGCTCGGCGCCTCAAATCCCTTCATCGGCAACAAAAACGTCGACGAGAAGACCATCGACGGCGGGCTCGCCGTCGAGAGAACACCGGTCGTCGTCGAAGAACGCAGGTACGTCGAATCCTCCGCCGTCGTCAACCGGGCGACGATCGGCGTCGAGGAGTCGCTCTCCGTTGGTGCGGGCTCGCCCAGCGTCGAGAGACAGTTCTCCGTCGTCGCCGTCGATGCGGCGTTCGACGTCGAGACAGGCTCCGCCGTCGCAGGGTCTCCAGCGTTCGGCGTCGAAGCAAGCATCTGTCGACGTCACCCAGATGGCAGTCGACGTCGAGACACACCTCGTCACCTCAGGCTAGACACTCATCGCCTCTGCCGTCGTCCAGGCAGCGTTCGACGTCGAAGGCAAGATCCTCTCCGACGGCGAGGCATTCAACGTCAAGACCAAGAGTAAAATATACCAGACGTCGTTCGACGTCGAGACGGCGGTCTCCGTCGACGGCGAGAAGGTCAGCGTCGAGAAAAAGATCGACGTCGAGAAGGTTTTCTCCGTCTACCCGCTCATCGTTGAGGTCTCCACGCTCAACGTCGAAGGCGAGGTCTATGGGCTCCAGACACACTGAGAGGTCGACGTCGAGGAGAAATTCACCAGTGATGGTGACACAGAGCAGGTTGACGTCGAGACACACCCCATCGACTTCACATCGCTCATCCAGACGCCGATCACGCTCCAGAAGCCGCAGAGAGTCCTCTCACTCCATTCGGAGCTCACCCCAGACGGTTGTGTCATCAGGCAGTGCTTCTGTTCACTCGCAGGAGCCTACAAAAGCACCGACAGGAGGTTCTCCAAGGAGACAGCGATCTCCTTCCATCCATCTCTCTCCCAGATGGCCTCAACCACTCCATCATTGGCAGACAGGGTCCACAGGTCACGCTCAACGGCCTACGACCTACTCCAGTCCGCAGCACAGATCACCATTACAGCGTCTTGTGCAGGAAGTGGACAAATCACCCACCACTCGGGCCAGGGAACACCGAGGCAGATCCCCTGAACGCAGGTCGTCTCAGGGACATCGCAGAGGCGGCGTACACCATCTTGGTCTTCCTCTTCGACACATTCATCCAAAGGGATTACTCACCTACCCTGACGGATAGTCCTCCCTCCAGAGTGTCGCCTATTGATGATGTGAACACTTTTCATGATGTTCTCACCAGAGGGGCTCAGAAGCTGGGCATCACCATGTCAGCTCCTCAGACAACCAAGTCCATCATTTTTGAGACTCTCCACCAAAGGTCTGCGACTAGACCATTGCTTCCTTTGGTCCCTGGTATCATCGAGCCGGTAATGGATCTCTTCCTTGCTCCAACATCGGCTAAAGCAGCTCCAGCTCGGATTCTTAAAAAATATAAGCCAGCTGCATCGGATCCTCTTTTCCTTAGATCGGATCCACCTCCGGACTCTGTTATTATTGCAGCAGCGAAAAAGACGCATGCGGTTGCATCTTCCTCCTCCGCTCCTCCGGATAAAGAGAGTAGAGCACAAGACTCTTGGGGACGGAAGGCTTTTGGCTCTGCAGCGTCTTCTCTGCAAGTGTCCAACGCTGCGGCTCTGCTGGGTCGTTATGACAGGTCACTATGGGACTCACTGGAGCGCTTCAAGGACAAGCTCCCAAAGGAGGATCAACAGGACTTCTCTGAAATCCTTCACGAAGGTGCTCTGGTGGCTAACCAGGTAATCAGCACTGCAGCAGATGGTGCGTCCCTGGCGGCTCACTCGTATCCACATGGCATATGTGCACGACGATCTTCCTGGCTGCGCCTCACAGCGTTAAAACCAGAAGCACAACAACGCATCCTGAATCTCCCTTTTTCTGGCACTTCACTGTTTGGTGCTTACACAGACGAAGAAATGGCGAGGATGAAGGCCGAGTTGGACACCTTAAAGGCGGTGGGCCTAGAGAAGAAAAAGGAATGTCGGAAGAGATACCGGCCCTACAATCGGAAAAACTACCAACAGAGGGTTCAAACCCCTCAATGGTCACAAAACAAACAGGGCAAATCCCAGTATCAAGGCCGCCGTTCCTCGAGAGGAAGAGGAGGACATCAACAGCAGTCCTCCTCCGCATCAAAAACTCCAGGGAAGCAATGAGTTTCTGCTTCCTCTAGCACCGTTGCACACTCCAGTGGGAGGAAGTATCTCAAGTTACATTCAAGAGTGGCGCAACATAACCAAAGATCAGTGGGTGCTAAATATACTAAAAAATGGGTACACACTACGTTTTTGGACGTCCCCAAGAGACATTCCTCCTGTGAAATCTCGTCATCTACATATAGACCTCCTGCGTCAGGAAGTGTCGACCCTTCTCAAAAAACGAGCAATAGAAGAGGTCCCTCAAGCGCAGAGAGGAAAGGGAGTGTACTCACGATACTTCCTTGTTCAGAAAAAGATCAACCGAACAAGTTCAGACCAATTCTGGATCTACGTTCTCTGAACAAGTCCATCAAAAAGGAAAAGTTTCGGATGTTGGCGCTCCACCAAATATTTCCACATCTAAGGAAAGGCGATTGGATGTGTTCGGTGGATCTCCAAGATGCGTATTTTCACATCCCAATCACAGCACGACATCGCAAGTTCTTGCGATTCACGGTGGGAACAAGACATTACCAGTTCAAAGTCTTACCCTTCGGCCTAAAATCAGCTCCGAGGGTATTCACCAAATGCATGGCAGTAGTAGCGGCAGCATTACATCGTCAAGGCCTGTTCATATATCCATACCTGGACGACTGGCTGTTGAAGGGACCCTCTCCTCAAATGGTGCAGGAACACCTTCGCACCTGCCTAGATCTCCTTCAGCGCTTAGGCCTGCATGTCAACCTTGACAAGTCGATCCTTCACCCAACTCAATCACTCCACTATCTGGGCGCCAACCTCAACTCCGACCTCGGAAAAGTGTTTCCTTCGGAGGAGAGATTGTCATCAATGAAAGACAAAGGCAACATCATCCTTCAGGCTCATCAGCCGTCAGTAAGACAGGTGGCTTCTCTACTGGGTTCGATGGCCTCGTGCATTTTCTCATACCCAACGCCAGATTGAGGATGAGACCGTTACAGCAAGATCTCGAGGACAAATGGGATCAATCCTTGGGTCAGTGGAACGACCGGATTATCCTCTCTCCTGCAGCAAAGAAGTCCATTCTCTGGTGGCTGCAACCACAGAACCTGCTGGTGGGAGTCCCTTTTCATCAACCTCTGCCAGAACAATCCCTGATCACGGATGCATCACTTCAGGGCTGGGGAGCGCATCTGGGTCATCTGCAAACTCAGGGCAGATGGACCAACAGAGAACAGAAGTATCACATCAATATGCTGGAACTGCGGGCGGTTCATTTAGCCCTCAAAGCTTTTCAACCGTCAATTCAGCTCGGATCGATCCTAGTGCAAACGGACAATACAACCACCATGTATTACTTGAACAAACAAGGTGGAACTCGCTCTCGCCCTCTGTCTCTCGAATCCCAGGCGATCTGGCACTGGCTGCTAGCCAGGAACCTATCGATCACGGCAATCCATCTGCCGGGAGAGCAGAACGTGCGAGCAGACGCCCTCAGTCGTCACTTCCAAGAGCAAGAAGACTGGGTGCTCAACGACGAAGTGGTGGCAGACATCTTTCATCAATGGGGTCATCCTTTCATCGACCTTTTTGCAGACGATCAAAACAGAAAATGCCACGCCTTCGCATCCAGGTTTTACCGACCAGGATCGAGAGGGAATGCTCTTTTGATAGATTGGTCAGGGACGTTTGCATACGCCTTTCCACCCCTCCCTCTAATTCCGAAGGTGGTGGCCAAACTTCTGCGATCCAGAATGAAGATGATACTCATAGCACCAAACTGGCCTCGCCAATGGTGGTATCCGGACCTTTTGCAACTCTCGGTTCGCCCGCATCGGAGACTTCCATGCAGGCCGGACCTTCTCACCAAAATGGGAGGGAAGATTCTGCACCCCAGCCTTCCTCGCTCAGCTTGACAGCATGGCTCCTGAAGTCCTGCAGTACGGACATTTGAACCTCCCTCAGGACTGCATGGACATTTTAAGGGAGTCAAGGAGACCTTCCACAAGATCCTCATACTCTCTAAAGTGGAAAAGGTTTTACTTGTGGTGTATCCGTAATGATTGGAGTCCAATTAACGGGCAAGAGGAGGTAATCTTGCCGTATTTGCTCTATTTGGCCAAATCTGGTTTGAAATATTCTTTCATTAAAGTGCATTTAGCAGCTATCACAGCATATCGTAAATCACCTAACCAGCCTTCTTTCTTTCAGCTTCAGGTGGTCAAGGACTTCCTGCAGGGGTTGAAAAAGGTTTATCCCCCTGTTCGACCTCCTTCTCCTCCTTGGGAGTTGAATTTGGTATTGTCTAAATTGATGGGACCTCCATTTGAACCCATTCATAAGGCTACATTGCAACACCTTTCTTGGAAAGTAGCTTTTCTAGTAGCAATTACATCAGCACGCAGAGTGAGTGAGATACAAGCACTCTGTTCTAAAGAACCCTATACGGTTTTCCACCATAATAGGGTGGTTATGCGAACTCACCCTTCCTTCCTACCTAAGGTTGTGTCAGAGTTCCATGTTAATCAGACAATTTCTCTACCCTCTTTCTTTCCCAGTCCATCCACACCAGCGGAAAGGTCTCTTCATTCGCTAGACCTCAAGAGTGTTCTCAAATTCTATTTGGATGCAACAAAATCCATTAGAAAAGCTGATCAATTGTTTGTAAACTATGGCTCTGTTAGAACAGGCTTCCCAGCTTCTAAAAGATCCATTTCAAGATGGATAGTATCTTGTATAAAGTTGGCATACCAAATTGCAAATAAGCCTCTGTTTGCCTCCCCTAAAGCTCATTCTACTAGGGGCAAGGCTGCTACGATTGCATTCTTACATAATGTACCGATGGCCGAGATTTGCAAGGCGGCAACTTGGAAATCGGTCCATACGTTTACCAGACATTACTGTCTGGATTCTGACTCAGAGCAGATACACAAGTGGGCCAGGCCTCCTTGAGGAATCTGTTCCAATGCTAACCTATTGGAGTCTGTATAGGCCTTATGGCGTTTATGTATCTTGATGGTACTCTGTTTACTTGCCCGCAGGATGAGGGGATGGGCTTGCTATTCTATTCATGTGCTTATGACTATTGATGAGGATCCCCTGGAAGAGAAGGATAAGTTACTTACCTGTAACCCTAGTTCTCTTCCAGGGGTATCCTCATCAAAGTCATAAGCAACCCACCCGCCTCCCCGGGCAAGTGAACATGATACATACATCTCTTTGTAAAAAGGTCTGCGGATATCCGCAAAGAACAACTGACCTAACTGTCACCCCCGAGGCATGATGGGGAAGCTAGGGTCATGGCTGCCTTAAAGGCACGGTGCCAGTTTATCTGAGTGTTTATGTGGGTTAGCTTTTCAGCTTTCTACACTAATGTTTCTACAATGCAGCCTATGTGCTGGCAATGTTTTTCTTCATTATTCCTTGCAGGAATGTGTTGTCTGCTGTGTATTAAAGCAGTTTTTCAAAAGTTTCTTTCTCCCTGCTTTATTGGAATATGTTTATGTGCAGGAGAATTCCTTGCAACATTGCTCAGCATGTTTATGGGAGGCTACATTGTGTGTTTTTATATATATATGGATATATATATAGAGCTACATATATGGTTTTTCACATATATGTGATGTGTTTCCGGGGTCCCGCGCATGGGCGGGAATATTCATGTGCTTATGACTTTGATGAGGATACCCCTGGAAGAGAACTAGGGTTACAAGTAAGTAACTTATCCTTCTAGGACCCTTCCTAAAGGACCCAGAAGGAACCACTTGGATCAAGGAATGTTGGAGAGCCACCCCGTCTGGGGATACCCAAGGCACCAGGATACCTACACCTGGGAGCCCAGGTACATAGGGATGAAGTGGTGTCGGAACTGCCCGTAGACGCCAATGGAGGTTTGTGGAAGATCAGCAGCTAAAGAGTCTCGTGGACCAGGCCGGTGGAACCAGGGCGTGGAATCCAGACGAGAAGAACCTGGAAGGAGAGGGGACAGAGTCCAAACCACCCGGAGGTGACGAGGAGGCACAGGAGCACAATATCAGCCCTGGTTGGAGATTCTTGTTGTAGCACGGTGAGGTTGTAGCAGTAGCTGTGGAGCCCATGCGACGATGCAGGAGCACAGGAGCCATCCATGAGCTGTCCCACGCTGGTCGACGTGTGCAGGAAGGCCAGTGGCCATCAGGACCACCAACAAGCATTGGCAAACGCAAACAACGGTTCGCAAGAGAAGATGCTGTGTTGCAAACTAGCAAGGTCTGTGGGACTAACCCAGCAAGGGTAAGTCACAACTGGCCCTGAGCTCAAAGGAGAGCCAGCAGCAGGCACAGGGTGTTGTAGGGAAGCCTCAACGGCACACAGGAGATGAAGGCCCGCAATACAGAGGATGCAGGCAGAACGTCGTTCTTGGAGCCGTGCAGTGCTGGAAGCTGGGGCTTCTTGGAACTTGAAGATCTTTCGTGAAGAGAGCCAACAGGCCTTGGTAACGGCAAACAGACGCAGTGCACAGGGAGGTGGTTCACTTCAGCTGGAGAGGGATTACAGTCGCCCAAGTTGCAGGGAAGACTGGTCAGGCCTCTGGAAAACCAACAAACCACCACCTGTGTTGCAGAGCCGGGCGGTGTCCGTGGAACAACAGGATCAGCAAAACGGTCGTCGAAGTAGAGGTGCCTGTGGATGCAGGGAAGTGACATCTTCACTCCAAGGAAGTTTCCTTCTGGCTGGGATGCAGGCAGAGTCCTTGGTGACTCGGAGGATGCATGGCCACATAGTTGCAGAACTTGAAAAAATACAGGGACAAAGATGCAGCAGGAATCTTCCTGCCGAAAGCAATCTTGTCTTTGGTACTGGCTTGGGGAACAGCAGAGTTCCAGTGTCCACCAACAGAAGAGTCTTTGGACAGTCTTCAGATGACAGGTGGTCGGCACTTGAAGATGTTGATGGGACGAATCTAAGGACCCACCCACGGGGGAGCCCTTAAGTAACCCTAAAAAGGGGAAGGACCTCTTCTCTGGTGACAGGGGGTCAGTGACATTACTCAGCTGTCCTAGTCATTCAGATGCCCCCAGGGGCCAAGATTCAACATGGCAAAATCAAGTGCCAACCTGGAGGAGCTCTGGGCACCTCCCTAGGGAGGAGCTGGACAGGGTAGGTGGACACACCAATGTCCTTTGTGTGGTTTCGTGCCAGACCGAGAGCAAAGGGCTGCTAAACTGGGCAAAACCGCTTTATGCGTGGAGGGCACCAAATGTGCCCTTCAGTGCAGTCTGGTGGCTCTCGGAAGTGTCCCAACCATACGTAATTTTAAAGGAGAGTTGGCCATACCTCTCCTTCGCAGGAAACCCTTTGTTCATCTTCACCTACCCTAATTAAGCTCTTCATCAGGGGGGCAGAACACAGTCTAGGGTAGGCAGCAGCGCAGGCTGACAGGCAGACCCTGCAAGGCTACACAGGTAGGTATTGGAGGGTCCTCTAAGGAATCCGCCAATACATACCATCATGCAACTAACACTGGAATGGTTGTAGTGTCATGTGCCCGGGTTAGGCCCATGTAGTGAAACGGCTTATGTCCTATTTTTCACAATAACATTTCTGCTGTGACCTTTTGCACATATTTGCGTGTATAACAATGTTGGATTAGGTTCTCTGAAACTACTTTGTTTATACATCAAGCTTCAGCTCTACATTCACACGATGAATCAAACATCATGTACAAGGTCCTTCTACGCGCTATGTACAAATGTTGTATCTTCATCCACGGGGTGATAGGGATATTTACATATCCATAACATCGCTAATCTATACGCACATCGCAAGGCTGCTTTCTATTATAAATAACGAGCACCTCAAACGATTAGCAGAGGAGGCACTTCAGCTGACACCGAGGGTCCCTGCATGCTGAGACTTCACCACTCAGCGGTCTGACATCTCAGTGAGGGAGTGTCCAGTTTGTGACCAGGACAGGCTCCTGCATTCTCTCCAGCCAGGTGATGGGGTTGGATCGTCCCTTGGGTGGATACTTGGCTTCACGCCTACACTCACTCTAGGTACATCTCAGAGTAGGTTTTGCATTGTATGAGTTCGCCTGTTTACTGCCTTGTTTATATGCCTGAATACATGCACTTTTTTAGCATCATGGTAGAACTATATCTACTATTTATTCTTTTGGAGCTTGTGATCACTCTCACCTTCTTCTGTCTACTGATTATCGCAGCACATGTATAATATTGGTTCAATAAATATATTGAAACCGTCCTATTGTGTATTCTCTGCATATTTCTCTGAGCACAAGAAAGCACGAGCGACCGAGCGAAAGGTTCTGATCTGTTTCCACGATGCCCGAGGGTTCAGGGTTGTCAAGTTCAGTGGTTGCCAAAAACCATTGACTTCCCGGTAAGGTTAGGGGGGCTTATGGTGGCAATGTGCTCTAGCTGGTCTCTAGGCCAACATATCCTGTGGGGTGCCCGGAATCAGTCTAGGCACCTCACCCAAAGTTTATGTTGTCCAGCAAACATGCAGGTCCTACGGATTAGTGGGAACTACATGACATGGTGCCGCCAACTTTTGGTTGGGCTCTTATTTAACGCTCTTTCTGAGTAGTTCAGTTGTGCTTTTCTCAGAGACCCCTACTCACCTCCAAACCATAGACGTCCGTGGTGGGAAGGGAAATCCGCCTCAGCTGAATAGGTATACCCTATTTATTGGCTGTATGATATTCAAGCATGTAGGATATACATTATTTCCCACAATTGTGTAAACCCTATCTCCATAAATTCATTTAATTAATTCCACTTTTTCTTTTTAATAATTACTGAACAAGGTGAGGACATGGAAGAACAAGTAGTCACTCTAAATATTACAGAAAATTGGAGGCCTGCAGTTGCTATGACATTACTGCAATATGGTTTCCCAGCAACGGTTGGAGACTTTACCTTAGTCGTTTAGGCACACAAGACATTCAGAACAGAGGTGTTCTACTCTTGGGTTACATTCCCAGCTGCGGATGCGTGCACAAAATTGCTTCACACGTACATTGAAGATGAAACACCAGAGGAATACTTTCCATATGTGGGCATAGAAATTCCGTTAACTTACCAAGAACACATACATTTGTTTAAAGGCGCCCTCCCCCATACTGTAGAAAATGTGAGACTCAGGCCGCTCAGTAAAGGAGTGACTTGGCCGGTCCGAGCTGTTTATACACTTAATTCTAATCTTGCTTTTTTTTTTTTTTTAGCCTCTCATCGTATGTCTCCTAGTTTAATTTCACCATCACATCGGGAGACACCTACGGCCGACTCAACTCACTCAGCCGCCATCTTGCTCCCAAGCAGGAAGCTTAAGAGTAAGCGGCTGTGCCGAAACCGGCCGAACTTTACCTGACTTGCAGTGCTGGGTTGCGGTGCTGGTGGAAGTCGCGGAGCAGCTGATCGCCGGCTGTAGAGGCTTCGAGCGGGAACTGACCCAAATCCCGACGTGGTGCAGGGGATCCTCAACTTGTCCAGGAAGCATGGGTCCAAAAGCGGGCGCAAAAGGCAGAGGTGCAGCGCTCCATATTGGCCCCCAGGAATCCCCCCAAAGAAGCACGGTGGAAACCGAGCCGGTTCCCGTCACAGCCCAGGGACGCAGACAGAGGATCAGAGAGGAGAATCCCTCTGACAGGAAGGGAGGGCGCCGGCGCGCAGCTCCAGCCGCATCGCACCGTCGTCTCAGTCATCGAGTTGCTCAGAGGAGCAGGGAGCTGCTCCATAGCTCAAGGAGTGGAACAGGGGAGTGAGCAGCCTGAGACTATCGGCGAAGTAAGTGAGCAGGTCCCAACGCCGGCCGGTAAGGATTCAGGGGATGTCGGGGAGGGGTCTGTGGAGGCCGAGACACTGGATAACCATATCCACGGGCGGATGGAAGTTGGAAGTGGGAATTTGAACAATGAGCATCTACAGCAAGAGGAAGGGATGGGCCGAGATCAGGAAGTAGGGGTGGTAGTGCAGATTGAAGATCCTTCCGGCAATACCGATATTGAGGGAAAAGGCCAAGACACAGGGGTCCCCTTGACAGGCCTGGAGGGAATAGGCCAGCCGGCGGCTCGGTCAAGAGAAGAAAATCCTACCAAGAAACCTAAGACCTTTGGGGGGGAAAAAGGGGCTCAAAATGGGCCTGACAGATCTATCGGGGACAGCTGAACGGAACCCCCCCATACAAGAGCCTAGGGGGAAGTTAAAACCCGAGGGTCTCTCTAGGATCCATAGAACCCCGCAGGATCGCAGGGAAAGAGATATTGACTCAGAGGCGAACGACTATTTCTCATTATCGGATGACACATGGTCAGGCTTGGGGTCAGATTCTGGGTCCAACACAGAATCAAGTGAGGAGAGCTGCGCACTTGGCATGGGCACAGGAGGCAAGGGCACTATCGTAACGACACCGAAGACGCACTCCAGAGTGGGTAGAATCGATAACCAAAGGCAAAAGGATCTGAGATGGGATTACTCCCTTGGAGATCAATTGATGGGGGATAGCAATAAATCTCCCAGTGAAGAACTCTGTGGCACCCCCAACTCTGGAATCCATTCTGCAGTGTGTGGTAGCACACCGAGACGAATCTTGTTTGGAGAGTAAAAGATCTCAGAAGGCTTCCCGTAAACTACAAGGGGCGATAAGGAAGGTCCCAAGAACCTGTAAGGATATAAGCGACTGGATGACTGAGATAGTCAAGAACGGCCTCTTTGGAGTCGGAGGTAGCAGGATCAAAGGGACCAGTAGAAGCCCATGAAGCACAACTCGTGGACATCCAGTGGAAGCTGGAAGAGAGTGAAAATCGTCAAAGGAGGAATAATTTGCAATTCCTGGGTATTCCGGAGGGAAAGGAGGGGTCGGATGCACGGTCATACATGGTCCAGATGCTGCAGAAATCCTTTCCAGAATTGGAAGGCTGAAATTGGCAGCAGGAAATACAAAGGGCGCATCGAGTACCGTTTACTATCCGACTGCCAGTTCGCCCAGATGCTAAACAAAGGGCATTTCTGGTCTATTTTGGAAATTATTTATTGAGGCAAAATGTGTTTGAAAAGGCAAGACCAGAAGCACAACGTACTGTGGATGGGTTCTCATTCTTCACTAGACCAGACTTTTGCCATATTACCGTGGAACGACGTTGGCGTCTGCGTCAGATGATTAAGTATTTTCAGGACAAAGGCGCACAGGCCTTTCTTCTAAACCCGGCCCGACTAAAAATAATTTGGAATGATCAAACTAGATTCTTCACATCGGAGATCAAGGCGAAGGAGTTTTTAGACGCAGGGGGGAGATGACTTTTCTTTCTGATGGGGCCTTCTTTTTCCTTCCTCTCTCCCGTCAAGTGTGTCTAAGGCATAGAAATTACCCAAAGGGGTTCAAGAGGATTCTAGATTAGATTAGATAGGCCTCTAAGTATATAGCGATAAGTAGCTGGTTTTTTTTTTTTTTTTTTACATTTTGGGTGTCCTTTTTTTTTGTATCTTTTCCCTTTCTTTTGAGTGAGGTGACATCAAGGGCTGAGGGCACACATATGCATCACACATACGTATTACACATACGTCACCATCGGGAGGGTATCACCGTTCATCAACCACAGACCTAGGTAGGTCTGTTGCTTCATAAGGCAGGGAGGGAGCGAGAGGGAGTGGGCAGGAGGGGGAGGAGAGGGAGGGGGGAGGAGGAGGGAGCAAAAAATTCAGAAAAAGCAGAGGTATGCTGTAGTCGGATTGACACTAAGATGAAGGAATGGTTCAAGGGGCAACCCAGGTATCAAACAAACTATAGAGATGGGTAGGCTGAGTATTTGTTCATTAAATATTGGGGGCTTGAATGACAGGGGTAAGAGAGATAGGTCAGCAGAGGTGTTGCGAACATTGGGTGCTGATATCATATGTCAACAAGAAACACATATTCCATGGCAAAAGAGAGGGCTTAATGTTATCCCAGGGTATACCCAGGTAATTAGTTCATTACAGACTCCCACGACTAGAGGTGTCGCAATACATATCTCTAATCGGATGCCACCAATTGAGCAAACTCTATCGGATAAATGGGGAAGGTGGGCGATTGCTTCATTATCTAGTGGAATAACATTATGTACGATCTATGGGTCGAATTTTGATGACGCAGACTTGCTGTCAGAGCTAGAGCTTGAACTAGCTTCCTGGCCATCCCCGCTTATAATTTGTGGTGATTTTAATATCCATTTAGAAACACATGACCCCCCTTGGGGAGGAAGCCGCAAGTTTTTAAAGCTTTAAAAGCTCTAGTGGACAGTCAAGGATTAGTGGATATGTGGGCTTATAAAAAAACTGGGGACACGGTATACCTATTTTTCATGCCCACATAGGAAGTATGTCAGGCTCGACTATTTTTTTGTCTCCGCCTCTCTTAAAGAGGGAGCTAACATAAGGAAATTACCTAAGGTCCTGTCGGATCACAACCCACTGATGTTGGAAATTGAGGCTCAGGGGCACGAGAGATCTTTCACAAAATGGTCTTTTGATAGAAAACTTTTGGCCACTGAGGGATTTATAGAACACATTAGGGGGTGGACTAGGCAATTTTATGATATGAACAGATTCAGCACATCGAGAGAAATTATTTGGGATGCGTTCAAAGCTGGGCTTAGGGGGGAGATCATTAGCTACGTGGGGCATCATAGGAAGGAACAGAGAGAGGTAATACAGCAACTTACGGTGGAGCTTTCTAAATATGAGGAAGAGCATATGGCAGCTATTGGCAGAAGGCAGGAGGAATTACAAAAGCAATTAGAATTAAAAGTTATAAGTACTAAGGCTAAAATTAACGGAATTTACAACAAAAAAATTGCTGAAATATTCCAAACTCGGGCCAGGGATAATTATGAATATGGGGAGATGACAGGGAAACATTTGGCACTCCGATTGAAACAGAGGGCGGCAGCAAATAATATTTCAAGGTTAAAGAGGAAGGATGGTAAAATTGTGACAGAGCCCCAAGATATTGTAAAAACATTCGCTGAATTTTACGAGGACTTGTATAGCTCCAGGGACAATTTGTTAACAACAGTAGGTATGGGAACCAATATCATGCCCCCAATTATCCAAGAATTGGAAGAAGACATTTCATTGAATGAGGTTATTGAGGCACTTCAGGCAACGGCGTATGGTAAGGCAGCCGGCCCAGATGGGATCCCAATGGAGATCTATAAAGCTCTACAGATGGAGCTGGCTCCCCTGTTGCTAGACCTGTTCCTGGCGGTGCAGCAGAAGGGGAGTCCGCCCCAATCCTGGCAGGAGACTAACATTGTCATCTTTCTGAAAAAGGGAAAACCTACTGAGGATCCAGCCTCGTATAGACCTATCTCCCTGATAAATGCTGACGAGAAACTTTATACCAAAATTATAGCGCTTAGATTAGCAAAAATAATCGCCTCTTTGGTTAGTCCATGGCAGCATGGTTTTATTCCCAGCAGAGGAACGACGGACCATGTCCGACGTGTAATATCATTATTCGACATAGTGGAAGCTACAGGGGAGCAGATGTCCCTAATATTACTGGACGCACAAAAAGCTTTTGATCAGGTCGAGTGGGCATACCTGTGGCATAATTTAAGATCAAATGGCTTTGGCCCTCACATATTGACTGCTCTAAGGGCAATGTATGTACAATCTTATGAAAAATACAGCTGATGGGGAGGGAATCGGAAAGGATCAATATTGCACGTGGCACAAGACAGGGTTGCCCCTGCTCCCCCATCCTTTTCGCGCTCTATATTGACCCTTTAATCAGATCAATGCTAAACGATGAGGCTATTAAACCGGTAGTGGTCAGGGGATATAACACCAAAGTGTTAGCCTACGCTGACGATATTGCAGTCGTCACCCCCGACCCACTGGAAGCCTTGGGAAGGATCGAAGTCCTGGCGTCTGAATTTGGGCGGCAGTCGGGGTATGGTTTAAACGCCAATAAAACGAAGATCGTCTGCTCCAAATCCACTCCGTATCAAGATCCACGGAGGACGGAGGTAGCTACATACTTAGGGATAAACATAGCTGCGGAGGTTGGGACTATCTGGGATATCAACTCGGCGCCTCTTATAAAGAAGATAGGTGATGACCTAAAAAGAATGGACAATTTACACCTTTCCATTATAGGAAGAGGAAACGTCCTAAAGATGACAATGTTTCCCAATTTTTTTTATTTATTTAGATGTATACCTCTGGAACCATCAAATGTGTTTTTTAAAAAAATAGAAGGGATTTTTTCACAATTTATTTGGGGGTATAAAAAGATTAGAAGATCATTGAAGTTGATGACTTTACCACAAAATCGAGGGGATTGGCTGTCCCTCACATGTTATATTACTACTGGGCTATAACACTGCAGCAAATGACCAGTCTTTTTAAACCTAAAATATGGTCCGAATCAACGCTGGGAGATCAAGATAGGGAGACTCCCCCCCTCTATAAGGAATTTTACTGAGGCAGTTGGAGGGGAGTTATTATAAGAAAACGCGCTTCAAATCCCTAAAAGCAGCCTGGAACGTGTGGAGAAAAGTTAGTAAGTTTATGAAAATCCCAAAGGTCCAGAGATATTTACTGTTATGGCGATCGTCAATCTTTCCGTCTTCACTTAACGATATAATAGGTAGAATCTGGGAACAGGCTGGAATAAATAATTTAAGAGACATTTTTAATCAGAATGGGGTAATGTCATTCGGAGAACTCCAGGAACAATTTGGGGTAGACACTAGGACACTTTTTAAGTATATACAAATCAGGAGACAATCAAACCAGTTGTGTTGCAGCTCACTAGCTTGGCTAAAATTCCACTGTTAGAATGTTTAGTGTATAGGCAGCCCCGTGTCAAAGATCTGTATTCTATATTGATGAATGCTAATAAAGATGATATAGCCAGGTCAGAAAGCTCATGGGCCGTGAAGCTTGGGAATCAGGATGTGGATATGTGTAGATCTTTAAACTTGTCTAAAAGGATATTTCTATCTGCTAACCTCAAAGCCCAACATTTTAAAACAGTATTTAGACTATATTTTACGCCGGCAAAACTGTTCGCTTGGGGGGAAAGGGAAACCAACTGCTGCCCAATATGCGGACAAGGTCCGGCTGATATGGTTCACATGTTTTCCGGTTGCAGCAAACTGATTGTTTTGAAACAGGGGATAGAAACCTTCTTGAATCAATTCACAGGGCGGCCAGTCCCATTAACTTCAACAATGGTGCTACTTGGCTTTGATGAAAGCTGCAGATGGAATTGACCCAAGTATATTTCTGTTTTATGGTAACGGCCATTCTTCGTATAATGATCGCATCAAAATGGAAAGATGTAGACCCGCCGACATTTCAGGAGTGGTATGCTAGACTTTATCATGTGTACAATCTGGAGAAGGCATTGTATAAATGTAAAGGGAGGAGAGCGAAGAAAAGGGGTCGCCAAGTATGGGGGCTTCTGATGGAGTAAGATGGGAATTAGGAAAATAGAACTAATAAGCTTAGCTGAAAGGTGTTTTCGTTTTTAGTTAGCCTTGTGTATATCTCCGTCTTTAAACATTCATTTTTCTTTTTTTTTTGTTTTCTTTTCTTGCCTCCCTTCCCTGTGTATAATAGGTAGGATAAACTGACAGGAAGCAAATTATGGCTGAATAATTATATATGAGTGTATTGTATAGATGGATAACCGATGAATTGTACCTGGTCATTATGTGTTGAGTTTTGGGTTAATTGAATTTACTGCTTTTCTGAATTGAAAAATAAAAATAATAATTCTAATCTTGCTAATTTAGATGCAGTAGAAATAACAGTATACGAAGAGATTTACAGAAATCTCACACACTTAAGCCATATCAAAGCAGCACCACTTGTCCAATTATAATCAATCAGATCGTTTCTCAAAAATGTCCAATCCGTATTGAAAAATATAATCTTGCTTCTTTATTTGTTTCTTTAAAAGGCCACAGCCAACGCGTTTCGTTCTGTACGCAGAACTTCTTCAGGGCGATAATAATGTCCGTGAAGGCATTAGTTAATGGATACGTAGAACAACAATCTCAATTCGAAGTAATCTTTAGAGATGGTACTTATATATCTCATCTGTATCTCAACGTCGCTATTCAATTAGTAGTGGCGTATCGCGCTTAATTTCTCTTCTGTCATGATCATGTACCAATCATTTTGAAAGGACGGGTGTAGCGTTATGACATGATGATCAATTGAAATTGTCCCAACGACAATATGCATTGGACACAGCATACACCGTACCTTATGTGGTGGCCAATGAGCCCGACTCGTAATCCAGCGTTCCTGTTCCCGCCCGTGGTTCACTGTTGTGAATACCAGGGTGTAATAGAAATTTGCACCTTATCCATGAATAATCCCTTGTTTCCCGTAATGAAACTCGACAATTCATACCATCTATTTTTAGACTACAGACATTTGAACACTTCCACACACACATTTGCAGTACAAAATGCACATAGTGGCGCACTAATGAATAGCATTGTGCGGAAACAGCACTAGATATCTCAAATGGATTTTTCTGCCAGAATATAGTGCCTGGAAGCAGATATTTGACAGCCTTTTAGGCGCTAGGTCCACAGCGTCAATTTTGCTGTTTACCTCAAGGGTATAAGAACAGCCCTGGGCTCTTCTCAGCCAGAGTGTAGGAAAGTAAGATCTGCTTTCATGGTCACCCCACTTTTTGCTGGTGTCATTATGTTTTACTGACTAATCTGACTGGGATCCTGCTAATCAGGACCCCAGTCACGTGCTTCTTCCCTAAATTGGACATGGTAGTACTTGGGTACACTCCAGATTGGCTACTGATGTACTCTGGTAAGTCCCTAGTATATGGTACTAAGATTCCCAAGGCATTGGTACACCAGGGGTGTCCCATCAGCTGAAGCATGCATTATGCCACCCATGAGACCACTCAAATTGTGACTACAGACCTGCCATTGCAGCCTTTGTAAGCTGGTGCTAGCACCACTTACAACAGATGACATTTTTCTTATACCTGAGGTTACTGCACTTAAAATCTATAAGCCACCCCGTAAGGCAGGCCTTTCAATCCTGAAGGCAGGGTGCTCGGTTCTACGTGTGAGGGTGCCCCTACATGAGCGGGACACCCCTACAACCTTCGGAGTCCATTCTCCTGGGTTGTAAGTGCATCAGCCATTATGATACATAGGGTGGCCATGCGTCATTACGCGATGGCTATCTCTAAACTGGCTGTAATGAACCCTGTCTTGTTTGGTATCAAACATGTTGGATTCATACCCCCACACCATAAACGGTGTGTAAGGTATGTAAAGCTCCTCCGGGAGGCCCTCAGTGTTCCCAGTACCAGTCTTCTAGACCCGGATAGCAAACTATGGCTGCTGCCGACCAGAGACACGATTCTGCGTTCCTGCTGCTGAGCCAAGCTCGAGCAGGCGAAGGCAGGACTATAGGGTTCCTGTCACAGGGAGGTGTGACCACCTCCCAGACAGGGCTTAGTGTATTGGGACAGGTTGGGGGCGCTTGCCAGCGCCAATAGACTGCTTTGAAGAGCACATTTTTTGCCCTCCTTGCATACTCCAGTTGAAACCGGCTCCCGCTCTGGCGCGAAACTGGACAAAGGACATGGGAGTATCCTCCCCACTGTCCAGCCCCTCCTGTGGGAGGGACCCCTGAATCGTCCCAACCCTTTCCGTAGGGTTCTTAAGGGCTTACCTGTGAGTGGGTCCCTATATTTGTCGTGGGACAAGATTCAGATCCAATATCACTTCAACTTCAACCTTCTGGGCACTCTGGACCTCGCTGGACTTCGCATTGGGAACCGAGACTGCAACTGGGAAGACTCCTGCTGATCCTGGTCTCGTCGTCCTGCAGGCCTGCTGCAACGTCTGTGCTCCATACAGGTTCTTCACAAGACCTGTGGACATCCAAGACACCCGAAGGAATCTCCCTTGGAGTGATGGAGTCTCTGCAGGCACCGCAACACAGCTGACCGGTCTGCTGATCCTGGGCTTCCACATCGTTCCTTCGTCGGAACTGCTGGAACAGAACCCCTGTGCACGTGTCAACTTGCCGTTGCCAAGGCTTGTTGACTCTCTCTTCCAGAGATCTTGGGCTCCAAAAAGTTCCACCCTCAAGTATCTCCTGCAGCCAAGATCTCTGCCTGCACCGCATCCTTTGCACCGTGGGCCTTCATCCTTTGCTGAGCTGCTCGAGGTCATCCTGCGACTCCTGTGGCTTCGGTCCGTGTGTCCTCTCGAGGGTCTTCTTTGGCTCCAGTGGGCTCCCCTTCTTGCTCGGGGCCTGCTCTGACTAACCTGCTCGTGGTGAGCCACTTGGACCTTGCTCGTCCCGACACTGCACCTTTTTCTTCACCTACATTGGTTGCTGTTGCCAAGGCTTGTTGGTGCCTCTGCCAGACACTGACCCCTTGGCTATTGACATCTGACGTGGGACAGCTTGTGCACAGCTCCTGTTCCTCCTCTGCGTTGCCTCGTCCATACAGCTGCAACTTTAAGGGCACGTCAACTCTCCTGCATCCCCGACATGGGTGGGCATTCGTCTTCCGTGCCTCCTGGTCAGTCCTGAGTGGCATAAACTCTATCCCCTCTGCTTGCAGGTACTTCTCATCTAGAATCCACCTTTGGTTTCCAACGGACACTTTTCACCTTCTTCGCCAGCGGCATCTTTTCTGAAGTCCTCCATTGTGGTCTACTGCGGTTTCTGACGTCACTTCGCACCTATGTACCCGGCTTCCCTGGGGTAGGTATCCTGGTTCCTGAGATATCCAACCTTCCATCTTCCACTGGGTTTCTTCAGGGTCCGCTGGGAAGGGTCCTTTTTCTTTAAAACTGCAACAGCGACTTCTCTATTGACTTACATTGAGCAAGCTGTCGTGTTCCCACTCTGCACACGACCTCCGTGGGGTTCCTAGATACTCACCTTGGGAGGTTCCTTGGGTCCCCGGCTCTTCTACATCTTCTGGGTCCATTCTCGACTTAGGTCGTGGTCCGCATTCCACTATTTTTAGTATATGGTTTGGTCTCCCCCTGGAGACCACTATGTATTCTGTGCTACATACGTATTATATTGAGAAAGTATTGGGTGTATTCTGTTTATATCTCCGGGTAGGAGATAATAACTTGTGTTAGTGTTAATAATAAATACATATTTTTTATGACTGCACTGTTTGGTTCTTTTTTATTTAACCTATACCATAAGATTAAGTACTGGTAAAACAAGCTGCTTTACACTCCTTCTGGACTAAGCCTGAAGGCTGCTCTACCACTTAGAGAGCATTCTAAGGTTGTCTATGACCACTACAATCACCATAAGGGTTGTCTGCATTAGTGCAGGGTGCTACACTTACATAAGTGCGCACCATACACTAAGCCAACCTCTCACACAGGGTAACAGAGTTAATTTTAATGAAGAGGCATTGTCCTATGTAGATGGTATTTATCTGATGGATGATGAGTTAATGGAATACTTGGTAGAGTAAACTATATAATTCTTGGGCTTGCTCACCTGGGTTACAAATTTAATTTGATAAAAATCATAAATTGCCCACCTCAATTTCCTGTTTCTGGGATATGAGTTGTCAAGTGAAGGCAAAAGCCTGGCAGCACATGTGCACTGCTCCAACCTCCAATCACTCTGAAAAACTACAATCCATTTTAGGATTCCTGAATTTTGGCAGAACATACATTTTGGATTACGTAGAAAGAGTAAAACTGTTCTACGATTTAATCAGACCTGTTTTTCAATCCATAATTGGACACAGGAACATACTAACATTTTATGTTCCGTACAAGCTGGCATGATAGCTACCAAACATTTACACACACTTGTAAACACAATTAACCTGGTGTTCCGCGTAGTCGATGGACCAACCGGGTCCGCCTTTACCACTTTCAAAGAAGGTGATACTGTACCCATTTCATACAAATCATATTTGTACTCAAACGCTGAAATGCATTTTGCACCCACAGAGAAAGTTCTCACAGTGGTACAGACTGCTGTAGTGAGAGAGAGAGCACTAGCACAGGGGAAAAGCATAATTGTGGTGACCCCAGTACCGTCCTTAGAAGCTGTTACTAAAGCAAGCGTTCAAAATGCCAAAGCATTACATCCACAATGGATTCAATGGGTTAACTCTCACTGCAACAGATGTAAATTACAGATTTGATTCTACATTACAAACGCAAGCATTCCTGCAGTACGAAAAAGAATATCCTCTGCCGAATGAAATAATGACTCTAGATCAATATGAATACATCATTTATACTGATGGATCTGCTCAGCCTGCCGTGTGGACATGACACCAATATTCCGCGGCATGCACAATCATAAAGGGGCGCATGCATGATGAAAAGTTCTGTCCTGAAAAAACACGCACTTGGTCCCTAGGGGACTGTACAGCGCAGCTGGCAGAGCTCAAAACCCTAATACTGGCACTACAAAGTATGGATCACAAATTTCCCACACTTACAGTGTGTGATTCACACTACTGTGTCCAGTCCTATAATGAATATCTTCACTATTGCGGCCAGAATGGATTTCAAAATTCTAAGGGTTGCACCAATCAACCACAAGCTGCTTTGGGAACAGGTGGCAAAGCTGAAAGAATGTTTGCCACAGGCTTATGTTATCCATACATTGAGTCATCAACGTGTTGGCATTCACGTTGAAGGGAATTCGATGGCTGATGAAGCCGCTAATGCAACAATCCGCACTGGTGCCATTGCTGCAATCACTCGTTCTAGTACAAGATTATCCAGAGACGTCATGGTGGTGGCCGTCAAGGATGCTCGCAACGACACACACCTGTCAAAATGTTTTCCACTCAAGTTCTCCTACAAGTTAGATGCACAAAACATTCTGTATGCTCAGATTACAGGATTGGGGGATAGAGTAATGCCAAACATTGATCATAGATTGGGATTATTACTAGCTGCACACAAGGGTCTGGGTTCAGCACACACAGGGGTTACTGCTACAATCTAGTTACTGAAACAGCGCTATTGGTGGCCAGGTCTAACGAAACAGACCAAGGACTTTGTCCTCAAATGTGACATCTATGAACAGATGAAAGGCTCAACCGTATCAGGACCACCTCAAACACCTCTATTGATCTCAGACAAGCCTCTAGCGGTTGTTTATTTGGATCACTGCGGCCCCTTACACTTAGATGGGGCTTACAAGTACATCTTGGTGGCAGAATACTCATGCTCCAGATTCCGCTGGGTTTGGTTGCAGCGGTCGACTGACGCACGCACTGTTAAATGATTTGCGAGTCTTCATCTGGACATACGCAATTGGCACACTACATTACGACCAGGGTCCGGCGTTTAGATATCGGGCTTACATAGAAGCCATGGGATGTTTGGGTGTGGCCTTGCAGTACTCCTCCCCCTACCATCCTGAGGAAAATTCAGTAGTTGAGAGGAAAAAACTGTGACTTAAAGCAGTCCTTAACAGCAAGGGTATTAGGCTTGGGTGGCAGTTTGGTCAGTCTCCTTTATGGGGTCCAGAAGGCAATCAATAACATGTCAAGAAAATCCCTAGGGGGTCGTACTCCTTACGAACTCCTGTTCGGTGTGAGAATGTGGGTACCAGACCTCGATAATGCCCGTACAGTGGCAGCGGAAACACCATTTGACATCAATGAACGTTTGGCTGTTTTACAGGAACTCAATGAATTCCAGGGCGCACAAAGGAACGTCCAAGTAAAACGCACTCTCACTGGAGAAGTGAAGGTCGTACCGGCAAGAACCGGTTAGGCCCCAAAGACTTGGGACTTGGTCAGGGAAAAATTGTGGACAAGAAAGAATTTAGGTCATCTTAGAGATCACCTGTACCTGTCCTGGCTGTTGAAGGTACCAGAACTGTAGTTCTTCCGCCCCTTGCCGGTCGCAGAGACAAAAGGTATGTCTCAGTTGATCTGATCAAACCACACTTTGTGGCCGATTCTCAACAGTAGCCCACGTGGGCTAATGGGTAGCTACCGCACTCTTCTTGCTACTGTTCAGGAAGTTCAGATGGAAGCTTTAATTACTACAAAAGATTTCCCTCTCCAACTAGAAGCTGTAAACAGCAATGAAGTATTACTTGTTCCTGTTGAAACAACTGCAACTGTACAGTCAACGAGTACAGAAATTTTAATTAAAAAAATTGACGTCTATGTGATTTTGCCGCAGATCGAGTCATCTCTCAATGTTACAAAACTTGCCGAGCTGACAAAAATAGACCGGATGGTGTCTGGCTACTTCGTGCATTATGATGACTTTTCATCGGATTCAAGTGAACCAGAGCTGCCACCACCGCCTCTCCCTTTTATGCTGCGAAAGTATGCTCTGTATCTTTGACTGAAAAAGACATACTTTGTCGCTCCTTGGTTACTTCTCTGCGTTACAATTGGGTTACTGTTCCTGGTCCTCTGTATTGGTGACTGTCTTTTTCCTACTTCTGTTTGGACACTGTCCCCTAGGACGCTGTGCAGAACAACTTGTGAACTTGGTTCTGAAACGACATGCATCATTGCATTGTGAACTAAGGGACCTGTCCCTGGTCAACATTACAGCAGTTCCAGAAGAAATAGTGTCAGACAGGGTATCGTATGATGTGTATGGTCCTACTGAATTTCCTTAAATTATATTATCATCTTTAGTACTTTCTCTGATGATTGGGACATTGAAACTGTGCACAATTTGCTTGCAGATGTAGAGCAATCTGCTGCATTTTCTAATGATGAATTGTATGATGGTATATCTAATTTTGACTACATGTTTTGCTATCAACATTATGGTCACCATTTTTTACACAAAGCTAGTATCCCACGCGCTGTTTATAATTACTCTCAATGGGAACACTGCCCAACACTGCCAATAGGTAGTTCAAAAACATTTGCACTAATGTTTGCTTATTTTTCTTGTTTTGACACACCAGACCCAGCCTCTTATTAGGCTTGCACCTACACCTGCGAAAAAAAAATGCTAATAAACACTAAGCTGATATACTCTGCTTCCTTTATTTCCAAACTGTCTGTACATGGTTTCAATTTTTGGAAAGGACCATAGACACAAAATCTGTCTGGGGCACAAAGGTTTGGCAGGTTCAGGGAACTGAGGCCTTATTCAGAGCACGCCTTATACTACATCATGTTATTTTCCTGAATAAAACAGTGACTACAAACTTCCTGTCTGGGAGTAGCCAAGATGAAGGATTTCAACACACCCCATATTCCCGCGCTCTTACGCTTTGAGAACTGGCAGCATTACACACAATACAGTGAGGATACACTAAATACCATGATACATAATGGCTCTTTTAATTCATCAGACCTGAATTGGAAGGGGTGGTTGGCTTGGCCTATAGACAGAAAGGGGTGTCAGTCTAGGTTCCTGGGTAACAACAAAGGGTTTAGGATCGATAGGCATGATTAACGATATGTACAGTCAGAGCACTCGGGTGGTGACATCATATAGTGTTGGGAAGTTGTGCCTTGATTGGCTAAAAACCTCAACACTTTCTCAGGTGAAATGAAATGAAATACCAGCATTTGTAAAGCGCACAGCTACCTCCGGAGAGGTGTCCCGGCGCTGGGGGCCCTCAGGAAGATCAAGCGAGCTAGTGCCCAAAGTCATATGGTGATGGGCTAACTTGCCGCCGGCACCGGGAATCGAACCGTGAACCCCGTGGTCTGGAGTCAGGCACCTTGGCTGCTGCGCCACACCTCTTCCACACTTTCCCTTCTTTCTGATGACATGCATCTCAGGGATTTTTTGTTAGGTCCCCAGAACTCACTTCAAAAGTGCTTCTTGTATGGAATATACAAAAAGCTGTAGAAAATTTCTCAGCAGGAAGCTGCTGAGAGACTGCGCGAGATCGACAGGGTTAACTTAGAAAAGGCTTTGGCTGTGGTGAACAACGGTATGAACACATTATCATCCAGAATTTATTCACTGGGCAACATAGTATTGTCTGCAATTGACATAATACAGCAAGACATGTCTATTTTACAAAATGGACAATCACAATTCCAGTCCATTGTAATACTAAGCTGGACGTTGCAGACATTACATTCTGGCCACGTGCCATGGCGTTACATCAATAGTAGAAGTCTGTTTTCCGCTTATGATCTAACGGAAAGACAGATAGTAATGGCTCTCAGAGATGTTGTACATTGAAAAATTAGACCAATTACCTTTCACAGTGGCTGAGAAAACATTCAAAATCTGCTTAATCCATGGTTATATCACCCTACCGGTCACGACTTTGCAATTCCAATATTGTCTACAATACCAACAGGTAGGCAGATAAGAAGCGCTAGGGGAAGGTTACGTGCATGAGTACTGGGAATTACCATTCAGGTTTATATGCAGGAATGGGGACACAGAATTTTTTCTTAGTGGTTCTGACTGTGAGGATGCTTTAAACTGGTCCTTAGTTTGCAAGGACATTTCACTTCATGGGGCATACAATGCTTTTGTTGCGAACCTGTCCTGTTTTCTGAAGGGTTCTCCAGCTGCCGTGATACATCCGGTTTTCAATCTGCTCTCGAATGGGAGCTATTTGATGCTGAACGATCATGGTTGCTGTGGAATGGAACCGGGCATCGCTTATCTGGTAACGTTAAATTACATAGTCACTTGTTGCACACAAGTACTATTTCCACTTGCCCGCACAGTTAGGGAGGCAACTCTATGGCATTGCTTTGATTCTCTGAGCAAACTGAAAGCCATGCTTTTTCAAAAAGATGTGGCCTTAACTTCAGCCAGAGGGACGTTTGATCTCCAGGTTGCAAGATCCTCGTCTGAGATATAGACACTAACTTCCCGCTGCATTTTAGGGAGCTGGTCCACCGTATCTTTAATATGTCTGATACAAAAGGGATAGCGCACTTTTTTAAATGTATTGGCACTGAACTGGTTGGCACCTTTTTTGTTTGGGAATGTTTTTATTGATCTAAATTTCAAATAAGAAAACACAGCATAGGTACATTTTTGTGCTTATGATGAAGAGCATTGCGAAACATGAAAATTACAAAATTGATCGTTCGGCAGTGGTATAAATACAGATCATTTCTGGCGTGGCCATCACTAAGTCTTGTCTAGTGGTAAGTACCATCTTATGATGTTTGGGCAGGTGTTTCATCTCATCCTTCTCTCGGTTGTTCCGTCCTTGTGTGTGGTTCATATATCTCCCCCACTATGTCCAGCCTGTAGTATCTCAACCAGGGACCCCAAACCTTAGTGACCGTCTTTGGGCATCCTCTTGCTTTGTATGTCGCCCTCTCTGCCCCATATATAGATCCATACCTTTTCTCCACTCTGTAACTGTTGGGAGAGCTGGGGCACCCCAGTTTCGGGCAATGTCTCTCTTGCCACCATCAGCCCTAGGTTGCACAACAGGAGTTTGTACCTGGGGAGGTCTACCTTGGAGGGAACACTCAACAGGATGTATTTGGCATCCATGGGTATTGTTGTTTCTTCTACCTGCCTAATTCTTCTATTATTTGAGTCCAATATGATTTAATATGGTTGCGGTCCCATAGTGTGTGTATGTAGGTCCCATGTTCTGTCCTGCAGTGGAGGAATTCTGGTGATTCAATCCTCCCGATTTTGTTTAAGCGGGCCCTGTCAAAGTACACTCTGTGTTGGATCTTAAATTGTATCAGTGGCAACCTTAGTTTGATAGCCACTTCTCTCGAGTGCATCAGTGCCGCCTCCCAGTCTATATCCTCTAATTCACCTGTGGTGACCTCCCATTGTGTTCTAAGGGTTCCCAGATTATCTGGTCAGGGGTTTGAATGTCCATGAGATGGCTTTGATTGGTATTTCTCCTTGAAGCAGTCTTCCCTCTAGGGGTGTGAAATGTCTAGATGTTCCGCTCGCCATGCGTGTTGCAGTTGTAAATATTTATATCGTTGGGTGTCATGTAGTTTATATTCACGTTGGAGTGAATTGAAGGAAATTAAGGCACCTCCCTCTAGTAGGTCCCCAGTCTGAATATTCCCACCATGGCCCAGGGTCTTAAACCCTGTAGCTTACCCAGTCTAACAGGCTGTCCCTCCCCTCAGGGGTGTCTCTTTTGTGCATTTCTTGCGCCACTTCATTTGACATTCTGCCCCTTCCAGGATTCTATGGTCCTCTGAGTTGCTGGCAGTAGTTGCCTCACTCCTCTGCCCCCATATATGTAGTGGAGAAGTGTTCGGGTTTGAAACTGGAGTCTCTCAAGGGCGTATGTTGGGTGATCACCTGCTATGTGAACCCATTTGTTGATGACCACTAAATGTGCTGCCCGATAATATGATCGTATGTCTGGGACTGCTATACCTCCATTGTAGTGTCTACGTTGGAGAGTCTGGAGTGCTACCCGTGGGCATCCCCCATTCCAAATAAGTGTGCGTGTCTCTCCCTCTATTGTTTTAAAGATTTCCTCGGTGAGTTTGTGGTATGTATTTTGGAGGATGTAGTGCAATTAATGAAGGGTGACCATTTTGAACATGGCCACTTTTCCCAAGTAGCGTCAGGGGGAGTCTTCTCCACCTTTCCATGTCCTCATGGAATTCCGTCAGCACTTTCTTTTATATTGTGAGCTAGGCTCGAAACCCCTCTCTGTTCACGTGTAGTTGTCTAACTTATTGTAAGACTTTATTGTATAAAGTTAATTAAAACCGATACAAAGTTAAAGATAAAAAGGCGTGCAAATAATGCTCGTGAATGACTAAAACAAATGATTAAAACCAGATAAAAACATTTGGTGAATAAAAAGCTGTCACACAAGTTGCCAGGACCGTTAATGTGTTAATGTCCACAAGTCCTTTAGTTTTACACTCTAAAAGCATTTGCCTGTTAGTTCTTCAGCCTGCTTGCGCGAAAATTCACATTAGTTCCATTAGTCGTGTGTGCTTGTCTCGCTATGCGGGGATGTTCTAGCATTTTCCTGTGGTATTACTAACGTTGCCCAGCTTTTCATCTATACGTGCTAAGAATTTTACTAGCTTACAGTTCATCTGTGGATCGTGTAGTTGTCTATGTAGCTAAACACCCTCCCACCGGGTATAGGCTGGATTTATCTGGTACCCGCGTGTCTTCCGTAGTTCTTGAATACCTGCAGTATGACGTGGAGTGTCGCTTCAGGATTGGTGACGTAGAGGAGGATATCATCAGCATAGAGTGATATCCGTTCATCTCTGAGCAATCCCTGATCGTCCTTAAAGCCTCGTATGTCCAGGTGGTCCCTTATCAGGCAAGCCTTTGGTTCCAGTACTAGAGCAAATAGTAGTGGCGACGGAGGACATCCCTACCTGGTGCCCTGGCACACTGGAAACTCTGCCGACACCACTCCATTAACCCGTACTGTTGCCCTTGGGTTGGTGTATAATAGGTCTATCCAGGCTAGAAAGGTAGGGCCAAACCCAAATTTCAGTAGTGCCTGTCTCATAAATGGCCAGTGGACGGCATTGAATGCCTTCTCTTCATTCAGGGATAAAAATGTGTGAATCAGGCCTGTTTTGCACCGTATCTAGCTGTTATATTTGACTTGCGTCTCTCTTTTCCCTGGCCGTGACTTCTCTGCTGCTCAGCTAGTGTGAGTGTCAGAATGCCTGGTGACCTCATGGAATGTTGGAGTGCCTGGCTGGTGTGTGGAGTGGCAGTTGATGGCAGGCAGGCTGAGCGGCAGGGAGGCTGCTCCTGGTGGGGCTTGTCTTTTCTTATCTTCTACTCCACTTGGAACTAAGCGTGAATAAAGCTAACTTGTTCTATATACTTGGCGAATGGACCTTTCTATGTACAACATTAGCCAATTGGCCAGCCGGAGTAGGTTGAATCTTGTCGCCCTCTGTGGCATGAATCCGGACTTGTCACAGTGGATGAGGGAAGTTATCACCGACAACATTCGTGTGGCCAGTATAGTGGCCAATATTTAGTTTTTCCATGTTAGAAATGGGTCGTTAGGCTCTGCACTTTGAGGCGGGCTTCCCTAGCTTGTGGATCACCACTACCGTGGCATTACAGAGGTCTGGCGGAAGGGTCCCTTCTGCCTGTGCTGATAGGTACATCTTTAGGAGGTGTGGGCCGAGTAGGCTGGCGTTTGCCTTAAAATTCTCCTGGTAGTCCGTTTAGATCTGGGGTCTTCAAGATTTCTGTTTGCCAGTGGCTGTTGTCACTTCTAGCGTCAGTTCTGTATCAAGAAGTGCTCATTCGTCTATTTAGAGAGTAGGGGTATCGATTGTGCTCAAATATTTGCAGATCTGGGGGCACACACTCCTCTAGGGACCTGGCCTTGTAAACGTCTGCGTAGTAGCCTGGAAATGCCTCTGCTGTGCTTTGGGGCGTTGTTTGTCACACCATCCTTTTGAATGGATGTTACCCACCTAAATTCCCTCTCTTTACTGCCCAGCCATGCCAGTAATCTCCCAGCTCTGTCGATGCTCAGACGATGTTGCATTGCTAAATGCTGAGTTTTCGCCTCCTGCCTGGCTATGGCTTGATATTTCCTTCGAGTGACTGCTATCTGACGGAGTATAAGCGGGTCGGCCTCCGGGTCGAGCTGTCCCTCTAAGTTTAGGAGCTTGCACTCTAGTGCCTTGATTTCACGGGTCTCCTTCCTTTTCTTATGCGCTATGACGTTTTGCGCCCTGTATTGAGCACCATTTTGAATGCCTCCCATAGGACTACCCCAGAGGACACTGATCCTTCATTCTCGCAGAAATATAGTTCAGATTCTACCCTAATTCCACGGGCTGCTGCATGTTCTCGCAGGTTCCAGGCGTTTAGCCTCCACACAGGTCGCTGCCCATAAGCTCGTCCCCCCACCGTCAACCACAATGGCGAGTGGTCCGACAGACCCCTCACCACGTATTCGACCTTCTCAATAGCTTCTTTTTCCCCCGTTGGGGCGAGGAGATAGTCTAGCCTGGAAAACACCTACTGTGCACCCGAGAAGGAGTATACTCGGTTGTTAGGGTGATGTTTGTGCCACTGATCAACCAGCCCCAGTGTGTTTCGGAACCCAGCCAGAGGTGTTATCCCTCGTTGTCCCTGTGACGTGTGTGTGCGGTCTATGCGCGGGTCCACCACATCGTTAAAGTCTCCTCCCACTATATGTGTAGACGGCTCGGATTCTAATAGTATATGGGCCACTTTGTCCAGTGTGTGTTTTTGCGTAGACTCTGATTAGGGTAAGTGCTCTCTGCCCCCATGTGCCCTGGACCGCGACATATGTGCCGTTGGGGTCTATCCATGTTTTGTTGGTGTGGAAGGGGGGGTTTCTTTTTACTAATATAGCCACTCCCCTGGATCCCTTGGAAAATCCCACATGAGCCAGGGTGGTATACATCCCTCTCCCTAGGAATGTACAGTGTGTACCCTGGAGGTGCGTCCCCTGGAGGAGAATTATGTCGGGTTTCAATCTGCTGAAATAGTTGGCCACTAACCCTCTCTTTATTTTATTTCCAAGTCCATTGACATTCCATGTCAGTATCGAGTATCCCCCCTCGCCTTGCACCTGTGAGATTTCTCCCAGAGATGGCGCCATGTCATGTGTGTCTGGTGTTGTATTCTGTCCACTTTGCCCTTGTTTCCACAATCTTCTCGTCTTTCCCTTAGCAAAAAGTCACCCCCCGTGTCTACTTCTATAGCTTGGGTCCCCAACTCTGCCCCTCCCTCCCCTCTCTCCCACTACCTACACCTGCTTCCCTAACTGTCAATATGACAACAACTGCGTAGATTAAACCTGAGAGGTCTGTGTCCCTCCCTCCTGTAACTTCACCCCTTGGAGATACCCCTCCCCTCCAACAGAAAAAGAAATATAAAGTTCCTCACTAAGAGTTAGACACCCACTAGGTGTTGTGTGTGAGTGTTGGGGGCACTTGGTGCCGTCTTACTGTCCTCGGGCCAATTGGCCCATGTTCCTCAACCTTCTTCACCTCCTTCTGGCGCATGTTGTGTAAATTCATGGAAAGCATTGTCCTTATTTGGTTCCTCTAGGCTGGCAATCTTCTGCAGAATGTGATGGTCACTGTCTTTGTTTGCCGAGAGTTCCTTTTCAGATGGGTCAGAGGTGTTGCGTGCTCAGACCCTTGGGTGTTTCTTTCTGACCACCATCTGCCGTCTATCTTCCTCTGTCTGTGTAGAGTGGTTCGCCTCACCAGAGCTAAGCCTCCTCCGGCAAGGTCCACGGCTCCTCTTTTCTCTCATTTGTCTGGATCCCTAGCTCAGTGGCGCACCGGGGGACCCGAAGATGCACGGCTGCCTCTCATAGGGGGAAGCTCCTCCACCCAGGTCCAGGCCTCCTCCGGTGTCTGGAAGAAAATTAATTTACCCTGGTACAGGACTTTAAGCTTTGCTGGGAAGAGCAGCATGTATTGGATGTAGAGTAGTCTCAGTTTTGCTTTAAGGCCTGCATTTGCTTCTGGACTTCTCTTGAATAGTCAGGAAAGACCATTATTTTGGGTGCTGGCGTGCCGGACCTCTCCAAGCTGTCTCATTTCTCGGAGTATCAGATCCCGATGCTGAAAGTTTAGGAAACGTGCTATTAGTGGCCGTGGAGGTGCTCCCGCGGGTGGTCTCACGCCGGGTATACTGTGTGCCCATTGGATTACAAAGCAGGAGGAGAACTGGGCCGCATGGAGGGAGGTCTTGAGCCACTCTGAGGAAGAGTCATACGTTTGTTCCTTCTGATCCCTCCGGGAACCCTATGAAACGCAGGTTGTTCCTTCGTGCTCGGTTTTCCGCATTGTCTACTTTCCAGGCTACCTCCTTCAGAGATGTTGTGAGACTGGTGACTTCTTTATGTAGGGTGTGAGGCATGTCTTCCACTTCTGATATACGGTGCTCTGTCTGTGTGACTCTTTCCGACACGTTGTGTAAATCTTGTCTTAGAAGAGTTACTTCGGAGCTGACCTTCGCTATCCTCCCCTCCAAGGCCTCCATTGACGACTGTATTGCCTGCAGGATAGTAGCATTGTCTGGTGGTGGTGGGGTCTCCCCCTCAGCCCCTGTCGTAGGGCCAATGGTTTTGGTATAGCGGTCCATCTTTCTAAGTCTTGTCGGTTTAGGCTCCTTGTATCTAGCCATCTCAAGGAATGGGGCCACCTCCTCTCCTGGCAAATGTGTCTTGGATCTCCCACCACTCCGCTCCCGATCCTTCTTCCCGACTATGGCCCACTTGGCCAGGTAGCCTCTCTGGTCGCGGTATATGGCGTGGCAGTTTTAGGTCTACTGGCTGGTGAGGGTCTGAGGGCCTCTCGGGGGTCAGGTATCCGTGGGCTTGATTCGCCAGACCCTCATTAGCCCTCCACTAGCTCGGTCACTCTTTTTCGTGCCCCCTTCTGTGCCCTTCACTCTGTAGAGCCTCCCTCCCCTTGGGGTTACTCTCGCCGCCCGGGGCTCCGCAACTGACCCCCTGGATTCTTGGGGTTCCTTACTGAAGGATTCCTTCGGGCGAGGAGGGGTTTGGGGGTGAAGGTTAGCCCCCCGTTGGGTAGCTGTCCGATCCTGTGTATCTTGGCCCTCCCCCTCCTGGACCGCACCCCGGCCTTAGTGTCATAGTGGTGCGGGAGTGGGAGGTATGTGCTGTGAGTGTCCTGTCCTTCTCAGGGGATCTTCTCCGTCCACACGTACCTCATGTTGGATCTGCGGGGATCCTCCGTACCTTCTGGGTGTCTGGGCGTACGTGGCCTCTACGTCGTCCTTGCGCTCTCCTGTGCCGATGATGTGGATGTTTAGGGGCCCAGTCCACCAGGACTCAAGAGCCTATCCTGTCCTATCCAAGAGCCCGGGCCTGGTCCTGAGTTTCCTTTCTTCTGGGCGGTCAGTTCTCTAGGTCTGGCTCTGTGTCGTCCACACTGCCTCTCTCGTGTGGCAGCTCACTTCTCGCCCTGTGCAGCTGTCCCCCGGTACACACGGTTACCGGTCGGGCCGCAGTGATCACCTGGAGTATCACCGGACGGCCCTGGGTGTGGCTACTGGCGTGCTTGCGGTTGAGGGAAGGTGCGGGTCCTTACCGGTTCAGGGCGTCATCGGGTGTAGGCCTTTCCCCCTCTTCTCCCCGGAGTCTCCGCTCTAGTATGTTGCCTAGTTAGGCTTCTGTGCCACCCCGCGGATTCAGCCTCTGTCTCAGGTCGGGAGGCCTCAGATTCCTCGGTCGGCGTTTCTCTTTATTAGAGGCTGCCTGCGCTCTTCTGCTCTCTGCTCCCCTGGTGATTATGCTTCTTAAACTCTTTTCCCCGGGGGTCCGGCTCCGGCACTTCATTCTCCCGGACCTCTGGGTTACCCCACTGTGTTCCCCTCCACCTCTGTTCTGGAGGCCGTCGATTTCAGGGTCGGCGTTCTCTTCCCCTTTTTCATTGAGCGCTGATCCTCCGCTGATCCTCCGCATATGTGGCTCCTCACTCTGTCTCCACCCGGGCCCTGACTCGACCACGCATCAGAATCGCGGAGGCCTGTGGTCTGGACCGGCGGTGCTGGGAGGGCTATGAGGGGTGGATTCAGCCCGTGTGAAGTTGGGACGTCCCTTGTCTCGTCCTCACTCCCTCTTCCGGGCCGTTGTCCTCAGTGCGCTGCCATTTTGATTGGCTTTGGTGCGTCTATCCCGGCCTGTAGTTTGGCCGTTACTGGCTCGCAGGGCCGTCTTTTATTGTCCCCGGCGTCCTCGCTAAAGGTTCCCAGTCAGTGGGTGTCGGATTTTTGGTCCAATGGTGAAGAAAGGACAGGATTCGGTGCAGGATTATGGGCCACCGGAGCCTCCGGAGTGTGCGACTAAGTGGCCATGTTGCTGGCCACGCCCGTCTGGTTAGCGCCTTTCCGACAATTTCTGAAGTTATACCATCTTTCATACACTCTGTGTTAGGAAGCGTTTTTGGAGGTCTCCCGCTTGTCCTGCTACTTGTGGTGGGAATCCTGATATTAATTTTTCTGCTCTGCAATGTACATCCCAGTTCAACCAGGAATGGAGACAGCACTGCTTGTGCTGTGATGCTGTGAGCGCATGGTACACTGCTTCCGCACACCTCGGCTTCGGAACTAAATGAGCACTGGTTCTTGTCCTTCAGGCTTTTTTCGCTTCACTGCGTACAACCTGTATTCCACTGCCTGCTTTGCAGCCACAAATGCGTATTGGATCTATGCCTAGGATCACAGTTGCTTGTGCCACTGTACATTGAAGTACTGATGGACCCCTTAAAGGCCCATTCATACTGTTGTCCCCAGCGTAATCCATTGCTGATGAATGCTTTCTTTGAGCCACCCTGGGATGCTATGGCTCCTAGTGAGATAGACACCGGCTCTACAATACGCGTACAGGATACAGTCCCTCCCTCAGCGGCTGCTGTGGTAATTGGATGGAATCACCTTGCTCCATAAACCTGCTTCGAGGTACGCCTCTGTGAACGTCGTCTGCGGTTGTGGGCAACAGCAATGTTGCGTCTACCACTCAGAACACATAAACATTTGGCCTTTTCTGTGTTTTGGGAATAATTTGGCCTGTTTTCTAAACATAATTCAAAACAGCCTTTGCTTTATTTCTCTAGTCACCATGGGTTTCTGAGTGCTGGGTTTTCAAATAGTATGTGACTTTTTAAGGCTTTTATCTGAATATTTTGAAGGGAAGCTTGTTTTTAGATGATTTTAAGAGTAGTTTTTAAACCTTTTACTTTAATTCATTATGGCCTGCTGGCTTTTAGTTAGCTTTCATATCGACCCTTAGTATGAGGAGTGGGTGTTATGTGCCCAGGTTTGGCCCATGTAGTGAAGAGGCTCATTTCTTACTTTGTCCTATTTCTCACAATAACATTTCTGCCGTGACATTTTGCACATATTTGCGTGCACGACAATGTTGGATTAGTTCCTCTGAAACTACTTTGTTTACACATCTAGCTTCACACAACATTATCACGATGCCTCGAACATCATATACAAGGCCCTTCCACGCACTATGTACAAATGTCGTTCTATCTTCATCCACGGGGCGTCATGGCTATCTACATATCCATAACATCGCTAATCTATATGCACGTCGCAAGGCGGCTTTCTATCTAAATAAAGAGCATCCCAATAGATTAGCAGAAGAGGCACTTCAGCTGACACCGAGGGTCCCTGCATGCTGAGACCTCACCACACAGGGTTCTGACATTCCCGTGAGGGGGTGTCCAGTTCGTGACCAAGACAGGCTCCTTCATTCTCTCATGCCTGGCAGTGGTCTGACATTCCTGTGAGGGGGTGTCCAGTTCGTGACCAAGACAGGCTCCTACATTCTCTCACGCAAGGTAGTGGGGTTGAATCGTCCCTTGCAGCAGACTGATTAGCTTTGTTGCAGTGCCTGCATATGAAGGGAAGTGACTCCTTCACTCCAAGGGAGACCCTTGTAGGTCCCTAGTATATGGTACTAAGGTACCCAGGGCATAGGTATACCAGAGGGCTCCCATGGGCTGCATCATGTATTGTGCCACCCATGGGACCCCACTTAAACTGTGTCTACAGGGCTGCCATTGCAGCCTATGTGAGGTGGTGCTTGCACCTCTCTTAACAGATATGCTTCCTTTTATCTGAGGTCACTAAACTTAAAACCTATAAGTCAACCCTACAGCAGGCTCTTCAGTTCTGAGGGCAGGTTGCTTGGTTATATGATCCCATGTATTTGGGGGCTCCCTTGGGGTACTCTCCTGTACTCCCTGTAACAGCCTTTCAGGGTCTGACAGCAAGCTAGGGCTGCTGCCGACCACAGACACGATTCTGCCCACCTGCTGCTGAGCTAAGCTCGGGCAGGGGAGGGGAAAAGAATAGGTTTCCTTTCACAGGTAAATGTGACCACCTCCCAGACAGGGCTTAGTGTATTGGACTGGGGTGAGAGCGGTTACCAGTGCCACCAGCCTGCTTTGAAGGGCAAATTTGGTGCCCTCCTTACATACTCCAGTTTGAGGCAGTTCAGGGAACGCTTGGCGCCCGCTCTGGCGTGAAACTAGACAAAGGACATGGGAGTATCCTCCCCTCTGTCCAGCCCTTCTTTGGGAGAGACCTTGAGTTTTCCAACCCTTCCCTTAGGGTACTTAAGGACTTACCTGTGGATGGGTCCTTAGATTCGTCGTGGGACAAGACTCAAGACTGAAACCCTGTCACTCTTCTACCGTCTAGACATTTTAACTTTGCTGGACTCTGCCTGGAACCCAGACTGCATCAAGGAAGACTCCTGCTGCTCCTGATCTCGCTGTTCTCCAAGTCTACTTCATCGTCTGTGTCTGTGCTTCTTCCAGGTTCTTTGACAGACTTGTGGGCATCAAGGACACCCGAAGTAATCTCCCTTGGAGCGAAGGAGTCACTCGCCTGCATCTGCAGGCACCGCAACAAAGCTGACAGGTCTGTTGCTCCTGTTGTCCTATGGACTTCCCGAGGCTCAGCAACACAGGTGGTGGTTCTGCAACACCCTCGAGGCCTGACCTGTCCTCTCTGCAATTTTGAGGCCAGTATCCCTCGTCGGAACCCCTGGGACTGAACCCCTGTGCACCGCGCCAACTTTCCGTTGCCAAGGCTTGTTGGCTCTGCACTCCAGAGATCTTCGGGCTACAAGAAGCTCCAGCCTCCAGCATCTTTTCCCTCCGAGCTCGGTGTCCTCACCGTCCTCTGCACCGTGGGCCTTTCTTCTTGGTGAGCTGCTCGATGTCCTCTTGCGACTCCTGTGCTTTCGGCCTGGGGGTGCTCCTGAGGATCTTCTCCTGCTTCAGTGGGCTCCCCCGCATACTCGGGGCCTGCTCTGACTCTCCTGCTGTTGGTGAGTTCCTTGGACCTTACTGGTCCCAACGTTGCTCCTTCTTTGTTCCCCTTGCCAGTTGCGGCTACCAAGGCTTGCTGGTGCTCCCGCCGGACACTGACGACCTAGTCACCGACATACAGGACAGCTCGTATACAGCTCCTGGTCTTCCTCAGCATCGCCTGGTCTTCACAGCTGGAGCAATAAGGTCACCATCGCCTCTCCTGAACCTCCCGACATCAGTGGGCATTGCTCTTCCGTGCCTCCTGGTCACTCCTGAGTGGCATAGACTCTGTCCCCTCTGCTTGCAGGTTCTTCACTTCTAGAATCCACCCTTGGGTTCCATCAGACTTCTTCACCTTCTTCTCCAGAGGCACTTTCATCCAAGTTTTCCATTGTTGTCTACGGAGGTTTCCGACGTCTCTTCACTCCTATGCACCTGGCTTCCCTGGTGTAGGTAACCTGGGTCCCGGGGCATCCACGAGTGGGGTGCCTCTCCAACCTTCCGTCCTCCAAGGGAATTCTTCGGGGTCCTCTGGGAAGGGTCCTTTTTCTGCAAAACTGCAACCGCGACTTCGCAAATTGACTTTCATTGGTCATGCAGCTGTGTTCCCACTCTGCACACAGCCTCCGTGGGGTTCCTTGTGTTCGCAGCTTCTCTGGGTCTTCTGGTCCAAGTCCCGTCCACTTCTGCAGTTCGCATTCCACTTTCTTTGTATATGATTTGGTCTCCCCCTGGCGACCACTGTATTTCGTGCTACTTACCTTACTGCATTTGAAATATTGTTGTGTATTGTGTTGATATCTCTGGGAAGGAGCTATACCAATGTGTTAGTGAGTGTTGTGTAATAAATAGAAGTATCTTTATATAAACACTGTGTGGTTCTTTTTAATTTAGGCTACACTATATGATTAAACTAGTAAGACACACTGCTTAACACTCCTTCAAGATGAGCCTGAAGGCTGCTCTCCACAGCTACCACTTTGAGAGCGTTCTATGGTTATCAAAGACCACTAAAATCACCATAAGGGTTGCCTGGATTAGTGTCTGCACCAAATACTAAGTCCGCCTCCTACACCAGGTGATTTTCCCAGATGTAGCTAAAGACAGCAATATCATCTAGATATGCAGCACTATAGGCTCCCAGACTTGTCAAGACTTTATTCACCAGCCTCTGAAATGTGGCAGGTGCATTCTTGAAGGCAAAAGGTATCACAATGAATTGATAATGCCCACTGGGGGTTGAAAATGCTGTCTTTGATTTGGCATCCTCAGAGAGTCTGATTTGCCTGTAACCAGCAGTCAGGTCAAATGTACTGAGATACTTGGCAGAGGCCAGAGTATCAATCAGCTCATCTGTCCTTGTGATGGGTTGGGCATCAGTCCTAGTGACTGCATTGAGTCCCATGTAACCCACACAGAACATCATCTCTCTCTTACCATCTTGGGTATGAGGTTTTGGGACAAGGACTACAGGGCTAGCCCAGGGGCTATCTGAAGGCTCAAGGACCCCCAAATTCAGCATCTTTTGGACCTCAGTCCTGATGCAGTCTCTGACATGGTCAGGTTGTCTATAAATTTTGCTCTTCACAGGCAGGCTGTCACCGGTGTCCATCCCATGGGTACACGAGGTGGTCTGACTAGGGGTCAGAAAAAATGCACCAGAAAACTGACTGAGAACCTGTCTACAGTCAGCTTGCTGTTGACCAGTGAGGCTGTCTGCCAAGACTACTCTTTCTGCTGATCCATCAACAGGGTCCTGAGAAAGGAGATCAGTGAGAGGGTCACTCTCTTTCTCCTGTCCCTCATCAGCGGCCATGAGCAAGTTCATGTCAGCCCTGTTAATAAACGGCTTTAGGCGGTTCACATGAAGTACCCTGTGGGGACTTATGGGAGTACATAGGTCAACTAAGTAAATGACCTCACCTTTTTTCTCAAAGATGGTATGGGGGCCCCTCCACTTGTCCTAGAGAGCTGCTGGAGTCACGGGCTCCAGCACCCACACTTTCTGTCCTGGTTGGTAAACATTCAGTACAGCCTTTTGGTCATGCCAAGCTTTCTGAAGCTCCTGGCTGGCCTCAAGGTTTTTTCTGGCCTTCTTCATATACTTAGCCATACGAGAACGCAGGCCAAGTACATAGTCAACTATGTCCTGTTTAGGGGGTTTGAGAGGCTGCTACCATCCCTCATAACCAGACAGAATGGACCTCTAATTGGATGTCCAAACAGAAGTTCAAATGGGCTGTGGCCCACCCCCTTCTGAGGAACCTCTCTGTAGGCAAAGAGAAGGCAGGGTAGTAAGACATCCCATTTTTACCTCAGCTTTTCTGGGAGTCCCATGATAATACCCTTTAGGGTCTTGTTGAACCTTTCAACAAGCCCCTTGCCCTGTGTATGATAGGATGTGGCAAACTTGTAGTTTACACAACACTCCTTCCACATAGCAATGATGTAGGTAGACATGAAGTTTGTAACTCTGTCTAACAACACCTCCTTAGGAAACCCCACTCTGGAAAAGATTCCCAGGAGGGCCCTAGCCACCACAAGAACTGTAGTGGTTCTAAGGGGAATAGCTTCTGGATACCTAGTGGCATTGTCACCCACCACTAGTATGTAACTATGTCCAGAGGCTGTTGGAGGATTTAAGGGCCCTACAATGTCTACCCTTGCCCTCTCAAAGGTAACCCCAACCACTGGAAGAGGAATTAAGGGGGCCTTTGTAGTGCCACCTGATTTGCCACTGGCTTGGCAGGTGACACAGGAGCGACAACATTCCTTGGTGTTTTTTAGACATGTGGGGCCAGTCAAAGTAAGGGCAAGCCTGTGTCTAGTCTTGGTTTGCCCAAGATATCCTGCTAGGGGAGTGTCATGTGCTAGGGTCAATAGAAAGTCCCTGAATTTCTGTGTTATGACCAACCTCCTGGTGGTTCCTCCCTTGGGGTCTCTACTTTCAGAAAGTAGGAGCCCATCTTCCCAATAAGTACTGTGGGACCCACTGATATTCCCTGCCTCCTCTGCAGCAGCTTGCTGTCTGAGCTGTTCAAAAGAGGGACAGGTTTTCTGCTCTAGACTCAAATCTGCCCTGGAAGGTCCCCCTGCCCTCAAGAACTCTGCCATGTCAGTCCCAAGTTCCTCTGGGACAGTTCCTTCACAGGGGCTGAGGTCATCTCCCTCAAGAGACTGATCCTCATTGGAACTCTGGGAGGAGGATAAATCCTTACCCTTCCTACTCCTTCTCTTGGAAGCTAGCTAATCCATACTTTCAGGATCCAGGGCACCCTCTGTGCCTAATCTCTTGGCCTGAGCCCTAGTGACTTCAAAGGCACATGTCACGTGGCCCATAAGGACATTGTTGTTTTTCACTAATTTAGCATGAACACGCTGCAGCTTGCCTGCTGCTTTTGCGCACGTTACTACACGTCTTTATTTTTGCAATACTTTCAATGATTGCTTTCACATGAGAACTCATCGCTATGTTCACTCCCTGCATGTTCCTGGGATTTTTTTTTTGTATTAATTATTTTATTGAATTTAAACTTGTCACATTCAGGATAGCATTAGTATATATTCCATTACAGAAAAACAGTAATAAATCGACATTTATCGTGCACAGCGTTTCAGTCCATCATTACAGTCCTTTGGTCCCCCTGTTTTTGACATTTCCATTTCTACAGTTGGTGAGATACATAATTCTCCTCGATATGCATTCCAGGCACCCCATTTTTTGTCCCACTTTTTAGGACAGCCCCTGGATTTGTAGACCTCTTTTTCAGCAATCATACATTTGTCCATTTCTGCCACCCATCCTATTGTCAGTGGTCGATCTACTGCTTCCCATTTCATAGCGATTGCCCTTTTCACCAATGTGTATCCTAGGGTGATTAACTGTTGCTCTATTTCGGTTAGGTCAGTTGCATCCCATACGTTCAGAATCCCCATTCGAGGTGTTAGCGTGATTTGTCTCCCTAGTGCATTTTGTACCTTCTCTGTGGCCCTCTCCCACAGGAGTCGGATCTGGGGGCAGTCCCATAGAATATGATAAAATGTTGCCGTTTGGTTACATCCACGCAGAGTGCGTCCTGCCTTGTTCCTATTTTAGCTAGGGTTACCCCGGTGAGGTACGTTCTGTGTAAAACTTTTAATTGAATCAATCGAAAACGATGATTTATGGCTGTCTCTCTTGGGGACATCAATGCGGTTTGCCAATCATCATCATCGATCTGCCCCAAATCTGCCTGCCAATGGTTCCTGAGAGTGTGGAAGGGGTCTGGTATGTTGTTGCATAACTTACGATATGTAAGTGAAATGGCTTTGCCAGGGATAGGCTCTGATAATAGTCGGTCCTCTAAGGGTGATGAATCTGGTATATTTGTCAGGTCCGGGATTGCTGTCTTAAGCGCATGGCGAATCTGTAGATACCGAAATATCTCCCCGTGTGCTAGTTCGTGCTTTGCTTGTAATTCTTTAAATGTGAGAATTTTACCCTTATGTAGGAGATCGCCGATGGTGGAGAGTCCGATGGTGTCCCATTTGTCAAACCCTACGTGATGACAAAGCAGCCCCAGCTGTTGAGAGGACCACAAGGGTGTAGCTTTCGTCAACGCTCCCGTCCAGCCCAGACGCTTGGTTGCCTTATGCCAGATGGTTACCGTTTGAGCCATAGGGCCCAGATATCTCCCTTTGCGGAGTTTGGTGTATATGGCCCCAAGATACCCCTCTCGGCCCGTCTGATATCTTTCTAGCCTGTATGCTGGGTTCATTGGGGTGCCGTACAGCCATTGATTAACCGCCACCAATTGTGATGCCCAATAATAGAGCCGTATGTCTGGAAGTGCGATCCCCCCGTCGTACCACCCCTTCGTCAGTTTCCCTAAAGCTATTCGTGGTGTACCGCCATCCCACAATAGTGTACGGACCTCCGCCTCAACGCTATTAAAGTAGGAGTCTGGGACCTGGTGTGGGCAATTCTGAAGCAGGTAAAGGAATCGTGGCAGAGCTAGCATTTTACATAGGGCCGCTCGACCTAATAGTGACAGTGGCAGTGACCTCCAGTGTTTAACATCTTCACGAAGTCTATTTAGGGGACTGCTAAGTTCTTGTCATAAAACGTTTTAGGGTCTGGAGTAATGAAGATCCCCAAATATCGGAATCCTTCACAGGCCACCTCAATTTCACATCCCCGGGGTAGCCTAGGTGTGGGGCCATGTAGAACGAAGAGCGTTGACTTAGCCCAATTAATAGCATATCCCGAATATTTGCCGAAGTTAGTGAATATGTTTAGTAATCTATGTATTGAGGCATAGGGGGATGCTAAGTAGATCAGGATATCCTCTGCATACAATGAAATCCTATCCTCATTGTCTGCCTCTCATTTTAGGCCCCTGAGAGCCACGTCCCGTCTCACCCATGATGTCAGTGGTTCTAATACTAAGGCGAAAAGTAGGGGGCACAGGGGGAAACCCTGTCTGGTCCCTCTGTGCAGCTTAAACGTCCGTGACGTGCGGTTATTCACCCTCACCTGACCCCGCAACTCAGTGTAAAGCAGTCTGACCCAATTTATGAACCGTGGGCCAAACCCCAGGCGGGTCAGCACTTCGAAGAGATTGGGCCACTCTATAGAATCGAATGCCATGGAGGCGTCCAATGACAGAATTACCGCGTCCTCTTCTATACATTGCTGACATGTCAGAACATTGTGTACCCGGCGAATGTTCGGTGCCGTGTTTCGTCCCGGCACAAAGCCGGACTGATCTGCGTGAACCAAAGTAGGGAGAACAGTATTGAGACGGGACGCTAACAGTTTCGCTAGAATTTTAGCCTCCGCATTTATCAAGGAGATTGGTCGGTAAGAGCTACAACTATCCGCCGGCTTCCCGGGTTTCCGGATTACCACTATGGAAGCCAATCTTTGATCTTCAGGCAGAATTCCCTTCTCCAAACTTCCGGTATACATGTGTTTAAGGTGGGGTGCTATCTGTAAGGCCATCGATTTTAGGAACTCAATTGGAATCCCGTTGGGCCCCATTGCTTTCCCTGATTGGACGCTAAATATGGCTTTGCAAATTTCGTCATCCGTTATGTCGGCGTCCAACTCGGCTCTGTCTGTCTTGGACAATGAGGGCAAATTTATATCTGCCAACAGCTGTCGAGAGTCCTCAGACGTATAGGTGGTGGAGGATGTATACACCGTCTCCAGATAATCCGCAAATGCCTCCGCTATTTCTTGGGGATCAGAGACCCGTTTATTCCCGTTAACGGATAGTTCAGGTACCCACTGCTCCCCTTGTTCCCTTCTCTCTAGCCAGGCAAGCATTTTCCCTGCTCTGTCTCCCAGTTTATACACCTTGTGACATGTATAGAGTAGTTTCGCCCGGGCTTTTTCTCGCACCAGAGTTTTATACTCGAGCTGTTTAATAGTTAAGCGGTGTGTGGTGGCCTCGCTGGGCGAGGAATTATTTTGTGTCTCTAGCCATTGGAGCTCACTCTCTAATTGTAGTATTTGCTCGTTATGTCGTCGGATATAACCTATCTTTAATGCCAGAGCATGCCCTTTCAGCACCACTTTGTAAGCTTCCCAGATGGTCTGTGCTGAGTCTACGGATCCTAGATTTTCGGTAAAATAACAGTCGGTCTGCTCAGTGAGCTCCTCCCTTATGTCTGGGACTGTTAGAAGCCATGGATTAATACTTATGGAACTGCGCTGCTTTGTTTGGTGAAAGGTGAGCTCGAGCCATACTGGGGAGTGATCTGAGATCCCCCTTGGGAGCCCGCGAGGATTTTGGAAGTGGCCTATGTCTGCTAAGTGCGTAAGGAAGTAATCAATGCGGGACATACTATTATGTGCGATAGAGTAGTGGGTGTAATACGACATGTTTGGTTGCAGTGAGCGCCATATTTCTGTCAATCCCATGGCCTGAGCAAACTCTGCCATTTGAGTGCTATGTCGGGTTGGGGGTCGTCGGGGAAACCTATCTAGTGCATCGTCCATAGTCATGTTAAAGTCACCTCCCAGTATTAGGGTACCATCGGGGAGATCTATCAGGATCTTACCTAAATCACTGAGTGCCTCTTTTCCCAGTGCTGGCGGGAGATACACTGATACCACATTTATCGGTTTCCCCTCCCAGGTGGCCCCCATCACCGCGAATCTCCCTTGTGGATCTGCCCACGTATGAGTGGGCGTGAGAGCTAGGCTCTTCCGCACTAGGATACCTGTTCCCCTGGAACCAGATGTAAACCCTGCATGAACCAATAGTTTGTACCCCCACCTGCTGAGAGCCTTGCAATTGTTACCCACTAGGTGTGTTTCTTGTAGCAATACTATGTTCCTGGGATGTTAACTGAACATTATGTGCAAGGTCGACCAACAATGCCCCTTGTTATTTTGTTCTGGCCAGGCCTTAGCCCTTAGACTAAATATACCGATGCAGCTGTTGTTTGGACAGACGCACTCTGGTCTTATTAGAATACACGAATAGGTAGCACACACTTGGAGAGGTACCTTTCCAGGGAGAAGAGCGAGACAGCACCTATGATGTAGATCTACCACCTATAGGCTAAGGTATGAGGACTGATGACAAAACCCAGAGATCTTCTATTAAATAATACTTCTTCTTAGCAAGGGGAGGGAGGTTAGGCACCATAGTCTTTTCTCCATTGTCTTTTTATGATGACATCTCCCTTCATGATATATGGACTAGCTGCTATGCTGACTGTATTTGTACTATGCATTTTCCTGTTTGTTGTGGCACATAAACTGCATGTTAGGGCACGTTAGTTAAAATAAATATTTTAAACTATTCCGTGTCTCTGTCAGATCTTATTGTGGACAAGAGTGAGAGCGAAAGGGTGTGTCTTGTTACCGCGATTCCTGAGAGATCTGGGAGTGTTGTGTTCTGGGGTGTCTAATCATTTGTTTCTCTGTGAGTGAGTAGGAGAGCAAGTAAGACACTATAGATAGTCGGTCCTGGGCTCGTGGGTACTAAGGTGGTAGGAAGACTCAGTCCCGATATACCAAGGTCCCATAATCCTGCTTTTAGTTCTGTGTTTGTGCAGAATCCCTGCAACATGGCGCCACCAACGTTTGGTCTGGTACTTATTCACGAGAACCCTGAGTAGCGCTTGTGCTTGTCCACAATCCCCACGAACCGGTTTCCGGAGACGTCCGTGGTGTGAGGGCTTAGCCTCCTATATTTGTGTTTTCTAGGTTTTTCAAGCTTGAAGTTTAAAAGGTTTAATTTCTCTCTCAACCCGGTTTTGCGCTACCGTTCTTTTGGTTTGTCCTTTTTCATTTTTATTATGGCAGTCCCTATTGCGGCGCCTAACCGCGCGGGAGTTACAGCATTCTTGACTCAACATGGAATCCCCAATGCAGGGGCTAATATTATCTTTGTTGTCGATGCGGAAGCCGCTTACCGCTTCGAGGTTTTCTATTCTTGGGTTACATTTCCAGCAGTGGATGGGAATGATAATTTGTTTAATGAATATACAGCGGCAGCAGTACCGCGGGCTTATTGCCCTTATGCATTACTTGAAGTTCCGTTGACGGCCTGGGAGCATACCATCTGGTTTAATGGCTCCCTTCCTCACCCTGTGGTCCGTTTAGGCCCCTTATCAGTCAATGGGACCACTTGGCCCATTTTGGCTTTTTTATATCGCATCCAAATTTTCTTAATGTTACACACGCAGAGCTACGTCAGTTACATACAACGCTGATTCATACACACAGAAGTGTGATTCAGTTTGTCATGTGCAATTCAAGTGGCTCCGGCTTTAGCCGCTCCTCAACCACAAGGACATGGTGGTGGTCTTGTTATTAGTCCCTTCATGATTAATTCGGTGATGGGCAAACGTCCTCAAAATCATGATGACTTGCCATTTTGGCTTGCACAGAAATTTGAGCAACTTGAAGCTGTTTTTCCACCCACAACTCCTGTAGAAAAACACAGGATCCTTACAATGAGTTTGCTGAGTGGTTTGATTCCCGCTTTAGGTGACTGCACCACCTGGGGGACGGTGTTTGCTTCAGTGTATACACTGTGCTTTGACACTCCCTCCATGACCGTTCTGAAAAAGGTTCTAGATGAACACGGGGCTGGTCCAGCCCTGGATTTTGGGTAAAATTAGTGGGCATGTTCCCTGTTGTCTCCGATATGATTCTGGCCAATATTAAAGGTGAGGCAGTTTGCTCACAAGTACGCCAACGCCTAGCAGCGGTGGCCGATATGGATCGGCAACGGCAGTTGCCGATTATCATAGCGGTTGTATATACATCTTTAGGTCGAAATAGCTTAGGCATTCGACCGTTTAGTCAACCACCGATTAAGGCCCCTCCTGATAAGGAGGGTCGTCCATTCTTTCCTAAGAAGGCTTGGAACAGAAATCAGCGGCAGCAACAACAGAAGCCTAGTTGACGTGCAAGTTCGCCGCCACCTGACACTTCTGAACGTAGATATGATTTGCGTGACTGTTCTAAAATTAAGACACCTGAGAGGTTCCAAGTTCCTGATCTTCGTTCTCCTCGTTCCTTTCAGGAATCGTCGTATCAACAGTTTGGCGGAGGTGGACAACAGGATCACAGAGAAGGCGAGTCTGTGCAACCAAGACGCGACCCGAAGCGCCAGTTTGATGTGAAAGTCAAGCAGGGGGAACCACCTTAATATCGTGCTCCATTTCAGAACAAAAAAGTTGCTGCTTTGACTGCAATGTATGCCTCAGACGGTGAGAACCCTGCTCCTCGACACGAGTTGGGCGGTGACCCTCCTCGACAGTGCAGCGGAGGTTTCCATAGTGTGGCAGACACCCCAATAGCATCTGGAGGCGAAAGTAACTGATACTTTCATTACCGTAGAAACAGCTGACACTCTAGTTGCCCCTCCTGATAGACTTTATGAATTGATTATCCAAATTGAGGGTGATAATAAACGCCCGATTAAAGCAGTGTTTTGGAAAAATCTCACTTCTTTGCTATGATATTTTGTTAGCGGAAGTTGATTGGCCTCCCCCATTTATCCTAGCTTCCTCTAGAGGGGAAGGTGTTATTCTACCTAGTTTTTCACAATATGTTCCTGATGATGATAAAATGGCTTGTGCCTCCAAATGGGCTTTAGCCTTAGCCCCGGCATTATATCTCAATCAGGCAGGTTGGGACGAGGGTTCTATAGTTCATGTGATTCCTTTGCGTTCTACTCCTCAGCCCCAACCACAATATCCTATCAAACGTGATGCTAAAGCATCCATGAGTGACATTTTGACCCAATTGGAATACCTGGGTGTGATTGAACCGGTTGTACGACGGTACAACCAGGTAAAGACATCGTATGCCTTTACCACGCATGTTTTTACCACGAACATGCTTTTACAATGCATGCCATTACCACGCATTGTTTTTATTTATGAAAACAATGTATTTGTGGGGGGAGACCACCCACACCCCTAACTTACCTTAAGTCTGTGGTAAAGGCATGCGTTGTAAAGGCATGCACGTGCTAAAAATATGCGTGCTAAAAAATGCGTGGTAAAGGCACAACGAGGTAAACACCTCGTTGTAAAGGCTGTTTCCCGATTGAACCCTGTGTTTCATAGATGAATAATCCTCTTTTTCCGATATTGAAACTGGACGGTTCATATCGTATAGTTTTAGATTACAGACATTTGAACAGTCATGTTCGTACCTTTGCGGTTCAGAACACACACAGCTCTGCGTAAGTGAACAACATAGTTCGAAAAAAGTACAAAACCACTTTGGATATTTCCAATGGCTTCTACAGCTACTCTTTGGCTCTAGAGTGCAGTGATTTGACCGCATTCAGTGCGCTGGGCAATCAGCGCCGATATGCGAGATTGCCTATGGGATATAAGAATAGCCCTGGTGTGTTTGCGGCACGCATAGTGTCTCTTTTGCATGAAATCGACCCTGATGCCTTCTCTTACGTCGATGACATATACTTGACAGATGATGAATTACAGCCGCATCTCTTGCGTGTGGACCGCATTATCACGCATTTTGCAAACTTTGGTTACAAATTCAATTTTGGCAGTTCTTTTTCTTGGTTACGAACTCAACAATGAAGGTAGGAGGTTGGCCCCCCACTTTCTGGAGAAATGTGCTCAATTGCAACCTCCATCTACACTTAAGAAATTGCAATCTTTGCTGGGTTTTCTGAATTTTGGGAGGACATGCATTCCTGATTATGCCCAGCGTATCAAACCCCTTTACTCATTGATACAACCTTCTTTTTCGGCTTCCAGTTGGCTTCCAGAATATACCACAATTCTTCGGTCTCTGCAGTCTGACCTGCTTGCGACCAACTTCTTGTTAACACGAGACAATTCTACGAATTTGGTCATAAGGATTGTACCAGGCGCGTTAGGCTTTACTTACTTGATGTTCAAAGAAGGAGACACGGTCCCCATTGCTTTTAAATTGCATTTGTATACTTCAGCTAAGATGCGTTTCTCTTCTACAGAAAAAAGTTTGACAGCTGTCCAGATGGCGATTCTTAAGGAATGCTCTCTGGCTCAGGGTAAACGCATTTTCATGGTTTTGCCAGTACCTACTTTAGAAGCAGTGACGAAGGCTAGTCTCCCGAATTCGAAAGCCTTGCATCCTTGTTGGATACAATGGGCTAGTTCTTTGACGTCGGCTGATGTCAATTTCCTCTTTGACCGTTCTGTGCAAACAGGAGTTTTTACAATATGAACATGTTCATCCTCCTCCTTTGTCACTACTCCCGCTTGATCAGTACAAATACATTATTTACACTGATGGATCTGCGCAGCCAGCCATTGGTTCTAAACATTCTTATTCTGCAGTTGCACAATAGTGGCAGGTTGGATTGTTGACGGGGATTTTAAATCTTCCTTGGTGCACACACAATCTCTTGGAGACTGCACGGCTCAATTGGCGGAGGTACGTGCTTTGGTTTTGGCTCTTGAACTTACTGATCCGAAGCTTCCTACACTTATTGTGGGCGATTCGTTTTACTGTGTACAATCCTTCAATGACAATTTGTTCTTCGGGACACAAAATGATTTTCGTGATTCTAAAGGTAGCGCAATTAAGCATAAAACGCTTTGGGTCCGAGTGGCTGCTCTTAAGGAACGTTTGCCACTCACACATGTTATCCATACTTTGGGCCATCAACGTCTGGGAGCACACACTGTTGGTAATTCACTGGCTGATGAGGCAGCCAAATCTGCAGTAACCTCTTGTTCAGTAGCAGCAGTCACTAGATCTATGACAAAAATTGATGATGATATCTTAGCAGCTATTGCTGCTACGAAGGAGGGAACGGTATCCCCAAGGTTTCCCTTCATGTTACACATAACACTTGTTGTCTGATCAGCTTCCATTTGCAACTATTCCGTCCGTTGGGGATTGGCTGATTCCCAATGAGGACCGGAGGCTTTCTTTGATCATTTCCGCTCATGAAGGCTTTTGTTCTGCGCATGCCGGAGTGACTGCGACTATTTCCCTTTTGCAGCAACCTTTTTGGTGGCGTGGATTATACCAACAGGCACGTAAAAATGTTCTTTCTTCTGACATTAGTCAAAAAATTAAGCCTTCTACTGTTGCACGTCCACCACATACTCAACTTTACATCTCTAATCAGCTGTTTGGCTGTATTATCTCGATCACTGGGGTCCTTTGACATCTGACACTGCTTTTAAACACATCTTGGTTGCAGTGGATTTGTGCACTAGATTCCTTTGGGTTTGGCTGCAACGCAGTGCTGACGCTCGAACTGTTATTAAAGATTTGCGTGTCTTTGTCGGGACATTTGCCTGTGGCACCTTCCATTCTGACCAAAATCCTGTGTTTGCCTCTAAGGCTTACCGGGATGCGATAAAGTCTCTGGGAGTGCAGGTGCAATTCTCGTCTCCATATCGGCCTAAGGGCAAATCTGTTGTGGAGCGGATGACCCGTGACTTAAAGCAATCTTTAACAGTTAGGGTTTTAGGTACTGGTAGGGGCTGGCTGACTCATCTTTACGGAGTCCAACATGCACTTAATAATCTCCCAAGAAGATCTCTGGGTGGGCGGATCCCTTACGAAATGCTCTTTGGCATTAAAATGTTTGTGCCAGACCTTGATGGTCTAGACGTTGTGGCGGCTGCCGCAACCTTTGACGTAGATAACCATTCTGCTATGTTACAGGATCTACAAAAAGCTCGTGATTCACAAGCGAAAGCCCATTTGCCCTCTTCGACGGATGCAGCAGTGATGGTTCCTGTTTCTGGCTGGCTTCCTAAAGTTGGAGACTTGGTCCGAGAAAAGGTGGAGAACAAAAAAGAATTTGGTCCATCCTACCGTGCACCGGTCAGAGTCTTTGGCATAAAAGGCACCCGTACAGTGATTCTGCCTTCACTACCTGGTCGAAAGGAGAATCGTTACATTTCCATCGAACATGTCAAGTTACACCATATGGCCGATACTGAATAGTATGCCTCCCAGCATTCCACGGCGAATTCTTTCACTGAATCCGATTGCTTCTGTTTCTTCGACTACTCCCCAACACATGGCAGGGGAGATGGAAACTGCAATTGATGTATTGCCTGTTTTACCTTCTACATCCACAACTACAAATACTGAATATGCTGGTCCTCCTGTTGGGGTTATCATTGACATTCCTGAAAGTACAGTCCATTCACCTTCTACTGAGTCACAACCACCGTTGTTTCAGCTGGGGTCCAGTGGTTACCATATGGACCGCACTAGCTTTTCTTCTGCATCGTCTTCGTTGTCATCAGCTGTAGCAGAAACCCCTACACGTACCAGTCTTTTAATCTCCTGGTTCAAAAAGACCTACCTAGTCCCTCCAGGGACATACGTCTGGGTGGTGCTGACAATGGTGTTCCTTTTCATGTGGATTGGGTTCATGACTGTGTTTTTTCTCTTGATTAATGGCCATTACCTACCTGAATGCTCTGCTGTGAACTTAATTGACAGTGTTTTGGCCCCTCACACTTCATCACATATAATGAAACGAGATTAAGCCCTGTTTAATATTTCGTCATTCCCAGTTGTTGGCATTGTTTGGGATAAAGTAGCATTCGATATCCATGGCCCGACCAAAGTTTTAAACATTCCATACGTGTTTTGCGTTTTCTTAGGAGATGTGATTTTGCCTAATATACACTCTGATAACTGGGATATTCATGCTGTTCATTCATTGTTCTCTGATTTGAAATATTACACTGCTTTTGCCGGGTCTGGTGGCTCAGACGTACTAAAGCAGCCACTGCAGGGGCCTGTGTTCGACCTCATGGTCACAGGTTCAAATCCCGGCGGGTCCACTCAGCCTTTCATCCATCTGAGGTCGATAAAATGAGTACCATTGAGTTGGGTAACAATAAACATCTGTTATTCAGCGCCAAGACGCCTACGGGTAATCGTGCGCTTTACAAATACACGTTATGTTATGTTTTGATACTGAAGATTTGTATTTGAATACTGCACATTATGCCGATCTGTTCTGTTATCAACATTATAGACATCATTTTTTACACAAAACCTGTAGTCAAAGACCGTTTTTTAATTATACCCAATGGGAGCATTGCCCAACACCATTACAGGAAAGTTTGAAAACCCAACAGAATACATTTATATATTTTTCTGGTTACAATCTTTCTGACCCTCACCCTTATTATAAATTAAAGATACCGTCCCGCACTAAATTTATGCTGACACATACTAAATTAGTTTATTCCTTATCCTTCATTAATGATTTAGCGGTAAAAGGTTATGAATACTGGAAAGACACAGTGGATTTGAAATCAAATTGGGGTACTAAATTGTGGCAAGTGCAGGGCACTGAGTTATTGTATCGTGCATGTCTGATACCATCTCAACTCATATTTTTAAACAAGACGGTACAACAGACTACTTGTTTTGGTTTAGCAACGGCCAAAAGTTTAAATGCTCCGTCCATTCCGTCATTGGTACCTTATGAAACATGGCAAACGCATACCAACTATACATTGGAGGACTTAGCTGTCATGTTTCAGAATGGCATACTTAATTCTTCCACTATCGATCCTTTGGGATGGGTACTGTGGCCGGCGAACTCCAATGCATGTCAATTGCGTTTTCTAAATTCCTCAAAAGGATTTACACAAAGTAGACCTGATCCCAGTTTCCCACATTTCCATACAGTTACCACATACTCAGTGGGTAAATTGTGTCAGCAATAGTTGGAGCATTCCACACTGTCATCTGTGAAACAACACCTTTCTCTTTTGTCCGTTGATATTGATCTGGCTGATTTTCTTTTAGGTCCAAAGTCCCCTCGTACAAAACGTTTTGCTTATGCAGCATATAATGAATTTTGGAAACTATCGCAGATGGAGGATGTGGTGCGCATGCACCAAATTGACCAGGCAAATTTGGAAAAAGATCTGGCAGTGGTCGATAACAGCATTCATACACTGTCTTCTGTATATACACTTTGGATAATATTGTATCTTCTGTCATTGACATTGTTCAACATGAAGTATCTGTATTGTACCATGGTCAAAATCAGTTACATTGTGTGATGCAGTTTGCGTGGACCTTACAAACGCTCAAAAGTGGAAAAGTACCATGGGATTATCTCAATGCTTCAGCACTGTTTTTGCTATTTAATTTGGATGATAAACAGAAATTAATGTCAATGAAAGACGCAACATACACATTGTTACATATGGAAGAGACTGACAGCTTTGTGGTTGATACATGGGGTTATTTCACTGCCTATATCACTTTTTCAGTTTACCGCATGCATGAAACATTATCCCGTGGGTAGATTTGAGCCCCTCGGCACTAGTTATATTAATGAATTATGGTCCTTGCCTTTCGCCTTTAGAAGTCAATGCGCAGACCAGGAAGTATTCCTTACAGGGGAGGATTGCGATTCAACAGTAGGACATTGCCTAGTCTGTATACAAGTTAAACTTCATGTCGCCTGTAATATCTTGTCAGCTAATCTAGCATGTTTTCTAAAAGATACCCGGTCCCGGCTATTATTCCTGTGCTAACAATGCTTTCTAACGGCAGTTAGGAATTCTGAATGGATGGGTTCTTGAGTACCCAATTGGCAATAATTTTTGGGGGGGACAAAACATAACCGTCCAATACAATTTTTTGTTGTTTTGGTTTCATGCCTATCCTAATTGGGACTACGAATAAGACGCTTTGCCTCTGCTCACCTCTGGTTTTTGTCTTCGCATAGGGCTAACGACCTGGCCAACGGGAGGGTGTCACGTGGCCCGTAAAGACATTGTCGTTTTTCACTAACTTAGCATGAACACGCTGCAGCTTGCCTGCTGCTTTTGCGCACGTTACTACATGTCTTTATTTTTGCAATACTTTCAATGATTGCTTTCACATGAGAACTCATCGCTGTGTTCACTCTCTGCATGTTCCTGGGATTTTGACTGAACATTATGTGCAAGGTCGACCAACAATGCCCCTTGTTATTTTGTTCTGGCCAGGCCTTAGCCCTTAGACTAAACATACCGATGCAGCTGTTTTTTGGACAAACGCACTCTGGTCTTATTAGAATACACGAATAGGTAGCACACACTTGGAGAGGGACCTTTCCAGGGAGAAGAGCCAGACAGCACCTATGATGTAGATCTACCATCTATAGGCTAAGGTATGGGGTCTGCTGACAAAGCCCAAAGATCTTCTGTTATATACTAATACTTCTTCTTAGCAAGGGGAGGGAGGTTAGGCACGATAGTCTTTTCTCCATTGTCTTTTTATGATGACATCTCCCTTCATGATATATGGACTAGCTGCTATGCTGACTGTATTTCTACTATGCATTTTCCTGTTTGTTGTGGCACGTATACTGCATGTTAGGACCCGTTAGTTAGAATAAATATTTTAAACTATTCCGTGTCTGTCAGATCTTATTGTGGACAAGTACAAGAGTGAGAGCGAAAGGGTGTGTCTTGTTACCGCGATTCCTGAGAGATCTGGGAGTGTTGTGTTCTGGGGTGTCTAATCATTTGTTTCTCTGTGAGTGAGTAGGAGAGCAGGTGAGACACTATAGCTAGTCCGTCCTGGGCTTGTGGGTACTAAGGTGGTAGGAAGACTCAGACCCTATGCAACAAGGTCCCATAATCCTGCGCATAGTTCTGTGTTTGTGCAAAATCCCTGCAACACACTGGCTGATATGCCCATGAAGTGTCCTGAACTCCACTTCAGACCAGGCTGAATTTTCTAAATCATTGCCCAACAGACAGTCCAAAGGTAGGTCTGGGGAAACCACAACTCTTTTAGGGCCAGTTACCCCTTCCCAGCTGAGATTAACAACTGCCAAGGAATGATCTGTCCTGACATTGCTTGCATTGGTTACTTGGTAAATCTGACCAAGTAGAATCTGCTCAGGAGACACAAGTTTCTCTGTCACTATAGTGACACTGGCCCCTGTGTCCTTTAAAGCCACTGCTTCCTGGCCATTGATGAGAGGCTGTTGTCTGTACTTGCCCAAGTTAGTGGGACTTACAAGTAAACTGGCAAGTTCCATGCCACTATCATGGACTAGAACAGCCTGAGTGGGTGTTCTGACTAAGCCAAAACCCACTTCAGAACCCAAGGTTAATCCTACTAATGCCTTTTGGGCACAACTACTTGTACTTGTGTGAGGGGCATTAGTTGCTTTAGGAGCAGTAGTAGTAGTTTCCTTGGTGCCAGCTTTAAAGCAATTGCGTAAAGGAAAACAAGGGTACCCCAATAATCGAACCTGGGGTGGAATAATGTTTATAGAAACAATGGTTCAGAAGGTGGCCAAAGGATTGGTCCAAGGGAGACGCACTGTGATGCGCCCGAATGGAGGACACAGTAATTATAAAGACAGAGACAATCAATGTTGGAGGGAGCAAGGAAAAGTGTGACCAAGGACAAGTTATGATCAGGATAACAATACTTATTTATTTGCAATAGTACGCAGAGAATAATGCTCGTGCAGGTGCTCACATAGGAAAGTGACAACAAGCGTGAGGTGCTCAGTGAAAGTGACTTTAAAATATGTATATCGCATTGACAACACACTAGAAAACTCCTTAAAAAATAAAATAATGCATATGGAGTTCTGGTTGTAGAGGGTCGACAGCGTTTCGATCTCGATTAGTTAGAGATCATCTTCAGGACAAAGTATATTTGAGCAATCCGAATCTATAAGAGATACATGGTATTAGGGTAACATCCTGGTCATGGAGTATTAATTCATACTACAAATGGTGAAGAGCTCCCATATAGTCACTTAAATTTAAGGCACAGTTTAGTAACATGACATACTAGTATATACTTTGCAGAATTAAGCCTACTCAACTTATGTGATTTAGACGTAATGCTTCGGTGAAGGCTATCATTAATAAAAACTATGCAGAGAAAAGGAATTAACTAATCTTGATTAGTTCATTCCTTTCTCTACATAGTTTTTAAAATTAAGTGACTACATGGGAGCTCAGATTGCTCACATATACATGTCCTGAAGATGATCTCTAACTAATCGAGATCGAAACGCTGTCGACCTTCTACAACCAGAACTCCATATGCATAATTCTATTTTTTAAGGAGTTCTCTAGTGTGTTGTCAATGCGATGTACATATTTTAAAGTCACTTTCACTGAGCACCTCACGATTGTTGTCACTTTCCTATGTGAGCACGAGCATTATTCTCTGCGTACTATTGCAAATAAATAAGTATTGTTATCCTGATCATTACTTGTCTTTGGTCACACTTTTCCTTGCTTTCTCCAACATTGATTGTCTCAGTTTTTATAATTACTGTGTCCTCCATTCCGGGGCATCACACTTCGTCTCCCTTGGACCAATCCTTTGGCCACCTTCTGAACCATTGTTTCTATAAACAGCTTTAGAGCAATTGGCACCTTTTGCTCTATGGCCTTTTTCCTTACACTCTTAACACAAAGGTTTCTTGCCAGAGGAAGAAGAGGTATGGGACCCACCCCCAGAGGAAGACTTTTGGGGACCTTGTGAAGACTTTTTCTTGTCTTTGCCTTTCTCCCCACCTTCTCTAGGGATTTAAAAGAATCTTGCTTCTTCTAGTCACCACCACCATGAGATTTCTGCTTGACCCTTGTACGGACCGATTTGTCTGTCTTCTTTCACAATTCTTGGGGAGAGGTCAGATCAGAGTCCACCAGGTACTGGTGCAGTTGCTGATTTTGACAATTATTAAAGATGTGCTGCCTCATCAATAAATTGTACTGTTCCTCATAGCCATGTTCATTACTTCCATGAAGCCAGCCTCCCAGAGCCTTAATAGCACTGTCTACAAAATCAACCCAGTCTTGGGTGTGTGCCTTCTGTGTGTCCCTAAACATAACCCTGTACTTTTCAGTGGTTAAACCAAACCCATCTATGAGGGCACTCTTCAAGACTGAGTAATTATCAGCATCTTCCTTCCTAACAGTGAGAAGTTTGTCTCTACCTTTGTTAGCAAAGGAGTTTCACAGGATTGCTGCCCATTACCTTTGAGGGACCTTCTGAACTTTATAGGCCCTCTCTAACACATTGATTCATTTATGGACATCATCCCCCTCCTGGTAAGCTGGGACTATCATGCTCATGTTCCAAGTATCAAAGGAATGCTCCCTGACCCTAGGTTCGGTAGTGCTTCTACCAAGGAACCCTAGTCCCAATTCTTTTGTAGCCCTCTGAACTTCGAGCGTCTCCTTATCAAGGGCCAACTGCTCCCTCTTGAGCTTGGCTCTCTCAAGTTTAAGCAGGTGATACTCCCTTTCTAATGAATCCTCCCTCTTCCTAGAGATGGAGGTACCTATGGAGTGGTTAGAGGCGTTGGAATTGACAGAGGAGGACCTAGACCTCCTGTGGACTCTTTGCACCCTCCCAGGAGTAATAAAGGGGGACCTACTGTAGGATGCTGGCTTAGTATATGGTGCACAGTTCTTTAAGTGATGCACCTTGCACTAATCCAGGCAACCCTTATGGTGATTTTAGTGGTCGTTGATAACCATAGAAAGCTCTCGAAGTGGTAGCTCTGGATAACAGCCTGCAGGTTTAGCTTGAAGGAGTGTTAAGCAGCTTGTTTTACCAGTTTAATCATGTAGTGTAGGTTAAATGAAAAAGAACCACAAGGTGTATATATACAAATATGTCTATTTATTACACAACGCTCATTGACACATTGGTATATCTCCTACCTGGAGATATCAACACAAATACACAACAATTCTTCAATTGCAATAAGGTAAGTAAGCACAAAATACACTGATATCCAGGGGGAGACCAAACCATGTACTAAAAAAATGGAATACGAACTTCGACCGAAGTAAGACTTGAACCAGGAGACTCAGAGGAGCTTAGGACACAAGAAACTACCCAAGGTACGTACACAGGAACCCCATGGGGGCTGTGTGCAGAGTGGAAACACAGCTGCGTGTCCAATAGAAGTCAATGGGAAAGTCGCAGTTTCAGTTTTTAGGAAGAAGGATCCGTCCCAGTGGACCCTGAACAAACACCGTGGAAGACATAAGGTTGGAGAGTCACCCCACTTGTGGATACCCCATGAACAAGGATGCCTACACAAGGGAAGCAGGGTGCATAGGTGTAAAGTGATGTCGGAAACTGCTGTAGACCACAATGGAGGACTTTGAAGAAGATGCCGCTGGAGAAGACTATGCAAGAGTCTGGTGCAATCCAAGGGTAGATTCTTGAAGAGGAGAACCTGTAAGCAGCTGGGACAGAGTCTATGCCACTCGAATGTGACCAGGAGGCACGGAAGAGCACTGCCCACCGATGTCGGACGGTTCAGAAGTGTTTACGGTGACCTTGTTGCTGCAGCTGTGAGGACCAGGCGATGCTGAGGAAGAGCAGGAGCCATGCACGAGCTGTCTCACGTCGGAAGTCGAGGACCAGGGGGTCGGTGTCCGGCAGGAGCACCAACAAGCCATTGTAGCTGCAACTGTCGTGGAGATTGATGAATGAACAACGTTGGGACCAGCAAGGTCCAAGGGACTGACCACAAGCTGGAGAATCAGAACAGTCCTCGAGCAAGCAGAGGAGCCCACTGGAGCAGAATGAGACCCTCAGGAGCACCCACAGGCCAAAGGCACAGGAGTCGCAAGAGGACCTCGAGCAGCTCACCAAGAAGGAAGGCGCATGGTGCAGAGGACGCGGTGAGGATGCTGTACTTGGCAGAAAGAGATGCTGGAGCTTCTTGGAGCCCGAAGATCTTTCGAGTGCAAAGGCAACAAGCCTTGGCAACGACAAGTCGATGCAGTGCACAGGGGTTCAAGTCCCAGCGGTTCCGACGAGAGATACTGGCCTCACAATTGCAAGGAGGACAGGTCAGGCCTCGAGGGACTTGCAGAACCACCACCTGTGTTCCTGAGCCTTTCGAAGTCAGTGGGACATCAGGAGCCGCAGACCGGTCAGCTTTGTTTTGGTGCCTGCAGATGCAGGGATGGGACTCCTTCACTCCCAGGGAGATTACTTCAGGTGTCCTTGATGCCCACAAGTGTGGTGAAGATGGTTGAAGAAGCAAAAAAGCTTGCAGCGAGACCAGGAGCAACAGGAGTTTTCCTTGATGCAGTCTCGGTTCCAGGGGAAGCCCAGCGAAGTCCAAGTGTCCAGACGGTCGAAGAGTGACGTGGTTTCAGGCTTGAGTCTTTTCCCATGACGGATCTGAAGAGCCTCCCACAGGTAAGCCCTTAAGTACCGAAAGGGAAGGGTTGGGATGATTCAGGGGTCCCTCCTAGAGGAGGGGCTGGACAGAAGGGAGGATACTTCCATGTTCTTTGTCCAGTTTCGCGCCACAGCAGGAGCCAATGCCTCCCTGAACTGGTTTCAACTGGAGTATGCAAGGAGGGCACCAAATGTGCCCTTCAAAGCAGTCTGGTGGCGCTGGCAGGCACCCCCACCCCAGCCCAATACACCAAGTCCTATCTGGAAGGTGGTCACACATCCCTGTGACAGGAACCCTATTGTTCTACCTTCCCCTGCTCGAGCTTGACTCTGCAGCAGGAGGGCAAAATCGTGTCTGTGGTCGGCAGCAGCACTAGCTTGCTGACAGACCCTGAAAGGCTGTTACCGGTAGTAAAGGGGGTACCCCAAGGGATCCCCCCAGTACATGGTATCATACTTCCAACACTGGAATCGGTGTTGGGGTATGATTCCAACATGTTTAATACCAAACATGATCGGGTTCGGTGCAGCCACTATATTGTTAGCGATCTCATAATGATGGATGATCACTATATGTATTGAAATGGCTGACCCCACTTACAAAGCATGGAAAATCGACTCCGGGGTTTGCAGGGCATCCTCATTCTTATAACCAAGCACTCTGCCCTCAGGACTGAAAAGCCTGCCACAGGGCTGACTTATAGGTTTTAAGTGTAGTAGCCCTAGATATAAGGAAACCTATTTCTGTCCTGAGCGGTGCAAGCACCAACTCACACAGGCTGCAATGGCAGGCCTGTAGTCACAGTTTAAGTGGGCACCCATGGGTGATACAATAAATGCTACAGCCCATAGGAGACCCCTGGTGCACCTATGCCCTGGGTACCTCACTAACATATACTAGGGACTTACAATGGTACACCAGTAGCCAATGGTGGATGTTCACAAGTACTTACCATGGCCAATTTAGGGTGAAAGCACAGTGACAGAGGTCCTGATTAGCAGGATCTTGGTGAGACTAGGTCAAAACATACTGACATCAAGCAAAAAGTAGGGGTAAACATAAAAGCAGATCCTACTTTCCTACAACCTGTAACTCCCCTTCTCAAGTATTGGTATCTTTCATAAATTTGCATGCGACCAACCCTCCTCCAATTAGAGGCTGTCCTTCTTGGCATCTACTGCTGCTGTTTGGCCTGCATTGGGGGACTCCAGGCCCCAGAAAACATCGCTCACAGGAGGGAGGGGCTAGCATAGCGCTTTTAAGTGCCATCACACACCCGGGGCACAGGACACCACTACTGCCGCTATTGCTGCTGTTTGGCCTGCATTGGGGGACTCCAAGCCCCAGAAAACATCGCTCCCAGGAGGGAGGGGCTAGCATAGTGCTTTTAAGCGCCATCACACATCTGCGGCGCAGGACACCACTACCGTTGCTACTGCTGCTGTTTGGCCTGCATCGGGGGACTCCAAGCTCCAGAAAACATTGCTCCCAGGAGGGAGGGGCTAGCATAGCGCTTTTAAGAGCGTCATCACACACCTGCGGCGCAGGACACCACTACCGCCGCTACTGCTGCTGTTTGGCCTGCATTGGGGGACTCCAAGCCCCAGAAAACATCGCTCCCAGGAGGGAGGGGCTAGCATAGCGCTTTTAAGCGCCATCACACACCCGCTGCGCGGGACTCAACTACCGCCGCTACTGCTGCGGTTTGACCTGAATTGAGAGATTCCAGGCCCCAGAAAACATCGCTCCCATGAGGGAGGGGCTAGCAAAGCGCTTTTAAGCACCATCACACACCCACGGGACGCGTGCGGGACGCACCCAGGCCAAGGGAGGGCCCATCCTGCGTCCGTCATCGTCGGGAAGAGGCGGGCCCCCCCCCCGGTTGTTGCTGGCAGTTGCTGTACCTGGTTGTTTTCTTCCCATGAAAATCGCTAAAAAGTGCTCTGGACTGTCCCCCGTTGGAGAAAGGTACTGAAATAGCTGTTGGCGCTGGCTTCCTCAAAACTGTTTCTGTTTTCTGTTTTCCATTGCACTTTCTAGCTATAAAACGAACCAACTCCGGGACATTGTCTCTCTTGTAATTTGTGTGTGGGCCCAGAGTGGGTGGTTGTGTGTCTCTTAAGGTCAACTTTCTCAAGGGCTCTAGGGCTATACAGAGGGCACACCGAGAGATGGGTAAAAGAAAAAGTCAGGAAGGGTCCCAGTGTATGGACCGTCCGAAAAAGAAGGTCTTGGGTGCTGTTTGCCATGATACAATGGATAGGATAGAGTCTATATTGACCGAATGTCACGAAATAGTCCACTCTGGGACACCTCTTATACCCTCCCTGCCAGGTAGTCGCTCAAGGTCTGTTAATAACTGTGGAGTCTTGACGGCCACTTCCCCCGTACTGCCACCAGCAAAAAAACCTGAAAGGCAAATCCCCCAGATGTTTAAAAATCACACTAAAGGACGGAGTAAAGTTTCGGGAAGTAGGCCCATTATCCTAGAGCCTGGTCTAGCCTCCCCTTACCTTGTAATGAGACAAAGGATCCTCCCGATGTGGCGTATGCTACACAAGTAGAATGCAGCCCTGCCAGGTATCACGCTTCAGGCGTTAGACTAACGCATTTCAGTGTGGTGGTCCGCATCACCGCACTGAAATACGAAGTCACGCATATTAGCGCCTGTGCCTGCCAAGCGCTGCGGCCCGAGCGCTGACTAGCCTTTTATTATAATAATATCAAGTAAAGCAGCATGAGCCTGAGCGCTGCTGGCAGAGTGCTGTGCACACACTGTGTGCTGTCTGACAACAGCCTGCTGCACACATACTGGGAAGCATTACAGACTAAAGAGTTGGCACGCACCGCGGCCTGGGGGTGGGCTGCATTCAATCAGCGAGTCTCTCTCAGGACGGCCATGGCACGGCATCAGGTGGCGTCGCTGTCACAACTTGGCAGTGCTGGCTGCACAGAGGACAACCTACATCAGTTCTTATAAGTGAGAACATCACCGCAGTAGGCCTGCACTAAATAAATCGGGAGGCGGCGGCGGCCTGCTTTGTTGATTTTAAATTCCATCAACTGGCGCCACCCCCTATCACCAAGCCAGACTCCCCCAAACCCCCCCCAGCACTATCATCACGGTTTGTGCTGGGATCATGATAGCCAAAGGATGAGTGGCCGGCGGGCAAATTAACTTTCTCTTTCTTTTTCCGCCGCAGCTTAAGAGAGTGTGTGAGGCTGAGGTCCATGTGACAGTATTAGCCATGCACTGTGCTAATAAACAAGCCTTCACAGGCTTCGTTGGTGAGCGTGACTGGCACCCCCTGTTTTGCTATCACCCTGCCCCAAGGAAGGCATCCCTGCTGGTTAAGGCGGAAAACAACATTCAAGGGGTGTTCGAATCACTGAAAACTGCCGCCAGCCAGAGCAAGCACTGTTGAAGAGTGCTGCCACTGGCTCGCCGTGGGCTCTGAGACCGCTTTAAACTGCAGCTCTGGAATGGCAGCACTCGGGTGAGTTATGCATTCTGCTTAGAGTTCACACCTTTTCAAGAGAAAATTACCGATCATTAATTGTTATTTTAATAGTCTGCAAGGGCCTGGATCCTGGACATGCCTTATACTAACTGGAAACAAAATCGTATTTAGTCATTTGTAATGTGCAATTTCTGTGTTTGTTTACTTGAAGTGTCAGTTGGTCAGAACACATTTAAACGTGCTTTCTATTTATATGTGTAAAGTATACTGATAAACGGTCAAAATATGTATCAGTTGTGATTTTGCTTATTCTTTTACTGGCTGAAACATCAACATATCAACCCTGTGTTTATTCGATCTATGCAGCACGTACTTCACTGTATTATTAGGACGCAATAAAGTTCAATGGCATCTTGGTGTAAGACATTTTATAATGTGCTTTACTTTTCTATCTTCTTGGTACACAAATAGTTTTGTATCAGTATTTTAACCTTCCATTTCAGGGTTTTGAAGCAGTTGAAAGATATTTTAGGGCATTTTAATTGATCAAAAGGGTGTAATTTCTAATTATTTATTTCCTTGCACTTCATTGCTTGTTTTTCCTCGCTGCAAAGTGTCACACTAAGTGTCGCACATTTGGCAGTTCAGTGTCACTCACAAGTGCACTGAATCCATAGTAATGTCACACAATCTGAAAACTTTTTTTTTTTTTTTAAGTTTTCAAAAACCTTTATTGACATTTGGCATAGTACAGCATCACTTGGTTTATGTACATTAATACGTATTTGTTACTGTCTCTGATCCCACTCCCAGTCCGTGACTTTCTTAACGTACTTAACGAACAATCCCTCCCTCTGCTCCCCCCCCCCCACCCCCAGCACCCACTCCCTCCCATGTACCACGGTCTTTTCATAGAATGACAACTTGTAGCATCTTCTATTATCTTAGGACAGGCCGTTAAAATCACATATTTCGACGGTATCTTCTTATTCAGTTCTAACTTTACACTCTGCTCTTATTTGTATTATACACTGCAACATTCTTTAGTCTCCCAAATATATCAGTCAGGTTATTTAGTTCTATCCGCCCTGCTCTACGGTGTTTCACCATTTCCGGCTTGCCCCTCCGACCTGCGATTCGTCCCTCCCTCCATTGTTTCCTCCCTTTCCCTCTGTTCATCCTCATTGTCTGCCTTCTGCGCCAACAGGTAGGTAGTTAGTTGCCCCCACATATCTTTAGGTCTGGACCTTATGGGTAGGAGGTCTGCATAATTATGTAGTTGTTCCTGCCAAGTGGTTAGGTCACTCACCCAGTCCTTAAATTTGGGCGCGCGTCCTCTTCCCCACCTGCACGCCACCTGACGCTTTGCTAGTAATATGCCCATTGCTAAATACTTTTTGTGGACTGTTGTTATAGTTGTATGCAAGCCCAGGAGAGCTAATAATGGGGATGGAGTGATCTGTACACCTATCATGTCGGACATCCCCGCGAATATTTCCTCCCAATAGTTCGCTACTTGTGGGCATTGCCATGCCAGGTGTATAAAGTCCGCCCCTTCCCTCCCGCATCGTTCACATCTGTCATTGTCCCTCAAGCAAAACTTATGCAGTTTGACCGGGGTATGGTATAGTCTATGTAGGAACTTGAAATGGATTAGGCGTAACCTACTGCTTCCAGTAACTGCCTCTGTCTGCATGCAGCATTTTTCCCACTGGTCGTCCGTTAGGGGGGTTTCCAAATCCTTATCCCATTCTACTCTAGCCCTTAAGGGTTGGGCGGAAGTGCCACTCCGTACTTGCTTATATAGCATGGATATGACATGCCTAGGTGCCTCAGTCTGTAGTAATGTGTGCAGAGGCGCAAATGTGTCTGGTTCATGTGGAAATGCAGGGGTTATGGCTTTCATGCTTTGCCGGAGTCGGGTGTACATGAATACGTCCATATGTGTGGGCGTGTAGTCCCCGAAAAATTGTTCCTTAGTTCGGAATTGTCCTCCAATAAAAAGGTCCCCCCAAATGCTGTATTTTAGCTTGCCCAACAGTCTATGGCATATTCCCTCATATGTAACCTGTAGCAATGGGGTATTCACCAGTGTCATGCTAGGGGAGTACATCAGTGTCGTTTCCATTCTGCGTGCCATCCATCTCCATGCAGTAACGGTGCAGTCCACCTTGGATGGATCCCACCCCCGTTCTTTCACTGGCGTAAATATGTATCCCTCCGGGGTTGTCGGGGCCATATACCCATCCTCCACTGCCAGATGCGGCATATAAGGAGGTGGGTGGAACCAGTAGACAGCGAAGTGCGCCTGTGCACAATAGTAGTATTGCTCAAAATTAGGAACATCATAACCTCCCTGACGATATGGCAGCATCAGTGTGGCCATGTTGAGCCGTGCCTGTTTCCCTCCCCAAACGAGCCGAACCAGCTGCGTCCTAAATGTGTTGAAGAAAAATCTGCCTGGGTGATACGGTATATTAGTAAATAGGTATAAAAACTTTGGCAGTATCGTCATCTTAATTAGTGATATTCGTCCCGCCATTGACAGGGGCAATCTTATCCACTTGGAAATGTTATCCGTCGTTTTGTCAATGGCCTTTCCATAGTTTGTACGCATTAGTACCTCTTTGTCCCTAGCGATATGTATTCCTAAATATTTAAAGTCATCTGTCTCCCAGACCAATGGGTAATCTAGCAGATGCTGGGTAGTCTTGCTCGTTAGTGGGAATACCGCGGACTTATTCCAATTTATTTGTATTCCGGAGATGGCCCCGAATTTAGTGATCTCGCGCAGGACAGGATTGAGATTATCCTGAGTTTTTTTTATATATAGCGTCATGTCGTCCGCATATAGGGAGATAAGCAGCTGTCTAGACGGGTACACCAGGGCACTGTTTTTATGGTGTTGTCGCAGTTTCGCTGCCAAGGGTTCAATTGCCAAGGCAAATAAAATTGGAGACAACGGGCAGCCTTGCCTTGTTCCCCTAGAGATGGAGAAGTTGGCAGATCTGTCCCCATTTAATAGCACTGTGGCCCGTGGTTGTCTATATAGCAATTGCACCCAGTTCAGAAAAGTGGGCGGCATTCCCATGTGACCCAGGGTTCCCATTAGATAATCCCACTCCACTGAATCAAACGCCTTGGTGGCGTCTAGGAATACAGCCACCGCCGAACAGTTAGGTCTATATCTTGCAGTACCGCCAGTAATGTCCTGAGATTGTGGGATGTAGCTCGGTTGGGGACAAATCCCGCCTGATCTGGCAATACTGGTCGCTCCATCAGGAGGTTGAGCCAAGTAGCCAGAACTTTTGCCAGGATTTTTTTTATCACAGTTGAGAAGTGATAGGGGACGGTAGGATTCACAGCTGGTCGGGGATTTGCCGGGTTTTAGTAAAGAGGTTATCTGAGCCTCTCGCATGGTTGTGGGCAGCCTACCCTCCTCTAGAGCTTCATAAAAAACTGCTTTCAACATGGGAGCCAGTATCTGCACATATGTTTTATAGAATTCCATCGGCAGCCCATCCGATCCCGGCGCCTGTCCCGATTGCATGTGCATTATTGCATCTGTGATCTCATCCACCTCCAAGTCCAGGCTCAAGAATTCACGCTGGGTATCCCCCAACCACAACAGGGCCGTGTCCTCAAAGTATTGCTGCAAATCCAATGGGGAACCCCTGTGGGAGGTGTACAACTGTTTGTAGTATTCTACAAACGTACGTAGTTGATCAGGTAAATTCCTATGCGTTTTGCCCTGCTCATCCTGTATTTCCGCAATATAGTTAGCGAATTTGGGAGGAAGTATTGTATTCGCCAAGGCCTTCCCTGGCCTGTCCCCTTCTCCATATATTCGCGCCATATGGGGCTTCCCTCGGAATCTACATTCTCGGTCCGCTGTGATCTCATATTCTGTCATTTTGTTACGTAGTTCAGCTCTTATTGCCCCGTCATCTGTACCGGATGAGAGGTTTCTCTCAAGGGCCTTTATGTCCCCTTCTAATTTTTGTAGGTCCCTGCGCAGTTCTCTTAGAATGCCTCCTCCCTTCGAGATGCACCAGCCCCTGACAGTGACCTTGAATGCCTCCCATACTGTTGTTAAGCTTGATACCGAATTTACATTGCGCTCAAAAAAATCTTGAATTTCCTGCTCTACTTCGGCTTTGAAGACTGAGTCTTGTAGCTGCAATGGGTTGAGTCGCCAGCTAATATATGGGGTCTGGGTAACTGGGGCCTGGAGGGTAGCTACAACAGGCGAGTGGTCAGAGTATGTGCGGGCAAGGTGGATCACTTTTTCCAGCCAGTGTGCCATCCCCACAGAGACTAACAGATAGTCTAATCTGGCCCATGACGAGTGTACTGCAGAGTAGTGCGTCCCCTCCTGCATCACGGGATGTTTATACCTCCATGTATCTAGTAGGTAGTTAGTGTCTATTACGTCTTTCAGTGTCCGTTGCATATTGGTGTAGTGCATGGGGGAGGCTCGAGAACGATCCAACCGCGGGTTCACCACCGTATTGAAATCACCCCCCCAGATGACATATGTAGTGCCTAACGCTTGAATCTTACTCCATACCAGTAGCAGGGTATGTGTATCGTCGGTGTTGGGGCCGTAATAGTTGGCTTGGGTTACATCATGCGAGTTCAATTTCCCCCAGATCAAGCAGTATCTCCCAATAGGGTCAGTGTCCGAGCCCCCCATTATAAATTGCACCCCTCGTCTGATAAGGATGGCCACCCCTCTGGAATACCCCGAGTACGATGAAAAGCAACGGTAAGATGCCGATTTCGCCGCAAATTGGGGAGTAACTCTGGGGTCTAGATGGGTTTCCTGCAGTAGAGCCACCCCAATGTGATGTCTATCTAGGTAACCTAAGACCTGCCTCTTTTTCCGTGGGTTATTCAGTCCCCGTACGTTCCAAGATAAAACATTAAGTTTGTTTGTGTCTCTCGTGGTATCAGCCAGTCCCTCTGTGGATGATTGTTGCTTGTACACATATGCCATTTTCATTAATCAACTGTACATAAAACAGTAACCTCCCATTTGGTCCCCATTCCCCCTCCCACTGTAGCATCCCCAACTTGCTAAGCATAGGTACCCTCCCCCCTACAAAATACAGATTCAATAAACTACCAACCCTCAGCAGAAGAAAATAAGGGGCTCGCCCTCGTGTGGGAGTCACTAGGGGCCCACGACATGCCCACTCTCCTCCTCTATTTCACCCACCGCCTTACCCAAGCAGGCAGACCGCTTTAGTGGGACGGAGGCGAGTGTCCGGGCGGAACTGATTACATAGATATTATCCATTATAATACGTCACCATCTTGGAGCAGTTCATATATAGTAGTTCGGCCATAGCAGTCATTTGATCAGCAACTTGGTTCAATCTTTTCACTCTGGGTTCGACACTGGAGACTGGGATCTGGAGCGTCTTCGTGTTTCCGCTTCAGTGGACGCCGCTCGGCGGGACTGGTGGAGATAGTCTTCTGCCTGTTGAGGGTTTATGAAAAAGTGTTGTTTCCCGACATGGGTTATCCTCAATTTTGCAGGATACATCATGGCGTACGGTATGTTCTGTGTCTGGAGCTTTTTCTTCACAGCTGCAAATTTGCGCCGTGCCTCCTGAACGGTCTGAGTAAAATCGGGGAAGAACGCCAGGGCAGCATTCTCATAGCGTATTTGTTGCTTCTCACGGGCAAGTCGTAGTACCGCGTCCCTATCACGGTAGTTTAGAAAGCGCATTATTACTGGTCGCGGTGGTGCTCCTGGTGGTGGGCGTGGGGCTAGCGATCTGTGGGCCCGTTCCACCGTCAAATGCGCTGAAAAGGAGTCCCTCCCAAAGAGTTCTACAACCAGCTTCTCCATGAAGTCCTCCATACAGCCTGTGTTGGTCGATTCAGCTAGGCCAAGAACTCGGACGTTATTTCTTCTGGAGCGGGCCTCCAAATCCTCGTTCTTATCCGCGATTATTTTAAGCAATTTGTCCATTTGGAGGACATGCTCTCTATTCGCCACCGCTCCATCTTCTAACTCCGACACCCTAGTTTCGACTTCTTTGATCCTCTGGTCGTGCTGTTCCAATTTATTTACCACGGAGTCCATCCTGGCATTCATGGTGTCCATTTTCGCATCTATGGATGTTAGGCTCTGTTTCATGCTTAGTAGCAGCATTTTCCAGTCCTCCTCTTGGCGGTCTGCTGCGATCGAGTCCGTCTGTTCCGCTGATTGGGAACGGGGTAGCCTGCGGGAGTCAAATGATAATTTCGCTTGTTTAGCATCGGTGCGCCCCATATTAACTGACCTATGTTTCTATTGGGCAGGATGCAGGGTGATATTCGGCCACCGGCCTCTATCGTGCAATTGCCCACCTTTAGCTTTTGCCAGTGCCTGTCCCGTGTGGGCTCTGTACCTGATGGGGAGTTCCAATCTGGTGTGCTCTGTTGTGATGTGTAGGTTTAAGCTCTGGAGTCATGCAAGTTGGATCCCTAATGGCTCGCGCACCACAGCTGGTAGTGTCAGTCTTCAGACTAATGCTTTCGTTGGGTTCTACTGGGCGCGTCTTTGCGGTTCAGTCCCCTTATGCAGCGCAGTCCTGACCAAGGTTCTCTCCCTCTTGCGGAGCTACAGGTGCCGCTTTATGGGTGGGGGACAGTGGTCTGGGGAGCTAAAGTCGCCGCGTGCACACCCGATTCGTAGGCCTCTTAGCTGCCCCCCTCCTAGGCCTTGTGCACCGATGCTTGATCCGGACGGCCCTGCTCTATCGAAATGGCTGCCCAATTACACAGGGAGCGGCAATGTCTCCACTCGTCCAGGCTCGTCTTTCCCACGTCAGTATTTCTTAGGAGCAGTACTTACAGCCAGGCCCTCCTTGGCCTCGAACTCCAGTTCAGGAATATTCCGTAGCAGGGGGAGCCTATCTTCGCAGCGAGTCGCCACGTCTCTGCAGCTTCACGTTGTGCCTAAAATGGCGGCCCTTCTTCTTCGTCTCAAGGGCAGGGAAGGGGTATGCTGCGGTGACCACGCATATGGGTCACACGTTTCTCTCCTCTTCAGCCTGTCCTTAGGATATTCACTGCTCCCCCCTGCAGACTGTCGCATGCATGCCTTACCGGTGCTCCGTCTCTCGTCTGCGCCGCGAGTGCGGGGAGCTGCGCTTCACGGACGCTGGAGTGCGATCTCTCTATTCCTCCTGTCTAGTGCCTTACGTTGGTGCTGTGACGCATCCGCCTCAGCTCCCCGTCGTTACCTCTTCGGCCTGTAGTATACGATCCGACTGCTCACCCGCAGCTGCCCGGCTCTCTCCCTCTCTTCTTCGTCAGCTTATGTTAGGCCCAGTCGTCACCGGCCTTTCCTATCAGCGGCCGCCGTCTCTCCTCTCCAGTCCGTCGTCACCGCTTCCCGCTCCGGATTCCAACAGCCGTTTCCTCCGGCGCTGCTTGGCCTTTCAGCCGGTTATTAGGGTCGCTGGTATCTGCTGTCGTTCCACTCCTCGTTGGGGACGTGTGCAGGGTTATTTATTCAGTGCAGGATGGGGTTTAAGGATATTTTTCCGCCTGGTCTGGCTGGAGCCCTACTGATGCACGTCCATCTTTGTCGTGCGCCATCTAGCGCCCCCCACACAATCTGAAACCTTGGCAACTATGTGTACGTAGCCTTCTCACACACCTTTGCTTCCCTGAAAACCCCAGAATCTGGGGCCTGGCTGCAGTGAAACAGTCTCCTGGTAACAACCCCATGTATGGGGACTTCTCACACCTCCCGCTTTCCTCAAACCCCTGACTCTGGGGCCTGACTGCAGCAACACACAGCCTCCATGTAGCACCCCTATGTAAGGGAACTAGGTTAGTGCCCTTCCTTTTCTGGTGCTTTGTAGAAGTTACTCTTCTTAGAGTATCTTGTTGCTTCAATGGATGTAATTTCTGATATTTGTTTCCCTCGTCTTCATTGCTTGATTTGGCATGCTAGAAAGTGTCACTCATAGTCGTTGAATGTCACTCATTATTACACTGAAATTATTAAAATGTCACACATAAGCAATCTGAAACCTTGGCAGCTATGAGAATGTCACAACAGATTCGAGGTTCTTGCCAACCAGGAGGTTGGGGTGTCAGGGGGCGGGATGGATGATCATGAGGAAAATTGTAAAATCCCTGTAAGCGAGATACAGGCCCTCAAAACACTAATTGAGTCCTTAAGAGATGACGTTGTAGCACTGAGAATGGAGGTTGCTAGTTTAACAGAGAGGGTAAATTGCAAGAAGGTTGTTTCAACAGATGCCCCCACAGTATTCCTGTCCACTGTCACAAAGGGAAGTGATGATAGGTGTCTGGGACATCTCAGGACGGGTGACGATAGACCAGTGTATAGTGTTGATAGCACTAGGCCCTCATCACCCCCTCCTTCCCGCCCTAGAGGTCACTGCCCTAGTGACCCATATATCAAATTGTCAGTATACTTACGAGGTGTTGGCCAAGGTAGAGGAAAAGGGGGTAGGGTGACAGACAGGGGTGAGGTTACACTAGATGAAGGGTGATCTCTCAAATCAGATCACACGGGGGTTTTGGGGAAGGGGGTAGTGAGGGATGGTGTCTACACTAGATCCAGTTTTCAGGGCAATCAAGCAGTGGTATACCTTACAGAGGTTCACAAACTCTCCAAGGTTGGGTATGAAGACCAGGACTCACTCAAAAACAAGGTTATCCACTGGTTTAGGTCTACTCGTCACTTTTACTCAATTATTAGAGACTACATTAAGCATGTAGAAAGATTGCCCCTACCAGGGTCACCATGGGATGTGATCCAGTTAGTTTTTTTGATAAGGACATGGTTGTTCGATTACTGTCAATTCACTCCCGCACTATTCCCTTTGTGAACACCTCCATTACCATCAGATATAGACCCCCCCCCCAGTCAGGCTGGATTTAGTGTCACCCAGGCTTGTCCCGGCAGGGTACACTATATGCAGCAAGGGGGATTTGAGAGGGCAAAGATGACTTCGGGCCGAGGGTCTGATGTCTCCAGACAAAAATCTAGGGTCTCATGGACCATCCCCAAACTCACACCAGTCGTGAGTCTCTTCCCATCCAGGGTTGGCCACAAATCCTGAGGCTTATGCAAACAAATTGTGGGATCAAAGAGAGGTAGGGTTCCCACCTCTCTCGATACTGTGGAAAGGGGGAATCCATGGATCGCTGTAGTGACCACAGCCACCCCAGAGTCAGTGATCATTATCTAAGGTTCCTTGTCTGGAATGTGGCAGGGATTTCTAAGCTACTAGCTGACCGAGAATGGTGTACTTTCGTGGACTCCCCTGAACCTGGAGTCTGTGTACCCCCCATAGAAGCGGGTTTTCTGCTTGCGGCATAAATGCCACTAGGAAAGAGAGGGGTAGACCCTCAGGAGGTCTAGCAGTCTGGGTCAAAACTGCACTATGGTCTAAAGTCAAGCTGGTCCACGTTGAATCCCAAGATATATTAGCATTAGAGCTGACACTTTACAGTGGCTGAAAAATTAGGATTTTTTTATGTATATAACAAAGTGGTGCGGGGTCCTGAGGAAACCAACACGATCCGCATCCTAGACCACGCCCTGTTCAAACTCTCAGATAATGTCCTTGTGTTAGTAGCGGGTGATTTTAACTGCACCTTTGAACCCCTGGCCCTTATCCCGTCAGATTTGACTGAGGAGTGGGACTGTGAGTGGCAAATCCCACAGTTATATCTTCATACGGTTAGGTGGACAAGGAGGCCAGGTGCTGGCTCCGACCGTGCAGCATGACCTGAGAGCTACTAACGGGAGAACAAACTCTGACCCAAAAGGAGATTTTACCTTTAATAGACCTGGCCATGCTAGCAGAATCGATTATTGTCTGGTTGCCCTCAATCTTTGGCCCCTAGTTTATGACATGACAGTGGCCAAAAGAACTGATGGTGACCACAATGCCCTCGTCCTTTCTCTTATTAAGCAGGGCATTCACGAACCTGACAGTACGGGTAGATTTGGGTGCCCTATCCATTACGAACAACCAGAGACAAATCAGATGGGACTGGGTGGAGGAGCACCAAGGGGTTCTTGATGCAGTCAAAGGCAAAGTCCGCCTGGAGCTGGAAGAACTGGCCAAATACCCCACAAATGATGTAGCGAAGATTTTAGGAACCTGCCATGAGTCACTCTATAATGAGATTAGGGACATGCTGAGTAAACCGCGTAAGGTGCGAAAAAAGGAGGTAAACTCTACACATATGAGGTGTGACCCCCAGGTTGCTTGATTCAATCAGGATTGTAGGAAAGCAAAGGGGGCGCTTGTACGTGCAGTAAAATCAAAAGCACGTCCAGCTGTAGCGGTATGTAGAGCCAAGTACAGGCAGGTAATGGAGAAAGCTAAGAAGAACTGGGAAGGTTCCCTGTGGTCTTCCCTACAGAGGGCGTTGACATCTAAAGACCCTAAGACTTTCTGGAGTAAGGCAGCGCACTGGCTTAAGGGTTGAAAGCCGGCTTTGGAGTTTACAGTCCAGCCCGAGGAGTGGGTATCATTATGGGTCCCTTTATGAATCAGGCATCACAGTAATGGAGGAAGTTAGCGATAGGAGGGGGGAGGTTTCGACCGGCGTGGGTGAAGCTCTGGTTTTTTCCATCAAAGAAACCCAAGCAGCGATTCGTTCGTGTGTTCCAGCCCATGCCCCTGGCCCGACAGAATCCCAAATGACTTGTATAGAGAAGACATAATCCTTTGGGGCTTACCAATACCATTAAATCTGGTGCTACTATCCCCCCTTCGTGGAAAATAGCAGACATAATCCCTATCTATAAGAAGGGGGATAGAGCTAGTTATAGGCCCATAAGCCTCATTGACTCCCTGCAGAAAGTCTTTTGTAAACAGATTTTGGCCAGGATTCAGGACTGGATCCTAGAGTCCCGTATCTTGAGCGATTATCAAGCGGGTTTTCACACAAAACCCAGCACCCAGGATCAGGCCTTTCGCCTTCTTTGTATCTATTGGAAGGAAGTTGCCATTAAGGGAGGGAAGCTTTATGTGGCTTTTGTTGATTTACGGTCTGCGTTTGATCTAGTTCTCCGAGCCAGTTTATGAAGAGTTTTAAAAGAGATGGGTATACCGGGAAATCTTTTAGATGTTTTAATCCGATTGCACGCATCAAACACAGCTCAAGTTAGGTGGGGGGTGAACAATCAAGTAATGGAGAATTTCCCATTTCAACGTGGAGTGAGACAGGGATGTGTGTTAGCTCCCACACTTTTTACCCTTTTTATCAATGGGGTGGTTGATTTTTTAGATCAAGATGGGTGTGATGCTCCCAAAATCGGCACAAGAAGAGCACCTGCTCTTCTTTTCGCCGATGACACACTTCTAATGTCCAAATCCCCGCAAGGTCTCCAACAACTCCTGAATGACTTCACGCTGTTCTGCAATGAGCGGGGCCTGGTATTAAATGAGGCCAAAACTAAATATGACTTTCACAAGAGGAACTGCTAAACCATCCAAAAGATGTGTGTTTGTAGGAAGCAGCCTTCTGGAGCAAGTAGATGTCTTTGATTATCTGGGTATCCGCCTGACCCCCAACATACACTGGGCTCCCCACATCGAGAAAGTAAAACTGTTACTAATTCAGCAGACCGCTCACATTAGTAAAAATTTATAGAAATACGCTGTCAAGGCAAGTGGCCCTAGCCCTAGAAATCTACAATATTAAGGTTCCTGGGGGGGGACCGTTTAAGGAGCAGAACTTTGGGGTATTGGTAATACAAACTGTCTGTCTAATATAGAAAATTGTTAGACTTACCACCCAGTACACCTCTGACTCCTCTGTATTTGGATTTTGCCCAAAGACAGCTGGCCCACAAGCTAGACTACAAATTACTCATGTTTTGGTATCGGTTGTGGTCTGTTAAAGAGCTTGCCTCCTATCGTGAGGCCCTGTCTGGTCTTCTGAAACTCTCCCAGGTAATCTCGATTCCATGGTTTAGCTCATTGAGGGATTTATTGCGGAGGCTTTGGATGAAGGCGTTTTGGTCCAATCCGGAAAGTCTGGCTCTTATTCCTAGGGACAGGGTTAAAGTGATGTTCTCCAGTATTGAATCTTTCATAGACTCACATGCTTGTATCTTCCCCGTCGTCATAGTAGGAGTCTCGCGGTAGTTAGAAAAGAAGTACCATAGAAGTACATTAGAAACCCCAAAGGGAAAGGAAAAATTTTACCAATCGTCAACATCATTATATAGGTCCAAACTCTGACCAATCCGAGACCAGCCCTAGACCGCAACTCCCCAGCAGAGCCACCAGGCCTCAGATTTCTAACCGCACGTCGTGTGTAAGGGAGTCTCCCTGAGCTCTGCTCAGTTTGTCAGTGAGTGAACTTTTGACCCTGACAGAATTCACCTCAAGGTATTGTCTTTCAACTTTCATTATTTCAAAGATGTCAGAGGGTTCTAAGAAGAGGCTTTTTAGGCCCTGTAGATCCTGTGGGAAGGCAAGGCTATTTTCAGAAGATCCACATAAGGACTGTCTTTATTGCCTTTATCCCAAACATATAGCCAAAGACTGTAAATACTGCAGGACTTTTTCTGCCAAAACTCTAAAAGATAGAGAAGCCAGATTATTGTTATGGCTCCAGAAGAGGAAATCAAAATCAGACTCTGGTTCTGATGTGGAAGAAAGCCCTGGGCCATCTTCAACTGAGAGGAAGTGTAAAAATGAGGGCTCCGTCTCATTAAAGGCTGATTCAAAGAAATTAAAGGCAGAGAAATCATCCACTGCCGAAAAAACAGCCCTCAAGCATGAAGATATCCTCTGCTGCCTCTTTGCCTGTCACTCCTCTCAAACAGGCTTCGTCGACGAGAAAAGCACCGTCGACGGACCCGTCGTCGAGAACTTCCACCAGATCTCCGACTTCTGTGGTGACGACTTCAGCGTCGACGGCTGTGGTGATGGCTTCGTCGACGAACACGGTAACTACGATCTCCTCGTCGACGGCATCATCGGCGGCCCTGACGACGAACACTGTGTTGACGATTACGTCTACGGCTTTGTCGACGGGAACATCATCGACGAGAGCATCGACGGGCGCTCCGTCGACGACAGTTTTCAAATCTCCATCTAAGCCAATATCGACGACGATTTCTTTCAGGCGTCTTCCGTCGTCGACGGACAAAAAACAGGACGTTAAAAGTCTTCAGTTGGTCTCAAGATCTCCGGGTTTGTCATCCTTAACTAAGATTTCACTGTTACTTCCCTCTCACCTTCTTGATACGGAGAAATCAGGGGATGAGGGTACTTTTGGCCCTGCTTACAGCCCTTCTCAGCTTAGGGTCAAATGTCAGGACACTGATGAGGAAGATGAAGCACAGGGGCAGGACACTGCTGAATACCTGTAAGGGGATTACTCTTTTTCGTAGCGCTGTCAGGCTCAGCGTTATCACTCTTTCCAGGAGCACTACCCTTATTAGGCTTATGAAGAGCGCCAGGAGGTCCAGAGGGATTCCATGCTGGTGCCAATCTCGGTGGTCACAGACCGTAGGCATATGTTGAACGATTACTACAAAAGATTTCCGGACTCTCACGCTCCGGTTCCATTGACGCCGGGCGGGCCGAGTATTCAGGTTACAACGCCACCAGTAGATACTCCATCGCCTGTTGTGCAGGTTGAGAGACAGGCTCCTCGTTGTATTACTATTCAAGATGATTACATCGAGAGTGAGGCAGACGATCAACCCGAGGAGGGTGAGCTCATCCAGGATCCGGGTTTAGTGGGTTAAGAATGGGATGATTATGTGGTTCCTTCTTCACCGGTGCCTGCTTCTCCTCCGACTTCTTCCCCTCTGGGAGATATTGGGGGCTTCCACGAAGTTCTTGAGAGAGCCTCTAAGAGATTCGATTTACCTTTACCTGTGGTGCAAACCGAATGTTTTCTTTATGATTTTAAAGATACAACAAGGAAATCGGTTCGATCCATACCGATTGTAGATTACATTTGGAGTGAAGGTCTAAAACTCATGAAGAACCCTGCCTCCGTTCCTGCTGTTTTGCCGAGGATGGAGAAGAAATACAAAGCACCCGATACTGCTCCGGCATGTTTAATTGGTCATCCTCGTCCGGATTCGGTCATCATGCAGGCTGCGCAGAGGTGTTCCAGGAACCCACAATCTTCTTGCTCAGTGCCTCCAGACAGAGAAGGCAAACGCCTGGACAGCATCGGCAAACGATTCGCTACTATGGCGGCTACGGCTATTGAGGCCTCTAACGCCTTAGCGATATTGGGGAGGTATGACCGTCAGTTATGGTCAGATCTGACTCCTCTTCTCAAACACCTTCCTGAGGATAAAAAGAAAGAAGCGAAGGACCTTATGCAGGAGGGTGCTAGAGCATCTTCAGAGGTGATTGATTCGGCAATGGATTTGTCTTTGATTGCTTTCAGGCAAATGGCAGGTGCCGCGGTTCTTCGTAGGCAGGGTTGGCTTAGGGCGACGTCCTTCCGCCCTGAAGTTCAATCGAAAGTTCTAGATATGCCCTTTGATGGGGAAAACCTGTTTGGAAAACACGTGGATGAGGAACTTCAGGGTATCAAGAAAGATACTGAAACAGCACGTTCCCTATGCACGTTACAACAAAGGCGTTTTCAATCCTTTCGTGGAGGTAGAGGAAGAGGTCAATTCCAGCAGAGACCGTCCTACCAGTCTTACAGATACCAGCCATATACTCAGCAAAGTTACAGATCACAATATGGAGGTCAGCAACAGCAGCAATTTCGGGGTTCCAATATACCATACAATCAGCAATCAACTAGACGTAGGCCTGCAGGACAAGGAAAATTACAGGATTCCTCTAGACGTCAGTGACGTTTGTATTCCGCCAGCCACCTCGTCTCGTCTTCAGCCTCTGCAGTCCCATCAGCTCTCTCCATTTCTAAGCCAATGGCAATCCATCACAAAGGACAAATGGGTGCTGGAGATCATTCAATAAGGCCACACTTTGGAATATGTCCGCAAGCCTCCTCGAAATGCACCTCCAAGGAAAATGCATCACCATCATTTGTTCCTGTTAAAGCAGGAAATTTCAACCTTGCTAAAAAAAGGTGCGATAGAGAGGGTCCCTTTCAGTCAACGAGGGAAGGGCTTTTATTCGAATTTCTTCCTGATAAAGAAAAAATGTGGGAAATGGAGGCAAGTCATGGACCTCAGAAAGTTGAACAAATTCATAAAAAAGCAGTCGTTCAGAATGTTGTCCCTTCAAGAGATTCTCTTATTAATAAACAAGGAGGATTTTCTAGCGTCCCTCGATCTCTTGGACGCATACTTCCACATTCCCATTCATGCAAAACACCGCCAATTCCTAAGGTTCGAGGTGGCTGGGGATCACTTCCAGTTCAGGGTTTTGCCCTTCGGCCTTCGTTCAGCGCCTAGAGTGTTTACGAAATGTATGGCTCCGGTAGCAGCGTTTCTCAGAAGGCAGGGTCACCAGGTTTACCCTTACCTGGACGACTGGCTAGTCAAAGGCGCTACGTTTCACTCTACCAGAAAGTCCACGAGGGCTTGTCAGCTGCTCTTCAAGTCTCTGGGGTTGCAACTCAACATGGAGAAGTCACACTTGATCCCAAGTCAAAAGCGCATTTTTCTAGGTGCATTACTGGACACCAAGCTGATGAAGGCTTTTCCCTCTTCAGAACGGAAGGTCAAGATAAAGCGATTAGCAGCACTTCTGCGCGCAAGAGAGTCCACTTCTGTGAGTATTCAAATCCTTTCTGGGGAGGCTGTCATCATGCATCTCTCTGATCCCGAATTGTCGACTGCACATGAGGCCTCTCCAGGAGCAGTTGGACAAGCAGTGGGTGCAAGCTCACGGCTCATTCGAGGACATCATCACTCTCTCTCAGACAATGAAGCAGGCTGTGTCATGGTGGGAGAAAGAAAGCAATATCTCTCCAGGCCTCTCGTTTCAACCAACACAACCGTGTTTCATTATGACGACAGACGCCTCAATGGAAGGTTGGGGGGCGCATCTTCAGGAATTACAAATACACGGAAAATGGTCCGTTCAAGAAACGTTCTTCCACATCAACCTTTTGGAACTGAGGGCAGTGTTTCCAGGACTGCAAGCTGTTCTACCAAGAATACAGGGATCCTCTGTTCTGGTAAGAACAGACAACACCACAACACAACAATGTTTTATCTTGCCAAACAAGGGGGCACCAGGTCTCTCACATTGTCAGAATAGGCCTAGGAGATTTGGATGTGGCTAATTCAACACAACCTAACGTTGCAAATAGAGCATGGTCCGGGCGTGGACAACGATTGGGCAGATTTCCTAAGCAGGACCAATTCCCAATGTCACGAATGGGAGTTAGACTGGGACCAACTGCGTCAAGTCTTCAGAATGTGGGTTACACCAAAACTGGATCTCTTTGCGACAGCACGCAACAAAAAATGCGAAAGGTTTGCCAGCAGGTTTCCTCAGAAAAACTCTTGGGGGAATGCTCTACAAATGCAATGGACGGGGACATTTGCCCACGCATTCCCGCCATTTCCTCTCATCCCAAAGGTAATAAGTAAATTGAGAAAAGAGCCATGTCATCTGATCCTAATAGCTCCGGCATGGCCGAGGCAGTTTTGGTTCACAGAGCTTCTCCTGTGCTCAATATCGCCACACATTCTCTTTCCTCTGCTGCCAAATTTACTCTCAATGAACAACAGTCAGATTGTTCATCCTCAAATAAAATCTCTAAGTTTGTCAGCCTGGAACCTCACGACTATGAATTCACGGATTTAGATATCTCTCCGGAATGCAGGTCCATCCTTCAACGAGCCAGAGCTTCTTCCACTAATAGGTCATATGCTGCCAAATGGAAGAGATTCTGCCATTGGTGCGCAGAATAAGGCTTACATCCTTTACTCTCAACCCTGGATCAGGTTTTGCCTTACCTACTTCACTTGGCTAACTCAAAATTAGGAACATAACGCCCTCCGACAGGGAGAACGCGGATTCAGTGAGCACTCTTGGCGACGTGGTTGTCGCTTTCAAATTTTCCCTGTCGGAGGGCGTTATGTTCGCAATTGTACCCCACACCTCATGGATCAGGAGGTGATATTTATGAGCACCTAAGAGGAGTAAACAGAATTACTTTTCGTCAGAAAATCTCACCGACACAGGGTGTGCAACTGCCATCTAACTACTTATAACTCAAAATTGGCTCATTCTTCAATCAAGGTACACTTGGCTGCAATTTCCAGGTTTCGCAGGAAACCAGAGGAACTCTCTTTGTGGTCAACAAGACTTGTTAAAGAGTTTATGAAAGGCCTCTTCAGGGTTTTTCCACCCTTAAAATGCCCTGCAGTACCATGGGAATTGAACACAGTGCTAGCTCAATTGATGAAATCACCTTTTGAGCCTATACACAAAGCTGATTTAAAATATATTTCATAGAAGACGGCTCTCCTTTTGGCCCTCACATCGGCTAGAAGAATCAGTGAGATTCAGGCTTTCACGGTAGCTGCACCTTTTCTTCAATTCAGACAAGACAAGCTAAGGTTCCAACGTCCAACGTCTTTTCACTTAAATGAGCCAGTGGTGCGCTCTACGTACTTTGCAAATCCTTCTACCACTGCTGAAAGAGCTTTGCACTCTTTAGATGTGAAGCGATGCATCAAGTTCTACATTCATAGGACAAAGACTTTCAGAAAACCGGATCAACTATTTATTTCGTTTACTTCACCAAGGAAGGGCCAGGCCCTTTCAAGGAGCAGTATCGGACGTTGGATCTCTTCGGCAATTGTTTTCTGCCATAACAAAGCTGGAAAACCACTGTCAGCAAAAGTGTCTGCGCATTCCACAAGGAAGATGGCAACCTCTACAGCCCTCTTTGCCTGAGTATCCCTTCCGGACATTTGTAGAGCGGCAACATGGTCCAACGTGCATACATTCACCAAGCACTACTGCTTGGACTCGTCATGGAAAGCGGATGCTGCAGTGGGTCAAGCTGTCCTGAGACATCTTTTTTCTTAAGGTACAGTCTACTCATGTCTACCACCTCTATTTTATCTGGTGTATTGATTTTCACAGTTGTATATGCTGTTTTATGATTTCTTAAATTTCATCTTTCATATGAGTTCTATATATTTAAATGTTTTCACCTTTATTGCATATGAAGGTCTTCACCTAGTCGCAAGTATTTTGAGTGACACTGCTAACTATTCTGATACAAGCATGTGAATCTATGAAAGATTCAATAATGGAGAAAAAACAAGTTACTTACCTGTAAACTGTGGTTCTCCAGTATTGAGATCTTTCATAGATTCACATGCGGCCCTCCCTCCTCCCCGCCTAGGCTTGCCACTTCGGACCTCATGCTAATTTTTAATCCTTAACACACTTCTGCGTGAAATCTGAGGTCTGGTGGCTCTGCTGGGGAGTTGAGGTCTAGGGCTGGTCTCTGATTGGTCAGAGTTTGGACCTACATAATGATGTTGACGATAGGTAAACTTTTTCCTTTCCCTTTGGGGTTTCTAATGTACTTCTATGGTACTTCTTTTCTAACTACCGCGAGACTCCCACCATGACGACGGGGAAGATACAAGCATGTGAATCTATGAAAGATCTCAATACTGGAGAACCACAGTATACAGGTAAGTAACTTGTTTTTTCTGGGAAACAATAGCTGAGAAGGAGCTGGCAAAACCACAGGGTAGTTTGACCCAGGAGTTCCTTAATTTTAAATTTGTTCCCCGTTATGAGGAAATTGTTCCCCCTCTGGCACGCAACCCTTTTTTAGAGTTTCGTTACAAGACTTTACCTACTAAACTGTTTTGTATTAAGTGGCGTTGTAATGCTTTTAATGATGATATCTGTCCCTCGTGCAAAGTTAGCCCAGAATCCATTGTGCATCTACAATTCTTTTGTCCAAACTACACATCTCTGAGTTAAAAGTGGATAATTCCGTTATGCAGATTGGTTGGCCCTGGCCACTACCTAGAGGTGTTGAGAATCTTGCACACAGATACACGCAGGGTAATAGTTTTTGGCCTTGCCAAATATTGGTATGCACTTTGGATCAAGCGTTCCAAATGTATTGTATGAAGTACTGTTTCTTTTTACTTGTTTTTACTTTTTCTGTTTTTTTTTTTTTAAACTATTTTACTGCACCCATGTCTTTTTAAAAAAAATTAAGAAAATGTTTCTTATATTCTGTTTTTTACTCCTCTTGTGCTGTGTACTTTTTAAGATCTCTATGATCGAAATAAAGTTATACATGATGATGACTGTTCCCACTAGTGCTTGAAATTCTTAGGGAAGATGCCTCTGTTGGGAGTGTTCTAAGTGTGCTGTCACCTGATTGGTCATTGTTCAAGTTTGGTCCTTTTTTAAAAAGGACTTAGGCTAGCAAGCTGTCTTTGCATTGCTATTATAACCTATGGTACTGATACATCCTGCTTTACTATGGTACTGTGGTACTCCCACCTCGACGAAGGGGAATGATTGAATCATGTGAATCTATGAAAGATACCAATACTGGAGAACAGGAGTTACAAGTAAGTAATAAGTTCTTTACAGTTCATACGAGAGCTCCCAGCTGGCATCTGTTCATAATTTGGACTGCATGCATGGTTATCACACATTTGTGTTAAAAAATATTGTCTACAGTATTATATCAGGATGCAGGTAGCATCTGCCTACTTGTATATCTATACTAACAGAATTACAAATCCCACCCTGAACCCCAAGCATTACCAAAGTTAATAGTGTTGGACTTGGCCCTGCTTGCAGGGTCATCCCTAAACTTTTTGCCTTCCCCCCTAGTCTTTTTCCTGACATAAGGTTGGTGGTTTCAGGACTCTGGGCGCTTTAGCGCTGGTTAGCAGTGCAAAGTGCATGTGCTTTCTGCCTTCCATAGGCTTACATTAGGAACCCCGCCCCTTATGGGATATCTCCTACATGGAATAAAATAAGTATGTCATGTTTGGTGTGTATGGAATGAAAATGACAAATGCTGTGCAATGGTGTGCACAGATTTATTTTCACCATTGTGGAAATGCCACTTTTAAACCTTGGCATTTCGGTGTGCTGTGTGCCTGCCTTGTGTAAGGCTGGCTCCGCCTCCTGGGGTGTGTCTGTCTCACAGACCCCAGCTCAGGAAGGGAAGAGGGAAGTCTGGCAGACAGGGTGCTCTACACCTCCCCCAAAACCAGTTGGGACCGGTTTCCCCAGAGACCCTTCCAGAAGCTTCTGGCCCTTTCTAGTAGGTGGGGTGAGGGGTGTATATATAGAGGAGCTGTGACTCCATGTGCGTGTGCTTGGACTTTGACTTGGAGGAGACACTCTGCCAGGAGGTTCCGCCGCAAGGGCCTGCTTGCTGGCCCCTGTGCCCATCTGTACCCCTCTGCTGTCCACAGGACCAGTGAGAGACCTTTGCTGAAGTGAAGACTGCTGTGCCAGGAGGAGTGCCACATTATGGGGGTTGACTGTTCCAAGGAACTGCTGTCCTGTTCTGATGAATGCCCACTGCCTGCTGATCTTGCCCAACATTGCCTGTCTGCTCTCCTGGCCCCTAGCGCCTCGTGGGCGCTACTTTCTTGTGTGGGACCCTGAATCCCTGCCAGCTACCTAGCGCCTCGTGAGCGCTGCATCTAAAAGCTGCCCAGGAGAAGAGGAGCGGACGCCTGCAGCGCTGTGCTGCCAAAGTGCTACGAGGGAATTCCAGGGTGTGGGATTCCCCCTGCCTGCTTGCCTAATCGCGGGAGCCCACCCCGCGTGCTGCCAGGGAGAGCTGCGCATTTAAAAATACAGCGGGAGCCTACCCCGCTTAATGGTGGCAGGACCCGAGCGGGAGCCCACCCCGCATCGGTGCTTCATCGCGAGAGCCCACCCTGCCTGTTGCCAGGGAGAGCTGCTTATTTAAGAATACGGCGGGAGCCTACCACGCGTGTTGCCGACTTTGGCGGGTGCCCACCCCGCTTGGTACTTTAATTTAGGAGGGAGCCTACCCCTCATTGCCGCCAGGAATCACTGCCGCGGCCCGGGGAGAAGAAGCGCCGCAGACGCGACAAGGAAGCCGGGCAGTCCGCCTGGTTGAGGGCGGGGCCTGCCGAGACTGAACCTCGCGGGCTCCATTTCCGCCTCCCCCTGCCTGGGGGAAGCCGTCCGGAGTCTCGTGGGCTCCCCATTGAAGTCCCGGGTCCCAGGAGGGGGCCCGGGTGAAGTGCGGAGAGAGCCCCGCCGCCACCAGGCACTTGGAGCAGTGCGTGCTCCGCTGTCAGCCGCCCGGAAGTGTCGCCTGCCAGAGCGGGGCTCTCGTCAGCCGGAGAGAGCCCCGCAGCCACAGAGGAGTTGGAGCGGTGCGTGCTCCAGTCCAGCCGCCCCCGCCGGCCAGAAGGGAAGGCAGAGATCGCCGGCGGACCCAGGCGCCAAGCGGGGCTCCCGAGTGGTGAGGAGGGCCCCGCGTGTAGTAGAAGCGACCCCTGGAAGCGAGAGAGCCCGGTGAGTGGGGCTCATTGGGGAACTGGTTGTGGCGGGTGCAACGGGGCACATTGTCGGTGCCCGCCCCCCCTGTGGTCCTTCTAAGAGTCCCATGGGCTGCACAGCGGCGCCGCAGTTGCGGGCCGCTGCAACATTCTTTTTTCCTGCTGTGCAACCCTATTTTTAGAGTCCCAGAGTAGGGGCTCCCCCGGCGCAGTGGCGCCAGAAGCTAATCTGCAACGTTGGGGGTAATTTCACTTAGAGAGCCCCGCTGCAACGTTTTCTTACTGTTTTGTGTCGTGGGCACAACTATGCCCAGAAGAGCCTGGCGAGTGGGGCTTGTGGCGAGCCTGGGGGGCGGGGTTGGTCAAGACACATTGTCGGTGTCTTCTCCCCGGAGCTCCCAAGCCCCAAGAAAGAGAGAGGGCCCCCAGGTGCCCTGGGGACTACACAGCGACGCCGCCGTTGCGGGTCGCTGCAACCTTTGCGTCATTTTTCTTTTGGAGTCCCAGAGTAGGGGCCCCCCAGGCATGGTAGTGCCAGTACTTGTCCTTACAGCTGTCCCACCAGAGCGCGGCAGCTGCAGCCAGGGGCATGTTTGTTTTGCTTAGCAGGGAGGACCCTCCAGCAGAATGACAGTAAACTGTGTGCACTACTGATTATGGTATGCCCCACGCTAATAGGGGTTTGCATGGTAGACTGTATTGCCTAAAGAGGTTGCATTCATGCTCCTGTGATCTTTCCTAAAGGTCCTGCTATGATGCTTGCATTCCATGCCCCATGATTGTAGTATAAAGTATTTTGATGCCCGCTGATGATTATGCCTAACACAGTTAGAGAGTGTACATGGGGTTACGGTGATTCACTAGGGCTATAATGTTTTGGCCTCATTATGTATGCATAATGTATTTAGGCTGATGCTTGCCAAATGTGTTTTATGCCCCATTCTAATATGGTTATGCAGAATGTATTTTCATGCCTAAGGCTGATCTATGTATAGTGCAAACATGTTAATGAGGATGCTTCTGTACTCACATGTTTATGCCCACTGCTAATATTGTTCATGCTAATGAGATGCCCATGTACTTATGTTGGTGCGGTGCATAATGTGTTTCTATGCCTGACCTGATGTTTTCATTCTAGGCCTCCTGCAAACATGATTGATGCTAATGAGGTATGCCTAATGTTATGCCTAAGGGGTTGCTCATGCTTTTATGCCAATGATGATGCCTCTATGTTCACACGTTTATGCCTACTTGGAGTTATGCTAATATAAGGATGCCAAGTTTATGATCTTGCTAGAAATCATTGACTGTTTTGCATTCGTTGGTGGTAAATGGTAACGGTTCTGGCAGCGACCCGATTGGCGCTGCCTTGACCATAATCCCCTGTAAATTGCTACCTGGTGCCGGTTGGCACAGTATCTATATATCTGTGACTGTTCTCTGATGTGTTCTACACAATACAAACGTTATTTTTACATAACCTCGTGTGGAGTCTCTTTGTAGTGTGCCTAGTGTGTCGTCGTGTGTGGGTGCTGCGCAGATGCTTTACACATTGCCTCCGGAGTTTAGCCTACCCGCTCCGCGCCAAGCTACCCCGTTTCTAACATTGGTGGCAGCGGTGGGATAGGACTTGTGTTTGCGCAGTACCACAGCGACAACTGGTTGCACTACAAACTCTGCCCTTAGAGAAAATCACAGATTTGGGGATTATTTCTTCTGATTATTGTTCCTCCTAAAAGTGCCATTTTTTTAATTGTGTTCCCCTGTTTACTGGGGGTGGTGTATCTCGCCAAGATGGGGTTAGCCTGTGATGAGGATGACATTTGGGAGTACACTGAGGAGGAGGTAATGAATTTCTGCAGAGAAAGGGGGATACCCATAGAAGGCAACTTCCGCAGAAAACTGTTCCTCTATGAAGCCCTTAAAAAGGGAGAACCCTTAGAGCCCTGTGGGGTCCTTTCAGATTACCCCTCCGCATATCTAAGTGGTGGATTTGGGGGAGACCCTGAGGAGGACTCTGAGAGCGAGGGTTCCCAGTCCTTAACCCTGGAGGGCGGTGGCCCTGAAGAGGAGGAAGAAAATGACAGGGCGGAGACGCCAGTAGCTAGTGAGGACACCATAGATAGGGAGTCCCGTGCTGGGTCCAGTCCCGGGGGCACTGCCCCATCCCTTTCCCTGTCCCCAGAGAAGTGGGTGGAGAGGAGGGAAGAAAGGGAGCATCAGCTGGCGCTGGAAAGGCTCAGAGTGGAGCTAGCGCAGCTGAGTCTGCAAGAAAGAAAGCTAGAGACCGAAAGGGTCCTAGCGCAGGAGAGGATGGCGGAGGCGGAGAGGGCCTTCGCCAGGGAGAAACTAGCTCTAAAGGGTAGGTTGTCCCCTGAGAGTGGTTTCAGGAGTCTGGACTCACCAGAAAGGGTGGGGTCCAGTGGTGGCAGCAGAAGTGATTCCAGTGTGGGAAGTCCCACTCCCAGAGCCCGGAAGACGGTACCTAGTTCCCGGGAAGAGGGGTACAGGTTGAAGGTCAAGGGCAGTAGAAAACTGTCGCGCCAGTCCTGGGGGGAGTTTGTGGATGCGTGTTGCAGTGCACTGGAAGATTGGGTGGTGTGTAGCGCGGTGAACGATTTGGAAGGGCTGTTCCATCTGGTTATCAGGGAGCACATGCTCAGTAATTGTTTTCCAAGGTTGCGCCAACACCTGTTGCAGTGTGGGTTCCCTGATCCCCGGGAACTTGCACGGGAGGCAGACCTCTGGGTAAGTGCCACAGGGTCTGAGAAGGCATTGGGGAGCCTAGGCTGTCCTGATGGGCCGTCAATTGAGGGGGATCTCCTCATCTCAGGAGAGCCTGTGTCTTCCAGGGGTACCACTCCAGGTGGGAGGGTGCAGAACTCTGGAAGGGGGTGCAGAGGGGTGGAGTCCCCATCTCTGGCACCGGGTTTGTCTTCCAGGGGTACTTCTCCAGGTGGGAGGGTGCGGAACTCTGGAAGGGGGTGCAGAGGGGTGGAGTCCCCACCTCTGGCACCGGATTTGTCTTCCAGGGGTACTTCTCCAGGTGGGAGGGTGCGGAACTCTGGAAGGGGGTGCAGAGGGGTGGAGTCCCCACCTCTGGCACCGGCTTTGTCTTCCAGGGGTACTTCTCCAGGTGGGAGGGTGCGGAACTCTGGAAGGGGGTGCAGAGGGAGGGAGGACTCGCCTCTGGCACCGGGCCAGCCACAGGGTCTAGATCCTGGGTTGGGAAGCCAGGTTCAGGTACTGCCTGATCTGGAGGGAGGGACATCTGTCATCAGTGTCCCCCCCCGGTTTGTCTTCCAGGGGTACTTCTCCAGGTGGGAGGGTGCGGAACTCTGGAAGGGGGTGCAGAGGGAGGGAGGACTCGCCTCTGGCACCGGTGCCACCTAAGGGTTTAGACCCTAGGTTGGTGAATCAATTACAGGGTCAAGGTCCTGGACTGGTGGGAGAGTGGTGTTCTGAGGGTGCCTCGCATAGGAGGAGAGTGCGGAACCCCAGAAGGAGAGGAGAGCCTCACCCCTGACTTCTGGTCAGCCTGAGGGTGCGGACCCCAGGTGGGAGGACCAGTGGCAGTTTGGAACTGCACGGAGGAGAGGTAGAGTGGCCAAGGGGTACTATGTGCCTGGGGATACTGCCCCCCACTCTGTGAGGCGGCAAGGACCAGAGACATCTGGATGGCCTAGGGGCCGGTCCTGGCCGCGACCAACTAGAGAGTACCAGTGGGGTAGCTCGGGGGTCCTGGGAGCTCTGACAGAGGGAACCACCGGGGTCCAGAATGGCGGAGAACCTGCGGGTGCCCCTGCAGTTGCGGGCCCGCGTCCATGTTCTCTCGCCCCAAGCAGGGAAGCCCATCAAGGCATTGATTGGTCTACCCTGGCTTTTGGCTGGAAGGGGGTTGTGTTGGACTTGGCCCTGCTTGCAGGGTCATCCCTAAACTTTTTGCCTTCCCCCCCTAGTCTTTTGCCTGACAAAAGGTTGGCTGTTTCAAGGCTCTGGGCGCTTTAGCGCTGGTTAGCAGTGCAAAGTGCGTGTGCTTTCTGCCTTCCATAGGCTTACATTAGGACCCCCCCCCCTTATGGGATATCTCCTACATGGAATAAAATAAGTATGTCATGTTTGGTGTGTATGGAATGAAAATGACAAATGCTGTGCAATGGTGTGAACAGATTTATTTTCACCATTGTGGAAATGCCACTTTTAAACCTTGGCATTTCGTTGTGCTGTGTGCCTGCCTTGTGTAAGGCTGGCTCCGCCCCCTGGGGTGTGTCTGTCTCCCAGACCCCAGCTCAGGAAGGGAGGAGGGAGGTCTGGCAGACAGGGTGCTCTACACCTCCCCTAAAACCAGTTGGGACCGGTTTCCCCAGAGACCCTTCCAGAAGCTTCTGGCCCTTTCTAGTAGGCGGGGTGAGGTGTGTATATATAGAGGAGCTGTGACTCCATGTGCGTGTGCTTGGACTTTGACTTGGAGGGGACACTCTGCCAGGAGGTACTGCCGCAAGGGCCGGCGTGCTGGCCCCTGTGCCCATCTGTACCCCTCTGCTGTCCACAGGACCAGTGAGAGACCTTTGGAGTGAAGACTGCTGTGCCAGGAGGAGTGCCACATTATGGGGGTTGACTGTTCCAAGGAACTGCTGTCCTGTTCTGATGAGTGCCCACTGCCTGCTGATCTTGACCAACATTGCCTGTCTGCTCTCCTGGCCCCTAGCGCCTCGTGGGCGCTACTTTCTTGTGTGGGACCCTGAATCCCTGCCAGCTACCTAGCGCCTCGTGAGCGCTGCATCTAAAAGCTGCCCAGGAGAAGAGGAGCGGACGCCTGCAGCGTTGTGCTGCCAAAGTGCTACGAGGGAATTCCAGCGTGTGGGATTCCCCCTGCCTGCTTGCCTAATCGCGGGAGCCCAGCCCGCGTGCTGCCAGGGAGAGCTGCGCATTTAAAAATACAGCGGGAGCCTACCCCGCTTAATGGTGGCAGGACCCGAGCGGGAGCCCACCCCGCATCGGTGCTTCATCGGGGGAGCCCACCCCGCATGTTGCCAGGGAGAGCTGCTTATTTAAGAATACGGCGGGAGCCTATCCCGCGTGTTGCCGACTTTGGTGGGTGCCCACCCCGCTTGGTACTTTAATTTAGGAGGGAGCCTACCCCTCATTGCCACCAGGAATCACCGCCGCGGCCCAGGGAGAAGAAGCACCGCAGACGCGACAAGGAAGCCGGGCAGTCTGCCTGGTTGTGAGCGGGGCCTGCCGAGACTGAACCTCGCGGTCTCCATTTCCGCCTCCCCCCTGCCTGGGGGAAGCCGTCCGGAGCCTCGTGGGCTCCCCATCGAAGTCCCGGGTCCCAGGAGGGGGCCCGGGTGAAGTGCGGAGAGAGCCCCGCCGCCACCAGGCACTTGGAGCAGTGCTTGCTCCGCCGTCAGCCGCCCGGAAGTGTCGCCTGCCAGAGCTGGGCTCTCGTCAGCCGGAGAGAGCCCCGCAGCCACAGAGGAGTTGGAGCGGTGCGTGCTCCAGTCCAGCCGCCCCCGCCAGCCAGAGGGGAAGGCAGAGGTCGTGGGCGGACCCAGGCACCAAGCGGGGCTCCCGCGTGGTGAGGAGGGCCCCGCGTGTAGCAGAAGCGACCCCTGGAAGCGAGAGAGCCCGGTGAGTGGGGCTCATTGGGGAACTGGTTGTGGCGGGTGCAACGGGGCACATTGTCGGTGCCCGCCCCCCCTGTGGTCCTTCTAAGAGTCCCATGGGCTGCACAGCGGCGCCGCAGTTGCGGGCCGCTGCAACATTCTTTTTTCCTGCTGGGCAACCCTATTTTTAGAGTCCCAGAGTAGGGGATCCCCCGGCGCAGTGGCGCCAGAAGCTATTCTGCAACGTTGGGGGTAATTTCACTTAGAGAGCCCCGCTGCAACGTTTTCTTGCTGTTTAGTGTCGTGGGCACAACCATGCCCAGAAGAGCCTGGTGAGTGGGGCTTGTGGCGAGCCTGGGGGGGGGGGTTGGTCGAGACACATTGTCGGTGTCTTCTCCCCGGAGCTCCCAAGCCCCAAGAAAGAGAGAGGGCCGCCAGGTGCCCTGGGGACTACACAGCGACGCCGCCGTTGCGGGTCGCTGCAACCTTTGCGTCATTTTTCTTTTGGAGTCCCAGAGTAGGGGCCCCCCAGGCATGGTAGTGCCAGTACTTGTCCTTACAGCTGTCCCACCAGAGCGCGGCAGCTGCAGCCAGGGGCATGTTTGTTTTGCTTAGCAGGGAGGACCCTCCAGCAGAATGACAGTAAACTGTGTGCACTACTGATTATGGTATGCCCCACGCTAGTAGGGGTTTGCATGGTAGACTGTTATGCCTAAAGAGGTTGCATTCATGCTCCTGTGATCTTTCCTAAAGGTCCTGCTATGATGCTTGCATTCCATGCCCCATGATTGTGGTATAAAGTATTTTGATGCCCACTGATGATTATGCCTAAAGCAGTTAGAGTGTACATGGGTTTACGGTGATTCACTAGGGCTATAATGTTTTGGCCTCATTATGTATGCATAATGTATTTAGGCTGATGCTTGCCAAATGTGTTTTATGCCCCATTCTAATATGGTTATGCAGAATGTATTTTCATGCCTAAGGCTGATCTATGTATAGTGCACCCATGTTAATGAGGATGCCTCTGTACTCACATGTTTATGCCCACTGCTAATATTGTTCATGCTAATGAGATGCCCATGTACTTATGTTGGTGCGGTGCATAATGTGTTTCTATGCCTGACCTGATGTTTTCATTCTAGGCCTACTGCAAACGTGATTGATGCTAATGAGGTATGCCAAATGTTATGCCTAAGGGGTTGCTCATGCTTTTATGCCAATGATGATGCCTCTATGTTCACATGTTTATGCCTACTTGGAGTTATGCTAATATAAGGATGCCAAGTTCATGATCTTGCTAGAAATCACTGACTGTTTTGCATTCGTTGGTGGTAAATGGTAACGGTTCTGGCAGCGACCCGATTGGCGCTGCCTTGTACATAATCCCCTGTAAATTGCTACCTGGTGCCGGTTGGCACAGTAGCTATATATCTGTGACTGTTCTCTTATGTGTTCTACACAATACAAACGTTATTTTTACATAACCTCGTGTGGAGTCTCTTTGTAGTGTGCCTAGTGTGTCGTGTGTGGGTGCTGCGCAGATGCTTTACACATTGCCTCCGGGGTTTAGCCTACCCGCTCCGCGCCAAGCTACCCCGTTTCTAACAAATAGGTTTTGCCTATGCGAAATCTATTAGCTTTGGCAATTTTTTAGGTCGAGCCTAAACAGCGCTTGCGCTGTCAGACGATCTGTTGTATCTACTTTCAAGGGGTCTGACTCCTCCTTTGCTTAGGATTGGCTTTTGTGTGTGTGTGATTTAAAAATGGAAGTGTGCTGATGGCTGGTGCATGTCCCACCTTTCCCTTCAAGTTAACTCCCATGTAGTTTTGCCTCGGGAACCAGCAGGGATGAGCATGCTGCTTGAGTGCTTTAATGTTCTCTTTGTTTTTGTCTGAACGTGCTTTGGCTACAAAATGCGTTCACCCGATGTCGCAATATATGGGCTTCATTTGGTAATGTACTTGCGTTTTTCTTTTGTGCTGGTTTTTATTCTTCTCTCACGCCGAGTCGCCGACAGCTGTGCTTGGTTCAGCTCTCTATGTCGCCGGTCACGCCCTCCAAACTTTCCCGGTCACTTCCCTGCAGTCTGCCTACTGAAGTTCCTCGGGCCCCACGCCCTCTGCCGAGCCCTTGGCTACCGTTTCTGAGCTTGGTTGCAGTTCTTGAGATGGCTGTGGCTCGTGTACTGCCAGCTTAGAATGCTTTGCTGCATTTGATGTGCTCTAAAAACCCCACTGCGTTTGTAAGCTGCATGTTTTAAACCTGCCTTTCTGTGCTTTGTGATACTAATACTCAGTTGCGCAGTGTTGGCAGTAATTTTTCAGTAACCTGCCTAGAAGTGCAGCGTTGTATGCGTGCTTCCAAGGTCCCCCTTAGTTCTTCTGCTTTGCAGCTCGGCTCCTGCTTATTCGCTACGCGCTTTAAAGCCCTGCGACTACAGTTTGTGTTTAGAAACTGCTGCGGTGTATGTTTAGAAACCTGCTTACAGTCAAAATGTAGATCAGAGAACATTTGCGCATATTACAGAAGAGCTCAATTCAAACCCTGTAGCTTTGGAGGGCTGATTTGATGGTTCTCAACAGTTTAAACCGGGCAGTCTCACGCAGCAGATGCCAGCCCTGCCATATTTTGTAATTTTTTTAAAACCTTTTTCAGACCACAGTGGAAGCCGGCTACAGACTCACCCAGAAAATCAAATACAGCAGAGCTGTTTTAAGAAGCACAAAATGAAAAATGGCGTTCCTCACTCACAAGTTGTAATTCCAGAACCAAGTAGAATGTACTTAAAAGCGCAAATGGTGCATTTTGTTTAAAAAATAAAATGCACTAACCTGTGCATGCATTGGTCTCTAGTAGAAGGTGCTGTTAATGTACCCGCCGACTGGTTGATTAGATTCCTAGGAACATGGGAAGTTTCGGCACATTTATTTTGGGTCGTCGGGTACCAGTAAACTAGCCTCTTAAAAATAATAAATTAGGTTGATTTTTCAACTGCTTGTTTTTTTTTGCATTACACTTAGTCTCAGAAGTGGAATCTGTATAGTCAGGACTCTGAGTGAATATTTTTTTTTCTTTTTCATCTGTAGAAAATACGATGTAACTATTGTGTTTGCCGCATTTGAATAATCCACTTCCTTCCCTACCAAACATCATTTCTATGGGAGCAAATGGGCTGGGCAAATTAATAGATAGGGGACCTAGCAGCAGGCGAAAGAGGGTGTAACTTTCCATCCCCTGCGACCCCTTTTCCCACCGGCATTAGTTGGTAAAGTGTGTTTTCTGTCTCCTCCTCATTTCTGTTAAATGCTGGGTTCACCACCACCTTCCTGACGGATTGCTCATCGAGGTTCAATCTTCGCGCTTTCACCCCACCCTCACTGCTTATAAACACGGCATTACAGCTGATTTTAGAGTAATTTATGATGTTGCAGCAAGGGTAATCTAGTGGGTAATATTACAGAGCGACATTCGCTGTGGTGGTAAACAGCCAGGCGTTGTCCCCTGCCCGCTCCATTCGAACTAGAGGTTTGCTGCCTCGTGCTGACTTCCAGCCCGGTTGTTGATCTGTACACCCATTTCAGCTGGCAGCGAGGCAATCATGCCTTTGTGTCCGTAAACGTGTAGTTGGGGGCACTGTGGGCACAGCTTTAATTAAATTTAAAAAGTGTGTGGGGGGGGGAGTACCTAAAAGAGAGCGTCTTAACCCCTTCCCTGCTAGGCCTTTTCCCCCCCTGTGCTAAGCCATTTTTTGGCTATTTGGGGTAGTGCGCGCTTAGGCCCCTGTAACTTTTTAACCACATAAGGTATCCACGCCAAATTTGCGTCCTTTTCTTCCAACATCATGGGGATTCTAAAGGTACCCAGGGTTTGTGGATTCCCCTGGAGGGGTCCCAGAAATTAACCAAAATACAGCTAAATTTTGGTTTTTTTGGAGAAAAATGCGAAAAAGGGCTGCAAATGAAAGCGTCTGGGTTTTTCCCTGCAAATGGTATCAAAAAAGGGTTTGTGGGGCTGAAATCACCATTTTCCCAGCTGTTAGGGAATGACAGACTTTTGTCAGAAAACCAATATTTTTTACACAGTTTTGGCATTTTTCTGAAACATAGCCTATTTTTGCTTTTTTTTTGTGCTTTTAACCTCCTTCCAGTTAATGGTAAAAATGGGTATGAAAGCAATAATGGATCCTGGAAAGCTATACATTTTAGAAAAGTAGACAAAATTCTGAATTCAGCAAGGGGTCATTTGTGTAGATCCATCAAGCTTTCTTTATGGAAAGTAACAGTTAAATATAGGAAAAATTGAAAATTAGTTGAAAAAAACAGCCTTTTGTGTCAACGTTTTCACCTGTAACTTCTTCTAATTATGACAGCTCTTTGAAAGCAATATACCGTTAAATCCGCTGGACCTTACTGGTTGTGGGGATATATAGGACTTGTAGGTTCACCAAGAGCCCGACGAACCCAGAGCCAATAACTGAGCAGCGTTTTGCAATGGTTTTTTATTATGTACCTGGTATATAGCAATTATTGTGGGAAAATGTATACATGGAAAAATCGGTATGAAAGACACCTATGCATTTCTGAAATGGGAACAAAATATAGAGTTTAGAAACAGTAGCTATTTGCACATTTCCGAAATTGGGAATACTCATACTAGCATGAGAATTATCGGTTATTTTTTAAAATGACTTCTTTTTTACACAATGTTTTTCATTTGGAAGGCAGAATGCATCGCAAGTCAATAGGTAATAACAATTGCTTTACAAATCTGAATTACCCTAAGTCTCCCGATAAAAATGGTACCTCACTTGTGTGGTTAGGCATAGTGCCCACGACAGGAAATGGCTCAAAACCCAATGTGAACACACCACATTTTGACAATGAAAAATTACCCTTTTTTTGCAAAGTGCCTAGCTGTAGTTTTTGAACCCTAGCTCTGCCGGCACCTAGGGAAACCTAGCAAACCTATACATTTTTTAAAACTAGACACCCAGGGGAATCCAGGATGGGGTGACTTGACTGGCTCCCACCAGGTTCTGTTACCCAGAATCCCTTGCAAACCTAAAGAATTGTAAAAAAAAACACATTTTTCTCACATTTCTGAGGTGGAAAGTTCTGGAATCTGTGTGGATTCACAAATTTCCACCCACCCCGCGTTCCCCAAAGTCTTTCGAGAAAAATGGTACCTCACTTGCGTGGGTAGGCCTAGTGCCCGCGACAGGAAACGGCGCAAAACGCAACGTGGACACACCGCAATTTCACAGTGAAAAATGACCCTTTTTTAGCAAAGTGCCTAGCTGTATATTTCGATCCCTAGCTCTGCCGGCACATACGGAAACCAAGCAAACCTATACATTTTTGGAAACTAGACACCCAGGGGAATCCAGGATGGGGTGACTTGACTGCCTCTCACCAGGTTCTGTTACCCAAAATCCCTTGCAAACCTAAAAAATTGTCAAAAAAACCAAATTTTCCTCACATTTCTGTGGTGGAAAGTTCTGGAATCTGTGTGGATCCACAAATTTCCACCCACCCCGCGTTCCCCAAAGTCTTCCGAGAAAAATGCTACCTCACTTGTGTGGGTAGGCCTAGTGCCCGTGACAGGAAACGGCGCAAAGCGCAACGTGGACACACCCCAATTTCACAGTGAAAAATGACCCTTTTTTGGCAAAGTGCCTAGCTGTAGTTTTTGAACCCTAGCTCTGCCGGCACCTAGGGAAACCTAGCAAACCTATACATTTTTGAAAACTAGACATCCAGGAGAATCCAGGATGGGGTGACTTGACTGCCTCCCACCAGGTTCCGTTACCCAAAATCCCTTGCAAACCTAAAAAATTGTCAAAAAAACCAAATTGTCCTCACATTTCTGTGATGGAAAGTTCTGTAATGTGCGTGGATCCACAAATTTCCACCCACCCCGCGATCCCCAAAGTCTTCCGAGAAAAATGGTACCTCACTTGTGTGGGTCGGCCTAGTGCCCGCGACAGGAAACGGTGCAAAACGCAACGTGGACACACCTCAATTTCGCAGTGAAAAATGACCCTTTTTTGGCAAAGTGCCTAGGTGTAGTTTTTGAACCATAGCTCTGCCGGCACATAGGGAAACCTAGCAAACCTATACATTTTTGAAAACTAGACATCCGGGGGAATCCAGGATGGGGTGACTTGACTGCCTCCCACCAGGTTCTGTTACCCAGAATCCCTTGCAAACCTAAAAAATTGTCAAAAAAACCACATTTTCTCCAACTTTCTGTGGTGGAAAGTTCTGGAATCTGCGTGGATCCACAAATTTCCACCCGCCCCGCGATCCCCAAAGTCTTCCGAGAAAAATGGTACCTCACTTGTGTGGGTCGGCCTAGTGCCCGCGACAGGAAACGGTGCAAAACGCAACGTGGACACACCTCAATTTCGCAGTGAAAAATGACCCTTTTTTGGCAAAGTGCCTAGCTATAGTTTTTGAACCATAGCTCTGCCGGCACCTAGGGAAACCTAGCAAACCTATACATTTTTGAAAACTAGACACCCAGGGGAATCCAGGATGGGGTGACTTGACTGCCTCCCACCAGGTTCTGTTACCCAGAATCCCTTGCAAACCTAAAAAAGTGTCCCAAAAATCACATTTTCCCCACATTTCTGTGGTGGAAAGTTCTGTAATCTGCGTGGAGCCACAAATTTCCACCCGCCCCGCGATCCCCAAAGTCTTTCGAGAAAAATGGTACCTCATTTGTGTGGGTCGGACTAGTGCCCGCGACAGGAAACGGCGCAAAACGCAACGTGGACACACCTCAATTTTGCAGTGAAAAATGAGCTTTTTTGGCAAAGTGCCTAGCTGTAGTTTTTGAACCCTAACTCTGCCGGCACCTAGGGAAACCTAGCAAACCTATACATTTTTGAAAACTAGACACCCAGGGGAATCCAGGATGGGGTGACTTGACTGCCTCCCACCAGGTTCTGTTACCCAGAACCCTTGCAAACCTAAAAAAGTGTCAAAAAAATCACATTTTCCCCACATTTCTGTGGTGGAAAGTTCTGTAATCTGCGTGGATCCACAAATTTCCACCCGCCCCGCGATCCCCAAAGTCTTTCGAGAAAAATGGTACCTCACTTGTGTGGGTCGGCCTAGTGCCCGCGACAGGAAACGGCGCAAAACGCAACGTGGACACACCTCAATTTCGCAGTGAAAAATGACCCTTTTTTGGCAAAGTGCCTAGCTGTAGTTTTTTAACCCTAACTCTGCCGGCACCTAGGGAAACCTAGCAAACCTATACATTTTTGAAAACTAGACACCCAGGGGAATCCAGGATGGGGTGACTTGACTGCCTCCCACCAGGTTCTGTTACCCAGAATCCCTTGCAAACCTAAAAAAGTGTCCAAAAAATCAAATTTTCTCCACATTTCTGTGGTGGAAAGTTCTGTAATCTGCGTGGATCCACAAATTTCCACCCGCCCCGCGATCCCCAAAGTCTTCCGAGAAAAATGCTTCCTCACTTGTGTGGGTCGGCCTAGTGCCCGCGACAGGAAACGGCGCAAAACGCAACGTGGACACACCTCAATTTCGCAGTGAAAAATGACCCTTTTTTGGCAAAGTGCCTAGCTGTAGTTTTTTAACCCTAACTCTGCCGGCACCTAGGGAAACCTAGCAAACCTATACATTTTTGAAAACTAGACACCCAGGGGAATCCAGGATGGGGTGACTTGACTGCCTCCCAACAGGTTCTGTTACCCAGAATCCCTAGCAAACCTAAAAAAGTGTCAAAAAAATCACATTTTCCCCACATTTCTGTGGTGGAAAGTTCTGTAATCTGCGTGGATCCACAAATTTCCACCCGCCCCGCGATCCCCATAGTCTTTCGAGAAAAATGGTACCTCACTTGTGTGGGGCGGCGTAGTGCCCGCGACAGGAAACGGCGCAAAACGCAACGTGGACACACCTCAATTTCGCAGTGAAAAATTACCCTTTTTTGGCAAAGTGCCTAGCTGTAGTTTTTTAACCCTAACTCTGCCGGCACCTAGGGAAACCTAGCAAACCTATACATTTTTTAAAACTAGACACCCAGGGGAATCCAGGATGGGGTGACTTGATTGCCTCCCACCAGGTTCTGTTACACAGACTCCCTTGCAAACCTAAAAAAGTGTCAAAAAAATCACATTTTCCCCACATTTCTGTGGTGGAAAGTTCTCTAATCTGCGTGGATCCACAAATTTCCACCCGCCCCGCGACCCCCAAAGTCTTCCGAGAAAAATGGTACCTCACTTGTGTGGGTCGGCCTAGTGCCCGCGACAGGAAACGGCGCAAAACGCAACGTGGACACACCTCAATTTCGCAGTGAAAAAATGACCCTTTTTTGGCAAAGTGCCTAGCTGTAGTTTTTGAACCCTAACTCTGCCGGCACCTAGGGAAACCTAGCAAACCTATACATTTTTGAAAACTAGACACCCAGGGGAATCCAGGATGGGGTGACTTGACTGCCTCCCACCAGGTTCTGTTACCCAGAATCCCTTGCAAACCTAAAAAAGTGTCCAAAAAACTACATTTTCCTCACATTTCTGTGGTGGAAAGTTCTGGAATCTGCGTGGATCCACAAATTTCCTCCCACCCAACGTTCCCCCAGGTTTCCCGATAAAAATGGTACCTCACTTGCGTGGGTGGGTCAAGGACCCGCAACAGGCAGGGGCCCAAAACCTATTGAAGCAACATCAAAATTACCTATCACAAACCAACCTGGTTTCGCATGGGGGGTCCCATGAGTTTTTTGCCCGGGGCTCGGCAGCCATCTAGGGAAACCTACCTAACCCACACATTTCTGGAAACTAGACACCTGGGAGAGTCCAGCGAGGTATGGCTTGCGTGGGTCCCCCATCATTCTCCTACCCAGAATCCCCTGCAAACCTCAAATTTTACCGAAAATTTCACTTTTTTCTCACATGTGTGTGGTGGAAAGTTCTGGAATCTGCGTGGATCCACAAATTTCCTCCCACCCAGCGTTCCCCCAGGTCTCCTGATAAAAATGGTACCTCACTTGTGTGGGTGGGTCAAGGACCCGCGACAGGCAAGGGCCCAAAAGCTATTGAGGCGACATCAAAATTACCTATCAGAAACCAACCTGGTTTTGCATGGGGGGTCCCATGAGTTTTTGGCCCGGGGCTTGCAGCCATCTACGGAAACCTACCTAACCCACACATTTCTGGAAACCAGACACCCGGGGGAGTCCAGCGAGGTATGGCTTGCGTGGGTCCCCCATCTTTCTCCTACCCAGAATCCTGTGCAAACCTCAAATTTCGCTGAAAAATTCACTTTTTTCTCACATTTCTGTAGTGGAAAGTTCTGGAATCTTCGTGGATCCACAAATTTCCTCCCACCCAGCGTTCCCCCAGGTCTCCCGATAAAAATGGTACCTCACTTGTGTGGGTAGGCACAGTGGCTGCAGCAGGAAATGGCCCAAATCGTACTCTGGAGACTTCAAAATTACCTACAGCAAAACTACCTGGTTTTGGTGGGGGGGGGGGGCAACTGAGATTTTGGCCCCGGGCTCGGCGGCCATCTTGGGAAAGTACCAAACCCAAACATTTCGGAAAACTAGACACCCGGGGGAGTCCAATGAGGTATGGCTTGCGTGGATCCCCCAATGTTTTCCTACCCAGAATGCAATGCAAAACCTTAAATTTAGCTGAAAAAACCACATTTTCCACATATTTGTGAGTGGAATCACCGTGCCGGCACAAATGTCCTACCACCCAGCGTTCCCCTTGTTCTCCAGAGTAAAATGATACCTCACTTGTGTGGGTGGGCCAAAGGCCTGTGGCTAGGAAGAGCCCAAAACATAGGGATTTAGAGTATAGCACCGAGAATTCTAAGCACTACATTTTTTTAAAAATAAGTTTTTAGCCAATTCTGCTTTGGACACCCACACAAGTGAGGTATCATTTTACTCGGGGGAACAAGGGGAAAGCTGGGTGGTAGGACTTTTGTGCCGGCACGGTGATTCCACACACAAATATGTGGAAAATGTGTTTTTTTCACCTAAATTTAAGGTTTGCATTGCATTCTGGGTAGGAAAACGTTGGGGGATCCACGCAAGCCATACCTCATTGGACTCCCCCGGGTGTCTAGTTTTCAGAAATGTTTGGGTTTGGTACTTTCCCAAGATGGCCGCCGAGCCTTGGCCAAAATCTCAGGTGCCCCCCCCCCCCACCATAACCAGGTAGTTTTGCTGTAGGTAATTTTGAAGTCTCCAGAGTACGATTTGGGCCATTTCCTGCTGCAGCCACTGTGCCTACCCACACAAGTGAGGTACCATTTTTATCGAGAGACCTGGGGGAACGCTGGGTGGGAGGAAATTTGTGGATCCACGAAGATTCCAGAACTTTTCACCACAGAAATGTGAGAAAAAAGTGAATTTTTCAGCGAAATTTGAGGTTTGCACGGGATTCTGTGTAAGAGAATGATGGGGGACCCACGCAAGCCATACCTCGCTGGACTCCCCCGGGTGTCTAGTTTCCAGAAATGTGTGGGTTAGGTAGGTTTCCCTAGATGGCTGCGAGCCCCGGGCGAAAAACTCATGGGACCCCCTTTGCAAAACCAGTTTGGTTTGTGATCAGTGTTCCCTGTAACGTGCGCGCCCGGGCGCCCGCGCACCTATGTCTCCCAGAGCGCGCAGTGTAATAGGCGAAGCGCGCACACTCAGCTGAGGACAGTTCTTGCCGCCGCTTTTAAAATACGTGCGGCGGGAAAGGCAGAGGGAGACCACCCGAAGTTCGTCAGCAAGTGGCTCCTGCTGCCTTTCTTTTGTTTAAAAGGACTAGGCTCTGGTGCAGATTGTGTGCTTTTTTGAAAGTAATCATGTTAATCACAGCGCCCGTGTGCGCTGCAATTAACATGATTACTTTCACAAAGGCACACAATCTGCCCCGTAGCTGTGCCTTATTAACAAATGAAAGGCAGCAAATCCACCAGCATGACGTGTGCATTCAGGGGTTTCTAAAAGCACACTCCTGCCTGTAGACTTGCTGCATTTCTTTTGATAATAAAGCGGGGCAGATTGTGTGCCACGCTCTATTAACAAATGAAATGCAGCAAGCCTACAACGAAACTGCTTTTTTGATGACGAATCTGAGTGTATGCATTGCTTCTTGAAAAATAAATGTTCGCCCCATTGTACTGTGAGGTGATTAGTAGTCCTTAAGTATTTGGAAGAGCGCGTGGCTTTTGCATGGAAGTTACTCGTAGTTGTGCATAGTTTTGCAGAGGAATCATCATATCTCGACCTGTTGCTGTGTGCAGGGCGCTGCAACGGGTCCCTCTTGTCTATTGGACAACAAGGTCTCGTGATAAGTTTAAAAAGAAGCGCGCGGACCCTATCAAAACGACACCATGGCTGTGCGGGCTGATAGCACGCAGACTGATGTTCTTCAAACAAGTGCCAAGCATTTCGATTTTCGAAACATAAACGTCCACAAAGCAGCGATGCAAACTGGAAACAAGCTGCGGTTTGGATGCTATGGTGTATGTATTTGCGGATACCAACGCCGCATTCTAACGCTGACTGTGGTTCTGAATGTATATTGATGCAAAAATTATATAGAGACCGTATTTGTGAAGGCGAAAGGTGATCTCGGAGCATATGGTATATTTTCTTCATTTTGATTGCACAAATTAATTTCCTCTTACATTTCCGCATTGATTTAGAAACAGTTGGTTAGCACAAAAGATACATTATTTTGAATGGTGTTTAATCATCTGCGTTGTGTCTGACAGTGTCAACACTAGGAAGCGTTTCCGAAATGACGTGTTCGAAATGACAGACGCCAGTCATTGACTTACACATTATATACATTCAGTCCTGCCAAGTACCACGTATCAGGCGTGACTCTAACGCATTTCAGTGTGGTGATCCGCATCACCGCACTGAATTGCACTGTCACGCATTTGCATAGTGTCTGAGCGTCAGCGGAGCGCTGCCTAAAGCGGTAATATTATGGAGTGTGTGGCAGCTAGCACTGCAGCGCGGGCTGCTCCTGCCGGTAGCTGAGTTAGGCTGAGTGTTGCTAGGCAGCCCACTGGCTGCTACAATGTATCGTAATTCGCCGCGCGCCTTTCAGCTCTCGCACTGTAGTGCGCAAAGGCTACTAGTAACATCACAGCCAGGGGGCCCCAGCATAAAGCCATACCTGGCTGGCGCCGCACTGCCGTCACGTCCTGCTGCGCCTGCCGAAGGCGGGGAGTTTGTTTTAGAAAAGGAACAGTTAGCAGCAAGGGGCTGGTTAATGGTCAACGGGCTCCGCAATTAATGGCGCTCGCAGAACTGCCTTCCGCGCTCCTCCCGGGCCTTCAAAAATCACCCGCATGGCATTAAATCATTGCCGGGCATCACCTCACGGAGCCAGTGGCCGCGTTTGCAGCGGTCGCTCAGGACAGACAAATCGACGGATAAGTCGTAAGTACCGGCTTCCAGCTGGCTTTCCTTATTCACTCATCTAGGCGGGGCTCCCATCTCTTCTGCCTTCAGATGTAACTGCACTTTCCTGTTTGAGGCGGAGATTTCATTGGAGCTAATCCTTGTGACAATCCCACCGATCCTTCCTGAGGTACTTTTAGTTGTAATCGTGCTTGTAGGTGACACGCACACCATTCTCATATCTTCTGGTGTGCCACAATGACACATTCACCATTTTGCCGCATGCGGAAATATTGAGAGATCCCGCCCGCACTCGATCCCAGGCCCACCAGCGCCGGCTGAGAGTGACTCAGTATGAGGCAGCCGGGCGTTGTTACTACAGTAAAGGAAGTGAAGTTAGTGCAGCAAAGATAGATCGCATCAGTATAACCCCACATTAGAGCGGGAGGAAGCCAACGTAACCTGACCCCAGGCCACTAGGCCGCGGCGCCGCCTCAACAGCTGCTGTGACGAGCCTGCATGCTGCATGACAAGTGCCTGAGAGAGAGCGCAGGTAAAATATAACTAATTATCCTAATTAAACTAAGTAAACATTATTTGTGCCACAAATTATGTGTTAATTGCTTATAAGACTAGTAGGCTGTGCAACGTACTCTTTTATTATACAACTCAGTGTGTGTCTTTTTTTAAAATAACTTACAGCCTGCGGTCGGGCTGTGACCCCTAGGCTCTGAGTGTGCCCCTCCTGCCCTTCCATTTCTGGTGATTTACAGAAGTTTTAAGATCTTCTTAGTGTTTCTTGTTGCTTAAATGGGTGTAATTTCTGTGTTTCCCTGGTCTTCATTGCTTAATTTTGCTCGTGACAAAGTGTCACTCATAGTCGTTGAAATGTCACTCATAATGACACTGAAATTATGAAAATGTCACACACAGCGATTTTAAACCTTGGCAGCTATGTACAAGCATGACGAGTACTTTTAGAAACACCTGAAAGAACACGTCAGGCTTGTAGACTTCAGAGACGTTTTTCAGGAATGGCCGTGGGAGGGGGACGGGTGAGGGGGAGGGGAGGGGAGGGGAGACACCCTTAAACATACCCAGGAAATCACAGGCTTTCATCCCGCCTTCACATAAATGTTGAGTCAAACCTTGGGGTTTTAAGACAGTGAACTAACAAGGGTGCCTTCAGACAAGTAAGAAACAAAGGCCTCTTACAGTCGCAGTTTGGTAGTAAAAGGAAGCCATACTTGGGTGAGGTGGGTCTCTCAAGGTCCTGTGCCCAGTGCAACTGCACCTGCTGCTCTATCGACAGCACCACCCTGCATTCAGTTCGGGGAATATATTTCCTTAATGCCACCCACATTTCCTCACAAAAGCTAAAATTATATTGTTCTCTGTATTAAAAACTATGCTGCTTTCGAAATTATTTTGAATGTGCTGCATTATAACTACACTTACGACCATCTCACGCTTGACAATAGCATGTTCTATGGAGTAGGGTAAAATGTAGGGGATAATTGCTTCACCCAACATGGACAGAAGGGTCACATGCACAGCGCTCTCCACTGTTAACCTCCTAGATGGACGTGTGTTGTATAAAAATTGTGTAACATAACTTATACCTCTCAACATACCCAGGCCATGCATGACCATAAAGTACTGGGGCTCCTCCACTAGGGTGGGCTCGAGCTCAAACATTCCCATTAATGCGAAGTTGAGTTCTGCTGGTCGAGCCACCAGATAGTACCATTCAGCCAGGATTTTAGAATATCCACAATGAAAACATCTGAGAAAAATGTACCTTGCATACATTTCATTGGAAATAATTTGCATATATGATTGCTATCCCAAAGTAGGATTGTGCGTAACTAACTATTCGCTGGATCACGAAAACCAGCCAGTGCTTAAGTTAATTTGTGGGAAAAAAAAATATGGCAGGGCTCTCGTCAGGAGGCCACTTCAGCTTGCACCACACATTGCCCCTACCATGCTGTCGATTATAGTAACAACACAACTACTAACATCACACTCCTCCTACAAGTGTGACAATTCGGACTATTATAGGCCCCCAAAGCTTTAAGAATGACTTGAGCGTCAGGTAATAATAGTTTACAACGTATATTGAATTAATAATTAACTGTTGTTGTGTTCATCTCTAAATTAGCCAGACACTGCCACATTGTGGCATACTGTCACAAGCGCTGGTGTTGACAAGTGCTGGTGCCAACACTGGAAACCACCAGCTCAAATTAAGCACTGAACCCAGCTCTAATAAGATGGCCAGCCATCTTTTCAAGGCTCTCCGCTTGGACACGCGGACAAGCGCCACACTGTCAGGGATCCAATATGGCTGCCTGCTTTCGAGGAGACCGCAAGGAATTTAGTGTGCCCAACAAACAACTAAGGAGAGCTTTGGCAAAACCCACAACAGCATGCAAATAAATAAACACAGAAGCACAGATGGTCCCATAAACTATGAGAATGTTACTGTCTCACTTGGATCCCTCCTCCTTGCATCTGGATCTACACCTTTGTTTGAAATGTCATTAAGCTCTCATATGTGTTGTATAATATGTCACAATTGCTTTACTTTTCAGCTGACCCTACTGCGTAGGGGCGGATGCACAGAAAAGTAGGTATTTAACGCACATAAGGGCTGCCTACTATAAATCTACAGACCTTGCTTTCTCGCCAGATCTGGGATTGTTTGGGTCTCGCCTACCACACAGCTCAATCTGTCTGGTTGTGAAAAGACCTATGGTAAACTTGCAGTGGTCTTAGACGCTGCCCACTGCTTCCCATTGGTTGACTTTATTTTCACTATCAGCTTGCTCATTATTAATTTCCTTGTGTGGGCTTACCTTCCTTTCCTGTTTTCCCTCCCCTGGAACATAGCATCTTTACTTCCTTCAACCACCTACTTTTCGGGAACTGAATTTTTCTTTTGGTTCAGCACTCCATGACAGTGAATGTGTTTTCCAGCTGACTCCCTCATGTACTTCTCTTCCATATTCTGCTATGTTCCATGTTGCCCTCTCTTGCCCATGTGTTTCCTCCCCCTCTATGTGTTTCACGCATCTTCGTGTGCTACTCCACCACTTTGCTTCTACACTTCTGTTCTTCTGCCACAAGTGATATCTTCCCCAACCACTCCCCATTGCTTCCCTCCACACTCCTGCTCCGCCAGGCTATCTCCTCCTCCCCTTCCAACTTAAAAGCACTTTTGTGCTACATCTATTCTATTTTTTTTTTAAATCTACTATTCCATCTGAGATCTGTAAACATAAAACATTTTGTAGGCATGCATGCGCAATGCAACATACTCGTGCCTACAAAATAGCATGGCTGCATAATAGTACCTTCCATTTTTTAGCTTTCCATTATGCTGCACAGCATCTTGATGCTGCTGAATAGCATAGCTAAAAGGTTTTGGCAAAGAGGCCGTAAAAACAAGACATATTGACTTTGCCAATGCTTGTTATTATTTTACTACTTTTGCTGCAAAGACATTTCAGGCATTTACTACACATTCTGAGCTACTTCTCAACAAATCCTGATTTATAGAAATGCTTCCCCTTGTATATGATGGTCTCTTCAACTGTATTTATACCGTTGGGTATTTTACTATCTACCTCATCTTACTCCTCGCCTCCACAAAATATGTATCAATTTTATGTCTGAACGGGTCCTCCAAAAATTGAAGAAAACGTGAAAACCAGTGCAGTGCATTACATAGTAATAGGAAAGTGAAACCATTTTAGTTCACGTGGAGACTAGGGAGCAATTCAGAGTGTACGATGGAAGGAGAGAGTTAAGTGGGACAGAGTTTCTTCATAGTTGGGCTCATAGACAGAGGAGCTCGGAGGTTCTTATCGATGCCAGATGAGGTGATCACAGATGAGAAAAGACTTTAGTTCCTTTCTGAACTTCGAGAGTGATGTGGTGAGCCTGAAATCCAGAAGGGGTTTTCTTGGAGGTCCTGGTGCGTACACTGTCTCCAGTTTTCATTCTTGCATTTCTCGATCTGAAGTCTTCCAATGTCATGATTTTCAAGCAGGTGAATCAGTGGACCTGTTACTGATTTGTAGGTTCAAGCCTTAAAGTCGATGCAGTCTTTGATGGACAGCATTTGCAGATTCATCACTCTCGCTGTGATGTGTTATATATTTAACCCCGTGAGGAGATGGGCGGTGGCACATTGGATCCAATGCCATGGAGCGAATGCGGAGTGATGGAAGCTGTTGAGTAGGACATTGCCACCACCCAGGTGAGAGAGGATCAGGCCTTGTGCATTGCTTCTTACTCAGTTAGAGCTGTGACTGAGTTCTTTAATGTCTCTCGGGAATTGAAGAATGTATCCAACCAGCCACTGTTCCCTGTAAGGTGACCTTACACTGCCGCACACAGAGAAAAAAAATTAGAGGGAACATTGGTCGATGCACCCACGTGTGCGGCCTGGTTCCTGGCGCACATAGCCTTGGCTGCAGTGCACAGACACCTTACACTGCTGCACACAGAGGAAAGAAATTAGAGGGAACATTGTTTGTGATAGGTAATTTTAATGTCGCATCAATAGGTTTTGGGCCCTTCCCTGCAGCGGGTACTTGGCCGACCCATACAAGTGAGGTACCATTTCTATTGGGATACTTGGAGAAATGCTGGGGGTTGGAAATTTGTTGTTACTTTCTGCAGTGTGAAAATTTGGACACAATAATGCAAGGAAAATGTCGCAGTCACATTTTGAGGTTTGCAGGACATTGTGGGTAAGATAACTTGTTGGAATCCACAAGAGAGACATCACCATGCACTCCCATGGGTGTTTAGTTTACGACAAAAACTACAGTTGTTAGGTTATTCTTAGATGAAATGTACAGCTTGGCAGAGAGACAAAACAGACAAAGATTACTGCAGAGCCATCTATTCTTCAAGCACACACACATACTGGTTGGATTTGGCACGAGGGCGAGTGATGGTTCAGTATATAAAATTTTATTAACAAGAGATTTCACAAAAATGAAATGCACTGTCAATAATTGAAAGGACAAAAACCTGAACCAGTGACTCGCAGCTAGTGAGCTGTAAAGCCACTTCAAGGCACCAACCGCTTTACAGGCCATTCACACACCTTTCATACATGATACACACAAGACCATTCACACCACCAGGCACAAAACCAACACATTACAACATTCACCAAAAAGGACAAGGTACACCCTGCTTGACAAAAAGAGAAAAGACATTTTTATGCACAACCACCTATTCCTCACGCACACATACATAATGGTTGGATTTGGCACGAGGGTGAGTGATGGTTCAGTATATACAGTTGTATTAACCAGAGATTTCACAAAAATGAAATGCACTGTTAATTGAAAGGACGAGAAACTGAACCATTGACTCACAGCTCGTGAGCTGTAAAGCCACGACAAGGCACCAACCTCTTTACAGGCCATTCATACACCTTTCATACGTGTGGACACATACAAAACCATTCACAACGCCAGCCGCGGGCCCAGCACATTACAACACTCACACCAGCAGACAGCGCCATTCAAGGGCCCATCACTTTCACATGCCCACATTCCTGACACAGCAACCACACCAGCTCACGGATTGCGTTGAGTGGCGTTTGGCTAGCAGTGTGTGTAGTGACCAGCAGCTAGTCACTACTCACACACCGCCAGCCGAGCACCAGTCCACGTACACCGCCAGCCAAGCGCCAGTCCACGCACACCTCCAGCCAAGCGCCAGTCCACGCACACCTCCAGCCAAGCGCCAGTCCACGCACACCGCCAGCCAAGCGCCAGTCCAAACACCGCCAGCCGAGCACCAGTCCACGCACACCGCCAGCCAAGCGCCAATCCAAACACACCACCAGCCAAGCGCCAATCCAAACACACCGCCAGCCAAACGCCAGACCACGCACACCGCCACACAAGCGCGACTCCACGCACACCGCCATCACATTTAGGAGTTTTTTTAATATAAATAAGAAAACACAAACAAATTGCAAATAAATACAAATCTACTAACACAAAATCTGAAACTAAATACACTACACAAATGCCAACCTTGAAACTGAACAAAAATATTAAACAATAGAGGCCAGGCAGTTCACTTTAGCACTCATGGATGCTCCCAAAAATTATTTTGCGTGTGGTACATTCTAAAACAAGCAGGCACACACAGCCCAGGGTTAGAAGGACACTCGGGGCAGTACATACGAGTCTCCTTCCGCATACCTCTTCGCCAACAGACTCTACATCTCCTACTGGGAAAGTCTTTTGAGGGTATGGGAGGAATGTGATCAGGAAAGTGGCGATCTTTCAATCTAGCAACATCCTCCACCACTCCAACTCTAGGAACAGTTGCCTGTTCCACTAAAACAAGGCTGCCTATTACAGACTCCTGAAACTTAACAAAAGTCATCTTTGACTCAGGACAAGAATCCTGGAACACAACAAAAGCATTAAAGGTTGCCAAGTGGAAAAGATGGATAGCCAACTTCTTATACCAAATGTAAACCTTACGAAGAGCAGCGTAAGGTTCCAACCTCTGATCTACTCTGTCAACACCACCCATGTGCCTATTATAGTCTAAAATGCACACAGGTTTGCGCACTTCAGCAATGTGACCCCAAACAGTCACAGGTGCAGTGCTTTCATCATGGATGGTAGTCAGCATGTAGACATCTCTCCTGTCTGAAAACTTCACAGCTAGAAGCTCCTCGCAACGCACTGCACTGTCCCCGCACAAGCTTTTGGCAAACAAGTTCTTTTGGGAAACCTTTACGGTTAGAGCGGATTGTGCCACAAGCAACAGTGTCCACTTTGGCCAATTCCCTGAACAACCGCACACCAGTGTAGAAGTTATCTACATATAAATGGTGGCCTTTGTTAAAAAAATCCTCTCCCAAGTTCCCACACAATTTTCTCAGTCACTCCAAAAGTGGACGGACAACCAGGGGGGTTAATCCTGGATTCCTTACCGGTGTACACCCTGAAATTAGAGACCTATCCAGTCCTACTGTCACACAGCATATACAGCTTAATTCCATAGCGTGCCCTCTTACTAGGAATGTATTGCCTAAAAACCAAGCGGCCCTTGAACAACACCAAAGACTCATCCACTGCAATTTCCTTCCCAGGAGCATAGATCTCAGAAAATCGATCAACAAAGTGATCAATGACAGGCCGAATCTTAAAAAGACGGTCACATTCAGGGTGATCTCGTGGCAACGCTAGACCATTATCGACAAAATGCATCATCCGAAGCAGAAGCAAATACCTATCACGACTCATGACTGCCGGAAATATAGCCGTTGCCATCAAGGGACTAGTAGACCAATATGAAGACATTGATGGCTTCCTTAGCAAGCCCATCAAAAAAGTTAAACCCAAGAACTTCTTCATCTCTTCCAAATTTGTGGGAGTCCACCGGGTAGCTCTAGAGTGGGGCTTAAGGCTGGCACTGTTGTCCCTCAAAAACTGTTCGGCATACAAATTAGTCTGCTCAACAATCTCTGCCAAAAACACATTGTCCATAAACAACTGAAAAAAATGTATCGGCAAAAAGTTTTCAGTATTCACTCTACACCCTGGAACACCAGTAAAGTCTGGCAATGCCGGCTGCACCATGCCTGGGGCAACCCAGAGGTCAGCACTTTCAACAGGAAGCCTTGCAGCCCCAGGCTGCAGCCCAGATGCCTCTTGCCGCACTACACCAACAGGAAGCCTTGAAGCCCCAGGCTGCAGCCCAGATGCCTCTTGCCGCACTACACCAACAGGAAGCTTTGCAGCCCCAGGCTGCAGCCCAGATGCCTCTTGCCGCACTATCGGCACATCAATGTCCTCCTCTAACACAGGCACTTCATCCGCACTGAGATTAGCTTCATCATCCGATGATTCCATGTGGAGAGAAAACTCACTGCCTGAATCGTCCCCTGCCTCCTCTGCCTCAGATGCAGAGTCAGTCTCTGAACCATGGTCAGAGGAAGACTCAAAAAGCATACCAACAACCTGCTGAGCAGTAATCCTGCGGCTAGCCATTATCCTTACTAAGAAAGGAGACTGCACAAACAAGTCAACAACAACCAACACTGTGCAAAGCAAGTAAGTAAAAAAATGTGTGCCTTTATCACAAAGATCTATATACTCAAAAACTATACGATTCACTTACAAGAGACAGCTACACTCACCAGCACCTACTCTGCAGAGACACAGCAAAAACCAACGATATCCCACTAGAAAGAAAAAAACAAAACCAATTACTCTCAATACAACAAAATACACATCGAGCGCAAATGCAAAAAGTTTTTGACACTCAAAAAACAGAAGCCAAACATACTGCTATTATTACACCATTCGCAAAAAACACATTCATGCAGAGAAATAAAACTCATTTACATTGTACAAAAAAAGTCTCTTACCAAACACATGCAACTACGCAAACCGCAACCTGGAACAGTCTAAAGAGCAAAAGCCTTGACGTAACAAAAAAGGAGAAATAAAGCATTACAATTGCAATTCACAAGAAATAAAACATTATAACATGCTATGTCACTACCCAAATGGGAGCAGAAAGGCCAAATACACATAAAAAAATATATGTCCACTGGAAGCGGCCAATTTATTTATTTTTAGATACCTGGCTCTAGTGGGCTATTCTGCTCCCCACCCCCGGGCCAGAAATGCCATAAAATGCAGGTGATCTGTCCCCAGGGGGGGGCAGAAAAGTCTTAAAAATTATTTAGGCCCATAAGGAAGCGACCCTTGGCCAAGGGGTCGCTTCCATTTAAAATGTAAAACTCTCCCTGGTGTCTAATGGGGTTTTATGCCCCCCCTGGCCAAATACACAAACCGATCTGCCCCCAGGGGGGGTAGAATATAATTTTTTTTTAAATATGGCTCCTGGAAGCAACCCTTGCCCAAGGGGTCACTTCCAATTTAAAAAAAAAAAATTCCCTGCCTCTAGTGGGCTTTTCTGCCCCCCTTGGTCCAGAAACGCCAAAAAAATCAGGCTATCTGTCCCCAGGGGGGGCAGAATATACTTTAAAAAAAAAATTAGCCCCTGGAAGCGACCCTTGCCCAAGGGGTCGCTTCCATTTACAATTAAACAAAATCCCTGGTGTCTAGTGGGGTTTTCTGCCCCCCCTGGGGGCAGAAAGGCCAAATAAAAAAAACGATCTGCCCCCACAGGGGGCAGAATATACTTATAAATTAATTGGCCCCCCAGGAAGCGACCCTTGCCCAAGGGGTCGCTTCCAATTTAATTTTAAAAAAGATCCCTGGCTCTAGTGGGCTTTTCTGCCCCCCCTGGGTCCACAAACGGCCAAAAATCGGCCGATCTGTCCCCAGGGGGGGCAGAAAAGTCTTTAATTTATTTGCCCCCTTAGGAAGCGACCCTTGCCCAAGGGGTCGCTTCCTTTATAGAAAAAAAAGGAATCCCTGGTGTCTAGTGGGACATTCCTGGTGCACGATCGCGACGCTGTGCGCGATCGTGCACCAGGAATGCCCTGCATTGAGACATCAGGGGAGAGGAAACACAGTTTCCTCTCCCCCGATGCCTCAAGGCATCCAGATTTGGGCCCACCGCACCAACAAACACTCACCCTCCCTCTGGACGCGCTGGAAAGAAATGATTTCCAGCGCTTCCTGATGACGTCGGCGCGCGCTGTGCGCGCTGACGTCATGGGGAAGCGGGGGGGGGGCCGGGGGTGGCAGCGGAAACTCTTCCGCTGCCATCCCCCTCTGTGGGGGCAAGATCGATGCCCCAGGTGGGGAGCGCCAGCGCTTCCCCCAGGGGCTGTGCTCCTAACGGAGCGGTTCCGTCATAAGCACAGCCCAACCGATGCTCATTGCGGAACCGCTCCGTCATGAGCATCGAAGGGGTTAAGAAGCAAAACTAGGAATCCTTTCCAATAGGTCGGGTCTAAGTAATTAAGAGCATGACTTTAAACGTGTACATTAAAACCCTGTGCTTCCCATTGCAGCCATCTGACGAGTATTTATTTTGTCTCTGAGCTTTCTGTTATTACGTACGGACATATAATTAACAACAACTGACATAGGCCTAAAATATGCTGGATCTATTGGCTTTGACAATGCTTATTAACTGTATAAGACAAATACGTAACAATGCTTTTGTTGTCCCTAATTAGAATTGCACATTTTTCAATTCTGAAGTTTCAGTGTGTGAATTATACATTACTGAGGTCTGTGTAAGGAGTAGAGCCCTTCGGAGTCTTAATCGCTCCTGTTCTTCCTTTCACACCTCTTTACTTTACAGTCTCTCTGTTAGAACACTTTATGGCCCTTTTCTCTCCCCATCTTTCTAAAACCCTCCACCTGCATATCTCACACCCCATCTCTTTTCTCTTCAGCAGTCTCCTTGCACTGACTCTCCCGCACATACTTCCTGGCATCTTCTTCACTTCACCATTGCCCTGCCAACACCCACTAACCTGTAAGCAATCCCTTTTCACCTTTTCTTCTACGTTCTCCCTCTCTGTATTTTGATTGCTGTGTACCTCCTTCGCACACTTTCAAATAGTATTACAATTGACACCTGTGACCTATTTACTCTATGCGCTCTGCACAGAGGCCAATGATTGGATGATTCTGAACACTTTTATGACCCACTGACAGGCACTAGGAAAAGTCCGCACTGGCTTCAGCTCTCATTTGTGCCCCATTATAAACAGCCATCCGTAACCTGAACCAGAGGTCGTCAAACTTTTTTGCTGTGGAACGCCTCCCACCCCACCTCACTCCACCTAAGCAAAATGTTTTGAAGTCTCCCCCCCTCCTCCAAAAATGTATGGCAAAAATAGGGAGAATGAGAGGGGCCGGGGCAAGTTCTGGGACGGTCCTTAGGAAATAATTTCCGGGGAATTTTTCTGTTGCTCATGATCCAGCACGACTAATATAATTTCTTTTCCTTTAGCTATGGCATCCAGGCTGAAAAACACTCTTTAACCACTATACTAAAATGACGGTGGGGCCCATAACACCGCATAAAATATTCACTCACTCAAATATTCCCTGGATCCCATTCACCTTCACTTGGGAGAAGAAATTAATGACTGCTGGAAGAAAACGGGATTCCTTTTTAAAGTCGACAAGATAATTTCTCAAACTTCATACACATTTAGATTATATCCTGTCGATTTCTAAAACATCAAGGTATTCCACTCATTGGTCGATGGACCAACTAGTAGGAATCAGTTGATGGTGATTAAGACCAGCTCAATCACTTTAAATCTTATTAAACATTTACATTTATTATTGAGCTAAAGAACCACAGACTCGTAGTTTTAATTATAATATAGTTTATCTAATTTTAAAAAGCATGAATAAATTCAGTTTTATTAATCAGTTCAATACATTTATTATCATTATAAAGAATAAATTTAAATTGCAATGCATACCCTTTTGGATGAAAAATAAAGTTAATCACAGCAGTTAAAATTCAGATCCCAGCATAGAACTCCCAAAAACTGACTGTCCCGCTAAACAGGCCTCCTCGACGGACCACCTATACAGGTCTTCCGCCACAATCTCGTTCTTTCTCAATCAGAATTAAGGGTAAAAGATTAATTAATTTAAAATAAAGGCCTATGGAAAAATAGCAGCAGCTTCTCCAGCGTCAGCGTCCAGTGCTCAAAAGAAAAATGTGAATAGCGCTCCTCCTACTTAAGAGTAGGTCCTCTTATACCCTAATACTAGCTTACTAAACAGAAATGTTTCAATCTTTGGGGGCGAGATTGACGCTAATTGATCCATTGGAGGGGTGGCAAACATCTCCTCATTGTCCTCCTTGCTCAAACCATTCTGGAAAATGTTTATAATTTCGTCCTTTCGCACGGTTTCAGGACATTACCAATCCAATTGATAGCTCCGCTTATGTATCTTCTTTTTGTTGCTTTATTTTAAACAGTTCATTGTTAATTCACAGCTGCTTTTCTGGTTCTCACACATTTTTGCTGAATGCCTCTTGGCACATGCCTTGATGATAGGTCATACCGACCTTGATCCCCTCTTCATTCTGGGCTCTGTTAAGCAGACACGTGGTACATTTCTACAGCTTTTCTTTCGCTTGGAAGCCATCTTGCGCTTGCGCACTAGGTTCATCTATCTCGGCAGCCATTTTTACAGCCCGGCCTAGTATGCTTGAGAGAACTATCATGAAAACAAACACAATAATAGTTAAGAATAAAGAAAATAAGCCTTTTCATTTCCCTCCAGTCATTCTACGTACCCCAGTTAGGTGTTACCTAGCAAAAGCGACATATAAAGCTATTTTACTTACCAACCGCTTTCTTTTGCCACAATACAATTTACTACGTAGCACAAATCATGCAATATTATTCTAACTAGTACGCAAACCATTATATTATCATTATTTACGTTTACAATTGTAAGTGGATTAGTTTGCACATGTACTGCAAATTACCAAGAATACTTATAAGAAAAACATAAAATGTTGATTAGTCGTTTAAACGATTGTATTAATTATTAACGTTAATATTAGGGGGGTTCAAACTTTTCTCGTTTACCTTGCTCCATCAACTCCCCCCTTTGGTGATTTTTAATATCACCACAAAAACCCATGTTACACAATTTTGTCAGATAGCATGTTTCTTGTCCATTTGCTTCTTCTTAGTTTTCACACATCTGTATCTCTTTCATCTTGTCTTTTTGTTCTCTCATATATGCTTTCTTTCAATTCTTCCAGTTCTATTTCACCAATTTTTCGTTCTCTTTCTTTATTTCTTATTTTCTCTTTTTATTTTGTTTTGTCTTTTTCTCCTCTTGATACATATAATAACAAATTTCACAAATAGTACTACTAAAATTACTATTGTTGCTGATATCAAAACTTTCCCTACAATGGAACTACCTATTTCAGTGAACCATTTTGATATTGAGGAAAAACTCTTACCAAGTTTCTCCCAGGCATTTTCAACCTCCAGTGGAACAAGTTCTTAGTGCAAGTTTGTTATATTCTTTATATACTTTTGTATATTTTCACTTTTATCTGGAATGTAAGTGCAACAATGTTGGACTTTCAACATTCCACAGACTCCTCCCTCTTTTGCCAAAAGAATGTCAAGGGCAAGTCGATTTTGCATCACCATAGCTCTCATGGCAACCATCTCGGTATTTACCATCAAGAACCCTCCAGCAGTATTCGTTGATGAACGATCTACTACTGTGGACAATTTCCGAATTTTAAATGCATTCAAAGATATTCCCACTGCTGGTATCATTGCTCCAAAAATGTCACCCACTATTTCTGAAAAACTTTCCCTTTTTCTACGTGTGAATGTTTTACCCATTTCGTGTGTTCCTTTTTCTTCTCTATCTACATGAAAAATCTTTGGAAAGACCAGGCCTAAGTAGCATGACCCATACCAATGGTCCGGCAACCTGTAATAAGCTCTGTTTCCGCAAATATAATAGATCCCTGGAAATATTGGATCTTTTCCCCCTTTGAATCCCCATCCTCCTAAAATTTTATAATTGTCTTGGCAATCACTGGAACCCACAAAATAGTTATCATACCTCGTTCTATTTCTACTAATGCACAACTTTCCCTGTTGGGGCCAATCCAAAGTCATAGCTGCATTTGTCTTTTTCTTATAATTATTTTCTTCAAATGCCCAAAGAGGTGTTTTTGTCTCTTCTTCTATTACCTTTCTTTGAAATTTTACTCTTCTGTTTTCGACCATTTCTAAAAACACCTTTTCCTCCTTCCTTAAGTCACAGGTAAGGTTGTGTTTAACTATGTCATCTAATGTCAGAACTTTATTTACTAAGAAAAATTCACCAAATATCCTTGCCTCTTTCACCTTGTTCAATTCAGAAATTATAGGAATCTTTGCAAAAATCTTATCTATGTCAGTATAATAATATTCTAATCTGCCTGTTCTATAAAACAGACTAGCTAAAACACTACATGTTATTCCATACGTCAAGGGAAGGTGATGATAGGTCACACCTTCTGCAACAGACGCAGGCAATTGCATACAAACATAACAATCTCTCACATCCATCGTTTCTACATATTCATATAATAACTTGGTGAAAACATTTTTAGAAAAATCAGTTATTGATCTATCTTTATGTAATTCTGCACTATTTTTTAATGTTGCTGTGTTCTGCATGTTAGCTTCTTTATCCTTCTTTGTGCTGTTCTCTAATATGGATGTTTCTTCTACAGCTAATCTAATTGGAATGGTGATTGCTAAGATAAACCATATAAACATTAATAACCCTGTACAAAAGAAACACATTTTACACCATCTACGTAGAAACTCACATCTACATCTTCTATTTTCAGTGTCTACCATCTTGTTCTATTGTCTAGATATATATATATATATGTACAGAAAATGTGTCACCACACCTCAGAAATGACGTCTTAGTCACCCTACTTTCCCACTCTGTCTCGTTTGGTACTTTCTTTAGTTCCTTTCAGAACTCTTTCTTGTCTTATTCGGGTTTTTGTGTCCAGTCCGGTAGAAATGTCTTTCTATTTTCTTTAAACTTGTTGCACTTCACTTTCACCCTTTGGGTTGTAGCTTTGTTCTGGGTTCTCGTGAGTGATTTCTTCCTCTTTGATATCAGTCAACGCGATGTATAGCCATTCAGGTGACTTATATTTCAGATTAGCTTTCTTTACTCTTTGTTTTCTGCAATTGTTTTCCACTTTGTTTTTCTTGTTCCTTTTGACTTATTTCATTTACTTGTTCTGCATTATCTCTGTTTATGTTTATGATTTTGTATCTCAATCTTTTAACTTCGTGGGGCCAATTATCTCCTTTTCTCTGCCTTTTCGGTTCACTTTCTTTTTCCTTTCGTTCTGCTCTCCAAGTTCTCTTTCTCGATCCTAATTTCTGTTTTCTTTCTTCTCCACTCTCTTCTGATTCTGTTTCAAACTTTACTTCATTTCCTCTTATTTTGAACTTTATGATTTCACTTCCTTTGTCTAGTTCTGATCCTTCCTGTGTTTTTTTTATTTGGTCACTTGTTTCTATCCCTCCTCGAGGTTCTTCCGAATTCTTGTTGATCTCTCTATCTGTTTCTATATTTCCCTGTTCCTTTGTTTGTTGGTCTTTCCCTATTGCTCCTCGGGGTTATTCCGATTCTTCTATCTCTCTATTTGAAACTATCCCTTCTTCGTCTATTTGAACAATTTCTGAAGGATCTTTACCATAACTTGTGCTTGGTTGCTCACTATTGCTGTCTCTTTGCTCAGTTTCTTCGTTTATGATGTCAATTTTCCAGTCCTTCTTCAGCTTTTCATCACAATCTGATTGATATGTATCAGATGCTGAACTGGTGTCTGATATTTCCAGATGTCGACTTACAGGTCGATCTTCAAGTTCTGGAACCTTTGCTATTTCAATTTCTTCTCCTGTTGTTAAACTTGTACCTGGGTCTTCCAGATGTCGACTTACAGGTCGATCTTCAGGATCTGGAACTCTGATGGTGTGGCTGACATGCACCCAGTTTTTCACTCCTGCACATTTGACTGCAGTTGTTGTCACCAGGATCACTTGTCGTGGTTGGTCCCAGCGAGGAACCAAACAGTTTCTTCTCCTGTGGACTTTTATGCGACCCAGTCTCCTGGATTCAAATCATGAGCTGGTTTTCTTTCAAGAGTGGTCGCATCCGGTCCAACCTGATGAAACACAGAAAGTACCACATCAGCTAATCCTTTGCAATAATCCAACACGAGATCATCAGTTATAGTCAGCAGTTTGTTGACAGGTACATGTGCTTGTCTCATTGCTCGTCCCATGATTATTTCGTGGGGACTCAGACCTGTCTTTCTTTCAGGTATGCTTCTGATAGTCATTAAGACCAATGGTAAGGCATCTGGCCATTTGAGGCCTGTGGCTTGACACATTTTCCCTAACCTATTCTTTATTGTTCCATTCGCTTGTTCTACTACTCCAGAAGCCTCTGGTCTGTATGAACAATGCAATTTCTGTTGAATACCAAGTGCTTCACATATCAGTTGAATTAATTTGTTTTGAAAATGTGTTCCTCTATCTGTTTCAATCGTTACTGGAAAACCGTACCTTGGAATGAATTCTCTCAGCAAGAGCTTTGCTACTGTAATTCCATCATTCCTTCTGGTCGGATAGGCTTCCACCCAACTGGAAAACAAACAGACGACTACAAGAACATATCTCAGTCTATTGCTTGGGGGCATTTCTATAAAGTCCATTTGCATTCTCGTGAAAGGACCTCCCTCTCGTCCTATTGTCCCTAGACTCACTACTGTCTTCCTTCCTGGGTTTATCTGTTGGCAGATAAGACATCTTTGACAAAGACTCTCAGCTATGGCTCTGAATTTTGGGTTATACCAGGTTTGTCTAAAAAGTCGGATCATTGCATCCCTTCCAATATGAGCTTGTCCATGGTACATCCGTGCCATGTCAGAAAACATGCTATCAGGCATAACTGGTCTTTCATCTCTGTAAACCCAAACATCATCTTCCTCCATTTTCCTGCATCCTGCTTTTATCCAGCTATCTTTTTCTTCATCATTAGCTGCTTCCTGTAATTGTCTCACCTCATCCCATGTCTCGACAGGGTTAGTAAAAAGCAAAGGACACGAAATATGCTCTCTTTCCCTGCCTCTGTTCAATGAGACTACATTTTTAGCACAATACTGAGCTATTTCGTCGGCAAATTTGTTGCCCACGGTTATGTAGTCTTCCCCATTTTTGTGTGCATTGCACCACCGCAATCTGTTTAGGCAGCTGTATCGCCTCAAGCAACTTTTTCACAAACTCACAATTTCTAATCGGGGTTCCTGCAGACGTCAAGAAACCTCTTTGGGACCAGATCTGCCCAAAGTCATGAACCACTCCGAAGCCATATTGGCTATCCGTGATTACTGTGATTCGAACATTCTTTCCCAATTTACATGCCTGAATTAAAGCAACTAGTTCAGCCACTTGGGCGGAACGTATTCCTCTCAAACAAGATGCTTCCATTATTGCAGCTACTGTACATACTGCATACGCCGCACTCAAAACTCCTTCACTCGTTCTCAAAAATGAGCCATCCACAAACAATACATAAGCTGATTCTTTTAAAGGCTCATCCTTGATATCAGATCTTGGTTTTGTACAATACTCGAGTACATTCAAGCAATCATGGTCAACTTCATCTTTGTCTGTCATACTCTCTTCATATGGCAATGATGTCGAAGGATTTACATTTGTGCATCTGTCAATGGTTACATTGTCTGCACTTAAAATCACTTTTTCATACCTAGTCAGCCGACTATGTGTCATGTATTGAGTTTTGGTTCTTGTCAAAAGAATTTCCACAGAATGAGGAACATATACTCTTAATGGGTAACCCATCACAATGCCTTCACTCTGTTCCAGACTCACGCAAGTAGCAGCTACTGCTTTCAGACATCCAGGCAACGCTTTTGCTACCGGGTCTAAAACAGCTGAGAAATATGCAATAGGTCTTTTCATGTTTCCATGTCTTTGCACTAAAACTGAAAGTGCGCACCCATCTCTCTCACTACAATACAGCTCAAAATCTTTTTCATAGTCAGGCATTCCCAGTGCCGGTAGCTTCACATAGTCTCGTTTTTAGTTCTCTAAATGCCTTCATTTCTTCATCATTCAATTCAAAGGGATCTTTAACATCCTTTTTTGTCAAACGCTGTAATGGTTTTGCAATTAATGAAAATCCACGTATCCACTGTCGACAATATCAAACCATTCCCAGGAACATTCTTATCTCTCTTTGTGTCATTGGAGCTCTCATTCCTTGAATTATTTTTATTCTCTCAGTCGTTACTTTTCGCACTCCTTTTTCAATCTTATGACCTAAGTATTGGACTTCCTGTTGACAAAACTGTAATTTTGATGGAGACACCTTATGTCCTCCTCTTGCTAACTGATTCAGCAAAGCAATTGTGTCTGTAACACACGCTTCTCTCGTTTTTGATGCCACCAATAGGTCATCAATATACTGAACCATCACAGATTTTTCGGGCATTTTTAAATCTTCCAACGATTTCTTTAGAATCTGATTAAAGATCGAGGGGCTTTCTGTATACCCCTGAGGAATTCGGCACCATGCCAAAATACGCTCTCCGAACCTAAATGCAAATAATGGCTTGCTATCTGAATGTAATGGGATAGAGAAAAATGCCTGGCACAAATCAATGACGGTGTACCATTCCGCTTCACGTGGAATCTGATACAGTATTACAGCAGGGTTTGGTACAATTGGACAACAAGGAACAACGATTTTATTGATCTTTCGTAAATCTTGTACTATCCTATATGTTCCGTTCGGTTTTTTCAGTCCCATTATAGGCGAATTACATGGACTGCTCATTATTTCTTTCAAAATTCCTTGTTCAATCATTTTATTTATTACAGGTGTTATTCCTCCAATTATTTCTGGCGTCAATTTATATTGTGGAGTATTTGGGTAACTTGTTCCTTCTCTAACAGAAATTTTAACAGGGTCTACTCCTTTCATTAACCCTATATCTTCTCCTGTAAAATCCCACATCTCCTGTTTTACTGTTTCTTTCAACTCAATTGGGATTTTCTCTACATCAAACACAGGAAATAAATCATTCACCTCTGACTCTAAATTTACCATCGTCATTTTATATAGTACATCTTCATCTGGTGTCTGAAATGCAATCCCATCCGGAATACAATAGATGGTGCAATTCATTTTACAAAGTAGATCGCGTCCTAGTAAATTCACAGGACTGCAATCACACACCACAAATCGGTGCATTTCTCTGAATGGTCCAATCTTTACCTCTACTAATTTGGTAAGAGGCGCCTTAATTTGCTGGTTTGAGACACCAACGACTTGGATATGCTCACCTGAGAGAGGAAGGTTTGGGATTTCCACTGATCTAACAGTAGAACGGGTAGCTCCAGTGTCCACAAGGAATGTTACATTTGCACCATTCACTTCTCCATCCACAAATGGACCTGCTTGATCTACCTCAAGAGTTGCGCCAAGCACGCACTCTTCCTCCTCTCCTAGGCACCGTCATAAACTTTCATCCGACTCATTCCCATCCTGTCGTAACCAATACTGCGATATTGCAGCTGCGGCTGGCAATTGTGTTACCTGCTCTCCTCTGTAGAATCCTGTCTCTGCACTGTATCTCTGTGGATTTACACTCTTGGGAAGTGGTGGTTGAGGCACCTGACTCTGCTGAGTAACTACTTGCGGTTGCTGCAGCTGTTGGTAACTCACCTCACTCTGCACCTGTGGATTTAATGATTGATTTTCCGCATTAGCTTTTGCAGGGAATTTACACTCATTTCTCCAATGCCCTAACTTTCCGCAGTTGTGGCATGGCCACTTTTTCTTTGCCTCTTCTATACTCATTTGGCCTTTGCCTTTACCTATATTCGGTTTGGGTTTATTTTGTCCTGCCTCTTTAACCTGATTATTCAGTTGAGCTTCTTGTTTTTCTGCAACTTTCACTTGTGCCCACATTGCTTTCTCTTTTAATTTACGCTGTCTACACTCAATGTCATCGCTGCAATATTTAGCATACCTCAACACTTCGTCCACTGTGCTGTTCTGCCAGCAGATCATATGCTGTTTGATCATTTCACTTATTTCTGGTTTTAACCCAAAAACAAATCTATATACAAAATGACTCATGTCTTTCTCATTTAAAGTCTCATAGCCACTATACTGTTTAAAAACCAGAAGTAACCTTTCATAGTAGGCATGTACAGATTCCTTACTCTCCTGCGTAGTTCTATCAATTTTTACCCAATCGGTTTCTTTGGGTGGAATTTTATTTTTCAAAAGGTAATAACTTGGTCATATTTCCTCATAACTTCTGGTCCTGGCGCTCCTGTTTTTGCGTCTCTTGGGTATTCTACAGTTGGCCAATCGATGGTAATTTTACATTCTGTCCATAAATCAGCTGGTACTACAATGTCAAATAATCCATCCAAATCTACCCACAATACCTTTGAAACTTTGACAAACCTTTCCACTTGTCTGTACCATTCTACAGGTTTTTCTCTTAATTTTGGGAAGTCATTTGTAAATGACAGTTTATCCAGTATTAGGGTATCTTTCATAGATTCACATGCCTGAATCATTCCCCGTCGCCGAGATGGGAGTCCCCGGTACATAATTATAGCAATGTCCCATTGGACATATAGAGTAATAGGCTAAGAGCCTTACATTAGTAACATATCCATGTCCTTTTGTAAAAAGGACCGAACTCTAGAAGAGAACCAATCAGCTATCGCCACCCTGTGGAACCTTCCTGGAAGGAGCTCTAGTCCCTCAGATTTTCTACCGCACGTCGTGCTAAGGGAGTCTCCACTGAGCTCTGCTCAGGTCTTTCTTTGCTTCTGGATTTCCAGTGATTTTTTTCTTCACCATTCTGTCATGGCGGAGTCTTCTAAGAAAGGCCTTTTTAGGCCCTGTGATTCCTGTGGCAAAAGAGGCTGCATGTTGACGACCAACATAAAGATTGCCTGTATTGCCTCTATCCGGATCACTCCTCTAAAGACTGTAAGGTATGTCGTACCTTTTCTACAAAAACCCTCAGAGACCGGGAGGGACGCCTTTTAACTTGGCTGCAGAGACTTAAGGACAAAGACCAGGCTTTGTCTTCTGCTGAAAGTGAGGACTCTTACAAATCTTCAAAGTCCTCTCACAAAAGACCTAGGGTTACCTCTCCAGGACCCTCGTCGCAACCCCCTCCAAAGAAGACGCACAAAAAGTCTTCAGAGGGACACCCTAAGACCTTGCCAGCAAAGGTTTCTCCACAGGAAGGGTTACACACCTTTAAGAGGCCTGCCTCCACGTCGTCGTCGACCACATCGTCGACGGTGGCTTCGTCGACGAGAAAAACCCCATCCACGGCTGTGGTGGTGACTTCATCGACGACGACTGTCTCGACTGCATTGGCGTCAACATTGTCCGCATTGACGACGACGACTTCATCGTCGATGGCGGCTAAACCGATATCGTCGACGATAAAAATAAAGAAATCATCGACGACGAAACTTTCATCGCCGGTGAGCGCGTCGACACCAGCGTCGACGTCTACCTCGTCGACGACGAGACCTTCACCGAGGACGTCGACGACGGCTCCGTCGACGACGGCTCCGTCGACGAGAGCCCCGTCGACGACGACTCCGACGAAGACAACACCGTCGACGGGAGCGTCGACGCTGTTACCTCTTTCTGTGGGTGCTCCACCAACGACGACGACGGGCTCGTCGACGACACCGCAGTCTGAAGTGGAAAGTGAGTCTGTCCGCCTCAAAATATCTAAACGCACGTTAACACCTGCTCTCACTTCTCCAAGCAAAGTTCAAACATTGCTTCCAACTCGCTTCTTGGATGAGGAGGAAGACTCGGACGACAGCATGTTCAGGGCTGCTACGAGTCCTTCTGAACTTCACGTCAAATGCCAGGACAGTTCCGACTACGAAGAACAAGACCCAGAAAACCAAACGTATTATCCTGACGACAGCCATCCTTCCCAACCTCCCATGGTTTGTCTTCCAGCGGCTTTGGTTTCTGACCTCCAATTCCTCATTGCTGATTATAAGCAGAGGTTCCCTACATCTGCTACGGCTCCTGTCCCAGTTGTCTCTCCACAACAAGGACCACAGCTTTCGCTTCTGCCTCCACAGTCGGTACCTGTAACGATACCACCTCCACCTGACACGGATGATGAGGAGGATGATCAACAGGAGGAGGGAGAACTCCATGATTCACAATCAACTCATGATGAGTGGGATGATTACGTTATCCCGTGTCCAGCTTCCCCGGTGCCTACTCAAGCTGATTCGCCTCCTGAGGACATAGGGGTTTTCATAGTGTTTTAGAGAGAGCGGCACACCGTTTCCAGATTCCTATACCTTCTTACCAGCAGGATTGTTTCCTCTATGATTTTAAGGAACCTTTTAAAAAGTCAGTAAGATCGGTACCCATCATCGACTACATCTGGGATCAGGGTGTTAAAATAATGCACAATCCATCTTCGCTTCCCCCAGTGTTACCTCGGCTGGACAAAAATATAAAGCTCCGGACACCGCTCCGGCCTGCCTTACCGGACATCCCAAGCCTGATTCAGTCATCACTCAGGCTGCGCAGCGGAAATCAAAAAACCCTTCTGCTCCACTGTCCGCTCCTCCAGACAAGGAGGGTAGGAGGCTTGACAATATTGGAAAACGTTTTTCATCAATGTCTGCACTAACAGTTCGTGCGTCGAATTCCCTAGCGTTGTTAGGACGCTATAACAGGCAAATGTGGGCGGACATTGCTCCTTACCTGGGGACATTACCAGATAGTTCCAAGGAAGAGGCAAGGAAGATTTTGCTGGAAGGCGAACGTTCGGCCTCTGAAATTATAGATTGTGCGATGGATATCGCCTCCACTGGCTTCCGCCAACTGGCCGGTGCTGCCGTACTACGACGCCAAGGTTGGCTGAAGGCAACTTCTTTCCGGCCAGAGGTCCAGACAAAAGTCCTGGACATGCCCTATGATGGTCAGCTTCTTTTCGGACCACATATTGACGACGCTCTTCAAGGTATAAAGAAGGACACCGACACGGCTAGGGCTCTGGGTACCCTTCAATTTAAAAATCCTCCTTTTCGTGGCTCAAGGGGCAGAGGTCAATCTACCTCCAGAGGAGACTACCAACGCTATCGCTCCTCCTATTCCTCCTCCAACCAGCAGTATCGGCCGCAATACCAACAACGCCAACAGCAATCGTCTTACACCAAAACCTCCTTTCGAGGGAGGGGAGGACGACAGAAGGACGCTGCTCGACGACAATGACTTGTCTCTCCCGCCGGCCTCCATTTCCTTTCCACCTTCCAGGTTAGGAGGAAAAATTTCCAAGTTCTTATGCAATTGGCAAAAAATAACAACGGACCGTTGGGTTCTTCAACTAATACAGTTCGGACATTCGCTAGAGTTCGTTCAAATTCCTCCCCAAACCCCGCCTCGACCTATGGTTCACAAACATCTCCGCCCTTTACTTCTGGAACTTTCACTCATGCTCCAGAAGGGAGCCATAGAGAAGGTTCCTCTCCATCAACGAGGAAAAGGTTTTTACTCCCGTTTTTTCCTGGTGCGAAAAAGGAGAAAAAATGGAGACCAATTCTAGACTTACGAGCTCTCAACAAATTCTTAAAGAAGCAGTCGTTTCGCATGGTCACTATCCAAGAAGTGTTGCAACTGCTCAACGCAAACGACTTCATGGTGTCTTTAGATCTTCAAGATGCCTACTTTCATATCCCCATCCACAAAAATCACAAAAAGTTTCTCAGGTTCACCGTGGCAGGCAAACATTACCAATTTCGTGTCCTGCCTTTCGGACTCAAATCGGCTCCACGCATTTTTACCAAATGCCTTTCTCCAGTGGCGGCATATCTCCGGAAACAACACCATCAGGTCTTTCCCTATCTCGACGACTGGCTCGTCAAAGCACCTTCTTTAGACGGCGCAACCAAGTCTTCCAACGCCTGTCTACAGCTTTTCGATCGCCTGGGACTCACTCTCAATCAGGACAAGTCTGTCCTCCAACCTTCTTGTCGAATAACTTTTCTGGGCGCTACTCTCGACACAACCCAGAAGAAAGCTTTCCCGTCACGAGAGCGACAGATCAAACTACTTCATTTGGCAAACAAGGTAAAAGCCAAGAAGTCCATCTCAGTGCGCCTTTTCAAATCTCTTCTAGGCATGATGTCGTCCTGCATTCTTCTCCTTCCTTACTGTCGCCTCCACATGCGCCCTCTCCAAGAAGCGCTGTCAGCTCAATGGATTCAATCCCAGGGATCCTTCGACGACGCCATTCACGTGACCCCTCAGATAGTCACTGCGCTGCGGTGGTGGACCTGTCCTCGCAATCTCTCTCAAGGCCTGCCCTTCTTGCTTCAAGCTTCTCCACAAATCATCACAACAGATGCGTCCCTGGAAGGTTGGGGAGCTTTCCTCCAGGAACTCCGCATCAACGGAAAGTGGTCTCCTTCCGAACGGAAACTTCACATAAACCTCCTCGAGCTGCGAGCTGTGTATCTGGCTCTCCTGGCATTCCTTCCCAGGATCAAAGGTTCGCTAGTGCTTGTCCGAACGGACAATACCACCACAATGCACTACCTGAACAAACAGGGAGGTACTCGTTCATTGGCACTCTCTCACGAATCTCAAAAAATTTGGAACTGGCTACTTCTCCACAACATCTCCCTTCGGGCGGAGTATGTTCCAGGTTCAGACAACATACTGGCCGATTCTCTAAGCAGGCAACATACAACATGTCACGAATGGGAGCTGAATCAACGGACTCTCAACCGCATATTCTCCCAATGGGGCACTCCTTCCTTGGACCTCTTTGCTACCAAGCAGAACGCCAAATGCCAAAGCTTCGCAAGTTGGCATCCCCAACAAGGATCTCTAGGGAATGCATTTTCGATCGCATGGTTCAACGTCTTTGCGTACGCTTTTCCACCGATTCCCTTAATTTCCAGGGTCCTCAGGAAGTTGAAAGCAGAACCCTGCACGCTCATTCTGATAGCTCCTGCGTGGCCACGCCAGCATTGGTTCACGGAGCTCCACCTTCTCTCTCTGGAGCCGCCAATCCCTTTGAAACCATTTCCCTCTCTCCTAACAATGAACAGGGAACAAGTCCAACATCCGGATCCAGCATCTCTCAGGTTATCGGCTTGGCTCCTGAGTTCAGAGAGTTCCATCACCTAGACATTCCTCCGGACTGCAGGGCAGTTCTAGCTCGGGCTCGAGCCGAAAGTACTAACAAAACATATTCCCTAAAATGGAAGAGATTCTGTATTTGGTGTAAGTCGGCAAACATACACCCTTTTTCGTCTTCTCCACAACAAATACTGCCTTACCTTCTCCATCTGGCAAATTCAGGTCTTGTTCATGCCTCCATTAAAGTGCACCTCGCAGCAATATCCCGTTTCAGGAGATCTTCAACAGGTCCTTCTCTCTGGTCTGATAGACTGATTAAGCAATTTCTCAAAGGCCTATTCAGGACTTTTCCTCCCGTAAAACCTCTGCCTCCCACTTGGCATCTCAACACTGTTCTTGCTCAGATCATGAAACACCCCTTCGAGCCAATACACAGAACTGATCTTAAATACCTTTCTTGGAAGACGGCACTCCTTCTAGCCCTTACCTCAACAAGGCGAGTAAGTGAGCTTCAGGCTTTTTCAATTCAAGACCCTTTCCTGCAATTCAAACACGACAGGGTTATATTACGAACTAATCCTAAATTTGTGCCCAAAGTCCCCTCGGACTTTCATCTCAATGAACCCATAATCTTACGTTCCTTTTTTCCCAATCCTCAAACGCCGGCAGAAAAAGCTCTACACTCACTAGACCTTAAGCGCTGCCTTAAATTCTACCTTGACAGGACGAAATCGTTCCGCAAATCTAACCAACTCTTTGTGGCTTACAGTCGACCTAGGAAAGGTCTTCCGCTAACTAAACAAAGTATCTCTCGATGGATCTCTGGAGCCATTACTTTCTGTCACCAGCAAGCGGGTCAACCCTTGCGGTCCAAGGTTCGAGCTCATTCCACGAGAGCAGTTTCTACCTCTATGGCACTCTTTGCAGGTGTGCCTATCACAGACATTTGCAGAGCGGCGACATGGAAGACGCCGCATACATTTACCAAGCACTACTGCTTGGATACAGAACTCATGAAGGATGCTGCAGTGGGGCAAGCAGTGTTACGCCATCTATTCCAATAGAGGTGAGCCTTCTTTTCATCCCACCATCCTTGTTTTTTTATACGCACATTTCTTTATTGTGTTCTTTCATGGTCTTCTTTGATTACAGTTTGGTACGATATATATATATATTTCACATTGATATGTTATTATCTGGTGACTTCATCTGTAATGTACCATCCGAAATGTGCTTATCATTGCTTGCTATTCTGATTCAGGCATGTGAATCTATGAAAGATACCCTAATACTGGATAAGAAATGCGTTACTTACCTGTAACTGCAGTTATCCAGTATTGGTATCTTTCATAGATTCACATGCAACCCACCCACCTCCCCTGGAAGGGCTCACCTTGTTCTCTCAGTAATACACCTACTTAGCACTGTGCTTACGAAAATCTGAGGGACTAGAGCTCCTTCCAGGAAGGTTCCACAGGGTGGCGATAGCTGATTGGTTCTCTTCTAGAGTTCGGTCCTTTTTACAAAAGGACATGGATATGTTACTAATGTAAGGCTCTTAGCCTATTACTCTATATGTCCAATGGGACATTGCTATAATTATGTACCGGGGACTCCCATCTCGGCGACGGGGAATGATTCAGGCATGTGAATCTATGAAAGATACCAATACTGGATAACTGCAGTTACAGGTAAGTAACGCATTTCATATCCTGTCTGGACCAGGGGACATGTACATAACTACCTCCTGGAGTTTCTCTCATCGGATACTCCCTTACAACTGATTCCTTGTCTGTCACCGCAAAAGCCAAAGACGCTTTATCGGTTGTTTTCTCATTCCTTTTAGTCCACCTGCTTCTCCATCTGTCCGCATCACCCCATTTTCTCAACAAAACAATCAGTTCTTTTATTTGGGTTAACCGTCCTGATGTGTTCAGATTTTCTATATCTTTCTCACAAAAATCTACCCTATATGGTTTCTGCAAACTTCTCACCTTTACAAATTCTACTCCTAGTTCATTCGCTGTCTCTTCTAATTTGTCATGTAAATTTCTAGCTCTCCAAGTAATGCTTTTGCACAAGAACATTATCTCGTCGTCCTGATATGTTTTCAATTTTTCTGTACCAATAGTCCCTAAAATTAACTCTTCCATATCTATTTTTAGCCTAATTACATCTAGTGGTTTTGGTTCTGTCTCTTTCTTTTGCAGATTTCTCATTCATTCATTTAATTTGTCTGGAGTTGGACCTACAGGGGTACTATTTAATTCTATCCAATTTCTATTCCTCTCTGTTGTTTCTGATGCAGACTCCGTTCCCATAGGAATCCTCCTTAACTCACTCTCATTTACTGTCAGTTAGTAGGTGGGCTCGGTCTATATGAACTGACCAAGTTTCTTCCCCCTCATTTTCTAGTTCCATCCCTTCTCTCATTCTTTGCAAATTTGAATTCATGGGAATAACTAAGGAATGTTCATCTATTTTCTTGTTCTCAAAAACTGGTATTACTGGACCTATTGTCACTGGCACAGTTACAGCTTCCATATTCATTGTTAACTCTCTTATTTTCTCAGTCAATTCTCTCGTAGTTTTTGCTAACTCGGCTGCATTATCACTATCAACTTTTTCGTTTTGTGGGGTTTTCAGTTGTTCTTTTGACCTATTTATTTCGTATCTTCGTTCTGGACTTTTATTCCTCCCAGTTTCCATTGTAGGTGCATTAGGTGTCACCACCGCAGAATTCTGTTGGTATGGAGGTGGGTTTCGGTTTAAAATATCTTCCAGCAATTCATCCTCTGTCTCGCTACCTCCCTACCCATACCTTTCTGTAACTGTAGGTTTCTTTTTCTCTGTACACTTTTTTCTTGCATCCTCTTCAACTGTAAAAGCTGGAAACAAACCTCCTGTCATATTAGCATATCTCCAACATTTTATTCTGTCCTCATGATTCACTCCCCATAACCTTCCAGGAACAAAATCATGATTCTTTGCACCTCTGTATCTTTCTCGTTCATACATCTCATCTTCCCATTCACCTAACGCTTCAAATTGTGTTGGTCTAGGTTTTGGCTCAAGCTTCGTCATTTTCTCTCTCAAATTCCGAAGTACAGCTATGCTAAACGAACCATTCTCTGGAAAGGCCAATACTCCATCATTTTGAGTATTTTTTGTCCAATTTTCTAACCATATACAAGTATGATAACCGTATTTCTGCATCATGTACGAAGCTGGTGTTTTCGGCGGAGGAATTACCTGTCCTTCTCTAGTCACTACCTTTTTGTCTTTCTTAAAGAAGTTCTTAATTTTCGCCATCCATGACGGTTTCTTTCTTTCATGTTCATAATAAGCCATATTCCACGATTTCTTTTCCCTTCTGCAAACTCGTAACTCTGCTCTGATCTCTATGTGGTATTCGGTCCAATCCGAAACTTCTACGTCACTGCTTTTCAGACCTATCTCAGCGCGTCTCACATTAACGCACCAATCAGGGCGTTTTCCGTGTTTCTAGTACACTGGCCAATCCCAGCGCAGCTTTTTGTCAACGTCAGTTCTGCTCCTGACCCCTCCTTTACAAAATTTATCGGCAATTTTGTTCTCGACTGTTTCTGGTTAGTTACGACATTAAAAACACATTTCCATTGTCTGTTTTCGCTAAACAAAGTGATAGTTTTGCTCTATTTCGCAAGAATACAGTTTCGTTCGATAAGTGTAGCACTTCCCTCTACCTTACCCTTCTTTCAAGCAAGGGGTAAACCCGTTTCTCTGGGGATAAAACACATGTGGAGACTACACTGCTCCTGAGAATTAAGGCCAGAGTTTCACAAGAAAACCGGTTGCTATTTCACTCATACACCTTTTATACAGAAATTGTCCCTATCATAACACAACCTGTGTTATCACCAATGTGAAATTCAGACAATGCACTATTCCATGTGACTTCTTTTGCCACACGTGTCCACTTCCTACTTCCCGGAAGCTTCAAAATTTTCGACTTACATATAACATAATACAATTCAACATGAAGTGTTAGACATGAAATAATCAATAATCAATAGTAAATAATCAATAATCACCAAACTAATCTATAGTAACCATAACTCTGCTACCAAGAAATCTGATCCAGCGCAACTAATATAATTTCATTTCCTTTAGCTGTGGCATCCAGGCTGAAAAACACTCTTTAACCACTATACTAATATGACAGTGGGGCCCATAACACCGCATAAAACATTCACTCACTGAAATATTCCCTGGATCCCATTCACCTTCACTTGGGAGAAGAAATTAATGACTGCTGGAAGAAAACGGGATACCTTTTTAAAGTCGACAAGATAATTTCTCAAACTTCATACACATTTAGATTATATCCTGTCGATTTCTAAAACATCAAGGTATTCCGCTCATTGGTCGATGGACCAACTAGTAGGAATCAGTTGATGGTGATTAAGACCAGCTCAATCACTTTAAATCTTATTAAACATTTACATTTATTATTGAGCTAAAGAACCACAGACTCGTAGTTTTAATTATAATATAGTTTATCTAATTTTAAAAAGCATGAATAAATTCAGTTTTATTAATCAGTTCAATACATTTATTATCATTATAAAGAATAAATTTAAATTGCAATGCATACCCTTTTGGATGAAAAATAAAGTTCGTCACAGCAGTTAAAATTCAGATCCCAGCATAGAACTCCCAAAAACTGACTGTCTGTCCCGCTAAACAGGCCTCCTCGACGGACCACCTATACAGGTCTTCCGCCACAATCTCGTTCTTTCTCAATCAGAATTAAGGGTAAAAGATTAATTAATTTAAAATAAAGGCCTATGGAAAAATAGCAGCAGCTTCTCCAGCGTCAGCGTCCAGTGCTCAAAAGAAAAATGTGAATAGCGCTCCTCCTACTTAAGAGTAGGTCCTCTTATACCCTAATACTAGCTTACTAAACAGAAATGTTTCAATCTTTGGGGGCGAGATTCACGCTAATTGGTCCATTGGAGGGGTGGCAAACATCTCCTCATTGTCCTCCTTGCTCAAACCAGTTCTGGAAAATGTTTATAATTTCGTCCTTTCGCACGGTTTCAGGACATTACCAATCCGATTGATAGCTCCGCTTATGTATCTTCTTTTTGTTGCTTTATTTTAAACAGTTCATTGTTAATTCACAGCTGCTTTTCTGGTTCTCACACATTTTTGCTGAATGCCTCTTGGCACATGCCTTGATGATAGGTCATACCGACCTTGATCCCCTCTTCATTCTGGGCTCTGTTAAGCAGACACGTGGTACATTTCTACAGCTTTTCTTTCGCTTGGAAGCCATCTTGCGCTTGCGCACTAGGTTCATCTATCTCGGCAGCCATTTTTACAGCGCGGCCTAGTAGGCTTGAACGAACTATCATGAAAACAAACACAATAATAGTTAAGAATAAAGAAAATAAGCCTTTTCATTTCCCTCCCGTCATTCTACGTACCCCAGTCAGGTGTTACCTAGCAAAAGCGACATATAAAGCTATTTTACTTACCAACCGCTTTCTTTTGCCACAATACAATTTACTACGTAGCACAAATGATGCAATATTACTCTAACTAGTACGCAAACCATTATATTATCATTATTTACGTTTACAATTGTAAGTGGATTAGTTTGCACATGTACTGCAAATTACCAAGAATACTTATAAGAAAAACATAAAATGTTGATTAGTCGTTTAAACGAATAATTGTATTAATTATTAACGTTAATATTAGGGGGGTTAAAAATGTTCTCGTTTACCTTGCTCCATCACTCATAATCCACACTATATGTGAGACTTATAAAAGTACAAATATATCAAACCAAAACAGAAATTTACCAAAAATACTAAAACCCATTATTGGGGTATTGAGTCTGGCGGCCGCAAACCTTTCTTTTGTGCTGCGCAGCTCGCCTGAATCAACTTTTAAAACATTCTTATTTCTTTTTCAACAGTGAGTTACGTTGCGCTTTAACTTTTGAATGTTATACTTGAACCCTTGTTTGGATTCCAGTGTTACTTTGCCCCTGGTTCAGGTCTTAGGGCTGCCCCTGTTGTATGTAATTAACTTTAATAATGGCGCCCGTCAGGGGCGCAACTAGACCCGAACTTCGGGGGGGGGCTAAGACTCCTAGCCAGGGCTGGCCCTAGCACTGGTCGCGCACGGTGCAACAGTCTTTTTTGGCGCCATTCCCCCTTTTCCTCCTTTTCCATTAATTCCCTCACTACCACTCACCAACAATGCACCTCATCTCTCTATAGCCCCTTTCTGACAAACATTTCATTTTTTTTATAGGGCTACTCTTAGTTTACTCACACTCAGTTCTGATCTGCATGGTACACGTTCTTTGTAGCAGGCACATTAACTCTGCACTGTGTGGGTGGCAGGGGTGCCCATGTAAGTGCATGGTGAGCGATGCAACAGTGTGAGAGTAGGGTGAGAGGAGTGATTGTAGGGTGAGTGAGGTGACCATATGAATTTGGGTGCAGATGTAAGTGCAGAGTGGGACGAATTAATGTATGGATCTGAAAGAAACAGTTTGTTATAGATTCCTTACCTTAGAATCTCCCCCAGGCGTCAGACTGGATCCGGAAAGTTTTTCGTCAGCAGTACCCCTGCGCGCCTGAAGGTGGCGTCTGTCGACTCCGCGTCCGTCGTCTGCGTCGTGGTCGCCGGGATGACGTCGCGGAAGTTGCATAGACGCCGCCCTCGCGCGCTGATGTCAGTTCTTTCTTTTTCCGCGCCAGCAAGCGCAGATCCGGGAAGAGCGGTACCCCCAGTCACTTTTTGACTGAGTTTTTTGCGACTTTTGTTGACTTCGTTTTTGAGTCTTTAACCGACTCCTGGTGCACGAGGGATGCCCGGTTTCAAGGCCTGCGGTTCCTGTTCCCGAATGATGTCGGTGACGGATCCGCACTGTGTGTGCCTCTTCTGCCTTGAGCACGACCATGACCCCAAGTCGTGCTCCGACTGTCAAACCATGGCCCCGAAGTCTTTGCGGGAGCAGTCTCGAAAGCTCTTCGAGGCCCGGCAGTCGGCTCCGCGTCGCGCAAGGTCCCAGGCGAATGGGAGGTCGAGGGACCGATTGCGGAGTCGTCATCATTACTCCTCTTCTAAGTCTTTGCACTCGGGGTCAGGTAAATCGAAGCACAAGAAGAAGTTGAAGAAGCATCGTTGCTCTTCGCCTTCCCCTCGTCTGTCGCGCGACGCAGGGTGCGGGTGGTGCCCCTCCCGCGGCTCCGCGTGCAGAGCCTTCAGGGTCGACTCCGGCCTTCCCTCCCTTCCCGGGACTGGGAGCGACCCCTGCCCAGCTTCATCAATTTTACGAAGCGATGCATGCCATCTTTGGGCAGTCCGACTCCGCCGGCTTTGGCCTCGGCACCGCAGGGCCCCCTTGGATCCAGGCCTGGATCCGGGTCGGCGCCGGTCGACCTCGTTACACCTTCACCGGCGCCGACTCCACCAGCACCATGTCCGCAGCCGACGCCGGCTGGACCCCCAGCAGGCGTCGACCCCGGCTTCCACCTCGTCGTGGACACGCAGTTGGACCGGCGTCGGCCGACGCCAGACCCGGTGCCGATGGGTGCTTTTGTCCCTGTGTTCCACCCTGGCCATTTTCAACCAGATTGGCAGCCAGAGGAGGGTGAGGAAGACTAGGAGGGGTCTGGTGACCCTTTGACAGACCAGTTGGAGTACAATCCGGACTGGAGAGAGGAACTGGGGGTTGCCAGTGGTCTGGATACCTCCCCAGACCTAGGCATGTTGTCTCCTCCTACCGTGGCTACGGAGGAGGGAGCATCATACGCAGTGGTGTTACGTAGGGCTGCCGAGGCTCTCAACCTCGAGCTTCCTACGGTGGCAGACAGAGGTGCTTCAGCCGGCAGCGAGCTCTTCGGAACCCCTGCTCCCGTTTAATGAAGCACTCACGGACATCCTTTTGGGCACTTGGTCCAGGCCCAACAAAGGGGCTCCTGTGGACAGGGTGATTGCCCGACGCCTCCACCTGGCCCCGGGCGACCCCACTTTCCTCTCCCAACATCCCACCCCTGAGAGCTTGGTGGTTCAAGCCTCCACTTCTAAAGGCGCATTCCCTAACGCACCTCCGGAAAGGGAATCCAAAAAGCTGGACCACCTTGGCAAGAAAATGTTTTCTTCCGCCAGCTTGGGACGACTGCGGTCGGTAAACACACTGCATGTCTGTTGGGCCGTTACACCCACTCTGTGTGGGATACGGTGGCGCATGTGCTGCCTCAGTGCCCGGAGGAGGCCCGGGCGCCACACTCCAGTGCCGTTGCCGAGGGGAGAGACGCAGCGAAGTTTACCATCCGCTGTGGGCTGGATAACGCCGACGCACTTGGTAGGACGATTTCAACGTCAGCCCTTCGCCGCTACACCTGGTTGCGTTCAACTGGTTTTTCAGGGGATGTCCAATCCACCCTTATGGACATGCCCTTTGATGGCCGTCGCCTTTTCGGCGACAAGGCAGACAACGCGCTGGATTGCTTTCAGGACTCACGGGCTACGGCCAGGTCCTTGGGCCTCTCCACCACCCGCCTTGCGCAGTCTGCCTTTCGCCCCTTTCGTGGCTACGGAAGGGGTGCCCCACTACGTCCCGCCCAGAGCCACAGGCCGGCGCAAGCTGTACAGTCTCAGCGCGTCCGGGGACGTGGGAACCACCGGCGTGGTTCGGGGGGCCAGCAAGCGGGCCAGTCCACCACAGTCCCCTCTGCAGCAGCCTCCAAACCCTCCTAGTCCGACCTTTCAGGGCCACCAAACTCCAATGGGCGGCAGGATCCGCCATCACCTCCCCCACTGGCGCACCATCACTTCGGACAGGTGGGTTTGCAAATAGTCCGAAGGGGCTACACCCTCCCCTTCGAGACTACCCATCCCTCCATGCCACCTCAGTACCATCGCATGTCGGAGGATCACCTTGCCCTTCTCCAACAGGAAGTTTCGGCACTCTTGGCCAAGGGTGCCAGCGACCGCGTTCCTGCCCCAGAAGTAGGTCGTGGTTGCTATTCCCACTACTTTCTGGTGCCCAAGAAGGACAAAGGCCTGCGTCCTATCTTGGATCTCAGGAACTTCAACCGCTTCCTCCGGAAGGAGAAGTTCAAGATGTTGACGCTTGCTCGGGTCTTGTCTGCCCTCGACCCTGGATACTGGATGGTAGCGTTGGACTTGCAGGACGCTTACTTTCACATCCCCGTCCTGCCTGCCCACCAGCGTTACCTGCGGTTCACGGTAGGCCACGAGCACTTTCAGTACACCGTGCTCCCCTTTGGCCTTACCAGCGCCCCTCGGGTGTTCACGAAGAAGATGGCGGTGGTCGCAGCTCATCTGCGCAGATCAGGGGTTCCAGTCTTCCCCTATCTCGACGGCTGGCTGTTGAAGGCGGGCTCGCCCCAGGCTGTCGTCTCCCACCTCCAGACTATGGCCGACCTCTTGCATTCACTGGGGTTCTCCATCAATGTGCCGAAGTCACACCTGATCCCCTCTCAGAAGCTCCTCTTCATCGTCGCGGTTCTGGACACGACGCGGTATCGGGTTTATCCTCCCGAACAGTGAGTCCGGGATATTCGGGCTATGATTCCGATCTTTCAGCCGCTATCCCGGGTTTCGGTCAGGATGACCCTGAGGCTGCTGGGCCTCATGGCTTCCTGCATCCTGCTGGTCGATCATGCCAGGTGGCATATGCGGGCTCTGCAGTGGGACCTGAAGTTCCAGTGGCCGCAGCATCAGGGGAATCTGTCCGATTACGTCCAGATCTCGGAGGGCACTGCACGACAATTGCAGTGGTGGCTCACGAACCAGGATTGGGTCAACGGGAGATCCCTCTCCCTTCCTCAACCAGATCATACAGTGGTGACAGACGCATCCCTTCTGGGATGGGGTGGCCACATGGGAGAGGTGGAGATCAGAGGCCTCTGGTCTCCGGCGGAGTCCGGGCTCCACATCAACCTTCCGGAGCTTTGGGCGATCCGTCTTGCACTCAAAGCATTCTTTCCCTCTGTCCGGGGAAGAGTAGTGCAGGTGTTCACGGACAACACCACCCCCATGTGGTACTGCAACAAACAAGGCGGGGTGGAGTCTTGGACCCTATGTCAAAAGGCCCTCCTCCTCTGGACATGGCTGGAACATCAGGGCGTATCCCTGGTGGTTCAACACCTGGCAGGTTCACTGAACGTCAGGGCGGACAAACTCAGCCGCAGGTGCATGATGGATCACGAATGGCGTCTTCACTCGGAGGTGGTGCAAGGTCTCTTTCAGCATTGGGGAGAGCCTTGGTTAGATCTATTCGCCACCGAAGAGAACGCGCAATGTCAGCAATTCTGCGCGTTGGAATTTCCAAGGCGGCACTCGCTAGGCGACGCTTTTCATCGCGAGTGGAGTTGTGGTCTTCTATACGCCTTTCCGCCTATACCACTTCTGCCCAGAGTGCTGAAGAAGATCAAGCACGACCGGGCCCAAGTCATTCTTGTGGCTCCGGATTGGGCACGAAGAGTCTGGTATCCCAAGCTGCTCAACATGGCCATCGATCCTCCGATCAGACTGCCTCTTCGGGAGGATCTTCTGTCGCAGCAGCAGGGGACGGTCCTCCACCCGAACCTGTCCAGCCTCCACCTCCTTGCGTGGAGATTGAGCGGCGGCAGTTGACGTCGTTTGACCTGCCACCCGAAGTCTGTGATGTAATCTTGGCAGCCAGGAGTCCCTCCACTAAGACGGTATACGCCTGCAGATGGAATAAATTTGTGGCATGGTGCACTGCAAAAGCTGTGGATCCCCTTTCTGCCCCTCTTTCTGAGGTTCTCTTGTTCCTCCTATCTTTGGCCCAGCGGGGCTCTGCTCTGGGCACTCTTAAGGGCTACCTCTCGGCCATTTCAGCCTTCCTCAGGCTCCCTGATCAGCCTTCTCTTTTCAAGTCCCCTGTTGTAAATAGATTTCTTAAGGGCATTACTCATCTTTTCCCTCCTGTTCCCTTTGTAATGCCCCAGTGGGACTTGAACTTGGTTCTTGCATATCTTATGTGCGCTCCCTTTGAGCTGCTTCATAATTGCCCTCTCAGACTTCTAACTCTGAAAACTGCCTTTCTGGTGGCCATCACCTCTGCTCGCAGGGTGAGTGAGCTACAAGCTCTTTCTTCTAAGCCTCCCTTTCTGGCTATCCATCCGGACAAGGTCGTCCTCAGAACTAGACCTTCCTTCCTAACCAAGGTGGTTTCTTCTTTCCACATTGGCCAAACTATCACTTTGCCCACCTTCTTTCCTCCTCCGCATCCTTCAAAAGAAGAAGAGAGGCTCCACCGTCTGGATCCAAAACGTGCGCTTTCTTTCTACTTGGATCGCACAAAACAATTCCGGGTGGATGACCAGCTCTTTGTTGGGTTCGTGGGCGCTAAGAGAGGTTGGGCCGTGCACAAACGGACCATCTCCAGGTGGGTCGTTATGTGCATCAAAGCCTGCTATTCTTTGGCAAAGAAGGAGCCTCCAGTGGGGCTGCGTGCCCATTCCACCAGAGCGACGGCAGCTACTACTGCTTTGGGACGAGGATTCCCCCTACATGACATCTGTCAGGCAGCTACGCGGGCATCTTTGCACACGTTTACGAGACACTACAGCCTGGACAATCAAGTCCACAGAGACGGCTTCTTTGGCCGTTCTGTTCTCCAGGACTTTCTGGTGTGAACTTGGTTCGCAGACCCACCTCCGGGGTTGGTATTGCTGGGGTATCTATTCTAAGGTAAGTAATCTATAACTAACTGTTTCTTTCAGATGAACAAGTTACTTGCCTTCGGTAACGATATATCTGTAAGAAACATAGGTTAGTTATAGATTCCTTACCGCCCCACCCATCCTCCCCGTTTTGCGAACCGACTACTAGGGTTAAGGACATACTTTCAGCGCCCTAGTTTTGTGCATCAGTGGTCAGTGTCTTGCATGGCTCTGCACTTCTGGCGTGGAAAGTCGTGTACAGAACTGACGTCAGCGCTCGAGGGCGGAGTCTATGTAACTTCCGCGACGTCATCCCGGCGACCACGACGGCGGACGCGGAGTCGAACGACGCCACATTCAGACGCGCAGGGGTACTGCTGACGAAAAACTTTCCGGATCCAGTCTGACACCTCGGGTAGATTCTAAGGTAAGGAACTTATAACTAACCTATGTTTCTTACAGATATATCGTTACCGAAGGTAAGTAACTTGTTCTTTAATGATGGGCTTGCAGAGTGAGCAGTGAGGGGGACAGGTGAGTAAAGTGTCACATGTGTGCAGGGTGAGTAGTCCGCTCGTGTGACTGCAGGGTGAGGTACAGGGTGAACAGCGCAAGTCCATTGTGAGTGGAGAGTGATCACTGTAAGTGCAGAGTGAGCGGTGTGCTCATGTGATGGCAGGGTAAGTGGAGGGAGAACGGTGTGAGTTTATGGCGAGTGGCATAAGTGCAGTGTGGTCACTGTGAGTGCAGGGTGAATGGTGTGAGTGCATGGTGATCAGTGTGAGTGCATTGTGATCGCTCTGAGTGCAGGGTGAGTGTGAAAGTGAAGGGCGAGAATGAGGAGTGTGTTGTCTGAATGCAGGGTGCATTGCCAGACACTTGAAGTAACTCAGCATGTTATTGAGGGCTGGCGTAGGATTTCAGATATAAATTAAACTATTGATATTATGTCATTATTCTTTGACAGTGCCGGACTGGCCGTAGCGGGCACCGGGCGTTTTTTCGGTAGGCCAGAAGGGTGGTGGCCGGTTTTGCAGCAGTGCTGCAATATCGGCCCCCTGTACAAAAAGCTGCTGCAGTGTTTTCCACATGCACCCCGCCCCCCAGCGGCCGGTCCGACTCGGTTGCCAAGCCCGGATTGCGTTCCCAGTCCGGCCCTGTTCGGGGATCGAGGGTGGAGGAAATGAATATTGTGCTCATCCTGCATCAAACTTCCAGTCTTGTGATTAGGGTTGCCAGCTCACTATATTGATGTCCCACACTGTACAAAAATAAGCAGTCACCTAAAGCCTATTTCAGCACTTATCTGTGCATACTTGGAACAGAAAATATAAATTGAAAGCATTTTTAATTGTGTTCTAGGGCTGCCTGAATGATCCATGACTGATAATTTAAGGGAACAAAGAAAAGTCAAATTACAAATGAATACATACTATTTTGTTTATAACCCTTTCATTGTCAAGACGAGGCCTTTGCAGGCTCTTTAAAGAACAAATGGCTGGTATTTTTCTTTTGGCAACCCTACTTTATATTACTTTCCATGAAATGCTTTCTCAAACTACGGCAGTAAAAGTTAAATACAAATGTAAGGCATAGACAGAGTGGGGGCCCAGGGGGTACTGAAACCAGAAAAAATACTAAGCCTCGGTAACCAGTTTACAAAGGTATGTAAATATGCAAATGGTCTTTAAAGACCTGTGAAAAACTCAGACGTGCCTGAGATGAGACTCCAGACACTGCCCAGTCGAGCCCCCAGCAGCTTGGGCTGAGACACACACGTGGGGGGGAGGCTGAAGCCCTTTTAGCCCTATGGGCGTTGCGCGCCTGGCTCCCATGGGCCTATTGTCAGCAGCTCACTGTCCCTTTAACGTGCATGCTGTCCTCCCGGCCCACCCCTCCAATTGCCCACTGCCTGCTCCTTTAAATCCTGACTTACGTCCTGCTGCAAAGACTACCCACAAAACATACTGCACTGCCTTTTCAGCATTTTTAACACCAAGAGCTCTAAATGTCACAAATTAGAGACCTATTGTATTGCAAATGCTTGTTTCAACAGCAGCCTTCCTAGGCTCTTCCGCCTCCTCCCCCTCCGCCCCCCACTCCTAAGGTCCTACTGCGTCCTGGGCTCAAACTCAAGCTCTGCAGGAAGATTAACGCTTTCAGCAACAACTGCATTCTGGTACTGGTATGTCTGATTCCCTGGAATTAATTGGACTAAATTATAATACTACAACGGCCAGAGAAAAAAAAAGCCAACAGCAATAGCTCTAGCTCTTAAAAACAAGCATTTGCAATGCAATAGGTCTCGCATTCACACGATTTTGAGCTATTGGCATTGTAAATGACAATGCCTTCTATTTATGTTTTGGGTTTTAAAACATAAATACAAGGCATTGTTATTTCCAATACTAATAGCTTAAAAAATGCAATGAACCTCACCATCTATACCAACAGAAAGGGTGCTTTAGATATATCAGGTCAAAGAGCAAACACCCCGAATGGCGCAGATGAAAGCACCTCAGAATACTGAACGGACAGCAACTTCACCTGAAAGCAGACATCGTTTGTCACAAAATGAAGGGTCCCATGTACTGGCGGTATTTCATCTCAATGGAAGAAACAGGAGTTGTCAAAGCGCACAAACAGCAGCTGCTCTTCACACAGTTGTGCTGGTGCTTTTATTGGCAGCGCTGGCAGGGGCAATAGGAGGTGCAATCTGCAGTGGCCTCCTGACGAGGGCCCTGACACTTATTGTTTTTACAAATTAAGCACTGTGCACGCTGCGTGCACCGCGCCTACTCTATACAGAGTGAAGCGCTGTATGTACTGTAACCAGACCCGCAGTCCCCATTACAAGTACTGCACGTGCAGACGCCTGTGATGCAATAGCCCCGGTCACCTATGCGTTGAAACGCTGTGTGCATTGTAACCAGGCTGCAGTCTCTCACCACAAGAACTGCACGTGCAGAAGCGTATGACGCAATAGCACCGGTCACCTGTGCGTCGTAGCACTGTGTGCACTGTAACCAGGCCCACCATAAGTACTGCACGTGCAGACGCGTGAGCACGAGGTCGTGGTGCAGACCGAAGACGTAAGGCATCCTGACCTGCTGGCAGCTGGGCTCCAGGCACAGAGGAGACCACCACACAACGGCGGGATGATGTTGGTATGATAACTGGCGAAGCTTAATTGACACACAGAAAGTGATGGGGCGTCGATATTGAATATGACATACCAGTGGCTGCAGCGCTCAACTGAACTGACACATTAATTCATTAAACAAAACACAAATGCCAGTTTCAACAATACGTTTACTATTGTAAACTTCATTACAATATTTTCTGCTGATTGCTTACTGAATACTGCAACATTATGTTGCAAGCCAAAACAAACAATTCCACTTGGTGAATGTAAACTACTAAATAACTAAACTCTGCCACCTCAGGCACTGGTTTGAGACACTGGAAACACAGATGCTTTTAAAGTTGCTCACTAGGTACAGTCTCCACTGCCAAGGGAGAAACTCCTGTTAGCTTCTGGTGTGGAACCACAACCAAATGTCCATCCCCGAGAATACATTGCAACGTAATCGGCTTTGGCGTGCGGGCAGTGGAGACTCAAATCAACCTTTACTGACGGCATTACACAATGACAAAGGAACTGAAACGTGGGATGAACGTATTGGTCCTCTGAAATAGACCCACTTTAACTATGCATCAAGCAGGCTGAAGAAAAGGCGGGACTGCGTAGTCGCAACTCACAATGTACATGGTAAGGGGTTTAACTAGGCCTTCAGGGGGCGCGGCGCATTTAACAGACCTACATAAGCTACGTGGAAGTGGGAAATCCTTTAACCGGTTAAGTGCCTACAGTGGTACAGTCTAGACACCCAAACAATAAAGCATAGCGGCTGCACTGGCGAATGTGACATTTCAAATACGTTGCATGGGTCCACGCAATATTCAAGTTTGTGGTCATTACAGGGTATAGGGGGGCCTTTCACAGTAGTTCCAAGTACAATGAGCGTGGGGAAAGGGGGGGGAACAATGGACATCCTGCACAGAAGGGCAACGCTCACTCTTAGGCAGTGTGAGTGCACAAAAGCAATAGCTTCGGGGACACTGAGTTTACTCAACCGCCAATTCCATGTGGATTTAGCTGCACTGTCAGTATCAACACAACACCCTCCCGCGAGGACGGGTTTAAACACGTGGGTCAGAAGAAATCCTTGGCAACAAAGCGCCGCCTCGCCACAGAGTTGCAGAGAGGGAATCGGACGAGAGAGCAAACCAACAAGCGAGGAGCGCACCAGCTGGGCTAGCGGGCAGCTGCACACATGCAAAAGGCTTGAAGTAAAGGCGAGCGTTAGGCTGGCCAAGAACCATAAGGCGGGGGAAAAAAACTTGCGGTCTTCTGCACTGTGTAGTAAAAGGTTAAACTGCGCTGGGTTGATTAGCACGTCCTCTGGGTATTTTGATGGCCGCAGCTGCACCACAAATGATGCATTTATTTAGTAGTGTTAGCCCCAGCAGCAACGACCAAAGCGGTGTAGCTGATCACCCTTTTTAACGTCAGAATAACCATATGCACACAGGCAGCCATTCTGGCCCTAGACACTCAGCCTATAGAGCAATCAGTTATTTAAAGCCTCAATTCCCTCTCGCCCTCATCGTGGAGACTTTACTATTTGCTACTCCCCGGAACCCACAAAAACATCCTGGGAACATATGTACTCCCGTTATGAGGCGCTTACCCTCGGCCTTCCCCGGGCCGGCGTGGCCTCCCTCTCCTAGTCGCTGGAGAAGTCGTGGCTTTTGCTTTTGTTGCGCACCGTCAGGTGCTTGCGGTAGAGCTGCACATACACGTCCTTGCGCTGGTACCCGGCCGGCAGCGCCACGCTGTTGGCCAGCAGCTCACTCTTAAGCTTGTCTTTGGTCAGCACAGACGGGTCCTCCAGGAACTGGGGCATCCTGCACCAGCTCCCTGGTTCTTGCCTGGCTGGCCCGGATTAGTCCAGGAGCGGTTCGCTGTGCTCGAAGCTGCAGCGGGTTGAGGGGGCGGAGGCATCAGGCGACAAGCTAAGCCAGACAAATGGAGCCCGCTCTCACACTGTCGAGGAGAGTAAAGCTCACCCCGCAGCAAAGCGCGCTACAATTGGACGAAGGCGGTATCAAGCGAGGCGCTTATTGGCTGCCCCCTTCAAGACATCATAACCAGGCTCGGAGCTCTGTAACAGAAACCTTCAGTCGCACTAGCAAAACGGCAGGAAAATGCCCTGTTTGAATCGAGCGGGAGGGCGTGGGTGGAGCGGCCTGACTCCATCCTCAGCACTCCCCGCTTCATAGTGTCTGCTTATTATTGTGCTGCGCAATAGCATTAGAGCCCATACTATTTATGTAACGAGCAAATCCTCCCATTTATAATAGTCCTATCAGAAAGCTAGTGTATGTGGCATCCTAGAAATTACCACCATTCCAAGAGAAAAATACCGGCCGTTTCTTGTTTTAAGAGTAAAGCACTGCATTTTGGCGGCGCGCGCGGTAATAGCGATTGAAAACAAGACTTCGGAAACATGATCCGTCACTACACGCCTCCTTTAGATAAGAAATACCCTCACGACAGCCGTTAAGCAAACGATCCAGTCCGGATGGGCCGTCCCAAAAGGAGACAGGGCGGTAACAAAGAAGCCTCATTTTCAATCGGAGGCCACGGTTTAACATAAACGATGACGCCAGCCAATGAAAATAATGGGCGGGGCTTCAAGTCCCCTTTTGAAATCTCCTCTACCACAATATGTCTCGCAGGGCGAGCAGCGCATGCACGCTGCAACGCTAGGCGAGACCTAAAAAAAAATGCGAGACCTATTGCATTGCAAATGCTTGTTTTTACTTGTTGCACAACAGTTGAGCTGCTATGGAACATGGCATAAAGTAAATAAAAAGTGTTATGACACAGTTAAAGCTGGCCATGTTATAACACTTTTCTTTTTTACTGTAAGCCATGTTGTACAAGAGGTTAACTGCTGTCCACCACGTAAAAAAAATTGAGGAATGTTTCGTCATGTCTTTGCACATGTGTGTCCAGGCGTGAATATCTGTGTGCGAGTGTGCATTGTGTGTGTCTGTTCGCCTGGGTGTTTCTCTGAGAGAAGTACATTATCGTGAGACGCATTACAGTAACTAAAATGATATTTAAAGGCCATCATGTGTCAAAGTGCACCTGGAAGTCAGTTCTAGAGCATTGGGGCCTGAACATTAGCTCCAGTCCCACTCAGAGAGGCTTGGGAGGGGGGTACGAGGGCATGCATCGAGTGCCCACGAGCAGCGTACCGAAAAACACCAAAAGGCTGCTTCTTTCATTTGGACTTTCCATGCGCGCCCAGAAGCCATGTTGTAATTGCATCCACTTCAGTGAGATTTGGCAGGTTCTTGAGGATGTTGGAGGCCATCTCAGCTATTCGTCCTTAATGTGCTTCCTCCATCGTACCTTTAACTATACCCCAGACCCCTCCCCCATCCTTGCTTGTTAATTATGACTCAGCATATAACAAAATTCCTGTCCTCTGCACTTCACCTAATCACCCAGTGGCTGCACACATTTACTGTATGTTGGATGTCTCCCTCCCACGGATTGCTATTTTCCACTGCTTTTAGACATGCAGTAAAAATGCTGCGTTATTTGCACATTGCCATATCTGCACCGATCTTGAGTTGCTCTGTACACAGACACCACGGCATTCAGCACTGACTTCATGAGTCAGTCTGCTTTTGCCCAATGGTTACTGCTGAGACAAGGAGGATATACACTCGCGTCATACAGAGGCTGCAATAGGTGGGCCGGAGGCGGCGCGGAAGCGTGGCACTGCAGTGCACAGTTTGAAACAGCACAGCTTACAGCAGCATAATGAAGAGCTCGGTCTGCTGCCTCAGTTGAGCCTGCACTGCTGTGAGCGGCTGTAACCTAAGATTGATCACTGCTGGCGCCCTGCGCGTTATAACATCAACCGCAGCAGCATGAGCACTCTAATCATATTTTACTTCAAGGCGGTATGTAGTGATTATATTTTACAAGTGGCGGCATCGGTGGCTGAATCCACTTACAAGCGCGGGTGCGGAAACCAAGATGGGATATTGGAGAAACATGCAGCCTACATTCTACGGTTGGGTTTCGCAGGTTTGCATTACATATATTTACTACACGAGGAATATAGAGATGAAGCAGTATGCTTGCTATGGTACAATTTGTGCTCAGATGCATGGCCTGGGATTGAAACATGCACGTTCAGATTCCAAGTCCAGCAACATTTCCACTAAACCACATCCGCTATCTCTCCATCCGTTCCTCCTCGCTGGGAGGATATACTGCTGTGCTTGTTGGCAAAGGATTGAGCAATGAGCCTTTGATGTTCCATGAAGTTCCTTGCTGTGTTTTTTTTTGCCAGATTTGATGCTATTCTGTTATGTTGGTGACTGTGAATTTTCTAAGTGTTAAGCATAGAAAGTCCTGATTATATTAAGACATGAAGGCTAGTGTGTTGTTACTCATAGCTACTATGAGAGTAAAGTAAGAAAATAATGCATTATAAGAGCCTTCAGTCTTGACATAACATTGTCTCAGGTTACCTCAAAGCCCTTGGGGTGGCGGGCTTGATGAGACAGACAAGCACTGGCAATAGGTCTGGCTTTGAAAGAATTGTGTATGGTAATGTGAAGCATTACAAGCAAATAGCAAGGGAATGGATATGTATTTGTGTGGCAGTGAAGAACTGTAGAATATTATTGGTGTTAGGTTATGGTCAGGTGACAATTGCACTGTCAAGCAGACCTAAATTACCATGTAGGTTAATGCATCCATCCTGCCATCTGTGCTTCTGCCAGAGAAAACACCATAAATTATCTAGTTCACAGTGTCATGTGTGTGCCGCTGAAAGTTCAAGCTCAGGCAGCTGAATAAATAAACAAAATTATCACAACTGTATGGAAGGCAAGCATATTTTTTGTGGATGCACACAACTTCTGCCAATCAAAACGTACTCCTGACTCCCAACATGTGGGTGGAGCCAAAGCATTTCTCTACTGATGCTCACATTATTATCTGCCGACCTCTGCGCTATCTAGTCGCACAATAAAAAGGGGAGCCAGGAGAGGAGGGTCCAGACTAGAGGGAACGAAGAGGCTGCACCCCTTTCTTTACACAAACCGCGTCTAAAGAAAGGTGCGCGGCCGACATGAAAGTGAAAGCGCGGCATGGATGTCAACTTGACAAACAGGTGCTTTTTCTTGTCAAAGCCCCCATGCCGCCGTTTCACTTTAATGTCAGACATGCCCCTTTCTTTAGACGCAGCTTTTCTAAAGAAAGGGGCACGGCCTTCATGAATGTGAATGCGCCGCATGGGCGCTAGTAAAAACAAATATTTGCAGTGCAATAGGTCTCGCATTTGCGAGAGATTAAGCTATTGCATTGCCAATAGCTTATACTCTCATAAATTCAAGACCTATTGCATTGCAAATGCTTGTTTAATTAGCCGTGCTGCACTGCAACAGTGATGCTGCACAGCATGGCTAAAAACCATTGACAGGGCTGATGGGTCCCAAAGGCGAGATGTATTGGGTTTGCCAGAGCTGGTTATAAAATGCATCTCAACCAGTTAGTTGTCATTAGAACAACCTGGGGTTTCAAAGCAACCTCTTATATAAAGCCATCATGAAACCAATTAGGGTGATATGTCAAGAGTCTAGGGTCCAGAAATGTGACCTGGTCTTCAAAAAGAAATAAAACAAGGGGAGGAGCTGAGAATGGGAAAAATAGGAAGAACAGGTATTTAAGGAGGCGCACTCACCTAAAGAAGAGGAGGGTCACATGTAACATTAGGCCTCTTGGCTGCCATTTTTAAAGAACCTATTGAGTGCAGATTGTTAACATCTACAATATACTCACCACGGTGTGTAGCCTGTTAATGGAGTAATGGCTGCCTGCTTTGGGTCAATGTAGAAACTTCACTGAAATTCCTTCCCTCTGCATAAAGCAAAATATTTGGTTCTCCATGTCCCCAAGCAATGATTAATTTCTCCAACACACACCAAAGGCAACTTATTTGTTAGAGGCAGCGTGTGGGTTAAGTTAAAATTATGAAAATGTTCTGTCCAGAATGTAGCCAAAACAAATTAAAACACAAGCTTTTACTGCACTATAAGCTCCTTCTTTCTTCATTGTTGCTCTGATTGCCAAACCCACCTTCTCACTCTCTGGTGGGTTTCTTCTTATTGTGCAGCAGGTTCCCCGACAGCAATTGAATTCATCAGGGACTGTGGAGTTTTCCGAGACGACTGTAATAAGATTGAAAGTGTGAGTGCAGTAAGCATTAAACTAAGTTCTAACACTACCTGCTGCTCCCACGACAACTGTGAACCTCGGAAGCCCAGAGGTACATATCAGTATTTATACCATTTACAGTGTATATGTAAGATTAAATTGAAACTATTTATTTGAAACTTCTTTTAGTATTTCATACCGTAGAAGGCATTTTATATATGTGTTTGTTTCATAACCCATGTACTTATTATTTTTTAAGTGTTGTTGTCGAAATACCTATTCTGTATAATGCCTGGACTTATAGTGGGCTTTGGGTCATCCCAGCGCTTATCATTAGTTGGTTTTCTTGTCAGTCTCATTTGATTGCTTCTTATTCAACAGCTTTTTCTTCCTCTGATTCTGTTAGTCCCTCCCTTGAAGCATAGCTTCTTTAGCATCATTTTCACTGAATGACTTATATTCTTCTACATTTGATATAAAGGAACTGTTTCTTTCTTTTTCTTTCAGCGTTCCTTGGGAGTACATTTGTTTTCTTGCTCTCTCTCCTCTGTGTGCCCCTTCACCCTCACATCATTACCCCCATGCGCTTGCTCTGTTACCGCTTTCGTCCATTACTTCCCTTCACTTCTGAAATATCTCCCAAAGACAACCGCCATGGATGCACACACATCCACAGTGTCCACCTTTGAATGCATTTTGCTATATATTAGCAAATCCTGTTCAAAATGGCTGCTGTAGATGCTAATGCATTTATGGTGCCAATCTAAGGGGGGAAAAGCCCTGGCAAAGCCAGTAGGTTTCACATCTGAGACATTTTGGCTTTACAGATGCTGTTGTTTATTGCTGATGCTGTTAACCATTGGCAACAAACTTTCCTTTTTCTCCATGCTGTTTGACGTCAGCCAAAAAACAAATGGGTGCCACAGTCATGATGCATACATTTACATGATTGGTGAGACACACATACATTATCATGTTGGAGCTTGCTATTTTTTGGCTCTTTATTGCTTCTTGCCGATGTTGTACAGCATCAGCAACACAGATACTGGCTTTGCTAATGCTTGTTGATTACTGGAACCAGTGGCTTGATGGACCTTCACCGCCACCCTAGTTGTCATACAGTTTATTTAATCATCATACTACCTTTTTTTCAATTTGAAAAGATGACATATATGAATATTTTATGTTTTCCCTTAGCAGTTTAAAACAAAGATGCAGGTTTTGGCCGTGATTAAGTTAGCCAATATCAGTTGAAGCACTGGCAAGGTTGAAAACTCTCATGGCTAGTATCACTGGGAAACATCGAGGAACACCTGCGTCCAACATTCTTTTAGATCAGCAGGGGCTGAGTGGTGATGCTAATGTGACCTGCAAAGGCTGTCCCCATAACGCTTACCTTGGAGCCATGGAGTGGGATGCCAGCGCAGTATGCCCTGAACAGCTGAGGTAGCTCTGACCCAGTGAAGAGGCTGTGGGCCTGACAGAGAGGCCTAGTGGGATGAGCAGCATAGTACTCACTAGGCTCAACGATGTCTGTATGCAGCTGGTGATTCTGCTGCTGTAAGGTGCACTACAACAGCGCTGCTGGAAAGGAGGCGGCAGTTATGTGGAGACAATCACACATCCTGTACATTGCAGCCTCATGCATGTCCTACATCCAGATTACTACTTCTGCAGAGATTACCAGCGCATTTTTATTCAGCACCATTGTTGAGCCAGAGTCCAGCTACAGTACTTCATGAAAATGGCTGGAAACTGGGGCCTATGTGACATCTGTAGGAAAGTAGGATCTGCTTTCGTGGTTACCCCCACTTTTTTCCTGGTGTCGGTATGTTTTTGACTTAGTTTCATGGGTTCCTGCTAATCAGGACCCCAGCATCCATGCTCTCTCTCCTAAATGGCCTCTGGTAAGTACGTTGGTACCTCCACAGTTGGCTACTGGTGTACCCTTATAAGTCCCTAGTACATGGTACTGAGGTACCTAGGGCCTAGGTACACCAGGAGTCTCCCATGGGCTGCAGCATGTATTGTGCCACCCCGGGCACTTAAAACCTATAAGTCACCCCTATGGCAGGCTCTTCAGTCTTGAGGGCAGGGTGCTTGGTTATAAGTGTGAGGATGCTCTTGCATGAGCAGAACACCCCTACAAACCCCAGAGTCGATTCTCCAGGCTTTTTAAGAGTGGCAGCCATTTTAAGCTATATAGTGGGCAATCAGTTATTACGAGATGTCTAGTTATATAATGGCTGCACCGAACCTAGTCATGTTTGGCATGAAACATGTTGGAATCATACCTCAACACTAATTCCCGTGCTGGAAGTATGATCTCATGGACAAGGGGGCTCCTCATGGGACCTCCCTGTACTCCCAGTAACAACCTTTCAGTTCTGCCAGCAAGCTAGTGCTGCTGCCGATCACATACACGATTCTGCCCTCCTGATGCTGAACTGAGCTTAATCAGGGGAAGGTACAACAATAGGATTCCTTTCACAGGGAGGTGTGACCACTTCCCAGACAGCACTTAGTGTATTAGGCTGGGGTGAGGGCGCTTTCCAGCGCCACCAGACTGCTTTGAAGGGCACGTTTGGTGCCCTCCTTGCATACTCGGGTTTGAGCCAGTTCAGTAACCCCTAGTTCCCCCTCTGGCGCAAAACTGGACAAAGGACAGAGTAGGATCCAACCGTCTGTCCAGCTCCTCCTCTGGGAGGGGCCCTGAGTCTTTCCAACCCTTTTCCTAGGGTACTTAAGGGCTCCCCTGTGGGTGGGTCCTTAGATTCGTCGTGGAACACTCTTCGACCGTCTGGACACTTGGACTTTGTTGGACTTCGACTGGATCCAAGACTGCATCTAGGAAGACTCCTGCTGCTCCTGGTCTCACTGTTCAAGTCTTCTGCATCGTCTGTGTCTGTGCTTCGTACAGGTTCTCCAGAAGGCCTGTGGACATCAAGGACATCCTAAGTAATCTCCCTTTGATTGTAGGAGTCAATCCCCTGCTGTCAGGTTCCACCTTCCAGAATCCTCGGGATTGTGCTGATATTGTGCTGATGCTCAAAAGGGGTCCACCTCTCGACTGCCCCAAGTCCGGAATATGAATACACACGGACTAGTGGGATAGTGAAGCGAGGGAAGGAAAGGGTAGGAACAGCGGGGAGCGAGACCTGTGGACGACACAGTAAAGACACCGTAAATACCCAGTTCGCTTAACAGTTGATACAGACAGGTGAAACACTAATATATACAACTGTTGAAACTATAATAACACACTACCTGTAAATAAAATGAAAGAGGGAGCTCTACCAGAAGAGAGAAGAGGGTGGTTGCAGACTTCCAGCACGAAACTAGTAAGAAGAGAAAATAACCCATGAGATTCGTGCACGTGCCACAAGAAACCTAGTCACAGGGGTAACAGAGTATGAGACTATACACCACCTACCCAGGTTACGTGTGGAATAGCCCCGAATGCAAGGCAGGATCTTCCTGATGCCCTCTATTCTCTCTCCTAGGAAATGGTAAATAAAGAACAGACCATGCGTAAAACAAGGACATAGTACACTTGATGCCTGCACTATACCTAAAAGGAACTGACTTTGGAATGTTCAGCTTCACAATGCCAAAGAACGTTGTGCATTCATATACATGCATGAGAACTTGCACAGTCCAGAAATCCTCAGTTAAAGACCAGCAACTTGCCTGGCCGATCCAATATCACTGAGGAACTAAGTCACCAAAAGATTCACTCCCTAAATGAGACCCCGGCCGCACGCCGGTCTCGCCAACAGGGAATAATAATGGAGTAGCGCTACTAGCTACACAAATGCTCCTCTGCAAGAGACCGCTAACTTTGTGGTCCGGCCAACAGAGGAACAAAGAGCACGCCCGATGGCCAAGCCGTAATCAAAGAACAGTGAAGTCACCAGCTGCCCTGTGCGCTCCTCTGCAAGAAACAGCCGTGAACGCTGTCTCGCCAACAGAGGAACCGGGGCACGAGCAATAAATCTGGCCGTTAAGTATGAGCAACCGGAATGCCCAAAAGTACAAATACAGAGGTGCAAAGTGCACCCTTACCGCCTCTGAGAATCAGGAACGTGACACTGCATCCATGGGAGAGACCCCAGAATAATCGGCAGCGTCCGGATCGCCTGGCTTCTCTATATCCGCTTCCTGCTATGCACCCGAGTCACGTGGAGCGTGCTCTCGCTATGGACGCTGGGAAGCGTAGTTCGTTATGGCGGGTACGTCCTGGTTCTCTTGTTTTGCGGTCAGTCAGTGCCCAAACGGCCGCTGGATCCTGACACCTGCATCTGTCTTCTGTGCAATTTTGAGGACAGTATCCCTCGTCGGAACCGCTGGAACCAAACCCCTGTGCACTATGTCGACTTGCCTTTGCCAAGGCTTGCTGGCTCTGCACTCCAGAGATCTTCGGTCTACAAGGAGCTCCAGCCTCCAGCACCTTATCCCTCGAAGGTCAGCATCCTCACTGCATCCTCTGCAGTGTGGGACTCCGTCTTTTGTGAGCTGCCTGAGGTCCTCTTGCGACTCCCGTGACTTTGGCCTGTGGGTCCTCTCAAGGATCTTCCTTTGCTTTAGTGGGCTCCTCAGTTTTCTCAGGGCCGGCTCTGACTCTCCTGCACTTTGTGCGTCCCTTGGACCTTGCTGGTCCCAACGTTTACATCTTTTCACTTTCCACACCAGTTGTGGCTACCAAGGCTTGTTGGTGCTCCCGCCAGGCACCAACCACCTAGACACCGACATCCAACGTGAGAGAGCTCGTTTCGCGGCTCTTGGTCATCCTCAGCGTTGCCTGGTCCTTACAGCTGCAGCGACAAGGCCACCATCTTCATTCCTGAACCTCTCAACATCGGTGAGCATGGGCATTGTGCTTCCATGCCTCCTGGTGACCTCTGAGTGGCATAGACTCTGTCCCCAGTGCTCACAGGTTCTCCTCTTAAAGAATCCACCCTTGAATTCCACGGGAGTCCTTTACAGGATCTCCAGAGGCATCTTCCTCGAAGTCTCACATTGTTGTCTACTACGGGTTCCGACGTCACTTCAACCCTTGTGCAGGTAACCTGGTTCCTGGGGCATCCACGAGTGGCATGGCTCCTGAACCTTCTGTCTTCCAAAAGGTTTCTTCTGGGTCCTCCGGGAAGGGTCCTTCTTCTTTAAACTGCAACCACGACTTCTCCATTGACCTCCATTGGGCACACAGCTATGTTTCCACTCTGCACACAGCCTCCGTGGGGTTCCTGGGTACTTACCATGGGTGGTTCCTTGTGTTCCCAGCTCCTCTTAAGTCTAATGGTCCGAATCCCGTTCTCCTTTGCAGCTTGCATTCCACTTTCTTAGTTTATGGTTTGCTCTCCCCCTGGAGACCCGTGTATATTTATGCTACTTGCCTGATTATTTTGTAGTATTCTTGTGTGTATTGTTGATATCTCTGGGGAGGAGATATATCAATGAGTTAGTGATTGTGTTGTGTAATATATAGGCTAATTTTTATAAAACACTGTGTGGTTCTGTTTTATCTAATCTACATTGTCGATTAAATGTGGTAAAACAAGCTGCTTTGCACTCCTTCAAAATAAGCCTGAAGGCTGCTCTCCACAGCTGCCACTTTGAGAGCTTTCTATGGTTATCACAGCCCACTAAAATCACCACATGGGTTGCCTGGATTAGTGCAAAGTGCATCACTCCTGAGAGTGTGCACTATATACTAAGCCAGCCTCCTACAACAACCTATTAGTACTTGTGTTATACTGTTCCATCATCTACTGTATTATCCCTTTGTCCAATTCTGTAGTGACTCTGTCTCAGCACAACACAGTTAGTTTTTGCTAGTGTGCTGCGGTATGATGAAACAATTAGCCAAAGGCCTCTTAAAGACAAAGCTGGTTACTCAGTACAGTTGTGGCTGATGCCATTTGACCAGGAGAGAGATTTTTGAACCATTTTTTGGATTCTCTTATTTCTCCAGCATTAGATCTTACATAGATTCACATGCTTGAATCATTCCCTGCCTTCGAAGTGGGAGTCCTATAGTACCATTATAAAGCAGTGTGTATTGCTATCATAGGGTATAATGGCAATGAAAAAACACTTTGATAGCCTTTCTATATCCTTTTTAAAAAAAGGACCAAACTTCAAACCTTAACCAATTAGGCAATAGCACCCTCTAGCACACTCCCAAGTGAGGCTGAGTCTCTCAGGTTTTCACCGCACGTCATGTGTGAAGGGAGTCTCCCTAGGCTCTGCTCAGTTTTCTTCATCAAATTCTTGAGCTACTACTGCCACCGATACAATGTCTGAAATATCGAATAAAGGCTTTTCAGACCCTTGAAAACCTGCCGAAAGAAAACATTACTTGTAGATGACCCACATAAGGACTATCTCTACAGCCTCTACCTACAACAAAAGGTAGAGCAGTGTAAAATTTGCTGCACTTTTTTCTCCAAAACCTTGAAGGACAGGCAGGGGAGGCTTCTTCTGTGGTTTCAAAAAGCCAAAACTCAGAACTCAACATCTTCCGAGGAGGACAGTGATACCTCTACAAAGTCTCACAAAAGATCAACATCCCATGACCAAGAGACCTCTGAGGAAAGCAGAAAGGCCCTAAAAATGTACCACTAGGCCAAAGAATCTCTGAAAAAAGTAGAAAAAGAAACAAATCTCCTCAGAAGCTGCCTCATCTGAGCCAAGTACACCATCTACCAGGACTGGGTATTGCCCGCATACATTTTCAGAATCGTTGACGACGAGGCACAAAACTAATCTTGGAGCCCTATCAACGGCACCATCACGGTTGACAGCAATATTCGACAATGATGACGGTTACTAACGTCTCGTCGACGAGATCGTCAATGGCGAAGACGACGCCATCCATCGACGCACCAATCCCGTTGATGAAAATGTCATCATCGACAAAGACTCCTGTAGGAAAGTAGGATCTGCTTCTATGGTTACCCCCACTTTTTGCCTGGTGCTAAGATGTTTTGGCTAGTCTGACTGGGATCCTTCTAATCAGGACCCCAGTCTATCAGCTTTCTCCCTAATGTGTTATGTTCAGTACTTAGGTACACCCCAGATTGAATACTGGGGTACCCTTAAGTCCCTAGTATATGGTACCCATGTGCCCAGGGCATAGGTACCCCAGAGGTCTCCCATGGGCTGAAGCATGTATTATACCACCCATGAGAGACCATTCAAAATGGAACTACAAGCCTGCCATTGCAGCCTGTGTAGGTTGGTAATTGCACCACTTAGTAAAGATATAGGTTTCCTATATCTAGGGTCACTGCACTTAAAACCTATACGTCACCCCTATAGCAGGCCTTTGCAATCCTGAAGGCAGGGTGCTTGGTTCTAAGTGAGAGGGTGCCCCTGCATGAGCAGGACACCCCTGCAGCCTACGGAGTCCATTCTCCCGGGTTGACAGTGAAGCAGCCACATACAATATAGAGGGGCACCACATTATTACTCGATGACCAACTTGAAACTGGCTGCAACGAATCCTATTATGTTTGGTATCAAACATGTTTGAATCATACCCCCACACCGTAAACAGTGTGGGAGGCATGATTCCAAGCACTGGAAGAGCCCTCCGTTAGGCTCTCAATGTTCCAGGTACCAGCCTTCTTGACCCGGACAGCACAAAATGGTAGCTGCCGACCAGAGACACAATTCTGCCCTCCTGCTGAGCCAAGCTCGAGCAGAGGAAGGCAGAACAATAGGCATCCTGTCACAGGGAGGTGTGACCACCTCCCAGAAAGGATTTAGTGTATTGGGGTGGGGTGTGTGCGCGCTTGCCAGCGCCACTCAGTCTGCATGAGGGGCACATTTGGTGTCCCTGTGCATAGTCCAGTTCAAACCAGTCCTGGGAGCCGTTGGCTCCAGCTCTGGTGCGAAACTGGACAAAGGACATGGGAGTAACCTCCCCCTGTCCAGACCCTCCCCTGGGAGGGTCCCCTGAATCTTCCCAACGCTTTTTCTACAGTACCTAAGGGCTTACCTGGGTGTAGGTCCCTAGGTTCGTCGTGAAATAAGATTCAGATCAGACACCACTTTTTCTACCATCTGGGCACTCTGGACTTCGCTGGACCTTATTTGGGCCTGACTTCGTCTCCCTTCCAGTCTGCTGCATCGTCTGTGCCTGTGCATTATGCAGGAACCTTCCAAGGCCTGTGAAGCATCAAAGACACTTGAAGGAATCTCCCTTGGAGTGAAGAAGTCACTCCCATGCTTTCGCAGGCACCTCAACTAAGTCGACCGGTCTGCTGATCCTGAGCTCCTCCGGACTCCGTAAGGTTCTGCAGCACAGGTGGTGGTTTTCCACAGCTCCAGAGGCCTGCCCTGCCCTCTCACCAAGTTTGAGGCCAGTATCCCTTGTGAGGGTTGCAATAACCGAACCCCTGTGCACCGCGTCAACTTGCAGTTGCAAAGGCTTGTTGGCTTTCTTCCCAGAAGATCTTCGGGCTCCAAGTAGCCCCAACCTCGAGCACCTCCAGTGACCAGAATCTTCAGCCACAACGCATCGTGTGCATCGTGGCCTGCATCGTGGTGAGCTGCTTGAGGTGCTCTCGTGACTCCAGTGCCTCCGGTCTATGGGTCCACTTGAGGGTCACACTTGTTTCTTTTGGGCTCCTCGGATTGCTCGGGCCTGTCCTGACTCCCCTGCTTTTGGTGAGTCCCCTGGACCTTGCTGGTACCGACGTTGCTCTTTCTTCACTTCCTGTGTTGGTTGCATTTGCCAAGGCTTGTTGGCGCTCACGCCGGACACCGACCCCTCAGCACTCGATATCCTTCGTGGGTCGGCTTGTGCACGGCTCCTGGTCCTCCTCAGCGTCGCCTGGTCCTCACAGCTGCAGAGTCAAGGTCATCGTCACCCATCCTGCAACACCCGACATCGGAGGCAGTTGTCTTCCAAGTCTCCTGGTCACTCCTGAGTGACATAGACCCTGTCCTCCCTGCTTGCAGGTACCTCTCATCTAGAATCTACCTTCGGATTTCACCGGACACTTCTTCCTTCTGCAACAGCAGCACTTTCCTGAAGTCCTCCATTGGGTTCGACTGCGGTTTCCTACACCACTTCACACGTATGCACCGGCTTCCCTGGTGTAGGTAACGTGGGTACTAGGGTATCCACGGGTGGGGTGGCTCTCCAACCTTCTGTCTTCCACGTGGTTTCTTCAGGGACCACTGGGAAGGGTCCTTAACCCCTTGACCACGATCGGAATTCCGCTCGTGTGCTGGACATTCCGATCGCGGGTGGGGTCGTGAAGAGCTGAGCTCGTCATGCGCACAGCGCTACCGCGCAGCATGACGAGCTGAGCTCGTCATGAGCACGGAAGGGGTTAATCTTTAAAAATCCAACCGCAACTTACAAGTAGACTTGTACAGAGCACGCGGTCGTGTGTCCACACTGCACACGCTCTCCCTGGGGTCCCTATCTACTCACCTTGGGTGGTTCCTTGGGTCCCCAGCACTTTTACGTCCTCTTGACCCTGTTTTGATCCGAGTCGTGGTTCTTATACCACTTTCTTAGTATATGGTTTGGTCCCCCCCGGAGTGCACTGTGTATTTCGTGCTATTTACTGTGTTTCTTTGCTAAAGTATTGTGTGCATTGTGTTTATCTCCGTGTAGGAGATATTGGAACGTATTAGAGAGTATTATATAATACATACATATTTTTATAAATACTTGGTGTGGTTCTCTTCACTTAATCTAAACTATAAGATTGCATTCTGGTAAAACAAGCTGCTTTACACTCCTTGTGGACTAAGCCTGAAGGCTGCTCTCCACAGCTACCACTTTCTAAGCTTTCTAAGGTTGTCTAAGACCTCTTAAATCACCATAAGGGTTGTCTGGACTGGTGCAAGGTGCCCACTTACATAAATGGACATCATATACCAGGCCATCTTCTCACATTGGTGTGCAGCGGTTGGGATTCAAGTTTGCATTGTTTTACCAGATAAATATTTGTGTTGATTAATTGAAAAACCATCACTAATACTAGGCACATATAATATAAGCTTAGAATAGTAAGTTCTACTGAACTTAGGGTTGGTTAAGTCAAGGGTCTAGCACACCCTTTCTCCAACCTCAGAGTTTAGTTCCCACTAGGTTAGGTAGGTGCAACACCACACCACACTTAGTTTGTCTTCCAAAGGAGATGCCAGATGCTCTTTGACTACTAGATACAGTGAACTTTCGTTCCAAGAACTGAAAGCACTGTGTGCCTCTAGAAAGATGAAGACAGGGAAAGGAGCCAACACTCATCGCCTCCTAGAGGTGTTACTGTTAGATGACCTCAGGAAAACCAGTGGGTCAGATGAACAGGAAAGAGTGGGTGGGGCAGGGAATGAAGATAGGACAGGAGGGGAGCCCCTCTTTGACCTAGAATCTAACCCTGACCAGGTGGAGCCTGAGGACTCCCACCTGGACCATTCAGACCTCCCAGAGGAGACCACAGGTGGCCTAGAGGATGCCCCCTTTGATCCTCCTGGGAAGGCGCAGAGTAGACCAAGGAGGTCTAGGTCCTCCTCTGCAGAATCCAAAGCCTCAGGACATTCAGTAGGAACCTCCATTTCTAGTAAGAGGAGGCACTCTTTGGATAGGGAGTACCAACTTCTTGAGCTTGAGAAAGCTAGCCTTAGGCTCAGGCAAGAGAAGTTGGCCCATTGACAGAGAGTCCCTAGAAGTCCAGAAAGCTAGGAAAATATTGGGACTGATTCCCACGGTGGCAGGAAAAGTGTCCCTAGAGTTAAGGAACATTCCTTTAACATAGGAACCTGAACAAGATTGTCTCTCCCTACCATGTTGGGGATGACATCCAACAATGGATAACTGTTTTAGAGAGGGCCTGTAAAGTTCAGAGGGTCCCTCTAGAGCAGTGGGCAGCTATCTTGTGGCTCACCTTTGCTGACAAAGGTAGAGCTAAGCTCCTCACTGTTAGAGAAGAGGATGCTGACAATTACACAGTTTTGAAAAGTGCTCTCATTGATGGGTTTGGCTGAACCACTGAGCAATACAGGATTAAGTTCAGAGACAGCCAGAAAGCACAGACCCAGGACTGGGTAGACTTTGTGGATAGTGCTATTAAGGCTCTGGAAGGTTGGTTGCTTGGCAGCAAAGTGCATGACTACCAAGGATTGTATAATTTGATTATGAGGGAGCAGATCCTCAATAATTGTCAGAACCAGCTGTTGCATCAGTACCTGGTGGACTCAGGTCTGACTTCTCCCCAAGAATTGGGAAAGAAGGCAGATAATTGGGTCAGAACCAGGATGAAGCAGAAAAACCAGAATAATAGTGGTGACCAGAAGAAGCAAGATTCTTCTAAAACTCAAGATAAGGGTGGGGACAAGGGCAAAGAAAGAGTCTTTGCAAGGGCCCCAAAAACCTGCATCTGGGGGGAGTCTCAATCATCTAAGAACGGCAAAAAGAAACCTTGGTGCTATCTCTGTAAACAGAAGACCAATTGGACAAGGGATGCTGATTGTCCAAAGGCCAAGGAAACTACTACTACCACTGCCCCTAAGGCAACTGCACCCTCTAGGTCCAGTACAAGTGGTAGTACAGTGACCAAGGGATTAGCAGGGTTAACCTTGAATTCTGAGGTGGGTTCTGACTGAGTCAGAGCTCCAGCTCAGGCTGTTTTAGTCTGTGATGGTGGCATAGCTCTTGCCACCTTACTTGTCAGTCCCAGTAACCTGGGCAAGTACAGACAACAGCCTTTGATTATTGGAAAAGAGGCTATGGCCTACAGGGATACAGGGGCCAGTGTCACTATGGTGTCAGAGAAACTTGTATCTCCTGACCAAATCATACATGGACAAATGTACCAAATGACCATTACTAACAATGTCAGGACTGACCATTCCTTGACAGTTGTTAATTTCAGCTGGGGAGGGGTAACTGGACCTAAAAAGGTTGTGGTATTTTTAGACCTATTTGTAGATTGCTTGTTGGGGAATAATTTGGAAACTTTAGCCTGGGCTGAGGTAGACTTCAGGACTCATGCAGAAATGTTGGGCATCTCTGCAAGTGTGTTTGCTGTGACCAGGTCACAAGCCAAACAGCTTTCCACTGAACAGGCCCTGGATCCTGGAACAATGGACCAGGTGCCTTCCAAGAGAAGGAGCAGGAAGGGTAAGGCTGTGCCTTCCCCCCAGACTCAGAGTGAGGACCAGTCTCTTGAGGGAGCTGATCTGAGCCTCTGTGAACTTGAACCTGATCAGGTTGAGTTCTTGGGTGCCGGGGGCATTCCAGAGGAGATAGTTTGGAGCAGCAGACCTGCCCCTCTCTTGAACCCCTCAGAGAGCAAGCTGCTACTGAGGCTGCTGGGAACGTCAGTGGGTCACATAGGATCTACTGGGATGAAGGACTTCTGTACTTAGAGGGTAGAGACCCTAACCCTGGTGCCACCAGGAGGTTGGTTATACACCAGAGGTTTAGAGGCTTCCTGCTCACCCTTGCATATGATAGTCCCCTAGCAGGACACATAGGGCAAAGCAAGACTTGGGACAGGCGTGTCCCTCACTTTTACTGGCCCCATATGTCTGAAGACACTAAGGAGTTTTGTCGCTCCTGTACCACCTGCCAAGCCGGTGGCAAGTCAGGTGGCATCACAAAGGCCACCTTAATTCCACTTCCAGTGGTTGGGGTTCCCTTTGAGAGGGTTGGGGTTGATATTATTGGTCCCATGAACCCTCCAACTGCATCTGGTCACAGTTATATTCTAGTGGTGGTGGACCATGTAACTAGATACCCAGAAGCTATCCCCCTTAGGACCACTACAGCTCCTGTGGTGGCAAGGGCCCTCTTAGGAATTTTTTCCAGAGTGGGCTTCCCTAAGGAGGTCTTAACTGACAGAGGTACAAACTTCATGTCCAGTTATATAACTGCAATGTGGAAAGAGTGTGGAGTGAATTACAAATTCACCACACCCTACCATCCTCAATGCAGTGGGTTAGTTGAAAGATTCACAGAATCCTAAAGGGTATGATCATGGGCCTCCCAGAAAAGCTTAGGCGAAAATGGGATGTCCTTCTGCTCTGCCTTCTCTTTGCCTACAGAGAGGTCCCTCAGAAGGGAGTTGGCTACATCCCTTTTGAACTTCTGTTTGGGCATCCAGTTAGGGGTCCCTTGTGTCTGGTGAAGGAGGAATGGGAATTACCTCTCAAACCTCCCAAACAGGACATAGTGGACTATGTACTTGGTCTGCACTCCCGCATGGCTGAGTACATGAAGAAGGCAAGTAAAAACCTGGAGGCTAGCCAAGAACTCCAAAAAGCTTGGCATGACCAAAAGGATGTCCTGTTTATCAGCCAGGCCAGAAGGTGTTGGTGTTGGCGCCTGTGGCCCCAGCAGCTCTCCAAGACAAATGGAGTGGACCCCACACCTTACTTGAACAAAAGGGCGAGGTCACCTATTTGGTGGACCTTGGCACCACCAGAAGTCCCCATAGGGTACTTCATGTGAACAGGCTAAAACCTTTTGTTGACATGGTTGACATGGGCTTGCTCATGGCAACTGATGAGGGACAGGGGGAAGAGAGTGACCCTCTCCCTGATCTCTTAACCCTGATGATGGGTCAGTTGATGGAGTAGCCTTGGCAGGCAGCCTCAATGATCAGCAATAGATGTATTGCAGGAAGGTCCTCAAACAATTCAGGCATATGTTTTCTCTGACTCTTAGTGAAGCCACCTCGTGTACCCATGAAGTGGACACAGGTGAGAGTCTACCTGTTAAGAACAAAATCTACAGGCAGCCTGACCATGTCAGAGATTGCATCAGGACAGAGGTCCAAAAGATGTTGGAGTTGGGAGTAATTGAGCCCTCAGATAGCCCTTGGGGCTAGCCCAGTAGTCCTTGTACCTAATCCTCACACCAAGGGTGGAAAACGAGAGATGATGTTTTGTGTAGACTACAGGGGACTCAATGCAGTCACTAGGACTGATGCTCACCCACTTCCTAGGGCAGATGAGCTTATTGACACTTTGGGCTCAGCCAAGTTTTAAGTACATTTGACCTTACTGCTGGCTTTTGGCAAATCAGACTAGCTGAGGATGCCGAACCAAAAATAGCATTCTCAACCCCTAGTAGGCATTATCAATTTATTGTAATGCCGTTTGGCTTGAAGAATGCACCTGCCACATTCCAAAGGTTGGTGAATAAAGTTCTCACAGGCCTGGAAGCCTATAGTGCAGCATATCTAGATTATATAGCTATCTTTAGCTCCACCTGGGAGGATCACCTGGTCCACCTAAAGAATGTTTTGGAGGCTCTGCAGAAAGCAGGCCACACTATCAAGGCTACCAAGTGCCAGATAGGGCAGAGTAAGGTTGTGTACTTCGGCCACCTGGTAGGTGGATGCCAAGTTCAACCACTACAGAGCAAAATCCAGACCATTATGGAATGGGTTGCTCCAACTACCCAGACTCAGGTTAGAGCTTTCTTGGTCCTGACTGGGTATTACAGACGATTTGTTAGTGACTCCCTTGAATGATCTTACATCTAAGAAAATGCCCAAGAAAGTTCAGTGGACAGTTAGCTGTCAGAAGGCATTTGATGACCTTAACAGGCAATGTGCACTGCTCCCATTCTGCAAACTCCTGACTACTCTAAAACATTAATTGTCCAAACAGATGCATCTGAGTTGGGGGTAGGGGCTGTGTTGTCACAACTCAATGCAGAGGGCCAGGATCAACCAGTAGCTTTTATCCGCAGAAGGTTGACCCCCAGAGAGAAACGTTGGTCAGCTATAGAGGGGGAGGCCTTTGCTGTGGTCTGGGCCCTTAAGAAGTTGAGGCCATACCTGTTTGGCACTCACTTCATTGTTCAGACAGATCATAAGCCCCTATTATGGCTTAAACAGGTGAAGGGTAAAAACCCCAAACTTTTGAGGTGGTCCATTTCCCTACAGGGGGATGGACTATACATTGGAGCATGGACCTGTGAGTAACCATGCCAATGCGGATGGACTCTCCAGATATTTCCACTTAGAAAATGAAGACTCAACTGGGGAAGGTTAGTCTCATCGCCTTACGTTTGGGGGGGGAGGGTTGTGTAGGAAAGTAGGATCTGCTTCTATGGTTACCCCCACTTTTTGCCTGGTGCTAAGCTGCATTTGACTAGTCTGACTGGGATCCTGCTAATCAGGACCCCAGTCTATCAGCTTTCTCCCTAACGTGTTATGTTCAGTACTTAGGTACACCCCAGATTAAATACTGGGGTACCCTTATAAGTCCCTAGTATATGGTACCCATGTACCCAGGGCATAGGTACCCCAGAGGTCTCCCATGGGCTGAAGCATGTATTATGCCACCCATGAGAGACCATTCGAAATGGAATTACAGGCCTGCCATTGCAGCCTGTGTAGGTTGGTGCTTGCACCACTTACTAAATATATAGGTTTCCTATATCTAGGGTCTCTGCACTTAAAACCTATAAGTCACCCCTATAGCAGGCCTTTGCAATCCTGAAGGGAGTGTGCTTGGTTCTAAGTGAGGGTGCCCCTGCATGAGCAGGACATCCCTGCAGCCTTCGGAGTCCATTCTCCCGGGTTGTCAGTGAAGCAGCCATATACAATATAGAGGGGCACAGCGTAATTACTCGATGACCATCTCGAAACTGGCTGCAACGAAACCTATCATGTTTGGTATCAAACAGGTTGGAATCATATCTTGGTATGATTCCAAGCACTGGAAGAGCCCTCCGTTAGGCTCTCAGTGTTCCCAGTATCAGCCTTCTTGACCCGCACAAAATGGTTGCTGCCGACCAGAGACACGATTCTGCCCTCCTGCTGCTGAGCCAAGCTCGAGCAGAGGAAGGCAGAACAATAGGCATCCTGTCACAGGGAGGTGTAACCACCTCCCAGGAAGGATTTAGTGTATTGAGGTGGTGTGGGTGCGCTTGCCAGCGCCACTGAGTCTGCATGAGGGGCACATTTGGTGTCCCTGTGCATAGTCCAGTTCAAACCAGTCCTGGGAGCCGTTGGCTCCCGCTCTGACGCGAATCTAGACAGAGGACATGGGAGTAACCTCCCCCCTGTCCAGACCCTCCCCTGGGAGGGTCCCCTGAATCTTCCCAACCCTTTTCCTAGGGTACTTAAGGGCTTACCTGGGTGTAGGTCCCTAGATTCGTCGTGGGATAAGATTCAGATCAGACACCACTTCCTCTACAGTCTCGGCACTCTGGACTTCGCTGGACCTTGTTTGGGCCTGACTTCATCTCCCTTCCAGTCTGCTGCATCGTCTGTGCCTGTGCATCAAACAGGAACCTTCCAAGGACTGTGAAGCATCAAAGACACTTGAAGGAATCTCCCTTGGAGTGAAGGAGCCACTCCTGCATACTCAGGCACCACAACTAAGTCGACTGGTCTGATGATCCTGAGCTCCTCCGGACTCCGTAAGGTTCTGCACAGGTGGTTTTCCACAGCTCCAGAGGCCTGCCCTGCACTCTCACCAAGTTTGAGGCCAGTATCCTTTGTGAGGGTTGCAATAACCGAACCCCTGTGCACTGTGTCAACTTGCAGTTGCAAAGGCTTGTTGGCTTCCTTCCAAGAAGCTCTTCGGGCTCCAAGTAGCCCCAACCTCGAACACCTCCAGTGACCAGAATCTTCAGCCACACCGTGGCCTGCATCTTTTGGTGAGTTGCTTGAGGTCCTCTCGCGACTCCAGTGCCTCCAGCCTGTGGGTCAACTTGAGGGTCACACTTGTTTCTTTTGGGCTCACCTGATTGCTCGGGCCTGTGCTGACTCCCCTGCTTTTGGTGAGTCCCCTGGACCTCGCTGGTCTCGACGTTGCTCCTTCACTTCCTGCGGTGGTTGCATTTGCCAAGGCTTGTTGGTGCTCCCGCCGGACACCGACCCTCTCAGCACTCGACATCCTTCGTGGGACAGCTCGTGCACGGCTCCTGGTCCTCCTCAGCGTCGCCTGGTCCTCACAGCTGCAGAGTCACGGTCATCGTCACCCATCCTGCAACACCCGACATTGAAGGGCATTTGTCTTCCAAGTCTCCTGGTCTCTCCTGAGTGACATAGACCCTGTCCCTTCTGCTTGCAGGTACCTCTCATTTAGAATCCACCTTCGGATTCCACCGGACACTTCTTCCTTCTGCAACAGCGGCACTTTCCTGAAGTCCTCCATTGGGTTTGATGGCGGTTTCCGACACCACTTCACACGTATGCACCTGGCTTCCCTGGTGTAGGTAGCGTGGGTACTAGGGTATCCACGTTTGGGGTGGCTCTCCAACCTTCTGTCTTCCACAGGGTTTCTTCAGGGTCCACTGGGAAGGGTCCTTAATCTTTAAAAATCCAACCGCGACTTACACGTAGACTTGTACGGAGCACGCGGTCGTGTTTCCACACTACACACGCTCTCTGTGGAGTCCCTCTCTACTCACCTTGGGTGGTTCCTTGGGTCCCCAGCACTTCTACGTCCTCTTGACCCTGTTTTGATCCGAGTCGTGGTTCTTATACCACTTTGTTAGTATATGGTTTGGTCCCCCCCTGGGGTCCACTGTGTATTTTGTGCTATTTACTGTGTTTCTTTGCTAAATTATTGTGTGGATTGTGTTTATCTCCGTGTAGGAGATATTGGAACGTATTAGAGAGTATTATATAATACATACATATTTTTATAAATACTTGGTGTGGCTCTTTTCACTTAGTCTATACTATAAGATTGCATTCTGGTAAAACAAGCTGCTTTACACTCCTTCTGGAATAAGCCTGAAGGCTGCTCTCCACAGCTACCACTTAGAGAGCTTTCTAAGGTTGTCTAAGACCTCTTAAATCACCATAAGGGTTGCCTGGACTGGTGCAAGGTGCCCACTTACATAAGTGAACATCATATTCTCTTCCAGGGGATACTCATCAATAGTCATAAGCACTGAATTATCTCCGCCCACGTGCGGGAACCCGGAGCATATACAAAAATACATATATATGTGTATGTAGTAGAAAAAGAGTACATAGTACGAAATAAACACACACATATACATGTATAACATAAAAAATATGCAGCCCCAAACATATCCAATAGGCTAATAAGCCAGAATTACATGTATTTCTCTAGTATGAAAATAACATAAAAACATATAATGTAAGAGAAGGACATATACAGTAATAGCATTCCGCAAAAAACCTTTTATTTTCATCAAAGAAAACAGTTAATGCCAGGCAATTAGCCTAAAGAAGGCTGCATAAATAAATAACATCCCTGTACAGAAAAGGAAACTGGCACCTCGCCTTTAATGCCTCAGAGACCATGAGCACTTTGCCTTTAAGACCTCCAGGAGACCCCTGCTCCCATCATGCACCACAGGTGACAGTTAGGTCAGTTCTTTTTTCCGGCTCCTTCTGTGAGGAACCTGGAGCTTGAGCTTAACTAATTTTGACTTTTTCCTGTCAGAATTTATATTCTAACTACTTTTTTCGATATTTCTTGTTACGGACTGTATTTACCAGTATTTTTCTGACTAATTGGATGGAGGGCCCTCCTCTCCGAGAAAACGGCGAAGATCTACATCACCAGATGGTAGAAGTAAGAAAAAACATCACAGCATGTCGTTGACGTCGAGACCAACTAAACAAGTAAGGTCGACGTCAAAGACAAGATCGCCGTTGAGAAGTAAGTCGACGTCGAGACCTACAACGCAAGCGAGATCAACGTCAACGCAAGTGATGTCGGCGTCGGTGACCAGATCGCCGTCGAGGAGTAAGTCGACGTCGAGACCTACAAAGCAAGTGAGATCGACGTCGAGGACAAGATCGCCGTCGAGAAGTAAGTCGACGTCGAGACATGCTTCGGGCTCGAAGCATGATAGACCTCAGTCGTCGTCGAAACGCCCGTCGACATCAATACAGAGGTCGACTTCGAGATCTCCGCCCCCTTCTCGAAGGTCGGCGTCGAGACATTCCAGATCACCCTCTCGGACCCGTCAGCGGTCTACGTCGAGGGCAGGGTCGACGTCGAAGATACCGCATAAACACCGGCTGTCGACGTCGAAGAGACCGACGTCGAGGGCTTCGTCCCATAGATCTCCACCGTCAAGAGTGTCACCTCCACGGTCGTCGTCGATGGTGGCTCATTCTGGTTTGACGTCGAGGCGTTCGACGTCGAGGGACAGGCAAGTTATTCCTGCTGAAGGCGTAGAAAGATCGACGTCGAGATCACGGCTCTCAACGTCGAGGGAAGCTTCTTCCTCGCCTGGTATAACTATCATACAAGTTACACCGGAGGGCTCTCCGGCGAGTGGGAACAAATCTCCTCCCACCAACATGTCGCCCAGATGGTTGGAGGACATTAGGCACTGGAAGATCCAACCCAGACCTACTGAGAGACCTCCTCCCACGGAATCCGCAAGACCATCCGCTGGTAGGTCCCCGAGGCGTTCCAGATCTCCATTAAGACGGCGCTCACGCTCAAAAGAGCGCTCAAGGTCCCGCCGATCACATAGGCCAAGGAGAAGACAGAGGTCTCCTACAACGACCTCATCAACAAGGTCATCGTATAGAGACTATTCCCCTACTATCTCTTCAACTCCACCATCCAGGGTTTCCCCTGTGGATGATATGGGGACATTCAACGAGGTGCTCTGTAGAGGTGCCAACAAGTTGAACATAACCATGACTGTGCCTCAGGTGACTACATCCATCATATTTGAAACTTTGCACCATCGAGCTTCTGCAAAACCTCTTCTACCTTTGGTGCCAGGATATTTCGAGCCTGCGATGAAGACTTTTTTGACACCTGCCACAGTGGGCTCGGGTCCCGCAAGAGTTTCAAAAAAGTATAAGGCCCCAAACCAAGATCCTTTGTTTCTGCGGTCTGATCCGCCACCGGATTCCCTTATAGTCGCCGCTGCCAGGAAAGCACATTCCAATACCTCTATGTCATCTGCTCCTCCAGAGAAGGACAGCAAAAACATGGATTCTTTGGGACGGAGAATGTGCAATACGTCAGGATCTGTTATGAGAGTGGCTAGTGCAGCCGCTCTACTGGGACGATATGACCGGTCTTTATGGGACTCTCTAACAAGATTCACAGAGAAATTACCCAAAGAAGATCAAAAGGATTTTCTAGAGATTGTGCAGGAAGGTGGCCTGGTAGCTAACCAGATCATTAGTACAGCGGCCGATTCTGCAGATTTGGCAGCTCACGGATACGCACATGGCATTTGTTCACGAAGATCAGCGTGGCTTCGACTCACGGGTCCCAAGCCTGATGCTCAAAGAAAGATAGTTAATCTGCCCTTTAATGGATCATCGTTGTTTGGTTCACATGCGGACGACGAAATGGCAAAAATGAAAACTGAGTTGGATACTCTCAAGGCTGTAGGCCTTGAAAAGAAGAAGGAATTTCGTTGTCGCTTTCGTCCCTATGACAAACGCTCTTTTCAACAGCGAGGTCAATCATCTAACTGGTCATCGCAGAACCAAGGTCAGTCGCAACAAAGGTCCCAGTTCCAACAACCTAGACCGGGACGTGGCAGAGGTGGAAACAAACAGCAGTCAACAGCACCAAAGCAGCCACAAAAACAATGAGGTGCGTCTTCCTCCAAAGCTGTTGTCCACTCCGGTGGGAGGAAGTGTTTCATTACATCTGGAGGAGTGGAAACGTGTAACAAAAGACAAATGGGTCATCAACATTGTTCAAAATGGCTATCTTCTCAGGTTCAAAACTCCTCTTCCATCTATACCTCCGAGAGGCATTTCTCACCGCGACCAAAGATTGTTGCAAAGGGAGGTAAACACCTTATTGAAGAAAGGAGCTATAGAAAAAGTCCCCGCTCCTCAAAGAAATCAAGGAGTCTACTCTCGTTATTTCCTTGTGAAAAAAAGAGGCACCACCACAGAATACAGACCTATTCTGGACTTGAGACTGTTGAACAAATACATTCGCAAAGAGAAATTTCGAATGTTAGCACTCCATCAAATTTTCCCACAGCTTCATCAAGGGGATTGGATGTGCTCCATCGACTTACAGGACGCATACTTCCTCGTACCAATCTCAAAGAAACATCGCAAATTTCCACGCTTTCGAGTGTCTTTTCAACATTACCAGTACTCAGTTCTCCCGTTCAGGCTCAAATCAGCTCCCCGAACATTCTCCAAATGTATGGCTGTGGTGGCCGCTTTTCTCCGCAAGCAGAAAATATTCATATATCCTTACCTGGACGACTGGCTCCTGAAGAGCTCATCTCCAACTCTGCTGCAGGATCATCTCTCGTGCTGCCTTCAGCTTCTCCACAACTTGGGCCTTCACGTCAATTTCAAGAAATCCATACTAAATCCAACGCAAAAGATCCATTACCTAGGCTCCTTCCTGGACACCGAAAAAGCAAGCGTGTCCCCTTTGGAGGAGAGGTTGTCATCAATCCAAGGAAAATGCCTGACCCTTCTTCACACGCATCTCCCCACAGTTCGACAGGTGTCATCACTACTGGGATCGATGGCGTCGTGCATCTTTATAGTACCAAACGCACGATTACACATGTGTCCACTACAACAATGTTTGGAGGACCAGTGGATGCAAGTATCAGGGCGCTGGGAGGATCATGTAATTCTCCATCAATCAGCCAAAGACTCCATCCGGTGGTGGATGAAGCGATCGCACCTGATGAAGGGAGTCCCTTTCCACCAGGACCCTCCAACCCAGACTTTAGTCACGGACGCTTCTCTCCAGGGTTGGGGTGCTCATATGGGCCCTGCAAGTACAAGGTCTATGGTCCGACTCCGAAAAGAGCTACCACATCAACCTGCTAGAGCTGAGAGCCGTACATCTAGCTCTCAAATCCCTGTTTTCGTCATTCAAGTCTCGCTCCATTCTAATCCAAACGGACAATACAACGACGATGTATTATTTGAACAAACAGGGAGGTACCCGATCAAGAACACTCTCCATAGAGTCTCAAACCATATGGAACTGGCTTCTAGCGAGAGACCTGTCAATAGTAGCCATTCATCTACCGGGCTCTCAACTCCCAGGCGGACTTCCTCAGCAGAGACTTCGTCGAAGCCCACGATTGGGTTCTCAACAACGAAGTCGCTCACAACATCTTTCGAGAATGGGGAACGCCAGACATCGACCTGTTTGCAGACGCGGTAAACGCAAAATGCCCCGTCTTCGCATCCAGGTTTCCCCAACAAGGATCTCAAGGGAATGCCCTTTTGATCGAATGGTCTCAGAGCTTACTGTACTCTTTTCCACCGATTCCGTTGATACCAGTTGTAATCAACAAGCTGTACAGGACCAACTCCAGGATGATCCTAATAGCCCCGGAGTGGCCTCGCCAGTGGTGGTTTCCGGACCTCCTTCAACTATCGTAAGTACCACACAAGAGGTTGCCATGCCGCCCAGATCTCCTATCCAAACAGGCAGGGAGAGTATTCCACCCCAACCTGTCCTCCCTCCGGTTGACAGCATGGCTCCTGAAGTCATACAATATGGACACCTACAATTGAATCCAGACTGTATGGCTATTCTCAAAGAAGCGAAAAGACCTTCCACGAGGAAATCATATGCCTTCAAGTGGAAGCGGTTCTTCCTATGGTGTGTGGACAATGGACATGATCCCATCCGGGGTCAGGAACAGGTGATTTTACCCTATTTGCTGCATTTGGCTAGATCTGGTCTTCAGTTCTCTTCTATCAAAGTCCACCTTGCAGCAATCACAGCCTATAGGAAGTCCCCCAACCAGACTTCTTTGTTTAGAATTCCGGTGGTAAAGGACTTTCTTGAGGGCTTGAAAAAGGTTTACCCACCAGTCAGGTCTCCCTCTCCTCCATGGGAGCTTAACATTGTGTTAACAAAGTTGATGGGGTCTCCTTTCGAGCCTATTCATAAAGCTTCCTTACAGCATTTAACATGGAAAGCCGCGTTCCTGGTGGCCATTACATCTGCTCGCAGGGTCTGTGAGATCCAGGCTCTTTGCTGTAAGGAACCTTATACATGGTAGAGATTTGTAAAGCAGCTACATGGCGATCAGTTCATACCTTTACTCGCCACTACTGTTTAGATGCTGACACGCAGGCAGATGCTCAGGTTGGGCAAGCCTCGCTGAGAAACTTGTTTGCTAATACTGTTTAACATGGGTACGTCAATTAAGTTAGCTGTTTTTTGCTCGTCCGCGCGGAAGTGGGTATGGGCTTGCTACTCTATTCAGTGCTTATGACTATTGATGAGTATCCCCTGGAAGAGAAGGATAAGTTACTTACCTGTAATCCTAGTTCTCTTCCAGGGGTATACTCATCAAAGTCATAAGCAACCCTCCCGCCTCCCCGGACGAGCATTAACAGTTTACTCGGTATTCTTGCATCTTTGATGCAGGTTCCTACAGGTTTCTTATACCGTACAAAAGAACTGACCTAACTGTCACCTGTGGTGCATGATGGGAGCAGGGGTCTCCTGGAGGCCTTAAAGGCAAAGTGCTCAGGATCTCTGAGGCCTTAAAGGCGAGGTGCCAGTTTCCTTTTCTGTACAGGGATGTTATTTATTTATGCAGCCTTCTTTAGGCTAATTGCCTGGCATTAACTGTTTTCTTTGATGAAAATAAAAGGTTTTTTGCGGAATGCTATTACTGTACATGTCCTTCTCTTACATTATATGTTTATATGTTATTTTCATACTAGAGAAATACATGTAATTCTGGCTTCTTAGCCTATTGGATATGTTTGGGGCTGCATATTTTTTATGTTATACATGTATATGTGTGTGTTTATTTCGTACTATGTACTCTTTTTCTACTACATACACATATATATGTATTTTTGTATATGCTCCGGGTTCCCGCACGTGGGCGGAGATAATTCAGTGCTTATGACTTTGATGAGTATACCCCTGGAAGAGAACTAGGATTACAGGTAAGTAACTTATCCTTCCAGGCCAGCTTCTCACAACTCTGTTGAAGCCCGCATCGACGACATCGCCGACGTCTACCCTGTCGATAACGACCCAGTCGATAGGTGATGTAGTGACGATGCCAAAAACCTCAAGACAGGCAGACACCTTTATACCCATGACCATCATCTCAACGACGATGTCGACGCCAATAAAAATTACGAAAATCACAAAAACTTCCTTACGACCTGAAATAACCTCCTCCAGCAAGGTCTCTCCTCTTTCCCCAAGACATCTGCTGGGCCTGGATTAGTTAGACGATGAGGGCCCTTTGGGAGCAGCTCACAGACCATCAGAGCTCCAAGTTAAATATTAGGACGATGATGATGACGTAGAGGAAGAACATTAGGATTCACATTACTATACTCATGCAAAGTAGAGGCATTACGACCAGCATATCAGTATTATACTGAACCCCAGGCCAGACAGGATGACATTCAAGTTCCTATGTCAATTTCAGGATTCACAGGCCATGTTGTAAGACTATCGGAAAAGGTTCCCTGAACCTCCACACGAACAACCAGTGGCTCCACCTCAGCCTACCTCCCCTGCCACTCCAATGCCTATTCCTCCACGGCTGACACCTGCTTCTGACACTGCGGCCTCACCAAGAGAAGATCCATCGTCAACAGATGACGATAAAGAAGGTGAAATTCCAGACCCTCAGCCTCCCCATGATGAATTGGACGGCTGTCTCATCCCCACTCCATCACCTCCTGCACCACAGAGTGTAGACTCTCTTCCGGAGGACATTGGAGGCTTTCATAACTTGATGGACTGGGCTGCGACAAGATTTTACCTCACAATTTCGGTCAAGCTGTCAGACTGCTTTTTGTATGATTTTAAGGAGCAGACGAGAAAATCCGTACGAGCCATCCCCATTATAGATTATGTATAGGAGGAGGGGATTAATTCATGTGTAACCTAGTAGCGGTACTGCCTCATATTGACAAGAAATACAGGGCCCCAGGAGATTCTCCAGCTTGCCTCACAAAACCGGATTGGTTATTTAGCAGGCGGCACAACATCGCTCTAAAAATCCTGCCACTCCCACATCCACGCCACTAGACAAAGAGAAAAAACAACAGTTGATGAACAGAATGCAGAACAATGTCATACATTCACCCCAGTACAGAGATCTGGGCCTAAATCCATCGTTATTTTGCTCACCATGCATTCCAGTTTGAACCCAGCCATATGCAAATCAGTCTTGACCCTGTGCCTCATGGGAACAGTCCATCCCGAACTACCAAGCCAGGTCCTCCCTGGACTGGAAACAAGCATCCTAGGACCGGTTTCAGGGTTTCACCCCTCTTCAGCCAGGATAGCTTGATTCCAGTGGCATGGAGAGCACGGGACCCACGTCTGGGCATACCCGTCCCACTCGGGGTGACAAATGCAAAAACAACAGGTGATGGACAGAATGCAGAACAATGTCATACATTCACCCCAGTACAGAGATCTGGGCCTAAATCCATCGTTTTTTGCTCACCATGCCATTCCAGTTTGAACCCAGCCATATGCAAATCAGTCTTGACCCTGTGCCTCATGGGAACAGTCCAGCCCGAACTGCCAAGCCAGGTCCTCCCTGGACTGGAAACAAGCATCCTAGGACCAGTTTCGGGGTTTCACCCCTCTTCAGCCAGGATAGCTTGATTCCAGTGGCATGGAGAGCACAGGACCCACATCTGGGCATACCCGTCCCACTCGGGGTGACAAATGCAAAAACAACAGTTGATGGACAGAATGCAGAACAATGTCATACATTCACCCCAGTACAGAGATCTGGGCCTAAATCCATCGTTTTTTTGCTCACCATGCCATTCCAGTCACAGGGTCAAGACTGATTTGCATATGGCTGGGTCCAAACTGGGGTGGCGTAGTGAGCAAAAGAACGATGGATTTAACCCAGATCTTTTGACTGGGGGAGAATGTTTGCATTGTCAGCATTCCGTCCATCATTTGTTTGCTGTAACACTTTTCGCCCTAAGTGTGATGGGTATGCCCAGACGTGGGTCCCTTGCTCACTGTGCCACTGGATTCAAGCTAGCCTGGCTGAAGAAGGGTGACATACCCTGAAACTGGTCCCAGGATGCTTGTTTCCGGTCCAGGGAGGACCTGGCCTGGCAGTTCGGTCTGGACTGTTCCCATGGGGCACAGGGTCAAGACTGATTTGCATATGGCTGGGTCCAAACTGGGGTGGCGTAGTCGGCAAAAGAACGATGGATTTAATCCAGATCTTTTGACTGGAGGAGAATGTTTGCATTGTCAGCATTCCGTCCATCATTTGTTTGCTGTAACACTTTTCGCCCTAAGTGGGATGGGTATGCCCAGACGTGGGTCCCTTGCTCACTGTGCCACTGGATTCAAGCTAGCCTGGCTGAAGAAGGGTGAGATAACCTGAAACCGGTCCCAGGATGCTTGTTTCCGGTCCAGGGAGGGCCTGGCCTGGCATTTCGGTCTGGACTGTTCCCATGGGGCACAGGGTCAAGACTGATTTGCATATGGCTGGGTCCAAACTGGGGTGGCGTAGTGGGCAAAAGAACGATGGATTTAATCCAGATCTTTTGACTGGGGGAGAATGTTTGCATTGTCAGCATTCCGTCCATCATTTGTTTGCTGTAACACTTTTTGCCCTAAGTGGGATGGGTATGCCCAGACGTGGGTCCCTTGCTCACTGTGCCACTGGATTCAAGCTAGCCTGGCTGAAGAAGGGTGACATACCCTGAAACCGGTCCCAGGATGCTTGTTTCCGGTCCAGGGAAGACCTGGCCTGGCAGTTCGGTCTGGACTGTTCCCATGGGGCACAGGGTCAAGACTGATTTGCATATGGCTGGGTCCAAACTGGGGTGGCGTAGTGGGCAAAAGAACGATGGATTTAACCCAGATCTTTTGACTGGGGGAGAATGTTTGCATTGTCAGCATTCCGTCCATCATTTGTTTGCTGTAACACTAGACAAAGAGAGCAGATACTTGGACAACATAGGCAAGAGGTTCTCCACCATGTTTGCCATCACCGTTTGTGCAGCCAATTCCCTGTCAATTCTCGGTCGTTACTGTAGGCATATCTGGTCTGACATTGGCTGACCTAGTTCCTGAAGACAAGAAATCAGAGGCAAGAAAGATCCTACAAAAAGGTGAGCGCACATCATCCAAGATAATAGACTGCACAAAGGGCATAGCCTACTCGCAGGGGCAGCAGTCTTAAGAAGGCAAAGCTGGCTCAAGGCAACAACTTTGAGGCCGAAAGTGTAGTCTAAAATCCTGGATATGGCCTACAATGGGGAAACTCTATTTGGAAAGCACATAGGTGATGCTCTGTTGGCCTATCAAGACAGACACGGCCAGATCCCTTGGCACTCTTCAATTCAGAAAATTACCCTTTCGAGAGGGACGTAGAAGAGCTTTTTCGACTTACAGAGGAGGATACCAGTGGTCCCAACATTATCAGCCTTTCCACTCACAGTACAAAGCTCCTTATCAACAACAGCCCTACCATCAACCTCCAATGGCGTCCTATGCAAAACAAGCCCTTGATGAAAGCAATCCACCTAAAGTCGAGACACAGGTCGTAAACAGTGACCTCAATCAGGTGCTGGCTACCTCCACTTCTTCCCAGCCCGTGGGTGAGAACATTGCCAACTACCTCCACCATTGGCATCAGATAACTTCAGACAGATTGCTATTGGATCTTGTCACCTATGGGAATGCACCCACCTCGTCTTACCTTACTCAAAAAAGAATCCCTCATCATGATGGCCAAGGGAGCAATCGAAAAAGTCCTGTTCACCCAGAAAGGCGTGAGTATCTACTCCCTTTTTTACCTGATCAATAAGACAACAGGGGAATGGAGACCCATCCTAGATTTCAGGAAGTTAAACAAATTCTTGTGGAAGCAATCATTTCGCATGGTCACTCTCCGAAATCCTGCACCTCCTAAACCAAGGAGATTATATGACAATTCTGGACTTCCAGGATGCATATTTTCACATCCCCATACATCCCAAACACTGCAAATACCTTTGCTTCTCAGTAGCTGGCACCCATTACCAGTTCAGAGTCCTCCCATTCGGCCTCAAATAAACTCCCTGCATCTTCACCAAATGCCTTGCCCCAGTAGCAGCCACTCTCAGAAAGCAAGATCATCAGGTACTCCCCTACCTGGATGACTGGCTGATAGAAGGTCAAACACCATTTTAAGCGTCCAAAGCTGCAACAGCTTGCCTCACGTTGCTTAACAGACTGGGTCTCATTGTGAATCATCAGAAGTCAACTTCGATTCCAAAACAGAGGTTAATGTTTCTAGGCTTCAACCTGGTTGCAATCCAAAACAAAGCTTTTCTCTCACAAGACAGACAACCAAGACAAAAAAATGTGGCTATCAAACTCTCCAGAAAAGTCTGTTTCAGAGCATTTGTACAATTCTCTTCTGGGCATGATGTCCTCTGCAATAAGTCTAGTCCATCTTGCAAGCCTGAAAATAAGACCATTACAAGAGGAGCTACAAAAACAGTGGATCCAGACAGAAGGGTCATTTGACAACCTGATCAGCATGACCCCAAAGATTGTGGAAAACTAGCGTGGTGGTCTCAGATCTCTCATCTCTCGAAGAGCCTCACGTTTTTGCCTCCAATACCGGACTTCATCATAACTATGGATGCCTTTATAGAAGGCTGGGGAGGCCATCTGCAGGACCTGCAAATTCAAGGTAAGTGGTCTAAGCTTGCATGCATGCTAATCATATCAACCTACTAGAACTGAAATCCATCTTTCTTACTCTGCAAGCTTTCCTACCAAGGATAGCAGGATAGTTGGTACTGGTGCACACAGACAATACGACCAGCATGCATCATGTCAACAAGCAAGGGGGTACAAGATCGCTAACTTTCTCCCAGGAAGCCGAAGAGCTTTAAAGCTGGCTTGTAGCTCACAAGATTTCTCTGAGGGCCAAGCAAGTATCCGAACAAACAACACCTTGACAGGCACGCTCAGCAGAACCAAGGACAGATGTCTCGAGTGGAAACTGGATAATTCGGAGCCGAGCAGAATATTCCCACTATGGGGAAAACCAGCATTGGATCTATTCCCGACAAACGAGAACAGCAAATGCCAGTTCTCTGCCAGTCGATACCCCCTCCCAGGGTCGTGGGGGAATGCCCTGATTAGATGATCCGGGATCTATGCATACGCTTTTTTCTCCCTTCCCTCTCATACCAAAGGTTCTTAATAAAAATTCAAGTGGAACACTATCGCCTCATCCTGATTGCTCCCAAGTAGCCCAGACAACACTGGTTCACGGAGCATCTCCTGCTGTCGGAGTCCAGTCCTGTTCGCTTACGGACAATGCGAGCTCTATTGACGATGAACCAGGGCCAAGTCCTACATCCCGAACCAGCATCTCTCTACTTATGTGCATGGCTCCTGAATTCCACAAGTTCAAAGTATTGAATATTCCTCTGGACTGCAGGGATATTCTTTCGAAAACAAGAGTGTAATCCACCATCAAAACATTCAAACTAAAATGGAAATAGTTCTGTTTATGGTGTCAGCAATCCAACCTGTATCTGTTAGAGGCATAACATCAGCAGATCAGGCTTGGTGCCTGCCTCCATCAAGGTATATCTCACTGCAATATCAAGAAATAGACGCTCTTCGCATTCTCTGTCTCAGTGTTCCACAAGAAAATCAAAGAATTCATGAATGGGTTGTTCAGGGCTTTTCCTTCGGTATGGGCTCTTCCCCCAAAATGGTGCCTAAATATAGTCCTCTCTCAACTTATGAAATCTCCATTTGAACCCATTCACAGAGCAAACCACAAGATTCTCACAGGGAAGGTAGCTTTCCCGTTGATGCTCACTTCAGCTAGAAAAGTAAGTGAGATACAACCTTTCACAACACAGGAGCCCTTCTTACACGTTTCACTGATGATTACTTGCTTCTCAGAGCAAATCTAAGAATCATTTCCATGGTTCCATCGCAATTCCATCTCAATGAACCGATCATACTACAAACTTTTTTCCCAAATCCAGCATTGCCAGCAGAAAGGTCTCTCCATATACATGACATAAAAAAATGTCTAAAATTCTATTAACATCGTACTAAACAGCTTTGAAAAACTGATCAACTGTTAGTCTTTTGGACAAACTTGGCAGGGTGTTTCAGTCACAACAGCAACTGTTGCAAGGTGGATTTCTGCCACCATCCAGTTTTGCCACTCCAAAGCTGGTAAACTACTCACCGAGAAGGCAAGGGCACACTCAACAAGGGCAGTGTCCACTTCGGCTGCCCTGTTTGCAGGTCTTCTACTGGAGAAAATATGTCATGCGGCGACGTGGAAGACCACCCACACATTCATGCAGCACTATTGCCTAGAATCAGCTCAGCGCAGTGTTGCAGCCGTTGGACATGCAGTTTTACGCCATCTGTTCCAATAAGGTGGGCATGTATATATATGTATGTGTATATGTATATATATATATATATTCCATCAGAAAACACACCACACCTTCCACAGTGTGAAAGCGAGCACGCCAGTCGGTAAAACAACATCTTTTAATTGCATGAGGGTTTGTGGGCTAACAATGGATTAAAGGTACGAGACGTTGTGGTGAATTAAAATCCAGAGAACTGATGGACCAATTATTTGTACCAAAGCAGTGCATTATGGATAGTGTGGTCCATGGGAATTGATACATAATATGGAGTTACTTCAACTGGTTTAAAATGAAAGCATGAAAATACCTGTACTATACGTAATGACAAGATAATTGTTGAATTTAAAAGAAACCTGCATGGAGCACAATTCCAGTGATTTACACAACAAAACAACATGAACTGATATGACGCCATTGTGACTGAAATCTCTCTATAGTGTGTATGCTTCTCAAGCTTAAAAGGGTGAACATCTGGCTACCTCACATTTGCATATGATTAAGACCGATGGCAGGTCCAAACGTGTAATGCATTCGTGTATCTCTGCAATTAAAAGATGTTGTTTTACTGACTGGCTGGTGGGCTCGCTTTCACACTGTGGAAGGTGTGGTGTATTTTCTGATGGAATGTATCCGCGGTGGCGCCCACTAACGAGCCCCGACCGGAGAGGCTGGGCATCCATATTCAGCGCCAACTTTAGTTTGGAATATATATATATATTCACTGAAAAAACCATAGGTTTCAGGCACGTTATAGTTAGAAATTAGCATTTAAAAAACCTTAGAAATTCATTGAAAAAACCATAGGTTTCAGGGACGTTATAGTTAGTTGGACATTTCTCTCGTACAAAACCATAGAAATTGCCCCGTTATAGTTAGTTCAGCTAACTATAACTCGCGCACCCGCAATGCACTTCTGATGACGTCACATATTACATCATTCATGACGTGGTCAGTGACATCACTGATGACATCTCAAATGACATCACTGATGACATCACTGATGACATCATCCAGTGACTGTGTGTTTCTGTAAAGTTTAAATATGTTTTATATATATGCCAAAGTGTATTGAAGAATGAGTGGGTGTATAAGTGTGTGGATGGAGGATTTTGTAGGTGCGTGACTGATTGTATAAGTGAGTTATTAAACGTGTCTTACTGAATCCATGGGTTAGTGACTAAGCTGTGTGAATGTCTATCAGTCTGTCTGTTGTTGTGTAAGCTGCTGCATGGGTTGGTCAGTAGCTACATGAGTGTCTATATGGGCTATTGATTGGTTGACTGAGTATTTGTATGGGTGCCTGAGTGTGTGTGTGGGTGGGTGGGAGGTGTGTGACTCTGTGCATATATGTGTGAGTGGTTGATTCACTGGGTGTATGGGTTCAAGAGTGCATGTGCAAACAACTGTATGGGTGGGCGATTCTGTGTATGGGTGTGTTGGTGAGAGAATGGATGTCTCAGTGGTACATGTCCAAGTAACTACATATGTAAAAGGCAGTGTCTGTGAGAGTTGGAGTATATAAATGACTATACGTGAGAGTCAGTGATTGTGAGAGTGGCCGTATGGATGAGTGTGTACTTGTATCAGTGATTGTATAAGAGAGTAAGTATGCGTTTGTTTCTGTTTTAATAAGTGATGTGGTGTGTGTGTATAACTATAAGGTCAGTAAATGGAAGTGTGATTGATTCTTTGCATGACTGACTAGCTGTGTGAGTAACTCCATGGATGAGTGGTAGTGTGTGTGTGTCTGTATATGTGTATGAGTGCTTATGATAGTGTTGTATTGATGAGTGACTGCATGTATGAGTGACTTTATGGGTGAATGAGTGGAAGTGTGTGTAGACCTAGGAATCGGTGAGTGCATATATAGTAACTGGTATTGGTGTGTCAATGGTTTCGAAAATGGTAGTCTGTATTTTACAGTGGGTGTATCAAAGGTTATATTAGAGTGTGAGGAGGTGCATCAGATATTCACGTGGATGATGTCATCAGTGATGTCACTGACCATGTCATGAATGATGTAATATGTGACGTCATCAGAAGTGCATTGCTGGTGCGTGAGTTATAGTTAGCTGAACTAACTATAACGGGGCAATTTCTATGGTTTTGTACGAGAGAAATGTCCAACTAACTATAACGTCCCTGAAACCTATGGTTTTTTTAGTGAATTTCTAAGCTTTTTTAAATGCTAATTTCTAACTATAACGTCCCTGAAACCTATGGTTTTCTCAGTGAATTTTAAAGGTTTTTTAAATGCCAATTTCTAACTATAACATACCAGTTGCGTTTCCAGAGTGGTGGAGAAAGGTGAGCGTGGCCTCCAAAACACCTCTTAGCAATCCCACTGTGTGGTATTTACTGACGCCCCAGTGGGCGCCACAAACCTTTAAAAAAAAAAAAAAAAAAATCTGATCTGCCCCCCCCAAAGGGGGGCAGAACCAACTACACATATTTCTCCCCCAAGGGGAGCGAGCCTTGCCCAAGGGGCCGCTCCCCAAAACACAAAGGGCATTTAAAAAATCCCTGGTGGCCCAGTAGGGGCGCACGCACCTTTTTAAAATAATAATTTGATCTGCCCCTCCCCCCCCCAAAGGGGGGTAGAACAAACTACACATTTCTCCCCCAAGGGGAGCGACCCTTGCCCAAGGGGCCGCTCCCCAAAACACAAAGGGCATTTAAAAAAAAAATAATAACCCTGGTGGCCCAGTGGGCGCCACAAACCTTTTTTTATTTATATATATATATATATCTGATCTGCCCCCCCCCCCCCAAAGGGGGGCAGACCCAACTCTGCATAAATCACCCCCAAGGGGAGCGACCCTTGCCCAAGGGGCCGCTCCCCGACACAATTTGGCCATTTAAAAAAAAAAAAAAGAGCATTCCTGCTGCACAATCGCGCCCCAGGCGCGATCGTGCAGCAGGAATGCTTTTTAAAAGACATCGGAGGAAAGGAAAACCCTTTCCTTTCCTCTGATGTCTTTTAAAATATACCCCTCACCCTCCACGAGGCAAAACTCACCTCTTTCTTTCCCGACGCGATGGAAGCAAATGGCTTCCAGCGCGTCGGGAAACACAAAGGAAACCTCCAATGACGTCAGCGCGCCTCGTGCTGACGTCATTGATGACGTGGAGGGGGGAGGCAGGGGAAGGGCTTCCCCTGCCTTCCCCGGTAGGGGCACAAAGATCGGTGTCCCACGGGGGGAGCGCCAGCGCTTTCCCCGTGGGTGGGTGTCACGACGGCTGGGAGCCGTCATGGGCACACGCCCACTGTGTGTCATGACGGCTCCCAGCCGTCGTGAGCACCAAAGGGGTTAAACACTGGAGAGCCACAGAATGCCGTTCGCTGGGCCATTTATTTGATGTGGAGGGCTTCATCCCCTTCACCCAGCTGAGATCCGAATATGGCCTGCCCGAGTCCGAAAGGTTGCGCTACCTGCAGCTACAACATTTGGCATTCCACCCGGACAACAAGCCACAGGCGCAAAGACATCTCACCCCCTATGAACGGTGGCTGGTTACACGGTCCTCTAACAAGAAATTGCTCTCGGACCTATATAAAATGCTACTCACTCGATACACACGGGTGTATAATGCAGGCCGGGCACGCTGGAAGAGGGACCTAGGCCGAGAACTCAGCAGCAAAGAATGGGAAGGGGTATACTAGAGGGCGCGACACACCTCGAGCCATATGGGCCTTACAGAAACACTAACCAAATTAGCATCCTATTGGTAGTATACCCCTGAGCGGCTACACCGGGCGGACCCCAAGCACAGCGCAGATTGCTGGAGAGGGTGTGGAAAACAGGGAACGTTGGTCCATCTCCTCTGGGACTGCGAACACGTACAACCATACTGGTCCCAAATCCTAGACGAAATAGACAAACACCTCGACATGGAGCTTCCCAGGCTTCTCCTGGGCGTCCCGAACCCCCTCACATACCCCCTAAAGTCTAGAAGAGGGCGACAGCGATAGCACTGGGCACAGCCACACAAAACAAGATCTCACTCATGTTGGCAGGGAAAGGCTCAACGTTTAGCGAGCTCTGGCAGCCATTTCTGACTCTCCTTGCCTAAGAATTTCGGGAACTAACATGCCCCAGATATCTTCGCCTGCTACGACTGACTTCATTAGACACGAACACACAGCGGGATCCGCCACAGCAGTGACAGCTGATGACGCAACACTATCCCCAACAGGCAGTGGATGGGGAGGGATCCTGGGAGGGGGGCGGGAGTGTTATTGTTCATTTTATGTTTCACGTCTCTTGATATTATTGGCGCTAAATGTTTATCTCTGGGTTCTGCGTAACCCACATGCTAAGCCTTTTCTGCGTATCACATAGCTATATTGGCAGCTGATTCTATAAAAAGATTTAAACCTAAAAGTGGCATTTCTAAAATAGTAATAATAAATCTGCGAACACCAATACGCAGCATTTATCACCACTATTCCAAACATACCAAACTTGATCACGCTTCCCCTCTCATGTCAGGAATCACCACTGAAGCATATATCCGGGAATCCCCAATGCATCCCTATGAGAGGGCAACCTCAAAGCAGTGAGAAGCCAAATAGGCTGTGTGTCACTACCAGGACATACCACACAGTTAAGGCACATGTCCTACCTTTTAACTACACCGCACCCTGCCCGTTGGGCTAGCTAGGGCCTACCTTAGGGTTGACTGATATGTAGTAAAAGGGGAGTCACAGGCGTAGCAACCACTTTATGTGCCACGTCACAGCGGCAGTAAACTGCGCGCGCAGGCTCTACAGTGGCAGAGGCCTGAGACCGGTTTGAAAGGCTACTTTGGTGGGTGGCGCAAGCAGCGCTGCAAGCCCACCAGTAGCATTTAATTTACTGGCCCTGGGTATATGAGATACCACTGTACAAGGGACTGACAGATAAATTAAATATGCCAAACAGTTGTAGACCAATCTTACCAAGTTTACCATAGAGAGCACATGCACTTTAGCACTGAACAGCAGTGATAAAGTGCCCAGAGTCCTAAAACCACCAACAACAGGTCAGAAAAAATACAGGAGGAAGGCAAAAAGTTCTGGGATGACCCTGCAAAAGGGCAATCGCCAGTAGGTAGTTATAGTTAAGACCTAGTTTCCATAGGAAGAGTGTTTTTTCATTTGCCAATATCTTTGGCGTAGTTTGATGAATCGTCGCGAAATTTTAAAAACTAGTTTGACGCTCACTTCAGCTGCTGTCTTGAAATTTTCGGGGTGATCCGTCAAGTAGGGGCCGTGAAAAAGGAGGGGGTCCAAAACGCTTGTTTTCCATGTTAATTTCCATAGGAAATTTTAGACACGGCTACAGCCTGAATTGCTGGACGGAATTAGACCAAATTTGGCAGAAAGGTAGCTCTTGGTCCAGAAATCGCCCTTTTAGGTCGAGCATAAGCCAGCGCGCAAACGCTACTCTGCAAAGAGCCAAAAACCGCTTGGGAGGGGGACCACATGGCCCCCTCCCTCTTTAATTAAAAATCCTGCCCCGTGCAGGTGGTGGTCCTCAGTGCGCCCTGTGGTCCATGCGGCCCTTGCTCCATTTATAAGTGAGCCCTGGGGGAGGTGATGGCCCCCAGGGCTGGAGGGGTCTCTGCGGCCCTCCCCCATTCAGAGTTTTCAAAGCCACGGGGAGGTAGTGGTCCCCGGGGCACTGGGGATGCTGTGCAGGGACCACCTGCATAATTTATAACAAATACCCCGGAGAGGTGGTGGTCTCTGGGGTTTTTTTAAACCCTAGGAGGGGCTCCATGTGCCCCATACATACCCACTCACACACCCACACAGTCACTTAGACACCAACTGACAGACAGATACATTCACACAACCAGTCACTCACCCATACATTCACTGAGACATCTAATCACTCACTTATACAGTTAGTCACACACCCACTGAATCATCCAAGCAGGCACTCATACACCCACTAATTCACCCATGCACCTTGGTGTATATATTTAACACTCATAAACTTTTAAAGACCCTCACAGTCACTGGGTGATGTTACTGACCATGTCATAAGTGATGTAATATGTGAGGTCATAAGCAGTGGTTGGGGAATGAAGTCCCTTTGGATGCTGAGGGTCCTTGGGGTCCACAAACTCCTGTTAACCTCCAGGAAGTCCCACACAGCGGGATTGCTGGGAGCCGGTGAGAGGCCCCGCCCCCTTTCTCCACCACTCTGCACATGCACCTCCTGGTGCACTACTGGTTGAGGGATGAAGTCCTTTTGGATGCTGAAGGTCCATGGGGGCCAAGAAGCTGTCCCGTTACCTCCAGTAAGTCCGACACAGTGGGAATCTGAGAGCTGATCGGAAGCCCCGCCCCCTTTCTCCACCACTCTGCAAACACAACTACTACTTAAACAAGCATTTGCAATACAATAGCTCTCGCATTTACGACAGATTTGTAAATGCGACACCTATTGCATTAATCAATCAATCAGACATTTGTAAAGCGCGCTACTCACCCGTGAGGGTCTCAAGGCGCTAGAGGGAGAGGGGATGATGCAGCTACTGATCGAGCAGCCAGGTTTTGAGGAGTCTCCTGAAGGTCAGCAGGTCCTGGGTCTGCCGCAGGTGGATGGGGAGGGTGTTCCATGTCTTGGCGGCGAGGTGGGAGAATGACCTGCCGCCGGTGGTCGTTCGGCGGATGCGTGGGACAGTGGCGAGGGCGAGGTCAGTGGAGCGAAGCTGGCGGTTCGGGGTGTAGAAGGGTGAGTCGTTCGTTGAGGTAGGCTGGTCCGGCGTTTTGGAGAGCCTTGTGAGCGTGGGTGAGGAGTTTGAAGGTGATCCTCTTGTTGACCGGGAGGCAGTGCAGGTCTCTCAGGTGGGCGGTGATGTGGCTGTGGCGAGGGATTCCGAGGATGAGGTGTGCGGAGGCGTTTTGTATGCGTTGGAGTCGTTTCTGGAATTTGGCCGTGGTTCCCGCGTAGAGGGCGTTTCCATAGTCCAGTCTGCTGCTGACGAGGGCTTGGGTGACCGTCCTTCTGGTTTCGGTGGGGATCCATCTGTAGATCTTGCGGAGCATGCTGAGGGTGTTGAAGCAGGAGGAGGAAACAGTGTTGACTTGCTGGGTCATAGAGAGCGTTGAGTCCAGGATGAACCCCAGGTTGCGTGCGTGGTTGGTGGGTGTCGGGGCAGCTCCCAGCGTGGTCGGCCACCAGGAGTCGTCCCATGCTCAGGTGTTGGAGCCGAGGATGAGGACCTCCGTTTTGTTAGAGTTCAGTTTCAGACGGCTGGTCTTCATCCACTCTGCGACGGCCTTCATTCCCTCGTGCAGGTAGGATTTGGCGGTGGCTGGGTCCTTGATGAGGGAGAGGATCAGCTGGGTGTCGTCGGCGTATGAGATGATGTTGAGGTGGTGTGCTCGGACGATGTTGGCGAGCGGTGCCATGTAGATGTTGAAAAGGGTCGGGCTGAGTGATGATCCTTGGGGTACGCCGCAGGTGATCGTGGTGGCTTCGGATCGGAAAGGGGGAGGCGGACTCTCTGGGTTCTGCCGGTGAGGAAGGTGGTGATCCAGTTCAGGGTTTTGTCACGGATCCCTGCATCGTGGAGGCGTGTGCGCAGGGTGTGGTGGCAGACGGTGTAGAAAGCGGCCGAGAGGTCTAGGAGGATGAGGGCCACTGTTTCGCCGTTGTCCAGCAGGGTCCTGATGTCGGTGGCGGCGATGAGAGCGGTTTCGGTGCTGTGGTTGCTGCGGAAGCCGGATTGGGAGGAGTCCAGAATGTTGTTCTCCTCCAGGAAGTGGGTCGGTTTGCGGTCTTCTCAATGACTTTCACCGGGAACGGGAGCAGGGAGATGAGTCGAAAGTTCTTGAGGTCCTTTGGGTCCGCTTTGGGCTTTTTGAGTAGGGCGTTGATTTCGGCGTGTTTCCAGCTCTCCGGGAAGGTGCCGGTTTCGAAGGAGCTGTTGATGATCTTTCGGAGTTGGGGTGCGATGATGGAGCTTGCTTTGTTGAAGATGTGGTGTGGGCAGGGGTCGGAGGGTGAGCCGGAGTGGATGGTGTTCATGATTTTGATGGTGTCTTCGTCGTTGACGTGGGGACACAGAGGAATCAGCGGGGGCCAAAACAAAATACAATCAGGACAAAACCAAAACCAAAACGAAATACAATACAGACAAAGCAAAACAGTGTCACAATCACAGCAGGAAAAAAACAGTACCGGCAACAGGCACCAGCAAGGTGCAGACTCGAACCCTGCCTGGTAGGACCGCAGGCAGAGGACGGCACGGAGGAGCTGCGGCGAAGGAGCTGATCCCTGGCCGAGGGTCAGGGGTCTAGCTCGCGCTCTCCGCAGCGGTCTCCATTAAGTAGGGGCGGGGGGAGGGAGGAGCAGTTGGGAGGCAGGAGCGGCATGGGCGGGAAGGCGAGGGCAGGTGGATGTGGGGACACAGAGAGGAGTCAGCGGCGGCCAAAACAAAATACAATCAGGACAAAACCAAAACGAAATACAATCCAGACAAAGCAAAACAGTGTCACAATCACAGCAGGAAAAAAACAGTACCGGCAACAGGCACCAGCAAGGTGCAACTCGAAACCTGCCTGGGAGGACCGCAGGCAGAGGACAGCACGGAGGAGCTGCGGGGAAGGAGCTGATCCCTGGCCGAGGGTCAGGGGTTTAGCTCTTTACAAATTACAAATGCTAGTTTGTATAAATACCTGCGTGGCACTTTAACTTTAACGTTGGCCGCGCCCCTTTCTTTAGATGAGCCGTGTCTAAAGAAAGGGGCGTGGCCGTCATTAAAGTGAAAGCGCAGTATGGAGTGCTTTTATTAAAAAAAGCATTTGTTTGTCAAGTCGATAAACAAATACTTTTTTTTGTAAAAGCGCCCCAAGCTGCGTTTTCACTTTAATGGTGGCCACGCCCCTTTCCTTAGACTCCTCTCGTTTAAGGAAAGGGGCGCGGCCGACATTAAAGTGTAAGTGCGGCGGCATGGGGCCATTTAAAAAAAAAACAAATTAAATAGTAAAACAAAAAACATGCAGCTGCGTTTTGCGCAGCACGTAAAGCAAAGGCACGGCCGCCACTACAAGTGTGGCGTGCCGTGTAAAAAAAATAATAAAGCCTTACGAGAGAGCGTGTCCTGCCTTCCAACAGCAGGCATGCGAAAACCATTAAATGAAATAGTGCTCTGAGGCTGTAATTAAAGCCTACCGAGCAACAACACATGTAAATGGAGGTGTCGCCATGGGAGGTTACAAATGAAGACAAGGCAGCACTAAGGAGGGACTAACAAGCCTATTAAGGAATCAGAAGCCAGCGTTTACGAAGGACAATGACGCAAGCCAATAAAAAATATGGACGGAGAGTGGTTGGTGCTTCAAGTCCATACTCTCATACAGCATGCTTCGCAGAGCAGCGCTTGCGCTGCCCAGGCTCGACCTAAAAACCATAGAAATTCACAGAAAAAAACAAAGGTTAAAGGGACGTGATAGTTTGTAAATAGCATTTTTTTCACATGTAGAAATTCACTGAAAAAACAAAGGTTACAGGGACATTATAGTTAAGCTCAGATTTCACTTGTTCAAAGCCATAGAAATTCAGCAGTTATAGTTACCTGAGCTAACTACAATTTACGCCCCGCAGTGCACTGCTTATGATCTCTGAACTGCTGAATTTCTCTGGTTTTGTAAGAGTGAAATCTGAGCCCAAAGATAGCGTATCTGTAACCTATTGTTTATTCAGTGAATATATATATATCATGATCAACCTTACCCGGTGGCTAGGCACTTCGAGGAGAAACGCAATGGAGATCCTAAGGGACTCACATACTTCCTGATAGATGCCAACCCACCCAAAAAGAGAGGAGGAAATAGGGAAAAAGCCCTAAGATATCTAGAGACTCTTTATATTTTAAATCTTGACACGAAGGCCCCAGGGGGCCTGAATGCCACTGAGGAGCTTTTTACTTGCCTATAGCCGCTTGAACACACAAATGTTGCTTCTTTGCTTGTCTGCAACATCATTATTAACAGCGTAAAATGAGATTATTTAATCTTAAATGAAAACCGCCGTCACTTTTAAAACCCACTTTTTAACACAATATTCACGGTTTCAGATAGGGTGTTTTAAGATAAGAGTATAACTTGCACATTGCACTTTAATAAATTTAACATTTTGCACTAGCACTTCATGTAACTGGGAGTTTTTAGGATAACTTATTTTTGACATATACTAGTACTGTAATAGAACATCTGCATTTTAATATCTGATTAATTAACAGAGTGAAGATAGAAACTCAGGTATTCAAACCTGAACGTCATGCACGCCTGAAAAGTGAAGGGTTACAGCCTAGTCAATACCCTTGAGAGGCGTTACAAACAGTCCTCATAGACTAATTGATGGCTTACACTATAAATTACAGTAATCCATACATCGGAAAAAATTGCTATTGGAGACCAAATTAAAGGATAGATGTTGTTAAATCCAATCCGGAACAGCTGGCCCACTATAAGACATGTGAAATAATTTACAAATTGTCATAGCACGTACACTTTGCCAGGACCAATAGTAATTCATTTGAGATTAAACTCATGAGATCTACACATAGTGTCCTACCGAAAGCAAAGGAAGATGGAAAAGATGACAGAACATAACCAAGTGGTCTTTAATTGCTTATATACTATGCTTTTAAAACAGTGGTTTTTAGACATCTATAAGGTTTTAACCATGAATTGATATTTTTTATATATATATATTTATATATACCTTGCTAACTTTCCGATGTTTACATGCAATTTTGTAAGACGCCAAGTCTTTTCTTTGTCATCTGTAAAAACACCCAGTACATTGTCACTTTAAGAGAAAACGAAAGAAACTGTATTTAAACCTACCTGTAACCTGAGAGCGCGTCATGTGATCAAGGCCTCTTGGGGTCGAAGCGCGTCATGATGGCTGGTGTTGGAGGAGTTGAATAAACTTCAAACTTTGCACTACAACATGGTCCGTGGTCCGTGCTCCGTTACTGAAATTGGTGGCAAGGGGATGCAAGCGGACTTTTCCTGATATATATATATATATATATATATATATATATATATGTGTGTGTGTGTGTGTGTGTGTGTATATAGTCATATACAGCATGTTTATTTTATCACATATAGAGTGTTTATGTATTTATATATGTTACCCACCATCCTCAACGAGTACTTATCTTACAAAATGTTTAACTACAATATTTGCTTGCTTTTATTCAAGCATGTGAATCTATGAAAGATCCAATACTGGAGAAGAAAATGAGTGACCTACCTGTATCTGCAGTTTTCCAATATTGGAATCTTTCATAGATTCACTTGTGACCCACCCTCTTCCCCTGAGAGGCTCCCCTTATAGCTTGGGATTATTTTATTCTCACTTGTGCTTGAAAATCGGTGGGACTCAGCCTCTCTTGGGAGTGTTCTATAGCAGGGGTCTCCAACCTCATCTTTAGGAAGAGCTAGTTATGTTTAATGAAAATCACCGGAGCAACCAATATTATTAGTGTTGTAGTGCTCTAATAATAATCATATCAGACAAGATTATATCAGTGGCTACCCCATGCAAGATTAGCAGCGGTGTGCTCCTCAGTGCATCAGGCAAGGTTGCCAGCAGTAACATAAAAAAGGTTTTGTTAGTTTTGAATGCTTTTATATCGGTAATAAATAATAGTCATAGCTGCAACGCCCATGGCACCAAAGTAATAATATTAGTAATAAGTCTCCCCAACACTAAATGATTGATCACTCAAATATCCGCTTTTCATGTATTTTGGAATATATTTTGGAAATGTAACCATTTTTCTCCAAACTTCAGCTTAGGCGTTCTAAATTTTGATGTACATATATTAATCCAGACAAGCAAACACTTTTTACTTTAGTAGGCTGGGCTGCAAGCAGGAGAGCTACTTAGCGGTAGCTGAAGAGCTACCAGTAGCTCACAAACTGCTCATTGGAGAAGCCTGTTCTAGAGGGTGCTATTGCCTGATTGGTTAAGGTTTGAAGTTTGGTCCTTTTTTAAAATGTCTATAGATAGGCCATCAAAGTGGTTTTTCATTGTCATTATAGCCTATGATAGTGATACACACTGCTTTATTATGGTACCGTGGGACTCTCACTTCAAAGATGGGGAATGGTTCAAGCATATGAATCTATGAAAGATACCAACTCTGGAGAACTGCAGTTACAGGTAAGTAACTCATTTTCTTACTAGCTACTAATGTCAATGACATGGTTGTGCTTTACTATTAGAAAATGAATGAATGAATGATGCATCAACCCTGATAACAAGGATATCATTATCTAATACCTTAGACTAAACTGGCTCTTAACGTTTCTTTGATACTAATTCGATATTGCCCTCTATGATTTTGGAGGATTGCTTCAAATACACTACTGTGCTTATAACAATGATATATTTGTGTTCTCTTCCATTTTCCAAATTTTAATACTCTGTTTCCTTTCAGGAATATCTCAACCTTACATACCCACTTCCAAGGCTTCTAGATAACTGCTTGTCTGACATGCCTTTGATAGAAAACAGAAGCCACAACCTCACCTTTCAGCAACATGGTGGTATTCGGGCTAGCAACCTTGTTTTCTGACCTGAAAAGAAATAACGTATCGATAGGGGTAGTTGAAACTTCCACTACTGAAATCAAGAAAGAAATCAAGTCTATGCATTCAGTCTTGCTGTCGTTAATGCCCAATTAGACACTCCTCATGAAAAAAAAGAGCTTGTGGAGGAACAGCTGGTGGCAACTCCAGATTAGAGTAAAGTTATATAGAAACTTTAGAAAATAGTTATGGACCTTGAAGACAAGACTTGGAGTGACATAATACTTATCTTTGGGGTTCCCGAGAAGCATGAGGGGCTCAGACATGATGACCTTTCTGGCCCATGTTCTAGAGGTTATTTTTGCCCTTTTCTTCTCTCCCTCTTGGATTTTCAGAAAGCACAGAGGGTGCAACCATAGAAGAGGTACAGGGGACATGCTTGTAGACCTATAATCGAATGCGCACTCAACAAATATTTACTGCTGCCAGGAAAGATTACCCCCTTGAATTCATGAGCAAGAAAATTAATATGCCTCTAGATTACTGTCAAGAAATGCACAGCAAAAAATAAAATATTTCTGACCTTGCACCCTCTGCTACAGAAATAGGACGTATGATTTGGGCTACTTAAGTCAGACATAACATGGGTGACCATGGATGGCTGCTAAAATCATTTTCATAATTTATCTGATTTGGAACATGTTTTGGTATCTTTGGGAGACATTTCAATGGATACTATACAAAGCCCATCAACATCATCCTCAGTCTGGTAACGCAGAGACTACTGTACTGGCAGTAACACAGTCAATAGGGCAAGCGTGTTGCATGATTCCACCACAAGACCGAATCGGCCAGGTTGAATTGCTGGAGGAGAGAACACCAAAATACAGAGATATATCTAGATTACCTCTGGTGATGAGGAGTAGCACTCTCCCACAAATGTATTCATTAACACTGCAACCCAAATGCACCCCAAACTCCATCCCCCAGTTTTTCCACTGTAGGAGGCTGGCTTAGTATATGGTGCACTCTTAAAGGAGTGATGCACCCTGCACTATTCCAGGAAACCCTTATCTTGATTTTAGTGGTCTTTGATAACCTTAAAAGCTCTGAGGGGTAGCTGTGGAGAGCAGCCTTCAGGCCTATCTAGAAGCACTGTAAAGGAGCTTGTTTAACCAAATTTAATCAAGAGTGTAGATTAAATGAGAAAGAACCACACAGTGGTTATGAAAAATAAGTCTATTTATTAACACAACACAATCACTATCACTTGGTATATCTGCTATCCGGAGATGATATTAATGCACATAAGAATACTTCAAAGAAATCAGGTAAGTAGCACAAATATACACTGGTCTCCAGGGGGAGACCAAACGATATACTAAATAAGTGGAATGTGAACTGCAAAGGAGAACGGGACTTGGACCAAAGGACTTAGAAGAGCTTGAAGAACCAGGAACCACCCAAGGTAAGTACCTAGGAACCCCCCAAGGAGGCTGTGTGCAGAGTGGAAACACAGCTGAGTGTTCAAGAGAAGTCAATGAAGAAGTTGTGGTTGCATTTTTAAAGAAAAAGGACCGTTCCGGGAGGACCCCGAAGAAACCCTTTGGAGGACGGAATATTGTAGAGCCACCCCACCTGTGGATGCCCCAGGAGCCAGGTTACCTGATCCAGGGAAGCCGGGTGCATAGGGGTGAAGTGACGTTGGAACCTCTCGTAGATGACAATGAGCGACTCTGGAAGAAAGGCCTCTCGAAGTCTGTGAAGAAGTCCGGTGGAATCCAAGGGTGGATTCTTGAAGAGGTGAATCTGCAAGAAGAGGGGACAGAGTCTATGCCACTCGGAGGTGACCAGGAGGCACGGAAGCACAATGCTCCCCTTTGTCAGGAAGTTCAGAAGAGTTCACGAGGACCTTGTCACTGCAGCTGTGGGGACCTGGCGATGCTGTGGAAGACCAGGAGTCATACACAAGCTGTCCCATGTCGGTGCCTAGGTGGTCGGTGTCGGGCAGGAGCACCAAAAGCCTTGGTAGCTGCAACTGGCATGGAAGGAGAAAAGATACAATTGTTGGGAACAGCAAGGTCCAAGAGACTCACCACATGCAGGAGAGTCAGAGCAAGCAGGGGAGCCCACCAAAGCAGAAGACGACCTGCTGAGCCGAATCCCCGCCCTGTGTCCTTGAGCCCCAGGTAGGCTGCTGCTACCCCCTGCTGGGCCGAAGATCCGCTTGAGATTGCCGGTAAGTGGATGCTGATACACATGGCTGGGGCCCACTGACTGAGACTGCCGCCATTGACTGCTCTGTCTCTCGGCTTCTACCTCCCCTTCTGATCTGATCTCTTGTTCACCTTTCGCATTTTGTGTTCTTCTGTCATGCTATTCACCTTCTGCATCCTCTGTTATTTTGTCACTTTCTTCTCCTTCTGCTTTCTGCATTTTCTCCTCTCTTCCCGCCTGTCACATTGTGCCTTTCCTCGCCGTGTCCCTGCAGCTGTTCGCCCCCGCAGCCCCGCCCTCCTCCTGCGCAGCTCTCCCGTTTTCCCACCTCCCTGCCCCCTGCTGTCCAGCCCTCCCCCTCATGCTACTCTATGGTCACTGCAGCGCGACCACGCAGCGGGTGCGCTCAGCGGGCGCGCCGTAAGTGCGCCAGAGGCACCTGGACCACTTCCAGCACGACGGACCCTGTTCCTAGGACCATCCACCGCTACGACGCCAGCACCCTTCATGCCACCACACTGCCTGCCGCCGGGCATCGCCGAATGACAACCAGGGTTCCTTCTCCTGCAGAGCCTGCCGCTGCACCTTTGCCTGCCACCGCACACCAGCCTCACCCACCGCAGGACCAACACATACAAGACCCGACTCTCTCAGCTGTATCCTGCTCAACACACGCTCCCTCCTCAAACACGCCGTGGAGATCTGGGACCTACTCGACTCCAGCCACCCTGACATCGCCTTCCTCACGGAAACCTGGATGAACTCCACCTCCGCCATGGACATCGCCACGGCCATCCTGGATGGCTACAGGATCATTCACAAGGACCACATCATCAAACAGGGTGAAGGTCTCACCATCGTACACAAGAGCACCCTTCGCCTCACCACCCACTCAGACGACCACAGACCAATACGAACACCACCCTCTGCGGCACCCTCATCTACTGACCTCCCGGACCCCGTCCACCCTTCAGCGATTCCATCCTCGACTTCATCGCACCCCACACTCTTGCCTCCTCTAACTACATCCTTCTCGGCGACCTCAACTTTCATCTGGACAACCCCAACGACAAGAACACATCGTTCGTGCTAGAAAACCTCGCCGCCTTCGGACTCAGACAACGGTTTACCTCTCCATCCCACTCAGCAGGACACACGCTCGACCCCGTCTTCTCCACCAGCAATAACGTCTCCTTCAGCCCCACCTCCGAGCTGCCTTGGACCGACCACCGCAGCATCCACTTCTCCTTCACCAAACCCACCGTACACCACCACGCCCACTGCTACCCTAGCAGAAGCTGGAACAAGATCACTGAAGAACAGCTCACCACCTCCCTCAGTAATACCCCACCTCCGACTTCTGCGGACGCTAATACCTCAGCTCTCAACCTCCACCAATGGATCTCCAACTGCGCAGACGCACTGGTTCCTATGAAAAAAGTGCCAGGCAAACCAAACTCTAAAAAAGCCAGTTGGTTGTCCCCCGCCCTGCATGTGTCCAGACGCTCCTGTAGACGGCTCGAAAAGAGATGGAGGAGCAGCAAGAACGGCTGTCAGAGGATCATTTATAATTGGCCAGGAGGAAGTTACATCTCTGTTGGCCAAGGGAGCTATAGAGAGGGTCCCGGATTCAGAAGTAGGCAGTGGCAGTTATTCCCGCTACTTCCTGATTCCGAAAAAGAACAATGCGTTGCCACCCATTTTATGTCTTGCGACCCTCAATCTCTTCCTCAAGAAAGAGAAGTTCAAGATGCTCACTCTAGCTCAGGTCTTGTCTGCCCTAGACCAAGAAGACTGGATGGTAGCATTGGACCTGCAGGATGCGTTTTTTCACATCCCCATCCTGCCAGGCCACAGGCGTTACTTGCAGTTCAAGGTAGGCCACGAGCACTTTCAGTTTACCGTGCTACCCTTCGGCCTTACCAGTGCCCCTCGGGTGTTCCCAACCAGAAATCACAGTTGTGACCGATGCGTCACTTCTGGGATGTGGCGGCCATCTGGGAGAGGTGGAAATCAGGGGACCCTGGTCTCCGGCAGAGTCGGGGTTCCACATCAATTTGTTGGAGCTTTGAGCGATTCGATTTGCATAGAAGGCATTTCTTCCCTTTGCCAAGGGGAAGTTAGTGCAGGTGTTCATGGACAACGCCACCTCCATGTGGTACTGCAACAAGCAGGGCGGGGTCGGGTCGTGGACCGTTGTCGAGAGGCCCTTCGTCTCTGGACATGGCTGGAACAGCAGTGCATAACCCCAGTGGTTCAACACCTGGCACGTTCTCTGAACACCAGGGCGGACGAACTCCGCCGTCGATGCCTAGCGGATCACGAATGGCGTCTCCAGTCGGACGTGGCAGAGGATCTCTTTCAGCACTGGTGAGATCCTTGGTTAGATCTGTTCGCCTCCGAAGAGAACGCGCAGTGTCAGCAATACTGCGCACTGGAGTTTCCAAGGTGGCTATTGCTCGGCAACGCCTTTTGTCGCGAGTGGAGCTCAGGCCTGCTGTATGCCTTTCCACCCATACCACTACTGCCCAGGGTTATGAAGAAGATCAGGAGCGACCGGGCACAAATCATTCTTATGGCTGTGTACTGGGCAAGGAGAGTCTGGTATCCAGAGCTTCTGAAAATGAGCATTGATCCTCTGATCAGGCTGCCCCTGAGGATCTTTTATCGCAGCTGCAGGGGAGGGTCCTCCACCCGAACCTGTCAACTCTGCGCCTCCATGCGTGCGGATTGAGCGGCAACAGTTGATGGCTTTTGACCTTCCTCCTGAAGTATGTAACGTTATTTTGGCAGCCAGGCGGCACTCCACTAAAACGGTATATGCCTGTCATTGGCAGAAATGTGTATTATACTGTACAGAAAGGTCTATTGACCCTCTTTCTGCATCTCTTTTCACTGTTCTTCTATTCATTCTAACCCTTGCCCAGCTGGGCTCTGCATTGGGTACTCTCAAGGGTTATCTTTCTGCTCTATCTGCTTTTTTGCGGCTGCCAGACCAACCCTCCCTCTTTAGGTTTCCAATTGTACAAAGGTTTCTGAAAGGGCTGGCTCACTTGTTTCCACCCACGCCCTTTGTTATGAAGGAGTGGGACCTTAATTTGGTCCTCACTTTTCTTATGTGTGCTCCCTTTGAGCCTATGCACAACTGTCCCCTCCGGCTGCTTACCATGAAGACAGCCTTTCTGGTGGCGATAACATCTGCCCGTAGGGTGAGTGAGTTGCAGGCACTATCTTGAACACCTCCCTACATGATGTCTTTCCCAGACAAAGTGGTGCTTCGCACACATGCTTCATTTTTGCCAAAGGTTGTGACCCCATTCCATCTGGGTCAATACATCACGCTGCCCACCTAATTTGCTCCCCCACATCCCTCTAAGGAAGAGGAGCGTCTCCACCATCTGGACCCAAAAAGAGCGTTGTCGTTCTACCTTGTCTGCCCAAAAGACTTCCGGGTGGACGACCAACTCTTTGTGGGGTACATGGGATCTAAGAAGGGGCAGGCAGTGCAGAAAAGGACCATCTCTCATTGGGTCATTCTCTGTATTAAGATCGGCTAGGCCCTGACTAAGAAGCACCCCCCTGAGGGATTAAGGGCCCATTCCACCAGGGGAAAGGCTGCAACTACGGCCTTGGCTCGGTGTGTCCAAGACCTGGACATCTGTTAGGCAGCAATGTGGGCATCTTTGCACACGTTTGCCAAGAACTTCTGCCTGGGCAGTCAGATCCGCAGGGACTGGCATTTTGCCCGTTCGGTCCTGCAGGACTTCCCAGTGTAAGGTATTGGTCGCAACCCACCGCCGGGATGGTATGGCTTGGGTATCAAATTCAAAGGTATGGAATCGGCATCTAGAAGTCTCTCAGATGAACAAGTTACTTACCTTCGGTAACACATTATCTGTAAGAGACTCTGTCTAGCTGCAGATTCCTTACAGCCCCACCCATGCCTCCCCGCTTTGCGGACCGATTTTCAGGGCCCTAGTTTTGCACATGACTACGTCAGTTACTTCGTGGCTCTGCGCTTCTGGTGTGGAAAAAACATAAAGTACTGACATCTGTGCGCCTGGGTGACGCCTATATAAGTGACCGCGACATCATAACCGACACTACCGATGCCATCACGCGGAGCCGAATGGAGCCACTCGACGGCGCGCGCAAGGGGTATTGCTCGAGCCAAAGTTTCCGGACCCAGCCTGATGCCTGGGAAATTCAACGGTAAGGAATCTGCAGCTAGATAGTCTCTACCAGATGATGCGTTACCGAAAGTAAGTAACTTGTTCGTTTGGTATCTTCGTGCTGCCATCTACATCAAATTATTGACTTCATAGAACATTTCATATTGCAAATGTATTTATATACTCCTTACGACCCCTGATGAGGCATTGAAGAACTTTTTTGGAAAGTAGCATGGTACTCTGTACCCCAAGATTAGTAGTTAGTAAAACATTCTTTTAGTTTTTTCTTTTGCATTGGTTGTGTTAGGTTTGTGCTCTTGATTTCATGTGTGTTTAGTAGAGTTTGGAGTTGGGATAAAATTATAGGAATGGGTTTGAAAAGGGGAAGTTTGGAGCAAGGATAGAATGATAGGAATGATTTTTTAAGGGGAATTAGTAACAGGCCTCAAAAAATAATAAAAAGTTTACTAGACCTGCAGGTCTATTTGACCTATTTGTCATGCTCTCGACCCATAAACGGGTTTCAAATGATGTGATCGTGGGCAAATAATTAAATTCCTTGAGCTGCTATTTTTTTCATTATCACATATGAGAGCACCTTCAAATGTGCGAGTTCAGCATTTCTGCTGTACAAATAACTCTTGTTTGATTTAATAGACTAAACCTTCTTTCCATATATAATACAAATCTAGCCACATAAAGGATACACATGACCCCTGACTTGTCTCTTAGTTCATTAACAGCATTTTCATCAGGGTGGGGGCAGGAATGTTTGACAAATCATGTTTATAAACTATCACTTTTAATAATACATAACTAAAGCATGAAGTGGTAGCTCACTGTCATTTGTAATCACAGATTTTACATTGAAATGGCCACAAACATTCCCACTGACATGCAGCTTTACTAATAAAACTATATAGTGTACAAACAATAATGTTTGGAAAAAGAGTTTCTGAAAATGAGTAATTTGCACATCATCAAGTAAAGTGTTCTGGTTTGTTTTGCTTCTATTTAACTTTGTTTGCATCACACTTATTAATTACAAAAACATTTCCTTTTGTAATTCCAGCTATATTTTAAAATATTTGGAATATTAATTCATAGGCTATTTATTTAAATGTTATGTGTTAGAGAAAAATAACTTACATCGTCAGACAGCTCACTTTGTCGTGTAGTTCCTAAAAATACATAGTATCTGCGCGTTTGTAGATAACATAAACTAAGGGTTTGGTGTCTAGACTGATTCCGGACCCCCCACAGGATATGTCAGCCTATAGACCAGTTAGCTCACAGTGCCACCATAAGCCCCCTAACCTTACCAAGGAGCGAATAGTTTCTGGCAACCATCGAACATGACAACCCTTGACACTTCAGGAGTCGTGGAAACAGTACAGTACTTTTCGCTCAGTTAATCGTGCTCACTTAGTCTCAGACAGATACACAGAATAATAGTTGGGGACGTTTTCAATGAGCATTTATTGATCCAGCATCATTCTAGTATAAAACATGTTTGCTGCGACAATCATTGGACGGAAGCAAATGTAAAAGATTACAAGCACTAACAGAGTAAATAGAAGGTAGAATTATACCATGGTGCTAAACAGTAAATCTATGGAGGCATGTAAACATAACAGTAATCAGGCGTACTCTTGCGATGCAAACCCTACCTAAGTGTAGCTAAGTGTACCTAGCATGTATATGGGTGTAAAGCCAAGAATCCCTAGGAAACAGCCAACCCCATTTCCTGATGGGAGAGAATGAAGGGCCCTGTCTTGGTCTCAAGTTGGTCACCCCGCAAGGGATGTCAGACTGCTGCGTGTTGAAGCTTCAGCAGGCCGGAACCTCAGTGTCTTGTGTCAACGTGGAAGTGTCTCCTCGCCTTATCTAGTGAAGGTATGGTTCTATTATACCATAAAGATAGCCTTGGGGTTCCTACCACAATCGATATGTTGTGAATACGTTTATGTAAATGAGCCTAAATCAATACCTGCACTTATGCAAAGTAGTTCTGTATCCCTAGGATGAAGATGACCATGACCTTTATATAGAGTGTTAGTCCTGTTATCTCATATGCAGGGGACTTTTCTAAGAATCCTCATGCATAATAAATGAGGCTAGTTTCAAGGAAATTGATAAACATTTATTCATCACATAACTAGGTAAAATGTCAGTGCTAGAACCGTTATGTAGAGTAAGGTAGGACAAATGTAGGTGAAAGGTTGTTTTGCTACTTAGGCCTAGGTTGGGGTACATAACACCCGCTCCTCCTCCGAAGGTTGATAAGGTCAACGAATGCTAAAATATGCCTGTTAAAAAGTATAAAAACATTGTCATAAAACCAGTGCCTAAAAACATCTAAAAACATGGTATATGTAAAAAAGATGATGCTATTAAAATTCAAAAAGCTCTACAAATCCACTAAAGAGTCAATATATGGTTAGACTAACTGAGCACATCAAAAGCCATGGTGCTCAGTGAGAGCAGAAAAATAAAACAAAACGATGTTTTACATTTCAATTTGTTCTTGTTTTGGAAAAAAGACTGAATTGCTCCCATCACACGGAGAGCCAAATGTTTGTGTCCTGTGTGGGACACCTCTTGTATCAGGTCAATGGAGCGAAGGTGATTTTCTTCAGTTCCCACAGCAGCCGCTGAGGAAACACTCGAAACCAGTGAGCCTTTTGTAAAGCCATTGTCCGTTCCAGCAGGAGTTGAAGCATCCCGTGGAGGCTCTAGAAATGCCGCCATCAACATGGGACTACGCTGAGGACACTGATACATGTGTGCCTTTAAGGGATCCAGTAGTACTTCTATGTCCGGATGCGCAACCGATGGAAGAGTCAGACACATGTCCAACACGCATTTATATCCGCAGAATAGACAGCGGAACACAGGCAAGATGCAGTTAACCCAGACTGGTCTGGACGATAGGAACCAATGCTTTCTTCGCTCCCGCAGCCAAGTGTGCCCAGATGGAGTACCATGCGTTCACAACAACGTCGCACTTGCAGTGCTCTTTCCATCTCTCGAACTGGGCCGCCCATTGCTTAGCAGGAAAATTTAAACCAGGATACCCACTACAAGTAGTAGGCCTAGCAGAATCCCTCCAAAAACGCTTTCCAATAAGGAGTGTATGAATTCTGTAATAACTCCGAAGATTGTTTGAAAGGTGCTTAATAGTCCAGAACTTATACGTTGAAATAGGTGCACGATCCCCCTCGTATCAGACATGTTAAAGATATGATGAACCATTTCCCTGAAATGGTGCAGGAAGATCGTACGGACTAGTGCCTCTATCTCAGATGAAGACCTTGCAACCTGGAGATCAAAAGTCTGTCGGGCTGAGGTTAAGGCCACATCTTTCTGAAAAAGCATGGCTTTCAGTCTGCTCAGAGAATCAAACCGTATAAAGGAAACATTCAATGAAGGCCATAGCGTTGCCTTCCTGTGTGGGTCGATGGAAACAATACTTGCATACACCAAGTAACCCCGGAACTTACTGTGACTAGATATGCAATGCCTGGTACCATCCCACAACAGCCTTGATCAATCTGCATCAGATAGCTCCCATTAGAGAGCAACTTGAACACCGGATGAATCAGGGCAGCTGGGGAACCCTTCAAGAGACAGGACAAGTTAGCAACCGAAGCATTACAGGTTTTGTGAAGCGAAATGTCTTTGCAAAGTAGAGACCCACTTAAATCACTTAAACAGTTTGAACCGCTGAGAAAAACTTCAGTGTCCCCATTCCTGCATCTAAATCTGGGTAATCCCGGTACTCGTGTATGTACCCTTCTCCTAGCACTACATATCTGCCTACCTGGTTATACTGGAGACAGTATTGAAATTTGAATGTCGTGACTGGCAGTGTAATATAGCCATGGATTAACCATTCTGTGGAAGGTGACTCAGCCATGGTGAAAGGTAATTGGTCCAGTTTTTCAAAGTGCAATATGGTATATTTTGCATCTCTTCTTGCCATTACCATCTGTTTCTCCGTTAGATTGTATACAGAGAACAGCGTCGTACTGTTGCTGTAACGCCAGGGCACATGGCCAGACCGCAATGATTGTAGCGCCCAGCTTAATAATAGAATGGGTAGCAATTGCGATTGTCCATGTTGTAGAATAGACAAATCCTGTTCCATTATATCTATTGCAGAAGATACAATGTTGCCCAGTGAATAAATTCTAGTTGATAGTGTGACCATACCATTGTCAACCACTGTCAAAGCCTTTTCTAGGTTAACTCTATCAATCTCACGCAGTCTCTCAGCAGCCTCCTGTTGAGAGATTTACCATAGCTCGTCGTAAATAGCATACAAGAAGCGCTTGTGACGTGGCTTCTAGGGAACTGACAAAAAATCCCTAAGATCCATGTCATCTGAGAGAAGAGATAAGTGTTGTTTCACTTGGGACAGTGTTGAGGTCTTTAGCCACTCTAGGCATAACTTCCCAACAATGTAAGATGTCACCGCCTGAGTGTTCTGATTGTACATAGCGCTGATTAGGGCTATGGATACTAAACCCTTCTGTGGTACCCTGAATCTTGACTGACACCTATTTATGTCGATAGGCCAAACCAACCATCCCTTCCAATTGGGGTGTGATGAATTGTAAGAACCATTGTGTAGCATGGCATCTAATGTATCCTCACAGTGTTGTGTGTCATTTTGCCAACCCTCAAAGTCCGTAAGCGAGGGAATCCGAGGTGTGTTCAAGTTCTTGATCTTGGCTAGCCAAAAACAGGAAGTATGCTGCACTGTCTCGTTCAGGAAAATCATCTGATGTTGCATAAGGCATGCTCTAAATAAGGCCTCAGTTCCTTGAACTTTCCAATATTTAGTCCCCCAGACAGATTTAGTGTCTATAGTGTCTTTCCAAATGTCGAAACCATGTACAGACAGCTTGGCAATATAGGAAGCAGAGTATATCAGCTTAGTGTTAGTGAGCATATTTTTCTTTACAGGTGTAGGTGCAAGCTTATAGTAATAAGAGGTCGGGTCTGAAGTGTTAAACCCAGAAAAATAAGCAAACGTCTGTGCAAATGTATTTGAACTACCTTTCGCTGGTGTTGGGCAATGTTCCCATTGATGGTAAGTGAAAATATTAAGTGGGATACTTGCTTTGTGCAAAAAATGGTGACCATAGTGTTGGTAAGAAAACATGGTGTCAATATTAGATGTACCATCATACAATTCATCATTTAAAAATGCAGCAGCTTGTTCTAAATCAGATAGCATAGTATGCACAGTTTCAATGTCCCAATTATCAGAGACAGTACTAGAGGTGATAATAATACTAAGAGAAATTTTAAATAAATGCTGTATTCTTAAACGTTCAGTAGGACCATACACATCATAGGAAACTGTGTCCCAAACTATTTCTTCAGGAAGTGGAACTGCTGTAATGTTCACTAAGGACAGGTTCCTCTGTTCACGGTGTGATCATGGATGCCGTTTCAGGACTAAGTTCATGTTGTACTGCTCAGCGTTCTGGGAGGTAATATCTATTCAGGAGCAAAAGGAAGACAGTCACTATACCAATCCAAAGGACTAGGAACAGTAGACCAGTTGCAATCTAGTGCTGTAGCCAGGGAAAAACAAGTAAGTCTTTTTCACCCAAAGGTAGAAATCACAAATGTGTTGTTTGTGAGGAGCAGGCGGTGGCGGTATCGGTATCTCGGGTTCACTCAGATCCGATGAGAAATCGTTGAAGTCGTTGAAGTCGATGAAGTCGATGAAGTAACCAGGCGCAGTTCGATCTATCTTTGGTAGCTCAGGCGCAGTTCGATCTATCTTTGGTAGCTCAGCAGGTTTTGTGTAACTGGCAGATGCCTCTGTTCAAGACATATTCACATAGATGTCAGTGTTAGGCCCAGTTGAGATCTGTGTTTCTTTGTAGTTTGATGTTGTTCAATTTCCACAGGTACAACTTGCATTCCATTGTTGGTGACTCCTTCACCTTGTGAAGTAGAGTCTTCAAAAGTTATTAATCTTTCCATCTGAACTTCCTGAATGGTAGCGAGAGGAGATCGGTTGCTACCCAGGAGCCCACGCAACCTTCTATTGAGTATCAGCCGAATAGTGTGGTTTGATCAGATCAATTGAGACAAATCTCTTGTCTTTGCAGCCAGCAAGAGGCGGAAAAAGTACTGTTCTTGTTCCTTCGACTGCCAGGACAGGTACAGGCGCTCTGTAAGATGGCCCAAATTCTTTTTTGTCCACTATTTTTCCTCTGACCAGGTCCCCAATTTTCAGGACTGCCAGAACAGCTTTCACTTCTCTAGTCCGGAATTCATTGAGTTCCTGTAAAACAGCCAAACGATCATTGATGTCAAATGATTTTTCATCCGCCACTGTGCTGCCACAGTCGAGGTCTGGTACCCACATTCCTATCCCGAACAGGACTTCATATGGAGTATGGCCCCCCAGGGAACTTCTTGGCATATTGTTTAGTGCCCTCTGGACCCCATATAGGTGATTGACCCAACTGTCACCCGAGCCTAATACCCTAGCTGTTAAGGATTGCTTTAAGTCCCGGTTCTTCCTCTCCTCATTTGAATTTCCCAGCTGAGGTGCACAGGAGTTCTGTTCCAGCGGTTCCCTCTGGATGATACGGGGAGGAGTACCACAATGCGACACCCAAACTTCCCATGGCTTTCTTTCTAAGCGTAAACGGTGTGGGAGGTATGATTCCATGCACTGTAAAGCTCTTCCGGAAGGCCCTCAGTGCTCCCGGTACCAATCTTCCAGAACCGGACAGCAAGCGAAGGAGTCCGGTGGAACCCAAAGGTGCATTCAGGATGAGAGGTACCGGCAAGTCAATGAGGTGCACAGGAGTTCTGTTCCAGCGGTTCGGACGAGGGATACTGGCCTCAAACTAGGTGTGAGACAGTGCAGGCCTCAAGGAAGTAGCAGAACCACCACCTGTGTTGCTGAGCCTTTTGGAGTCCGTGGGTGCCCAGGATCAGCAGACCGGTCAGCTGAGAGGTACCTGCAAGAAGAAAGGGACAGAGTCTATGCCACTCAGGAGTGACCAGTAGGCACGGAAGACGAATGCCCACCGATGTCGGAGATGCAGGAGAGATTGCTGGGCCCGACACTGCACCTTTTTGGTCAACTACATTGTTTGCCGCTGCCAAGGCTTGTTGGTGCCCCTGCCGGTCACTGACCCCTTGACCCTCGACACCCGACGTGGGACACCTCGTGAACCGTTCCTGGTCTTCTGCAGCATCGCCTGGTCCACACAGCTGCAACTTCAAGGGCACTGTCAATCTCTCCTGCATCTCCGACATCGGTGGGCATTCGTCTCCTGGTCACTCCTGAGTGGCATAGACTCTGTCCCTTTCTTCTTGCGGGTACCTCACATCCTGAATGCACCTTGGGTTCCACCGGACTCCTTCGTCTTTTTCTCCAGCTGCATCTTTCCTGAAGGCCTCTATTGTGGTCTACAGTGGTTTCCGACGTCACTTCACACCTATGCATCCGGCTTTCCTGGTGTAGGTATCCTGGTTCCTGGGTGATCCACGGGTGGGTTGACTCTCCAACCTTCCATCTTCCACGGGGTTTTAATGGGGGCCACTGGGAGGGGTCCTTCTTCTTTAAAATTACAACCGCGACTTACCTATTGACTAATATTGAGCACGCGGTTGTGTTCTTTCTCTCTCCTCACACGACCTCCGTGGGGTTCCTGGATACTCACCTAGGGTGGTTCCTTGGCTCTTCTACGTCTTCTGAGTCCATTCTTGACTTGAGTTGTGGTTCGCATTCCACTATTTTAGTAAATGGATTGTTCTCCCCCTGGAGACCACTGTCTATTTGTGCTACTTACGTGTTCTATTTCCTAAGTATTTTGTGTATTATGTTTTATATCTCCGGGTAGGAGATATTGCAATGTGTTAGTGAGTGTTTGTAATAAAATACATATTTTTATAACTACACTGTGTGATTCTTTTTCACTTAACCTACACCATAAGATTAAGTACTGGTAAAACAAGCTGCTTTACAGTCCTTCTGGACTAAGCCTGAATGCTGCTCTCCACAGCTACCACTTAGAGAGCTTTGTAAGGTTGTCTAAGACTAGTAAAATCACCATACGGGTTGTCTGAATTAGTGCAGGGTGCTACACTTACATAAGTGAGCACCATATACTAAGCCAGCCTCTCACATTGGTGTGCTGCGATTGGGATTCGAGCCTGCATTATTTTACCAGCTAATCTAGGTATGGATTAATTGAAAAATCATCTCTAGCATTAGGCACATATAATATTTAGATGGACTAAGTAAGTTCTACTGAACTTATAGATTGGTTGATAAGGGTCTAGCAGAACCCTAGCTCCAATTTCAGAAAGTTTAGTTTCCACTAGAGTAGGTAGGTGCAACACCACACTACACCTAGACATGTCTTTAGTAATAGACCCCAATGGGGCCCAGTCTTCTACATACAGTGGTCCTAAGTTCCAGGAACTAAGGACCCTCTGTACTTCTAGGAAGGTAAAGACAGGTAGCAATCCAACCACTAAGCATCTCTTAGAGATGCTTATCCTAGATGATCTCCAGTACCCTGACAGGTCAGGGGATCAGGACAAAGTGGGTGGGGATGCCTTCCAGAGCAGACTTGAGTTTGGAGCAGCAATACTGCCCCTCTCTTGAACCCCTCAGACAGTAAGCTGCTGCTGAGGTGGCAGGGAACGTCAGTGGGTCCCATCGGATCTATTGGGAAGAAGGGCTTCTGTATTCTATAGGTAGAGACCCCAAGCCTGGTGCCACCAGGAGGTTGGTAATTCCTCAGAATTTCAGGGGTTTTCTTCTCTCCCTGGCACGACATTCCCCTTGCAGGACACCTTGGGCAAATTAAGACTTGGGACAGGATTGTCCCTCATTTTCACTGGGCCAATATGTCAGAAGACACCAAGGAGTTTGTTCGCTCCTGTGTCACTTGCCAAGCCAGTGGTAAGTCAGGTGGCACTACAATGGTCCCCTTAATTCCACTTCCAGCGGTTGGGGTTCCCTTTGAGAGGGTAGGGATTGGCATTGTTGGTTCCTTGAACCCTCCTACTGCATCTGGATACAGTTACATCCTAGTGGTGGTGGACCATGCCAGTAAGTATCCAGAAGCCATTCACCTTAGAACCACTACAGCTCCTGTAGTGGCCAGGGCCCTTCTGGGAATCTCTTCCAGAGTGGGCTTACCTAAGGAGGTCTTAACAGACAGAGGTACTAACTAAATGTCTAGTTACATAACTGCAATGTGTAAAGAATGTGGAGTAAACTATAAGTTTACCACATCCTACCATTCACAGTGTAATGGGCTTGTTGAAAGGTTCAACAAGACCCTTATGATCATGGGACTCACAGAAAAGCTTAGGTGAAAATGGGATGTCTTACTACCCTGCCTTCTCTTTGTCTACAGAGAGGTTCCTCAGAATGGGGTCGGCTACAGCCCATTTGAACTTCTGTTTGGACATCCAGTTAGGGGTCCATTGTGTCTAGTTAAGGAGGGCTGGGAGCAACCTATCAAACCTCCTAAACAGGATATTGTGGACTGTGTCCTTGGCCTCTGTTCCCGTATGGCTGAGTACATGAAGAAGGCCAGTAAAAACCTGGAGGCCAGCCAAGACCTTCAGAAAGCCTGGCATAACCAAAAGGCTGTCCTGACTGTTTACCAGCCAGGGCAGAATGTGTGGGTGTTGGAGCCTGTGGCCCCAGCAGCTCTCCAAGATAAATTGAGTGGCCCCCACACAATCCTTCAAAAGAAAGGTGAGGTCACCTACTTGGTGGACCTAGGTACTCCAAGAAGTCCCCACAGGGTACTTCATGTGAACCGCCTTAAACCTTTTGTGGACAGGGCTGACATGAGCTTGCTCATGGCCACTGATGAGGGACAGGAGGAAGAGAGTGACCCTCTCCCTGATCTCCTCTCTCAGAACCCTGCTGATGGGTCAGGGGATGGAGTATCCTTGGCGAGCAGCCTCACTGACCAGCAGCAAGCTAATTGCAGGATGGTCCTCTATTAGTAAAAACATATGTTTTCTCTGACACCCAGTCAAACCACCTGGTGTACGCATGAAGTGGACACCGGTGACAGTCTGCCCGTAAAGAACAACATTTACAGACAGCCTGACCATGTCAGAGATTGCATCAGGACAGAGGTCCAGAAGATGCTGGAATTGGGGGTCATTGAGCCTTCAGATAGCCCCTGGGCTAGTCCAGTAGTCCTAGTACCAAAACCTCACACCAAGGGTGAAAAAAGTGAGATGAGGTTTTCGTGGACCACAAGAGCCTCAATGCAATCACTAGGACTGATGCCCACCCTATTCCAAGGGCAGATGAGCTCGTAGATACTTTGGCCTGAGTACATTTGACCTCACTGCTGGCTACTGGCAAATCAGACTAGCTGAGGATGCCAAGCTAAAAATAGCATTTTCAACCCCCAGTGGACATTATCAATTTACTTTGATGCCCTTTGGTCTGCAAAATGCGCCTGTCACATTTCAGAGGCTAGTGAACAAAGTCCTAACAGGTCTGGACACCTATAGTGCAGCATATATAGGTGATATTGTTGTCTTTAGCTCCACCTGGGAATATCACCTGGTCCACCTCAGAAATGTTTTGGAGGCCCTGCAAAAGGCAGGCCTCACTATCAAGGCCACCAAGTGCCAGGTAGGGCAGAGGAAGGTTGTATACGTGGGCCACCTGGTAGGTGTAGGCCAGGTTCAGCCATTGGAGAGCAAAATCCAGACCATCATGAACTGGGTTGCTCCCACTACCCAGACTCAGGTCAGAGCTTTCTTTGGGTTGACTGAGTACTACAGGAGGTTTATTAAGGGATATGGGTCCATTGTGACTCCCCTTAATGATCTCGCCTCCAAGAGAATGCCAAAGAAAGTTCAGTGGACAGTTAGCTGTCAAAAGGCATTTGATGACCTGAAACAGGCCATGTGCACTCCTCCCATTCTGCAAAGTCCTGACTATTCCAAAATCTTAATTGTCCAGACAGATGCATCTGAGATGGGGGTAGGAGCTGTTTTGTCACAACTGAATGCAGAGGGCCAAGACCAACCAGTAGCTTTTATAAACAGAAGGTTGACCCACAGGGAAAAAACATTGGTCAGCTATAGAGAGGGAAACCTTTGCGTTGGGTCTGGGCCTTGAAGAAGTTGAGACCATACCTGTTTAATACTCACTTCATTGTTCAGACAGACCATAAACCCCTCTGATGGCTTAAACAAATGAAGGGTGAAAATCCCAAACTTTTGAGGTGGTCCATTTTGCTACAGGGAATGGACTATTCAGTGGAACATAGGCCTGGGAGTAACCATGCCAATGCAGATGGACTCTCCAGATATTTCAACTTAGAAATGAAGACTCAACTGGGCAAGGTTAGTCTCATCTACTTACGTTTGGGAGGGGGGGGGGGGTTGTGTAGGAAAGTAGGATCTGCCTTCATGGTCACCCCCACTTATTGCTGGTGTCATTAAGTTTTTCTGACTAGTCTGACTGGAATCCTGCCAATCAGGACCCCAGTCTCTATGCTTCTCCCCTAAATTGGTCATGGTGAGTACTTGGGTACACTCTAGATGGGCTACTGGTGTACCCTGATAAGTCCCTTGTATATGGTACTAAGATACCCAGGGCATAGGTACACCAGGGGTCTCACATGGGCTGAAGCAGGTATGCCACCCACGACAGACCACTCAAATTGTGACTACAGGTCTGCCATTGCAGCATGTGTAAGCTGGTGCTCGCACCACTTACGACAGTTATAGGTTTCCTTATATCTGAGGTCACTGCACTTAAAACCTATCAGTCACCCCTAAGGCAGGCCTTTCAATCCTCAAGGCAGGGTGCTTGGTTCTAAGTGTGAATGTGCCCCTGCATGAACAGGACACACCTCCAACCTTCGGAGTCAATTCTCCTGGGTTGTAAGTGCATCAGCCATGCACTGTAAAGCTCCTCCGGGAGGCCCTCAGTGCTCCTGGTACCAGTGTTGCAGAACCGGACAGCAAGTTAGGGCTGCTGCCAACCAGAGACGCGTTTCTGCCCTCTTGCTGCTGAGTGAAGCTTGAGCAGGGGAAGGCAGAACAATAGGTATCCGGTCTACAGTATTACTCTATCCCCCACTCCTGGAATTTGAGCATATGGAATGTTTGGTGCATCTAACTTGTAGGAGTACTTGAGTGGAAAACCTTTTGGCAAGGCTGAGCTGTTGTGCATAGCATTCACGGCTATCATTATCTGTCCGTCAATCCTCATGCTAGAACAAGTGATTGCTGCAACTGCAACAGTTCGCACTGTCCCCTTGGTGGCTTCATCAGCAAATGAATTCCCTTCAACGTGCTCGCCAACACGCTGCTTACTCATTGTGTGAATTGCATGAGCCCATGGCAAGCTTTTTTTCAGCTCTGCCACTTGTTCCCAAAGCAACTTTTGCTTGATTGTGCAACATTTGGAATCTCTAATCCCATTCTGGCCATAGTAGTGAAGATATTCATTGTATGACTGGACACAGTAAAACGAATCGCACACAATGAGTGTGGGGAATTCCCGATCCGTATTTTTTAGTGCCAGTATCCGTGCTTTCAGTTCTGCCAGCTGTGCTGTGCAATCTCCTAGAGACTGTGTCTGTGTATTGCTAGGCCGGAGCTTGCCGTTCCGCATACGTCCTTTCACAATCACACATGCTGCGCTGTATTGCTGTTTACTTCCTACGGCAGGCTCTGCAGATCTGTCAGTATAAATGATGTATTCATACTGATCTAGAGGCATTATTTCATTCGGGAGAGGATATTCTTGTTCGTATTGCAGGAATGCTTGTGCTTTTAATGTAGAATTAAATTTGTAGTCTAAATCTATTGCGATGAGAGAATTAGCCCATTGTATCCATCGTGGATGCAGTGCTTTTGCGTTTGGAACGCTTGCTTTGGTAGCAGTCTCTAAGGTTGGTACCGGAGTCAGAACAATTATGCGTTTCTCCTGTGCTATTGCTCTTTCTCTCACTACAGCAGTTTGTACTGCTCTCAGTATTTTTTCTGTGGATGCAAAACGCATTTCAGCGTTTGTGCACAAATGTGATTTGTATGCTATGGGTACCGTTTCACCTTTATTGAAGGTGAGGTAAGTGTACCCTGATTAACGACTACACGGATCACCAAATTAGTTGTAATTACACATGGGTGTAAGTGTTTGGAAGCTATCATGTCAGCTTGTACGGAACAGAGAATTTCTGTGTGTTCCTGTGTCCAATGTTGGACTGAAAAATCAGGTCTGATTAGGTCGTAGAAAAGGTTTAACCCATTCTGCGTAATCCAAAATGTAGGTTCTGGCACAATTTAGGAATCCTAAAATGGATTGTAAACTTTTCAGAGTTTTTGGAAGTTGGAGCAGTGCACATATTTCTAAAAATTTAGCTGCCAGGCTTTTCCCTTTGCTTGATAGTTGATATCCCAAAAATAGGACATTGAGGTGGGCAATTTTTGATTTTTTTAAAGTTAAATTTGTAGCCCACAGTGGTGAACCCCAGAATTATGTTGTTCGCCCTGTTCAAGTGTTCCAATAACTCGTTGTCTGTTGGATAAATATCAGCTATGTAGGACAATGCTTCCGATTCACAATTTTGAAGTAACTGTCATCTCTTGCTGAGATCAACCGGGGGCTATTCTTATACCCTTGGGCCAGTCTACAGAATTGCAGTTGAGAGCCTAGAATGCTGTCATATATCTGCTTCCAGGCGCTATATTCTAGCAGAAGAAACCATTTGAGATATCTAGTGTTGTTTTGTATTTTTTCCGCACAATGTTATTCATTAATGCGGCACTGTGTGCATTTTGTACTGCAAATGTTGATGTGTATGTTTTCAAATCCCTGTAGTCTAAAACTAGGCGGTATGAATTGTCAGGTTTCATTACGGGAAACAAAGGATTATTAATGGAAGAGGTGGAGTTTTCAATCACACCTTGGTATTCAAGTTGAATTAAGATCTCCCTGACTTGTTTCCTTCCTTCATGTTTTATTGGGTTCTGCCTCTGGGGCGTAGGAGTAGATTTGAATAGGATTTCATGGTGAGGTGACTCAGCATCCCACCCTAAATGATTGCGATAAAGTGCGGGAGCTAGCGCTAACGCCCACTCCTGCGAGTATGAATGTTTAAGTGACTCTGCAACGAGGTCAGAAAATGCAGGTGAAATTACATCTTCCCCCTTTGGGCACTCCTTAACAAACTCTAGGCGGCCAATCTTTTTCAGCCAAAAGGATATCGTATCCATTGTCAGGTTCTCTCAAAAGAGACCTTTCACTTTCCTGGGTATGTCCCCCTCCATTTGGAGAGTAATTTTGTATAAACGCTGTGGGACACTTACTCTTGTGTCCGGTGTCTCCACCCTGATATGTTCATTCAACGCTGCTTTCACCAGAAATTCCATCAGGTTCTGGCAAGCTATTGTTACTTTTACTGCGCTGTCTAGCATCATCAGAGCCCATTACCCATCCAGTAGCAGAGTCCTCAGTAGCCTTGGCATTTCTTATTTGAAGGCCAGCTACTTTCTTCTTTTTAAATTGAGGTTTAATTTTGGGTTTATCTTGTTTGATAATGCAGTCTGAAGTGCGCAGTGTGTCTTTTGGCTTGACTCTTTCTTCTGATCTGTGTTCTGACCATTCTTCCCTCTCCAAGTGTTTTGATGAATCCTGAAAGGAACAAGAGGAACGTGTATCAGTATCCTGATACCTGTCATGTTTTTTAATATTATCACGGTTCCTAAGATTGTATTTTCTCTCTGAGGGCTCCTCTTGAGGAGACCCACCCTGTGATCGTGATGCATTCTGCTTATTATTTTTTGATTGTTTGTTATCTCATTTCTTTTTAGAAGAGTCGGGTGCTTGCTTTGAGTTATCCTTTTTAGGATTACCCGTTATTTGTGGTTTTCCAGGTCTAGCTCCCAAGTTATCTCTACCCAGCGAAGCATAGGTTTCTTCGATAATCTTAGGTAGTTCTCGCTCCTGTTGTGCAGGAGTGACATCCCTCAGGCATTGGCGTATAGCCAACGCTGCTGCCTTCCGTTTTATGTTACCTAACATAATTGTTGATACCTGGGCAAAATTGCCTATCAGGTTCATCCCCAAGTCCAGGGCAGGTTCTGCCCCGTACTCATTCTGTATTTGTTTCAATACATCTGGTATGACTGCTATCGAGGGGGTACCATGACTTCTTGTATAAACGACAGCCAAAACTATACCCCAAGTGGTACAATCCTCTATTGTGGGAGCTATTCCCATTGGCAAGCAAATTGTTAATATTCTGTGTTTTTCCTGCGGGCCCGTATCGGGAAATACTGCTTCAAGCGGTGCTATTTTCTGTGCTATCCAGAACGGCATTTGCTCACGTTTGGTGGGCATTCTTCCCATAATCGCGTTCAGCGTTTGTGGGTTGATATTTGTCGTAATCATTTGAGGTTGACCAGCTTGAGTAATCCACGCAGGTTTAATTGTAAGTGTTTACATCACGAACTGTGTAAGGTTTTTGTATACTTTTACTATGTCTCTGTAAAGTGTACGTAATTCTGCTGCTTGCAATGTATCAATCTCTGGATGTGGTGTGTAACTAGCTAGGACCTGCCTGGTTGCTCCTTCTCTGCTGAGCGGACCGAGTCTCACATTATTTGTGGAGTGGGGGAGGGCACCTTTAAACCAATTAATATGTTCTTGGTAAGTTAACGGGACTTCTAACTCCACGTATGGATAGTATTCTTCAGGTGTCTCATCTTCAATGTAAGTGTGAAACAACTTTGTGCGTGCATTTGCAGGTGGGAATCTAGCCCAAGAATAGAATACCTCTGTTCTGAATGCCTCGTCTGCCTCAATCACGAATTCCACTAATTTCTTAGTTACTGCATGTCTGCAATTTTCTGTAATGTTAAGCTCACCTTCATGCTTTTCTTCCCCTGCATTCACAACGCTGTCTTCAGGGACAGACATTATGAGAGGAAGTAGCAAGGAAAAAAGATAAGGTTTTGCAAAATGTGGGATATTATAATCCTTCAAGCTTGAAAAACTTACAGGCAATACATAGGATATACCTACTCAGCTGCGGCAGATTTCCCTTCACACTACAGACGTCTCTGGTTAAATGGAGTAGGGGTCTCTGAGAAAGCACAACTGAACTACTCGGATTTGACCGTTAAATAAGAACCAAACCAACGTTGGCGGCGCCATGTCGTATAGTTCCTAAAAGTACATAGGATCTGCACGTTTGTAGGTAACATAAACTATGGGATTGATTTCAAGACTGATTCCAGACACCCCCACAGGATATGTCAGCCTATAGACCAGCTCGGTCACTGTGCTACCATAAGCCCTCTAACCTTACCAAGGAGCGAATAGTTTCTGGCAACCATTGAACATGACAACCCTTGACCCTTCAGGGATCGTGGAAACAAGACAGTACTTTTCGCTCAGTCAATAGGGCTCACTTAGTCTCCGAGAGATTACAAATAAACGTTAAGGACGTTTTCACTAAGCATTTATTGAACCAGCGTCATTCTAGTATAAAACATGTTTGCTGTGACAATCATTAGACAGAAGCAAATGTAAAAGATTACAAGCACCAACAGAGTAAATAGAAGGTAGAATTCTACCATGGTGCCAAATAGTAAATATATGCAGGCATATAAACATAACAGTAATCAGGAGTACTCCTTCGATGCAAACCCCACCTAAGTATAGCTAAGTATACCTAGCATGTATGTGGGTGTAAAGCCAAGAATACCCTAGGAATGAGCCAACCCCATACCTGATGGGTGAGAATGAAGGACTCCATCTTGGTTTAGAGTTGGACACCCCCCCCAAGGGATGTCAGACCGCTGCGTGTTGAAGCTTCAGCAGGCTGGGTCCTCAGTGTCTTCTGTCAGCATGGAAGCGTCTCCTCTGCTTATTTAGTGAAGGTATGGTTCTTTTGTACCATAAAGATAGCCTCGTGGTTCCTACCTCAATCGATATGTTGTGAGTACGATTATGTAAATGAGCCTAAATCAATACCTGCAACTATGCAAAGTAGCTCTGTCGCCCTAGGATGAAGATGACCATGACGTTTATACAGAGTATGTTATGTACTTCAAGTGCAGGGGATTTTTCTAAGAATCCTCATGCATAATAAATTAGGCTAGTTACAAGGAAACCGATCGACATTTATTCAGCACATAACTGGGTAAAAGGTCAGTGCTAGAACCGTTATGCAGAGCAATGTAGTTTTGCTACTTAGGCCTAGGTTGGGGTGCATGACAAATTGACAAAAACCTCTAACTCAAGTAAGAGAAAAATAACCCACATTTTCCAAGCAGCAATTAGTTAAAAGACAAACTGACATTTGACCTCTTTCCTTGAATGGACAGCAAATGTGTCAAGAAAAAAACAAGATTTAATGGCATCTTTATTGCTCATTCACTTTCTGAATGAACAGAACACCTGTTCTTTTCCAGCCTAAGTTTACTCGCCAGATGGGACTAGTAGGTGCTAAAAATAGCTCAACCTGATAAAAATTTTCTTGCAATTGCGAGTGGGCGAGTAGAGTATTCGAGTCCTGAGTACGCTTTTGTTGAAAGTAGTGGTCGTGTGGGTATGTTAGTTGGGTGGGATGGCTAAAGGAGGAGTGAAAGTTTGATAAGGATGCTTAAGATTTCGTAGTAGTCAGAAAGGTTTGGAATGAGACTGAAAGAGAGGGATGGGAAGGATGGAAGGTTTAATAGCACAAGGTAGATAATTATATATACTTAACTTCAGCAAGTATCATATGTTTAAATGGCTAAGAAGCAGCATGTAATGTTATGGGTATTTGTAACACCCACTATCACCTGCAAGGGTATACTGGTGCTGAGCAAGTGTGTGTCTAGCCCTGCATATGGTTGGTTGGTTAAAGGACAAGTCAAGTCTTGTGCTCCTTTGGGAATTCAAGAAGAGAAAAGCAGGCTCTGATATGGAGTGGGAGGTCCTAAAAACTTCACGTATGAGCACTTCTTTCCTGAGCACCCCTTTACGCCTTTCTTTGGAGCATCCATATATGTATAGAGTGTACCTATTTTTGGTGTTTTTCAAAATGCAGAAAATGCATTCAAACATGTTTTCTGTGTGTTTGATGATATAGTTGGATGACAATAGAAGCAAATTCTCCCTTGTGGTTAGAAAGAGTGCCTCCTTCCATCCTTAAGTTATATGGGTTGGGGCTATTGAGAAGCATTCGGGATACGTTTATTCATTTAAAACCTTATCCGCATAGTGGATCATTCCAATCGGACCATTGTTGTCACATATCATCCAGGCCAATGGAGGCCCCCATTTTTGTTCCAAAACTAGGCGATGTTCCAGTATCAGGAGCCAGATTTCCCACGCACCAGGCGTAATGGTAAAACTCTGAAGTCCACTCACGTAGTCCTACAGATTGCAAGGTACCGCAAGGCGCCGAGTCGGTAGGGGGGTGGTCAGCAAAACCACCAGCCCTCTCAGTTCATTACCAAAATCGGGCATCTTTCGATGAAATTCTGGCTTTGCACTGGACCCTCACCTCAGCGTAATGTCTCCTCAAAATGTTCTAAGTGTCTCGGCCTTCCAAACAACGAGGGTAGAGTATTGCCGGTCAGAAGCCCCTGGCCATAGGGGGCGACAGGCCAAATATCCTCGATCTGAGGGAGGGGGGGGGGGGAGTAGGAGTACGCAAATGTCCATCACAGCTCTGTGCCAGAGATCCAGAAATAATGGCCCACCACCCGGCCTAGTGATTAGCCACCTCACAAAGCCTAACTCACACTTTCTGGGAAATGCCCATAGGCTCGATCTCAGACATTGGCACAAAAGAATCACGGGGGCCGCGGAGCAGCTCTCTGGCCCCCTCGGGTACATAACAGTAGGTACAGCAAATCACATTAGGTCTAGGGACGCGCTCAAAGATCTGCAAAAAGAAGCCCAAAACTTGCTCCAAAGAAGTCTCTAGAAAAAGGGCATGGCCAGGACACCTGGCGCCACTAGGAAGAATCACGCACGCTGCGTTCCGGAGCTATAGAGGGGCAGGCACGTGACCTCTGAGCATGGTGCGATTGTTAACAAACACCCATTTGTGACACAGCCCCTCTTCTACATCGCCCTGAGCACTCATAGGTCATAAGACACTACCCGCATCGATAAATTACCTCCACACACATAAGGGAAGATAGGAGACTAGAAGACTGACAACACCCATGAGACAGCAGCTAAGTAGACCAGATCACCCGCATACTAAAACGTTGTTTCCCGCCGTGGTTAGGGGGGAGAGTCAATGACCCACGAGTAAAAACCCAGGCAACCCATGAATAATCACTCACCACTGTGTTTTTTTTAAATAGCTAACCCAATCGGGCCACCTTCCGGTGCCCCACTAAATTTGCATGAATGAAGAAGTGCAAACCTCAAAAAGGAATGGCACAGGAAACCCAAGGTTGATTTATGATGATACATAAGGATGCACGTTTTTTCTAAACTAACCTACAAACGACAGCTCTTATCCAACAGGTCTACAGTCAAGCCACAGGTGCACTACCCTTACAGCAGCCCACGACCTCTTCAGCGACTACTTTCAGAACTCCAACAAGGCCCAAGTGCGCAAGTCAAAGACCACAGACTGTGGTTTTATGGACATTTGCAAACTAACTCGCACTTTCAGCAAAGTAAAAGAAACCCCAGATCGCCAGAAGACTACAGATGTCTCCTCTGGAAAGCATCCAAAGACCTGCAATGTTTCAGAAGTTATGCCAGAAATCTGCCTAGTCAAATGGAGCCTATGCTGATATTTTTACAGCACTTGCGTGGGACCTCTCCCACACCACGTACAATTATACTGAAACCAACGCTTGTATTCGACTCCCACTACACAGCGTGCTCTTACATAACAAATGGTATCAGCACATGACCACTGAGGGCATCCAGTTATCGGCCAGGTCATGTAATGTATGTTCACTGCAGTAGGCGCAGACAGGCTTTATTTATCTGAAGAGGTAGCCCCTGGAAGAGCAAAATGTCTCCTGTACCTGTGTAGGATTAGAGCGACGATACAACCCAACAGAGTAGAAACCCATAGAGTAATATTAAACGTAACTCGATATTAGACCAATCCCACAGCACTGTACCTTTTCACCGAGCCTAGCGAGATTCAAACAGAGCTAGATAGGATGTGCAGGCGGGGCACCATAGGGGAGGATACTGTTTGGTCCTGGCGAATTCTAAACAGTGGCTCAATGACAATACCACGCCCAATGTTCTCACACAGAAGAGGCAGGAGTTTAAAGGACATCCTTGTGCACACACGCCCAAAACAACCATTCAACACCAGGATGACCACTCAGGGGCCCCTGGCCCCCGTGGTGGGACACTACCCATGTGGCAATTGTAGTGTCTGCCAACTAACAGAACCCACCAAAACTCTCACACTGAGCGACAAGATCACATGTGAACTCTGAAAATTTACAAATTGCAACACGGAGAGGGTTGTATACATGATTACGTGCCCATGCAACCTTCAATACATAGGGATGACCACTAGGAAAATAAGAACTCGAATCTGCGAACATAGAAGTAATGTACGCTGTGGGAGAACAAGCACAAAAATGGCGGCCCATTACATAGACAAGAAACATACCATTCGAGATTTCAAGTGGGTAGTCCTAGAATGAATGGAATATCATGGGACAGTAGAAACAAAACTGTTCGAGAAGGAGGAAAGATGGGTTTTCAAATTAAAAACACACGTAACGGGATTGAATGACAACATACCATGGGGTAGTTTTGTAAGATAGATTTCATTGAAACTGACATCAAGCACCAAAAACACCAGAATGAGATCATTAATACACTACAATCACAGAAATCCTTCAGACTCGGTTCTGTTAACAGATACGGTGATGATTGTCTCTGGATGTTCCCAATAATGGCTCGTTAAAAATTTCTATCACAACCAACCTTGTCACCTGAAGGGTTGTAGCTGATGTTGTGGATAACACTCAGGGGCTCGCCATAATGGTTTCACGTTTTTCTCAATCATCATAGACTCTGTGTTCATACATTTTTCCTATTCCTCCTATAAGGTCACCTACTATGTGAGCTGCATTATACCTACTACGCAGGACTCTGGAATCACTAGGGACAACTATGTTATGTCAGGAAGGAACCCTAATCTAGTCCTGGGTAACTACTGGTATGAATACGTAATTGAATTGTGCAATTAACGGTGTTCAGTACAAGTAACCCCCCTTTTAAGAATGGGCTCCACATATGAGGCACCAACAGTTGGATAAACAATCTAGTTTATCATTGGGCATCAACGTGGTGTGTAATTTCGGGCACTGAGTAAGAATAAACAATCATTTTCACCTGCCCGCTTTCCTCACTTCCGGGTTTAAGGCTATTGCCCATAGCAATTTCGGGCACTGAGTAAGAATAAACAATCATTTTCACCTGCCCGCTGTCCTCACTTCCGGGTTTAAGGCTATTGCCCATAGCGCTGCGGCCATTTTGGTTACATAGCGCGCTAGTCTTTTTTCAACGCAATACGCGAGCACGCATACGTGCTTGCGGTATGTTTCTTAGCCCGATACCGCAGCGGAACCAAACAAGATGTGGTTCCCGAGCGGATTTGATGTAGGTAACCTAACGGAGTCCTGACTTTGACAAGGTGAGTGGAACGGCACGAAGGTGCCGCCCCGAAAACTAAGGATGGCCAAAACCCTTTTACTAATTGAATCCCATCCTCACTGAGTTTTTTTTACACTTTTTTCTAAAACAGCGTCTGATTATAAGCAGAACTTCCTGCCGGAAGAACCATGGAGCCTAGGCTTCAGCTATGAAACGTACGTGTAGTATGTGGTGTGTTCGTTTTGTGTTATATGTCCTTGTTTTCGTGGTTTGTGAGACTACAGCCACTTTATGGGACACCGACAACAACAGTGGATGCGTGATATATTTCACGAGTGCAATGTATTCAAATATATGACAAAGTCACTATTTTACTGTTACCTCCTTACTAGATGTGCCACGGGTATTCACAGCTGCACATTAAGACAAGTTACAATTGGTTTGTTTTTTCCACCTAAGGGGTGCACACTTGTGATGCGGGGCTAATTGAGCATGCCCTTGCAGAACGGCTAAACAGATGTGGGGACAACTTAATTAGTGTTCTTTCGCTTTTTGTTTCAGATAATTTACAATAGGATTACCAGGTGGTATGAATTCTTGCTGCACCTGTATAGATATGTGCGATTGATGCACTGTATAAGAGTTGGTATTAGTTGATCAACTGAAGGAGTGGAACTAGGTATCACATATATTTTACACTAGGTCCTGAAGAATAGCCGAATGGGGTAGGCTAGAAACATGTCGACCATTAGGATTTGGGAACATTAACCCCATGATTCCTAATCTTTTCCCCTATTTTTTAACCATACCGACTAGGTGTCAGAATAAAGCAGCATCACCCACTAGCCAGGTATTTTTAACGTACACCTTCCTTTACCTCACTCCTCCCTAGCAGATTCACCTGCCTCACATAGTCATAACATTCAGTTCTCCCGCGTAGTTTGTCTGGTCGCAGCACGCCTCGTTCCGTAGCGGAACAGGAAGGCCTCTATGATGAAGCATGCCACCAAGGGGTAACCCTGATGGGTGAGGGTTTTACGAAAAACTTTGTTTTTCCCAAGTAAAGGAACAAACAAACTCCATGCAACAAAAGGCTGGGTCCCTTTATTTTGTTCACATGGGACCTCTCCCACACCACATACAATTATACTGAAACCAACGTTTGTATTCGACTCCCACTACACAGCGTGCTCTTACATAACAAATGGTATCCGCACATGACCACTGAGGGCATCCAGATATCAGCCAGGTCATGTAACGTATGTTCACTGATAACACATGCAGTAGGCGCAGACAGGCTTTATTTATCTTCAGAAGCAGCTCCTGAAAAAGCAAAATGTCTCCTGTACCTGTGTAGGATTAGAGCAAAGATACAACCCAACAGAGTAGTAAACCCATAGAGTAGTATTAAACGTAACTCGATATTAGACCAATCCCACAGCACTGTACCTTTTCACCGAGCCTAGCGAGATTCAAACCGAGCTAGATAGGATGTGCAGGCAAGGCACCATAGGGGAGGATACTGTTTGGTCCTGAGATTTTCCCAAAAAAAGATTCTTGGAGGTAGCAAAGCCACATTATCGGTTCACAAACACATCCGCTCCCGCTTCCGTCTGTGGTGCCAGGGGGCCCCTTAGTGTGTGTGGTACAGTCTTCTTCACTAACAAATGGACACCAGACATGGAGTTCCAGTGTAGGGCCATCCACCTCGGTGATACGGAGGGAAATGAGTCATGTAGAGGAGGGTTAAATACCAGCATAGATAACCCATCAGGAAATATGGGTGTAGGAGAGTAGGATCTGCTTCACATGGGTACCCCCACTTTTTGCTGATGCTTCACTGTTTTTCGACCTTAGTCTGGCTGGGGCCCTGCTAATCAGAACCCCAGCCTAGCTGCTTCCTCTTTAAAATGGTTTCCATGTGCCTTAGGCACATCTCTGATTGGAATATGGAGTGCCCTTATAAGTCCCTAGTATATGGTATACTATGTACCCAGGGCATAGGTACCTCAGAGGCCTACCAGGGGCTGCAGCATGTATTGTGCCACCCCTGGAAGGCCATCCAAACTGACACCACAGGTCTGCTACTGCAGCCTGGGTAAGGTGGTGCATGCACCCCTTACTGTGATATAGGCTACCTATATCACTACATACATACACACATATAAACCTATAAGTCACTCCTATGGCAGGCCTTATCAATCCTGAAGGCAGAGTGCGTGGTTCCTCTGTGAGAGGGTGCCCCTGCATGAGCTGGGCCCCTCTGCAGCGTTCGGAGACCCTTCTCTGATGCTGTTTGTAGTGCAGCCCAACCATATACTCTTAAGCGCATTATAACCTCGCGTTAAATGCTAACTTTGGGTTGGCTGCACGGAAACATGTCGTGTTTGGTGTCAAACATCTTGGAATACTACCCCCCCGCCAGTTCTGGCGGCGGGGGTAGCATTCCACCCTTCTAGAGGGAGAGACATGTACACACCGGTATACCCGGTACTGACTTTCCAGAGCCCTGGCATCACAAAATGGATGCCGCTGCCACAGACACGAGTCTGGCCTCCTGCTGCTGACCGAAACTCCGGCAGGGGAGGCCTGGACAATAGGTTTCCTGTCCCAGGGAGGTGTAACCACCTCCCCAGACAGGATAGTGTGTATTGGGGCTGGGCGGGAGCACTCTCTGGTGCTTTGAAGTCCTGCACTGGGGGCACATTTGGTGTCCCTGTGCATACCCCAGTTCAAACCGGCTCAGGGGCTTCCAGCCCTACTCTGGCGCGAAACTGGACAAAGGGAAAGGGGTGTAACCACCCCTCTGCCCTGACCCTCCCATAGGTGGGGCCACAGAGTATGTCCAACCCCCTACCTTAGTATAAGTAGGGGACCCCAGTCCTTAGGACTTTAGATTTACCTGGACGAAACTCTGACACAGAATCCTGGACCTTCGACGCTCTACTTCAAGATTAGAGGACTGAAGAATCTCCCTTGGGGTCAAGGAGTGACTCCCTGCTTGGCAGGCACCAAAGAAGCAATTGTCCGGTCTGCATCGCTGAAGCTCCCGTCGGACGCCGAAGTCTTTGCATCACCAGAGGTGGATTTCCAGACTTCCCCGAGGCTGCCCTGAGTCCCCAGCAAAGCTGAGGCCCGTAGCTGTCGTGGGTAACGTGGAACCGTGACCCCTGGACACCGATCGCATTTGCAAGTGCATCCTCTTCTGGGTCTCCCACGAAGTCGTGCTTTGGGCTCCGAGTAGCCCCAGCCTCCAGCACCAACTGCACCGAAGATCACTGGCCTCCACTCCACGCGTGTCCTGTGAGCCAGCTCCACGTGCATCGTCTCGAGGCTCCTTCGCGGTCGCTAGTCCGTTGGCTAGTAGGCCCTCCCGAAGGCCAATCTTTTTCTGCTTGGGCTCCCTGGTTGCTCCAGGCGTGCCCTGACTTATCCTCGCTGGGTGAGTCCCCCAGACCTTGCTGGTCTGCAACATCGTCCTTCTTCCATTTCCACGAGACTTGCCGTTGCCAAGGCTTGTTGGGTCCAATCCGGTCGCCGACACCCCTGCAATCGACAGACGTCGTGGGACAGCTCGAATCCAGCTCCTGGTCGTCGTCGACGCCTCCTGGACCTCGTGGCTGAAGAGTCAAGACGACCGTCAACCTACCTGAAGCACTCGACATCGGTGGGCATCTGCTCATCGCCTTCCTGGTCACTGGCTAGTGACCCAGACTCTGTCCCCTCTGCTTTCAGGTTCTTCAGATCTTCGATCCACCTTTGGATCCACCCGAACACTTTCGACTTGGCCGCCAGCAGCACTTTGCAGCAGATCGGCATTGAAAGCGACGACGAAACCCGACCCCGAAAGACACCTATGCACCCGGCTCCCCTGGGTGAGGTAACTCGAGTACTCCGGTGCTCCCGTGGATATTGACACTAGAACAGCCTAGTTCTCAAAGGGTTTGCTCCAAGTCCTCCTCTAAGTGTCCCTTTTCTTTTAAATTCAAATCGCGACTTTCCCCATAGAAGTTAACGGCGGTTCGCGGCTGTGTTCATACACTGCACGCGTCCCCCGTGGGTCCCCTGTGTCACTGCCTTGGGTGGTTCCTTGTGGTCCAAGCAGTTCTACAGGCTCTAGGCCTTGTGTCTAGCTCAGTCGTGGTTCTTATACCACTTTATTGGTATATGGTTTGGTACGCCCCTGGGGCTCAAACGTGTATTTGTGCTATTACTGTAGATAACTAACTTATAATTTATGTACTTGAACTCTAGCCTCATAAAGAGACTAGAGGGGTGTGTTTAGTAATAAATACATATATTTTGAATATATACCTGGTGTGGTCCTCTTTCATTTGGTCACTCAAGAGATTATAGACTGGTAAAACAAGCTGCTTTACATTCCTTCAAGACTTAGCCTGAAGGCTGCTCTCCATAGCTACCACTAGGATAGCTTTCAATAAAGGTTGTCTTTAACCTATCTCCAATAAGGGGTTGTTTGGACTGGTGCAAGGTGCCCACTATAATTAGTGGACAGCATATGCCAGGCCAACTTCTCACAATGGGCACTGAGAAAGATAGGTACACGTGGTTAGAGGGGAAGGGGCATCCCCTAATTGTACAGAAAATTACACTGTATTACTTGTGTTTCAGAGGGAAAGGAACGATTCCACTCGGCACAAATGGGAACTGCGGAGCAATACTGCACATACATGCAGTGGGGCACCTGCACACTGATGGATTTGTACTGGCAGTGTTGTATTCCTCTTAGGGTGTCCATAAACGGGCTTTCCAGTATCATGTCCTTATATAGGCATAATTCGCCCTGCCCTTATATAGGCATAAAATCCCAGCCCTTATTTAGGCATTAACCGTGCACTCCAAATACAGGCATGGTCTCCGACATCCGTCCACCCAAACGTCACAACGAGTTCGTGAAGAACAGACCCTTAGGCTGCGGGACTTTCCCTAGTCCAGGACTATTGATTTCTTCAAGGACTCGTATATTATGCATGAACCATTATTCCTTAGGGGTTCATTCATGACGTCTTCCGCTGTCCGACTCACGTCAATGCTAACATTCTGAGGTAATTCTCAGGTATAAATATACCTTCCCCAGCCCCTGTAAATCAGAGGAGACCTCGACTTCAGAGGAGCACGTTTCCCGGCCTGACGGACTGAGAAGACGCTGTCATCCCTGCACGCAGAGTGTCCAGCTTCCAGTGATCTGACTTCCCTTGCGGGGTGTTGGAGTTCGAGTCTGGCAAGAGATTCCTACCTCTCTCATTCTTCAGGTATGGAGCTGACTAGAACCTAGAGGGACTCTTGGCATACTAGGCATACTGAGGTTAGCGTACTCTTAGTATACCATAGTAAGGAATACTTCACCTACTTCATACCTCGTCCTACGACTAGGTTAGGTTAGGTACATTGGGGTAGAACTAGATTAGAAACGCATCGTATGAGTACTCGCATTTTTAGTCTGTTATTTATGTAACAGCATATGTACTAAAAGATAATGCTCTCGCAGTATTATTTATTTCTACTGCTCACCCTGTACATTATTTATCTCGCATACTGTCTTGTGATCGTAACAGCACATTTTACTTACACCAGAAACAAGACTGTTCAATAAATCTTTTATTGAAACGCCCGTCTATTTCTTTGTGTAACTTGGAGAAAACTAAGCATGCACGACTGAGCTTTGTGAAATAGTTATCTATTGTTTCCACGACTCTGGGACACGTTCTGATTCTAAAGGGAAACACAGTGGTCATGTTTTGCGGCTGCCAGAAACTACTCCCTTCTTGTTTTCAAGGAGTTTCTAGTGGCCTCTGAGCTAGCTGGCACAAGTAATTAAGTTTAATATACTCGATAGGGACATACTGACCTTAGTCCTATGTCAAACCTATAGGATATATTATTCCAATGCGCAGAGCCTGTTAGGGAAATAGGAGCTACACTACATGGCGCCCAACGGTTTGGTAAGGCAGTAATTCAACGTTAGATACTGAGTAACTCAGCCGTGCTTTTTCTCTCAAGACCCCTACCCATATACTCCAAAAGACGTCTGGAGTGGGCAGGGTTTAGTATCCACCAAGGCTACATAGGGCAGTACCCTATATATTAGCTGTTTGGTTTGCTCAACGTTGAAGGATACAGTGTTCCACAAATATTGTGCACCTTATCTTTGTTTCCTTGAAACTTGTTCTACATTTTTCAAAAAACAAAATGACTGAAGACGCCGGAAACGGTGTAGCTGCGGCTGATCTATCCCAAGTAGCAGCATTTTTTAATAATACTGGTTTAAATTAAACCGAGGAGGGTGTCATTGACATCGCTCCAAACTTAAGAAGAGCCATTACTCTAAAACTTATAAAACATGGCCTACCACCAAGAGGAGGTAGAGCAGTTTTCGTGATAGAGGCACACGAATCCTTTCAGACAGAGGTATTCTATTCATGGGTAATATTTCCTGAATCCAATTCAGTAACACACATGTTTCACTTCTACAAAGAAGATGAACCACCAGAGGAATACATTCCTTTCGAGGATATAGAAATTCCATTAACATACCAGGAGCATCAGCTCTGGTTTAAAGGCGCCCTAAAACATCACAGAAACATTACCAGGCTCGGTCCACTAGGTAGACCAGGAGCAACATGGCCGATTCTAGCCGGCTACACACCTCATCCTGACATTGAAGAAATGTCAAACGATGAACTACTTACTCAAATCACAGAGTTAATAAAAATTTACAGACAATTGGTCCAATATGTCATGAGGACTTTCACAGTCCAACCACCATTAACAATTCCAAATCAAACCCCTCACCAGGGGAATACACTAAAAATTACACCACAGACTCTGTACGCAGTCATGGGTAAAATGCCCACAAAACGTGAGCAAATTCCTTTCTGGATAGCTAAAAAAATTACTCAAATCGAAGCAGTATTTCCAAATACTAGCCCGCATGAGAAACACAGAATACTGACAATCAGTTTACCGATGGGGATCACACCACAACTGGAAGACTGCACCACTTGGGGCTCAGTCTTTGCTGCCATCTACACTAAAACACACGGCATTCCGTCGATTGCGGTAATACCTGATGTCCTGAAACAAATTCAAAACGAATACGGGGCCTAGCCTGCTCTAAATTTAGGTATGAAATTACTGAAAAATTTCGACCAGGTCTCAACAATAATATTATCTAATATTAAAGGGGAGGCAGCAGCAGTGCCGATCCGCCAAAAATTAAGGGAATTTGATGTTACAGAACATCAAACAGAGCTCCCCAGAATTATAGAACAATCTTATGCAGAATTAGGTAGAGATAGTTTGGGTGGAAGACCAGTGAAACCAAAACTATCAAAGTCCTGAGAAGGACTCAATTAAACAAACTCCTACATCTTCTAAAAAGAAGTGGGAGACTAATAAACAAAATTCGAATGAGAAACGTTCTCAATCCCGAGGTAGGTCTCCTCAAAAGGAGCCCTCTGAAAGGAGGTATAACCTCAGGAATAGGGATAATTTGAGAAAGCCTGACAGGTATCAAGATACTGATACACGTTCCTCTCGTGCCTTTCAGATCTCATCACAGACTTCGGAAAGAAGAGGACGATCAGAACATAGAGAAGAACGCGTGAAATCGAAAGACGACAAACACGCTCCAAAAACCAAAGTAAAACCTCAATTCTCCAAAAAGAAAGTAGCAGGTCTGAAGATCAGACATGCCGAGAATACTGAGAACACAACTCAAGAACGGAGAATGGGCTCAGACAATGCTGGACAGTGCAGCAGAAGTCACAATAGCTCGCCAGAACCTGAAGGAACTTCTGGAGATGTTGGATTGAATGAGTACATCACAGTTGAGACTGTAGACACCAGGGTTAGTACTCCACAAAAGTTATATGACATAACACTCCGGATGGAGGGAGACAAACCTAGACAGGTGAAAGCACTTTTTTGGGAAAGACTATCAAAAGGCTATGACATACTTCTAGCAGAAAAGGACTGGCCACCACAATTTGTCAGGGAGTGCCCACATGCGAGGACATAATTATGCCTGCCTTCTCCAACCATATACCAATGCATCTAAGATATACATATGCCAGGAAATGGGCAGTGGCCCAGGCCCCAGCATTATATAAAAATCATGTAGGATGGGATGAGGACTCACCTCACCATAAAATACATCTGAAACATGAACCAACTGCACAACGGCAGTATCCAATAAAGCAAGAAGCTAAAAAACAGGTCATGGAGATCTTAGATCAACTTGAATATCAAGGGGTGATTGAAACATGCACCTCCTCAATGAACAATCCTTTGTTTCCTGTCTCCAAACCAGACAATACATATCGTCTAGTTTTGGACTACAGAAACTTAAACACTTGTTCTAAAACTTTTGCAGTGCAAAATGCACATAGCACAGCATTAATGAATAACATTGTGCGTAAAAAATATAAAACAACATTAGACATCTCAAATGGTTTCTTTTGTCAAACTATAGCACCTGAAAGCAGGTACTTAACAGCATTCTCCATAATGGGGACCCAGCGTCACTTTTGTCGACTCCCACAAGGGTTCATTCTCAGCGAGGGTAACGGAGTTACTACAAATTTATGACAACACAGCATTGTCCTATGTTGATGACATCTATCTGACAGACGATGACCTGGAAAAACACTTGAACAGGGTGAGCACCATTATACTGGGTTTCGCCTCTGAGGGCTACAAGTTCAACTTTAAAAAGTCCCGAATTGCCCATCTCAATGACCTATTTCTAGGATATGAGCTTTCAAGTGAAGGCAAGAGCTTGGGAGCAAACTTTTTAGAAAAGTGTGCGCTGCTCCAACCTCCAAAAACGCTAAAAAACTTACAATCCATCCTGGGTTTCCTAAACTTTGGAAGAACATACATTCTAAATTACGCAGAAAGAGTTAAACCTCTCTACGCATTAATCAAACCTGATTTTTCAATCAAAAACTGGACACAGGAACACACAGAAATCTTGCGTTCACTACAGGCTAACATGTTAGCAATAAATCACTTACAAACACGCGTAAGTCAACGCAATTTGGTGATCTGAATAATTTCGGGTCAATGTGGATTCACCTACTTAACCTTCAATGAGGTAGAGAAAATACCAATCGCATACAAATCCCATTTGTACACACAAGCGGAAATGCGCTTCAGTTCAACTGAAAAAATTCTAACAGCAGTTCAAACCGCTGTAGCAAAAGAAAGAGCCTTAGCCCAAGGGAAACGCATTATTGTCGTAACCCCGGTACCAGCTTTAGAAGCGGTCACAAAAGCGAGCATTCCAAATGCCAAAACATTACATGCAAGATGGATACAATGGGTTAATTCTCTTGCTGCAACAGATGTTGAATATGTTTTTGATCCAGATTTAAAAACACAAGCATTCCTGCAATATGAACAAGAATGTCCTCTGCCTACTGAAATTCTGCCTCTCAATCAGTACGAATTCATAATTTACACTGACTGATCCGCACAACCCGCAACAGGGAGTAAGCAAGCTTACAGTGCAGCGTGTGCAATCGTTAAAGGTCGCATGCGAAATGGCATCTTCAGACCCATGGTCACAAAAACTCAATCTCTAGGAGATTGCACAGCTCAGCGAGCTGAACTACAAGCATTCAAACTGGCACTTGAAAGTACAGATCGAGAATTCCTCACACTAATAGTGTGCGATTCCTTTTACTGTGTTCAGTCGTATAATGACTATATACAAAACTGGCTTGAAAATAGTTTCAAAGATGCGAAAGGTGGCACAATAAAGCACAGAATGCTTTGGGAACAAGTAGTTCAGTTGAAAAACGAACTACCAAAGGCTCACGTGATCCACACACTGAGTCATCAACGTGATGGCGTTCACGTTGCAGGGAATTCATTGGCTGACGAAGCCGCAAAGGGGGCTGTTCAGACGGCTTCCGTAGCTGCGATCACTCGTTCAAAAACAAAAATAGACGGTGAGATAATGTTGGCTGTCAATGCATCAAGCAAAGGCAGCAGTGCAGCGTTTCCAAAAAGTTTCCACTCAAGTACTCTTATGTAATTGATGCAAACAACGTTCCTTTTGCTCGAATCCCTGGAGTGGGGGATAGGGTAATTCCAAACATGGAACGTAGAGCAGCCTTGATTTATGAAACACATTTGGGGGAGGGTCTGTCACATCAAGGGATCTCTAAAACAATTTTGACGTTAAAAGAGATGTACTGGTGGCCTGGAATGAATACAGAAATTCACATATTCATCAACAACTGCTTAGACTGTAAATTACAGCGAGAGAGCCACCAGACACCATGCTGCGAATGCGGCAGCCCAGTACAGACACCATTATTAGACAGCCTTAGACTATCTACACGCCTGCGTCCTACTGGACAAAGGCATTCCCACAAATACTGAATCTAGGTTCCTATGGTTATGGCCTCAGCGCTCGGCTGACGCTCGAACTGTTATAAAAGATTTGCGAGTCTTTATCGGCATATACGCAATAGGCACGCTACATTCTGACCAGGGTCCTGCGTTTAGCTCTAGGGCTTACAAAGAAGCCATTGACAGTCTGGGCGTTGCATTGCAGTACTCCTCTCCATTCCATCCTGAGGGAAATTCGGTTGTGGAAAGGAAAAACCGGGACATAAAGCAGTCTATAACAGCTAGGGTATTAGGTGCGGGTGATGGGTGGGTCAAACACCTTAGTGGGGTTCAACGCTCAATGAACAACCTGCCAAGAAGTTCTCTAGGGGGGGTCACTCCGTATGAGGTCCTATTTGGGACAAGAATGTGGGTACCAGACCTTGAACACGTAGGCACAGTGGTGGAAAATAAACCGTTTGATATCAAAGATCGTTTGGCTGTTTTACAGGAACTAAACAAGCTAAGAACGAAACAAAGCATCGTATTCCTACAGCCCACCACCACTGGGGATCAACCAGCTGTCCCAGCAAGGCCTGTCTGGATTCCAAAAGTTGGGGATCTAGTCAGAGAAAAGATTGCGGACAAGAAGGAATTTGGACCTTCTTACAGACAACCAGTACCTGTCCTAGCAGTTCAAGGAACAAGAACAGTACTTCTGCCGCCCTTTGCTAGAAGAAAGGAGAAAAGATTTGTGTCCATCGACCTCATCAAACCACAGTATGTGGCCAATACTAAACAGTAGGCCTCGTGGACTCCGACCTAGTAGCAGACGCACTCCTCTCGCTACTATCCAAGAGGTTCAGACTGAAAGACTGATAACAATCGAGAACTCAGCTGTAACTGATGGAGGACTATGCAACCAAGCTATGGAACTCATCCCTCTTGAACACCAAGTAACAGTTCGTCCAAATACACCTGTCTACACCAACGTGGCAGGTGATGAACTGGTTCCAGTGATTTCTACAAATCCTGATGCAATTCCAACAATTGATAGAACTGCTTCTGGCTATTTCATTGACTTTGATACGTTCTCAGAAGATCCAAGTGAACCTGAAACGACGCCAGCATCATTGAAATTCAAGCAGCAAGTACAAGACTATTCACTTTCTGAAAATGACTTATTTGGTTTCTCCATGGATTGAACTCTGGATTACATCTGGACTTTTTGTTTTCCTGCTCTGGCTAGCTTTGGTAACAACTGTGAGCGTGCTTATAAGTGGCAGATACATCCATGTGAACACTGAAGGAAAAGACGTGAACGTACTTTTGAAACCTCATAAATCTTCCCATCGTGAAGCAAGAGACTTGTCATCAGTGAACATCACAGCTGTTCCTATACAGGATGGTATAGTGTGGGACAAAACAGATTATGATATTTTCGGCCCGACGGAACAATTGAACATTCCACATATGTTTAAAATTTCACTAAGTGATCTAATTACGTCCAGTACCTATTCGGATGATTGGGACTTTGAGACTGTCAATGATATAATGTTTGACCTAGAAAAATCTGCTGCATTTTCTAAACATGAATATTTAGAGGGTTCATCAGACTATGAACAAATGAATTGTTATAACCACTATGGTCATCATTATTTGCATAAATCTGCATATCCAAGAAATGAGTTTATGTTTAACCAATGGGAACATTGTCCTACACCACCATACGGTAGTTCAAAAACATTTGTTAACAAATTTCCATATTTTTCAGGTTACAATACATCTGATCCAGAAATGTTTTACTATAAAAATGTAAACCAGACAGGACTGAAAATTATGTTGACAAATACAAAACAGATTTACTCTGCATTATTTAATGCCCAACTGTCTAGACAGGGTTTCGACTTTTGGAAAGACACAATAGACACAAAAACTGTGTGGGGTACTAAAGATTGGCAAGTACAGGGTATAGAAGCTTTGTTTAGAGCCTGTATCATCCCTGAACAAATAATGTTTTTGAATGAAACCATCCAACAAACATCTTGTCTTGGATTAGCCAAGATCAAAGAGATGAACACACCTTCTGTGCCAACACCTGCCAGTGATAATGATACAAAGGCAGTGGTGACAGTTGACAATATACTACAACTCAACAGATCTAATTCTGATTGGAAAAAATGGTTGATCTGGCCCACAGACACGAATAACTGTCAGGAAAGATTCCTGAATAAAACTCAGGCCTTTACTATTAATAGGCCAGACCCAAGATACGTCCAAAGACAACATCCGGGGGTAGTAACAACATACAGTGTAGGAAAATTATGCCTCGATTGGCTGCATAAGTCTACACTACAGGATGTGAAGCAACACTTAACCTTACTTAACAAGCATTGGCATAGCCAATAGGTCTCGCTTTTGGGACCTCATAAGTATTTAGTTATGCAGCACAATATCCTTGGTGCAGGGTGCCAGTATCTCAGAAAGGCTGTGGCAGTAGCCCGACAACACACAGGTCAGCTGTGCCTGATGTTATTTGACAGAATCACGCCTTCAGTCAACATTTCGTCAAAGTCTTCTTTTTCAACAATCCTTTTCATTTTAGTTATGTAACATTGATGGCAACACCCCCACTCTGTAAATTGTTCCAGCCCCACTGCAGCTTCCATAGCAGACCAGAACGATAGACCGATGCACTTCCATACTGGGACTCATGGTGCTGTCAGTACCTGCTGAACTTTCCATCAGCATCATGAGGCTCAGAATGGAAGCTGCACATCTGCTAAACCCGTGATCACAAGAGCAGCGAGCGCATCAAAGGCAAGGCAGGGTTTCCTTCCCCGAAGTTTACAGCCTGAACCCATTGTTTTATATCCTGCAACCTGGATAAAACTGTGTTTTACCGAAAGCTGCCAAATGTAGGCAGTACAATGCAAATCATTTGTCAGGCCATAAACACAGGAATGGGTAAAAGTTAAATTAAATATAAATTCCCAGTAGAAACAATAGAATAGCTGCATACACTTCCAGGATAAGTGTAAAATCAAGGACCAGAGTTCACAAGAATAAATTAATTATGCAAGTTTTAAACCACATGCAAAATAAGGGACATCTTTTGTGTTTAAATATCAAAACATCACAGCCCCAGAAAATTGCAGTGTTGTTCAGATGTATGAGATGAAAGAGCACCATGGTTGGCTCATTTAACAAATGATTTATGATATCTTTCAGAAAAACAATGAGGAGCCCAACATGGTCCATTAGCACATGTTCCTTTCATGCTTACTAGCACCACAAGATAAAACGTTAACCAAGCTGATCCAGTTGCTGCTGACCCTGTGTGAGCTCGTCATGCACAGGTCCTAAGTGGCCCCGTGACATGCGCAACCCCTTCAGACAGCCGTTTCAACACCGCAAACATTGACCCAAAATTCGCAGAAGGCAAAGTGCCACTGACTTAAAAAGAAATGCCTGGCGGTGTTGCTACTAACATGCAACTTCTGTAAATATGATCAAAGCTCAGATGTTTAACGGTGAAATTCCTTCCCCTAAAAATGTCTTTTGTATCTGGCTCTCCCAATGAAAACGAGAGTTTGAGCTATTGGCGCGGGAAGATTAAGTGATTTCTCCAGAGGGCTAGAGCCTGGTTCCCCAGCTCCAAGGTGGGCAGCCTGGCCGTTGCGCCACATCCCCCGCCTCTTCCCCCAGGTCTTTTCGCAATTATATAAAACTCTCTGCATAAAATGATGATTTAAGCAGGACCACAGATATTTATAAAACATGTTTATGAACCTCCAGATCTACTAATAAAGTAGGCCAAAAGCTCTATTGATGCACTTCTCGTTGTTGAATTCTCTCAGAATTAGGGGGTTTCTAAGCGAGTGCTTATTCTCTCACCTCACTCCTTCCAGTCGTCACATCCGGCGCCGGGCCGCTTTCCACTGAAAGATAAACTCGCAACAGCAACGCCGCAGTCAGCAGGAAACCCAGAGATAGACCGAGCCCACGGAAACCAGAACGGGGTCCTGGGCCAGGGGCGCAATATGACGACTGAGTTCCCATTGAAGGACGGCGACGGCGAGACAAAGACATCCTTGCGGCGGGAGTACGCTAAGCAGAGCGAGAGCGGGTCCGATAGCTCAGCACCGACAAGTTCACAGCAGAGCAACACAAGCATTTGAAGGCACGCGCGGGGAGGAGGGGGGGCGACGCGAGTGGTGCGCGCGCCTCGCGTTGAAAGTTCAAAAAAAAAAAAAGGAAGCTGATAGCCGCGCGGCCGTGAAAGTGACACAGCCGCGCGGCGCGAAAGTGAAAGGAAAATGAAGCTGATGAGGAGGGAGTGGGAGGAGGGGGGAGATAATTACTAACAGATGCTAGTGCCGCGCGTACCCATCCCAAAAAGGCCAGCCACGACGCACGAGCGTTTGTTGGACTGCTTTTGAAACCCCTTACATTAAGTCTTCGCCTCTAAGCAGCGCTTGCGCGCTACTCGAGGCTCGACCTAAAAAGGACGCAGACCTTAGGGAATTCTTGCTTGGACCAAGAAAACCGCGTCAAAAACGTTTCATATATGCCGGCATTTATGCTGCCTATAAGTAAGCATGGAAAGTGTCACAGATGGAGGCTGCAGAACGAATACGTGAACTTGATCGTATTAATTTAGAGAAAACACTCTCTGTGGTCGACAATGGGTTAACAACTTTGTCCTCCAGAATATATTCACTGGACGGCATTGTATCCTCTGCTATTGACATACTGGAACAAGATGTGGCGAGGTTACAACAAGGCCAATCTCAATTACGTTCTATTATGTTATTAAGCTGGACGCTGCAATCTTTGCGAGCGGGCTATGTGCCTTGGCGTTTCATCAACACAACGGCTCTGTTTGCAGAATACAATCTGACTGATAAACAGATCGAACTGGCACAAAGAGGAGCAAGGTATACAGTGCTGAGCATTGAAAAACTGGAAAAATTACCATTCACAGTGGCAGAAAAACCAGCTACAGAATGGCTAATTCATGGCAAAATAACATTACCTGTGAGTACTTTTCAGTTTCAGTATTGCCTCAGACAAATGCAAGCAGGCAAATATGAAAGGTTGGGTAAGGAATACATTAAGACATCTTGGGATTTACCGTATACATATAGATGTTGGAGTGGGGATCGTGAAGTGTTTTTGAGCGGTACAAACTGTAAACTTGCACTAAGCGGTTCGCTTATATGTCAGGACATTTCTTTACTCGGGGCTTGTAATGGTTCTGTGGCAAATTTGTCTTGCCATCAGCAGGGTACACCAGCTGCTGTGATTAATCCAACGTTTGGACAACTTTCTAATGGGAGTTACCTCATGTTGAATGATCAGAGTTGCTGCGGCATGTTGCCAGGCATCCCATATCTAGTAACGGTCAACTCCAGGGTCACTTGCTGTATGCAAGTATTGTTTCCCCCAATAGACACAGTCAGGGAGTCGCCTCTATGGCCTTCGCTGAACGTCTCTTTTATAAGATTTGATACTTTGAGCAGAATGAAAGCCATGCTTTTACAGCAAACAGTGCCTTTGACCTCGGCCAAAGAAACCTATGATCTACAAGTTGCAAGGACTTCGGCTGAGATACAGACTTTAATACGCACAAACTGCCCTATACATTTCGTAGAAATGATATCACGTATCTACAGTGGACGATGTTTTGTCTATAGAAGTAGATGATCTCATGTTTACACGAGACCCGTAAACTGACTCTGATTCAGCATACTGTGTTCCAGAGATGCAGTAACAATTTTGGCCTTCATTTTCAAAAACTTGGAACTCTACCAAATTTGAACTTTTGTCCCATTTTTTCGAACGAAAATGGCACTTCAATCTGCTTAAAGTAGAACTAGCCTTATAATACAGACTTCAAGGTACTTCCACGGACACTTAGTCATCTTGTGTGTCTAAACCAGTTCATTTATTTTCGTGGCATGGAATGACTTTGACTTTTGAACAACTTATCGATCATTTTCTGTCACATGTAAATATTACTGCTTCTTTTCATTCATGTTGCATTTTATTTTTATATGCCTGGAGTGAAAGGCTATGCTTAATATGTACAGTACCTTTTGCATTCTAATGGGTTTTTTAAATGCCTTTTTAAATGGTTTTATGAAATATTTTAGAAATATGCAGTACTCCATTTTAATGTTTAGCATTTTAGTATTATCGTACACACGAAAGTGGAGTGGGTGTTGTATTCCTCTTAGGGTGTCCATAAACTGGCTTTCCAGTATAATGTCCTTATATAGGCATAATTCGCCCTGCCCTTATATAGGCATAAAATCCCAGCCCTTATTTAGGCATTAACCGTGCACTTCAAATACAGGCATGGTCTCCCACATCCGTCCACCCTAACGTCACAACGAGTTCGTGAAGAACAGACCCTTAGGCTGCGGGACTTTCCCTAGCCCAGGACTATTGATTTCTTCAAGGACTCATATATTATGCATGAACCATTATTCCTTAGGGGTTCATTCATGACGTCTTCCGCTGTCCGACTCACGTCAATGCTAACATTCTGAGGTAATTCTCAGGTATAAATATACCTTCCCCAGCCCCTGTAAATCAGAGGAGACCTCGACTTCAGAGGAGCCCGTTTCCCGGCCTGACGCACTGAGAAGACGCTGTCATCCCTGCACGCAGAGAGTCCAGCTTCCAGTGATCTGACTTCCCTTGCGGGGTGTTGGAGTTCGAGTCTGGCAAGAGATTCCTACCTCTCTCATTCTTCAGGTATGGAGCTGACTAGAACCTAGAGGGACTCTTGGCATACTTGGCATACTAGGCATACTGAGGTTAGCGTACTCTTAGTATACCATAGTAAGGAATACTTCACCTACTTCATACCTCGTCCTACACCTAGGTTAGGTACATTGGGGTAGAACTAGATTAGAAACGCATCGTATGAGTACTCGCATTTTTAGTCTGTGTTATTTATGTAACAGCATATGTACTAAAAGATAATGCTCTCGCAGTATAATTTATTTCTACTGCTCACCCTGTACATTATTTATCTCGCATACTGTCTTGTGATCGTAACAGCACATTTTACTTACACCAGAAACAAGACTGTTCAATAAATCTTTTATTGAAACGCCCGTCTATTTCTTTCTGTGTAACTTGGAGAAAACTAAGCATGCACGACTGAGCTGAGTGAAATAGTTATCTATTGTTTCCACGACTCTGGGACACGTTCTGATTCTAAAGGGAAACACAGTGGTCATGTTTTGCGGCTGCCAGAAACTACTCCCTTCTTGTTGTCAAGGAGTTTCTAGTGGCCTCTGAGCTAGCTGGCACAAGTAATTAAGTTTAATATACTCGATAGGGACATACTGACCTTAGTCCTATGTCAAACCTCTAGGATATATTATTCCAATGCGCAGAGCCTATTAGGGAAATAGGAGCTACACTACAGCAGTGTGGTGAATTTGCATACACTCAGCTCATCCCCGAATGGCTTGGCCTTTGTTCACTTGTCACCTTACACACCCCGGTCATCCCTGGAGAAGATCTGTCGGAGTTGATCCAACATCTGCTACAAAAGAAGACAACTCTATTGCATCAGGCTTGAGAAAAAAGAACTGCTGATTATTTTGGTTGGACTCAGTTCAAGGACATTCTGAAAGAATTCAGACTTTTTACTAACACACAAGTAAATTCAGGAGGGTCTGTACCATTTTTCACTGTGCAGATGAAAGCAAACACCTGCTGGTCACAAATAACCAGATGGGAGCTGCTGAAAATGAGGAACAGTACTGATCTCGGCCTTAATATGATCAAAGAAGAACTAAGAGCCACCCGCCTCATGGTGATGCAACAAAGATATGTATTGGACTTGATGACCGCAAGGGATGGAGGGTTGTGTGCCAAGATTGTTGCATCCTGTTGCATGTTCATCCCAGGCAACAACATGGATAACGGGACGCTCACTCTTGCCATCCAAATACTGCATTGAATACAAACGGACATGCGTAAGGAGGGAGATGTCCCGGAGCAAGGATAGTATGAAGGCTGGTTTGCCTGGCTTCCCCGGTGGTTTACGGGACTATGTACGTCATTGCTGCCAGTTCTCATTCTTGTACTGTTTTTGTGTGGTTTCCTACAATTGGGGGTTTCCTGCTGTAAAAATGCAGTCCTCAAATTGGGTAGAATGCAAGTCACTAGAGAAGTAGTAATAGTTAAAACTGAAACCCGACTTGCCCCTAACAATGTGACTGTCATGAAGTGTGGGGTAAATGATGTAGTTGAAAATTCAATTGGGGGGAATGTTAATAGTGATGTCGATATACGCAGCGATTCATGACCCCAGTGAGTGCAGAAGGTTCGCCGTAGTCTGGATGTGGGAGACGACAGCATAGGGCGGACTCGCCTTCAACAGCCAGTGGTCGAGATCGGGGAAGACTGGTACCCCCGATCTGCGCAGATGAGCTGCGACCACCGCCATCACTTTGGTGAGCACCCGAGGGGCGCTGGTAAGGCCAAAGGAGAGCATGGTGCACTGAAAGTGTTCATGGCCTACAGTAAACCGCAGGTAGCGTTGATGGGCAGCCAGGACTGCAATGTGAAAATAGGCGTTGTGCATTCCAACGCTACTATCCAGTCTCCTGGGTCCAGGGCAGACAAGACTTGAGCTAGAGTGAGCATCTTGAACTTTTCCATTTTGAGGAAGCAGGTGAGGGCCCTTTTCCTTCTTCGGGACCAGAAAGTTGCGGGAATATCAACCACAGCCTACTTCTGGTGCCGGAACCCTCTCTATGGCTCCTTGGCCAAGAGAGTCATGACTTCCTTCTGAAGCAAAGCCAGGTGATCCTCCGTCAGCCGGTCGTAAGCTGGAGGCATGGAGAGAGGAGTAGTCTTGAAGGGGAGGGAGTCTTATCTGAAGAAGAACCCACCTGTCAGATGTGATGTTTTGCCATATGTGGAGGTGATGGCTGATCCTGCCACCAACTGGCCACCCATGATCTTGAAGGACTGAACTAGGAGGGTTTGGAGGCTGAAGGGGCAGGGGTGGACTGACCCGACTTCTGGCCGCCTGACCCATGAGGTCAAAACAAGCCGTGCCCACGGCTGCGCAGAGGTTGCTGATATTGCGCGGCCTTGTGGCTGAGGTATGGCTGGCATGGCTGAAAGCCCCTTCCGTAGCCACAAAAGGAGCGAAAAGCAGACTGGGTACGTGTAGCCACTGAGAGACTTAAGGACTTACCCGTAGCCCGTGAGTCCTTGAAGTGCTCTAGGGCCATGTCTGCTTTGTCTCCGAAGAGATTGGTGCCATCAAAGGGCATGTCCATGAGGGAAGCCTGGACATCCCCTGAAAAGCCAGAAGTTCTCAGCCAGGCATGGCATCAAACAACCACCGTCGATGACATCGCTCTGCCCAGCGAGTCAGTTGCGTCAAGTCCACACTAAATGGCGAACTGAAACTGCTTGGGAGAAGATGTCCCGGGCCTCCTTCGGGACCTGTGGCAGCACTTGCGCAACCGTTTCCCACAGGGTGTAGGAATAACATCCCAATAGGCATGCAGTGCTCACAGACCGCAGTGCAAGGTTGGAGGAAGAAAAGATTTTCTTACCCTAACTATTCAGCCTCTTGGATTCCCTGTCCAGGGGTGCGGAAGGGAACGTACCTTGTGAGGTAGAGGCTTGGACCACCAAGCTCTCGGGGTAGGGTGGTTGGTGAGGAAATTTGGGTCGCCTGGTGCAGGGCGGTGGGCGGTAGTTCTACACATTTTGCTTTCCCAACCACAGGTGACATGGGAAAACTCGGTTCATTGCACCAGCGCTGAACGTGAAACATAGGTTATTGTAGCCCCACAGAACCCCACCCAATACCTTGTTGGAGTAGAGTTATTGCTTTTGGGTTACTAGCAATTCCTGAAACGGGATCAGGTGCGCCGTGGTATCAGAAACAAATCTATTTTCAATATCTCTTCCATACACACACGCGTGCACACACACACACACTGCACTAAGAATAGACACTTTTAACTAAAAGCATTTATTGCAATAGGATAAACTTCTGAGCACATCTAAAACCACTACACAGAATATCATGAAAACAGCAAGAAGGCACGGTGTGAGCAACAAAAACAAAATGAAAATTTATAGCATGTTTAGAACGTCATTTAAACCTTACACCCTAAAACCTACTTCTATGTGTGTGTAGGAGGCTGGCTTAGTATATGGTGCACACTTATGTAAGTGATGCACCTTGCACTAATCCAGGCAACTCTTATTGGGATTTTAGTGGTCTTTGATAACCATAGAAAGCTCTCAAAGTGGTAGATGTGGAGAGCAGGCTTCAGGCTTATCTTGAAGAGTGTTAAGCAGCTGGTTTTACCAGTTTAATCATCTAGTGTAGGTTAAATGAAAAAGTACCATACAGTGTTTATATTAAAATACTTCTATTTATTGCACAATACTCACGAACACATTGGTATATCTCCTACCTGGAGATATCAACCCAATACACAAGAATATTTCAAATGCAATCAGGTAAGTAGCACAAAATACAGTGGTCTCTAGAGGGAGACCAAATCATATACTAAGAAAGTGGAATGCGAACTAAAAACGAGGATGAGACTTGAACCAGAAGACCCAGAGGAGCCAGGAACACAAGGAGCCACCCAAGGTAAGTACCCAGGAACCCCACGGAGGCTCTGTGCAGAGTGGGAACACAGACGCGTGACCAATGGAAGTCAACGGAGAAGTCACAGTTGCAGTTTTGCAGAAGAAGGACCCTTCCCAGAGGACCCTGAACAATTCCCATGGAGTACAGAAGGTTGGAGAGCCACCCCACCAGTGGATGCCCCAGGAACCAGGTTACCTACACCAGGGAAGCCAGGTGCATAGGGGTGAAGAGACGTCGGAAACCTCCGTAGACTACAATGGAAGCCTTGGAAGAAAATGCCTCTGGAGAAGAAGGTGAAGAAGACCGCTGGAATCCAAGGGTGGATTCTGGAAGCAAAGAACCTGCAAGCAGAGGGGACAGAGTCTATGCCACTAGGAAGTGATCAGGAGACACGAAGACACAATGCCCAACGATGTCAGGAGGTTCCAAAGAGTCAACAGTGACCTTGTCGCTTCAGCTGTGAGGACCAGGCAATGCTGAGGAAGACCAGGAGCCGTGCACGAGCTTTTCCACGTCAGATATCGGTGATTAGATGGTTGGTGTCCAGCGGGAGCAGCAACAAGCCTTTGTAGCCGCATCTGGCATGGAGAATGAAGAAGGAGCAATGTTGGGACTAGCAAGGTTAAAGGGACTCACCAACAGCAGGAGAGTTGGAGCAGGCCCGGAGCAAGCAGGGAGCCCACTGAAGCAGTAGAAGACCCTCAGGAGGACCCACAGTCCAAAGGCACAGCAGTCACAAGAGGACCTCGAGCAGCTCACCAAGAATGAAGGCCCACAGTGCAGAGAATTAGGTGAGGATTCTGAACTTGGAGGGAAGAGATGCTGGAGGCTGGAGCTTCTTGTAGCCTGAAAATCTCTGGAGTGCTGCACCGCCAAGCCTTGGCAGCGGCAAGTCGACGTGCACAGGGGTTATGTCCCAGCGGTTCCGACGAGGGATACTGGCCTCAAAATTGCAGAGAGGACAGGTCAGGCATCAAGGGAGTTGCAGAACGACCACCTGTGTTACTGAGCCTCGGGAAGTCTGTAGGACGACGGGGGCAGCAGAGCAGTGAGATCCGTTGCGGTCCCTGCAGATGCAGGTGAGTGACACCTTCACTCCAAGGGAGATTACTTTGGGTGTCCTTAATGCCCACTGGTCTGATGAAGAACCTGGAAGAAGCACAGACACAGACGACGAAGAAGGCTTGCTGAACAGCGAGACCAAGAGCAGCAGGAGTCTTTCTTGGTGCAGTCTCGGTTCCAGGCAAAGTCCAAATGTCCAGAAAGCCGAAGAGTGACGGGGTTTCAGTCTTGAGTCTTGTCCCACGACAAATCTAAAGCTCCATCCACAGGTAAACCCTTACGTACCCTAAGGAAAGGGTTGGAACAACTCAGGAGTCCTTCCCAGAGGAGGAACTGGACAGAGTGGAGAATACTCCCATATCCTTTGTCCAGTTTAGCACCACAGCAGGAGCCAAGGGCTCCCTAAACTGGCTCAAACTGTAGTATGCAACATGGGCACCAAATGAGCCCTTCAAAGCAGTCTTGTGGCTCTGGCAAGCTCCCCACTCCAGCCCAATACACGAAGTCCTATCTGGGAGATGGTTACACCTCCCTGTGACAGGAAACCTATTGTTCTACCTTCCCTTGCTCGAGCTTGGCTCAGCAGCAGGAGGGCAGAATCATGTCTGTGGTCCGCTGCAGCACTAGCTTGCTGGCAGACCCTGAAAGTCTGTTTCCGGGAGTACAGGGGGGTGCCCCAAGGGAGCCCCACAGTACATGGGATCATACTTCCAACACTGTAATCATTGTTGGGGTATGATTCCAACATGTTTAATACCAAACATGACTAGTTTCGGTGCAGCCACTATATAGTTTGACATCTCGTAATGACTGATGTCCACTATATGTATTAAGATGGCTGACCGCACTTACAAAGCCTGGAGAATTGACTCCGTGGTTTGTAGGGGTGTCCTACTCATGCAGTGCCACCCTCACACTTCTAACCAAGCACCCAGCCCTCGGGCTGAACAACCTGCCACAGAGGTGACTTATAGGTTTTAAGTGTAGTGACCTCAGATATAAGGAAACTTATATCTGTCATTAGAGATGCAAGCACCAACTTACGAAGGCTGCTTTGGCAGGCCTGTAGTCACAGTTTAATTGGACTCCCATGCGTGACAAAATACATGCTGCAGCCCCTGGTGGACCTATGTCCTGGGTACCTTAGTACCATATACTAGGGACTTACAAGGGTACACCAGCAGCCAATTGTGGATGTACAAAAGTACTTACAATGGTCAGTTTAGGGAGAGACCACAGTGACTGGGGTTCTGATTAGCTGGAACCCAGTTAGACTAGGTCAAAAACATACTGACACCAAGCAAAAAGTGGGGGTAACCATGAAAGCAGATCCTACTTTCCTACAGCGCATCTCTAAGAGAGGATGAAAAATAGAACAACGTAAAGTCAAGAGTTTCGTAGGGAGAAGAGGCGCACCCCAAACCTTGTTGACAGCAACAGCTGTCGTTATTGATGGAGGCGTAAAGGCAGTGTCCCTGCGAAGAGCTAACATGTGCTACAGTAGCACCCTTGTTCCGGGCTGCAGTAGCGCCCTTGTTCCGGGACTCAGCTTTATCAGTAGTAGGTGAGATGTAGCTACTTTGAAGTGTGCTGTAGTAGATGAGACCGTTTCAGACAGAATCTCATGCACTAATCAGTGCTCAAGTGGCAACCCTTATATACTAAATCTTATCAAAAATTTTAATTTCTGACATAAGTTTAGGAATGTCTGACATAGATTATGTGCTTCAAGGTGTGCTTCCCAGACATTTCCTTATGAAGAAAAAGTCCTGACACTTATATTCCCCTACTCCAGTCATCATAAATAAGAGAACCTTTGTAGACACAGTTACCGCCTGTATGAAAACCTTTCAACCTATCACGATGGAGGAATCACGGCTGGCCATCTTATCCACCAAATCAGGTTCCCCTTTCGACCCCTGCCCCCCCACTCTGTTACATGCCCTCATTGATGTTGTAAACCCCATTATCAATAATATTATAAACTCTTCGATTCTCACAGCTAAGATTCCAACAGAATGGAAACTTGTGGCGGTAAAACCTCTCCAGAAAAAGCAACTGGCTGATCCCACGACCGTCTCCAACTTACGACCCATCTCGCTTCTAGCCACTCTGTGTAAGTTAACTGAAAAATTTGTTAATAAACAACTTACCATGTTTTTAGAGGAAACAAATGTATGGCACGCCAATCAGTCAGGTTTTAGAGCCCAACACTCGACTGAATCTGCCCTTTTGTACACTGCAGAAACCTTACGAGCTGCCCTGGATCAGGGAAAGAAAGCAGTCCTGGTGCTGCTTGACTTGTCCGCGGCTTTCGATACGGTCTCACATACCATTCTGCTAGACCGTCTTGCATCATACGGCGTATCCGGGAATGTCCTAGAGTGGATTAAGAACTTTCTGCAAGATCGGCGCCAAGTTATCACGCTAGGACAATATAACTCAGAAGAAAAAGCACTTATATCAGATGTTCCCCAAGGATCGAGTCTGAGCCCAACCCTTTTCAATGTATATATGTCCCCCTTGATGAAACTAATATCGTCCTTCAATATCATCTCATATGTGGACGATACTCAGCTTATCCTGGTCCTGGATAACGACACTACTAAGGCGGAAGAAAATCTCAGGAAATGTCTTTCAGCAACCTTTAAATGGATGAGTAACAACCATCTGAGGTGTAACTCGGAAAAAACAGAGATCCTGCCATTTGGCAAACAAAATCCCTTTGTGCCTAAACTTTGGTGGCCAGAAGATGCCACCCCCCTCCTAATACAATAAATGCAGCTAGAAATTTAGGAATAAAATTTGACACCACACTATCCTTCAAACAGCAATCCTTGGCAGTTGCGGGCACATGTTTCCATCTTATAAAAAGTCTAAAGAAATTCTTTGACTTGCTCCCCTTCTCAGCCAGGCAACCCGTTGCTGTTGCACTCATTACATCTAGACTGGACTACTGTAACAGTCTTTATGCAGGAACTAATAAATCAGTCTTGCACAAGCTTCAGATGGTCCAGCACGCGGCTGCCCGGCTGATATTGAAGTGGCCTAGGAAATCATCTGCCTCTGCTGCATTAGACATCTTACATTGGTTGCCAGTCCACAAACGTATTCTGTTTAAGGTCCTTATTATTACCTTTAGGGCCTTTCATTCACGTGGCCCACAATATCTTCAAACTAGCTTTAAACGCTACGTTCCCTCCTGTAGCCTAAGATCATCCAATGCAAATCTACTGACCATTCCAACTTTTAGATTGATGTCAAAGGGAGAAAAATCACTTGTAGTCATAGGCTCAAAGGCTTGGAATCAACTCCCATCTCAGCTCCGTCAGATTGTTTCCGAGTCTGTCTTTTAGGAAGGCACTTAAAACTTGGATCTACAGTTCACCAGATACACTATGCAAAACTCTGATCTAAACACCTATCTCCCCTCTGGCATGAGTAGTAAACCAGTTTTTTTATCCATATTTGGTTTTCTGTATTAGCGCCAAGATGCTCCTTGGAGTGATAGTAGCGCTTTACAAGTATGCATTTACATTACATTACATAAGGTGAAAGATTGTCAATTCAGACTACACTATTTTTGTAATTTATCTGTATTAGTTCTTATTTGACCTTGATATGGTGATAAGTAAATATTTTTCCCAGATTGATGTCGCATCAGGTGTTGTATTTATGACATTACCTGAATGACTTGACAATTTCCGAGTTCTTAGTAGAAAGATACTATCAAACAACATCTGTGTCAATGGAAGACATGAGTGATTCTATATAAATTAAGGAAAATGATCCCATTACCTAAGATTGAGAAGATGGTGGCTACCATTACCTAAATGGATTTGGGGACTACTTAAAAATGAAGTCGGACCCTAGGGCTTTACTTCAGAAGAGTTCTCAGGACAGGCTGGGCCCAAGTCACTTGTTGTTTGAGCCGAAATAGTTACAAAGGAAACTGATGGTGGCGCTTTTGTGGGCAACACAGCGTCACCTCCGTAGCGGATGACGCCGATGCGGAGCCAATCAATGCCACCTACTGGTGCACAGAGGAACTGCTCAAACTTTTCTGGATCCAGTCTGATGCCTGGAGAATCGCTATGGTGAGAAATCTGTGGTTAGATAGAGTCTCTACCAGAAAAGGCATTACCGAAGATAAGTAACTTGCTCTTTCTAGGTCCATAGACTGTTATATTCCATATCAGTACCCTATGTAGGCGCAGGTGACACTGCAACCTTTCACCTATATCCTTCCCTACATTACATACATAACGGTTCTTAGGCACTGACCTTTTACCCAGATATGACACTGCATTCAGAACGCGGGTTTTTCCCTGGTTGGATTCTCATACATTATGCATGAGGCTTCTTGGAAGCACAGCAGGACTAACAGTAGGATTACGATTTCTCCTGTATAATATCTCTGTATAAAGTTCAGGCCCAACGTCATCCTTTAGGCCGACACAGTAACACAGCAAGGTAGGACCCCTGGGGAGACCTATGGGTATATATACATCATGTCTTGCTTAGAAAGACAGAGGAGACCGTGACTTCCCGGCTGACACACTGACCAGAGACGCTGAGGTTCCTGCATGCAGACGCTCCAGCTAGCAGTGGTCTAACATCCCTCGCGGGGTGTCCAACTCGAGACCAGGATGGGGTCCCACATTCTCGAACTCTCAGGTAATGGGGTGGACTAGATCCTAGAGGGATTCTTGGCATAACACCTACACAGATGCTAGGTACATTTAGGTACATCTAGTTAGGGAGACATCGTAGGAGTGCGCATTTTTAGGTTGCACTTTTTATCATGTGTTTTATGTACATGTATATATTCATGATTTCTGCAAGATGGTAGAATTATACCATCCCTTTACTTTTGTAGTATTGCTAATCATACATCTCTGCTACTGTCTAATGGTTGTTGCAACTCATCTATGCTACACTAGAATAACAACTGTTCAATAAATACTTATTGAAACGCCAAGCCTGTTTATTCTGTGTATCTCTCTGAGACAAACTAAGTGAGCACGAGTGACTGAGCGAAAAGTAGAATATTGTTTCCACGATTCTGAGGGATCAGGGTTGTCATGTTGTGAGGTTGCCAAGATCTATTCTCTCCCCGATAAGAGGAGACTCTAGTGGCACTGTGAGCTAGCTGATACAGACAGACTAACGTATCCGGTGGGGGTGCACGGAATCCGTCCGCCACCAATCCCACAGTTTATATTATCCAAACGCGCAGATCCTGTATAGGTAATATAGGAGCTACACGACATGGCGCCGCCAACGTTGGTTGGGTACTTATTTAACAGTAGAATCTGAGTAGTTCAGTCGTGCTATTCTCAGAGACCCCTACTCACAAAACACCAGAGACGTCTGGAGTGGGTGGGTACAAACTCCGCCACAGCTGAGTAGGCTAAAAAATCCTATTTATTGGCTGTTGGTTAATGAAGCTTGAAGGACACATTGTTCCTAAATTGTGCAAAGACACCTTATCTTAGTTCCCTTGAAAAACTCTTTCTTTACAAAATGACTGAAGACAAAAATAACCAAGAATTGGACCCACTGCAACAAAATCTGCCCCTTACAGACGAGGACGATGCAGACGCAACACAAATTGCACCAAACTTTAGGAATACAGTCACCCTGAAACTACTTAGCATAGTAGTTTTTTGGGATTGAGGCACACGAATCAAACAAAACAGAGGTATTTTATTTGTGGATTACATTCCCAGCAGCGAATGCAAGAACAAAAACATTTCACTCCTACACGGAAGGAGATGCACCAGCGGAATATTATCCGTTCGAGGATATAGAGGTTCCGCTCACATACCAGGAACACTTATACTGGTTTAAAGGCTCCCTACCCCATATAAGAAGAAGAGTAAGACTCGGCCCGCTCGGAAGAGAAGGGGCAACATGGCCAATATTAGCGGCCTACACACCACATCCTGACATTGACACAATGCCACCAGGAGACTTACTCATACAACACAAAGATTTAATTAAAATATACAGAAACTTGACGCAGTTCGTCATGAGGACACTCACAGTCCAACCAGCAATAGTTGCAACAAATGGAACTCAAATTCAGGGTACAGCAACTAAAATTACACCACAAACATTACACACGGTAATGGGTAAAATGCCCACAAAACGTGAACAAATACCATTCTGGGTAGCTCAGAAAATAACGCAGCTAGAGGCAGTATTCCCGAATACTACCCCGTATGAAAAACACAGAATGCGAACTATCTGCTTGCCCATGCGGATAACACCACAAGTAGAGGATTATACCACTTGGGGTACAGTCTTTGCTGCCATTTATACCCAAACTCATGGTATCCCGTCATTAGCAGTAGTTCCTGATGTATTTAGACAAATACAAAATGAGTACGGAGAAGATCCTGCCCTAAACTTAGGGATGAAGTTACTAGGTAACTATACCCAGGTATCAGCCATAATACTAGCTAACATTAAGGGGGAAGCAGCTTCAGTGGCCATCCGCCAATGCCTGAGGGAGTTCAATACTTTAGAACAGGAACACGAATTATCAAAAATAATTGAAACTGCGTATGCAGAATTAGGCAGAGACAGTATGGGTAGGAAAGCTTTAAAACCACAACTGATGGGCAGTCCTGAAAAGGACACTTCCAAGCAGACACCTGCTCCTACTAAAAAGAAGTGGGACAATAAAAAAACAACAAAGTTTTAAGGGAAACAGATCTCAGTCCCGAGGTAGATCTCCTCCACAGGAGCCCTCCGAAAAGAGGTACAACCTCAGGAATAGGGATAACATTAGGAAACCTGACAGGTATCAGGATACTGATACACGTTCCTCTCGTTCCTTTCAGGGTTCATCGAAAAACTCCCAGAGGGTGGACGGTCAGAAAGGCAAGAAGAGCGTACAAAGTCCAGAGACAAGCAGCACGCTCAAGAGTACACTTCTAAAAAAGAAGAAAAACCATAGCAATAGCCACAGTTCAAAAAGAAGAAAGTTACAGGTCTAAAGATCAGACATGCCCAGAATTCCGAGGACTCGACTACTGAACGGGGAATGGGCTCTGACGATGCTAGACAGGGTGGCAGAAGTAACAATAGCTCGCCAGAACCTGATGGAATTTCTGGTGACAGCGGACTTGAATTATTATAGCAAGGTAGAAACACCCGATACTAGGGTAAGTGTCCCACATAAAGTATATGAAATATCGCTCCAAATAGAGGGGGACAAATGTAGAACAGTGAGAGGTCTCTTTTGGGAGAACCTGACGTTTGGCTATGATCTTTTATTAGGTGAACAAGATTGGCCGCCAGCATTCGTCATGGATTGCCCTAAAGGAGAAACGGTAATTCTTCCGGCTTTCTCAGACCATATTCCCAGGCTCTACAAATCACATATGCGCAGGAGTGAGCGGTAGCACAGGCTCCGGCATTATATAAAAACCATGTTGGATGGGATAAGGATTCAACCCACCACATAATTCCTATAAAAAATACTCCAACTGCACAGAGGCAGTATCCAATAAAGCAAGAAGCTAAAAAACAGGTCAGGGAGATCGTAGATCAACTTGAATACCAAGGGGTGATTGAAACTTGCACCTCACAATTGAACAATCCTTTGTTTCCTATCATGAAACCTGACCACACATATCGTCTAGTTTTAGATTACAGACATGTAAACACTTGCACTAAGACATTTGCAGTCCAAAATGCACACAGTGCCGCATTAATGAATAACATTGTGCGGAAAAAAATATAAAACAACACTTGATATCTCAAATGGATTTTTCTGCCAAAATATAGCGCCTGAAATCAGGTATCCAACAGCCTTCTCAGCGCTAGGGACCCAGCGTAAATTTTGTCGACTCCCCCAGGGGTATAAGAACAGCCCGGGGTTGTTTTCGGCTAGAGTAACTGAGCTACTTCAAAACTTGGACGAAGAGGCATTGTCCTATGTGGATGATATTTATCTGACGGACGATGACCTAGAGGAACACTTGAACAGAGTGAATACCATAATTTTGGGATTTGCATCTGAGGGCTACAAGTTCAACTTTAAAAAATCAAAAATTGCCCATCTCAGTGTCCTGTTTAAAGGATATGAGCGTTCAAGTGAAGGAAAAAGCCTGGCAACCAATTTTTTAGAAAAATGCGCGCTGCTCCAACCTCCAAAATCATTGAAAAATTTACAGTCCATTTTGGGATTCCTAAATGTCAGTAGAACATACATTTTAGATTACGCAGAAAGAGTAAAACCTTTCTACGATTTAATAAAACCTAATTTTTCAGTAAAACAATGGACCAATACAGATACACTTCGTTCCTTACAAGCTGACATGATAGCTTCCAAACACTTACAGACACGCGTGAACGTACGCAACCTGGTGATCCGTATAGTTGCGGGTCAATCTGGGTACACCTATCTAGCATATAATAAAGGTGAGACAGTACCAATTGCATACAAATCACATTTGTACACAAATCCTGAGATGCGCTTCACATCTACAAAAAAGATTGTAACAGCAGTACAGACTACTGTAGTGAGAGGAAGAGCACTGGTTCAGGGGAAACGAATAATAGTAGTAACTCCGGTTCCAGCCTTAGAGGCTGCGACAAGCAAGCGTTCCTAACCCTAAAGCATTACATCCGAGATGGATACAATGGGCTAACTCTCTCACTGCAACAGACGTAAAATACAGGTACGGCCCAAATTTAAAGACACGAGCATTCCTACAATACGAACATGAATATCCTCTGACGAATGAAATAATGCCTCTAGATCAGTATGAATATATTATTTACACTGACAGATCTTCTCAACCGGCCATAGGAAGTAAGCAACAATATAGCGCAGCATGTGCAATCGTTAAAGGTCGCATGCTGGATGGAAAGTTCCACCCAAGTTTCACAAAAACGCAGTCCCTAGGAGACTGCTCGGCACAACTGGCAGAGTTCAAAGCGCTGATACTGGTAAATACGGATCAAGAATGCCCCAAACTAATTGTGTGCGGTTCCTTTTACTGTGTGCAGTCTTACAATGAATATTTGCAGTACTGGGTTCAGACGGGTTCAAAGACGCAAAAGGTGGCACAATTAAGCATAAATTGCTATGGGAACAGGTAGTGGAGTTGGAAACCGGACTACCGAGGGCTCACGTGATACATACAGTGGCGGTGCGTCCATTAGGGTGCTGGGGCGTTGCCCCACAAGCCGCCCGCAGCTCGAGTCCCGACATTAAGATAATGCATGTCAGTCAGGTGAGTCATCATGATGCCAGACCGCCCACCCCCTTCAGAGTCTGAAGGGGGTGGGCGGTCTGGCGTCATGCTGACTCACCTGACTGACATGCATACTGAGGCCAGGGGGTGGCGCGGAGCGCACAGCAGACAGCAGCACAAGTGCGCATGACTGGTGAAGGTCGGCAAATTTTTCCGACCAGTCCAGTCATGCGCACTAGTGTTGTGTCTGGCTGGCGGCTGCGCATTAGGCGAGCGAGGGTTGAGCAACGCCACAACCCTCGGTCTTTAATGGGCAGGCGGGCGGCAAGTACCCCTGCTAATCCAATCCTGGCGCTTCTGGAGCAGCGTCAGTATTGGCTGAGGGGTTGCCACTCCAGTCAGTGATGCGGTAAAGTTGAAGGCGCCAACGTGGGAGTCGGACCCCGGCCCAGGAACAGGATAGGCGCAGACCCAGTGAGTTTGCTTTATTTTAATCTTCCCCGCGCGAACCCCCCCCCCCCCCCCCCGAGTATTGCGAGTGCGAGCCGCGACTGGCAGTACCACCCAAATATTGTAGTAATGAGGGCCACGTACAGCTCTGCTAGGACACCTTCATTCATACCAGCAGTCCCAACTGCTTTTGTAGTAGTAATGAGATGTGCCCGCTGCATCCGTCTCATTTTACGTCATGCGTTCCTGGCAGCACCCCCTCCTTTTCAATGGCTGATTCCCCGCATAGCTGCATCCATAGTGCTGATCTGCGGTACCCCAGGATGCTAGAGGCCGCCAAGTGGGCCATGGCTTGGGACATGCCAGGACAGCCTCCCAGACTGGGCAGTGGCGGACCTATCAGTCAGTGACAACACACGGTGATTGTGGGTCAGCACCAGTACAGGCTATCCCCTCAAGTTGTACTGTACATAACTTGCGAAAGGCAACACGTTTTCTTTTGTGAGACGGGAGCATTGGGCTTGACAGAAATAGAAGTAACTGACCGTGCTGATTCGCTGCCCAGTGCATCGTCTGCTGTTTAACTTATACTGTTTACCGCATTCGTTTTTATTAGTTTGCTAGCCTCTTACCTCAGTTTGCAGTCTGGGAAAATAATTAAAAATAATTGCAGGTGAAATGGCAAATGCACCTTAGATTAATTCGGTACCGGTACGTTAAGGAGCATTGCATGGGGCGAATGCAACTCTGTTGTTTAAAGTTCTCAGGACGTGTGACATGAAACACAAGTTGTTATTATGACCGCAGTGTGGCAAACACAGACGTTTATCATTGTAGACTGAGGTGATATAAAGACCGCCATTGACGTAGGTGATAGTAACTCCTTCCATAGCATCACTTAGATGGAACATGGTGAAAAAAAAACTCACTGTGAACTCCCTGTGAACCCCAATATAGTAGCATTAATATTGTAGATTTTTTTGTATTACCTCGCAATTCATTTTATCATCTTCATCATTATCATCGTTTTACTGTTTTACTGGTGTTGGCACTATGGAGTCTGCGAGGGTGTGTTGAAAGGCCGCCTATGCAATAAGCCTGAGTCCCACGTCACACCATTTTTCCTTCAATCACTGCGGAGCCTGTTGCAACCGCATTGCTGAGTTTTGGGGTTATTGCACGCGAGGTGGGCTTCCGCCCCTGCACATTCTTTAGTATTTTCGATAGGACGAAGAGCACCGTAATTAGTCTGGAAATCTGCACAGTATTTTCTGATCTCCAAACCCCAGACTGTTCCCTTGTGTGTGACCAGTCGTGCAAACCCAGTGTCAGGGAATAACCCAGTGCACTGGGGCGGAGGCAGAGATGTGTACGTTTCATTGCATCGCACCTCGGAGTTGCAGTCAGCTGCTTAACAAAAATAATCATTGACAAAGCCAATATTGTTTGCTTTTTTTTTTAAGTGAGAGGGTTTTTTTCATACGTCACGAACAGCGCAAGCGTCCCTCACACACTGAACGCATACAGCACAACAGCAGTTTAGCAGGGATACAAGGTTAAGGGGACAAGAGAGTATGATTAAGTGCATTGCTCTTTAGGAAATATGTTTTTTGTTTCACAAATACGTTTGTCCCTTGTCAGTTCAGGTTGCGAGACCCCTTCCAATCTCTCTCTCTAACACACACAATCCCCCGATCACATTTTTCATTCCAGGTTCAGGCCCAATTTGTTTTTCTGTACAGACGATACATGGGAAAAGTAACCCTTGTAAGCCATAAACTGCGCCGCACAAAAGTTTTCAAAACTTACATAAAAAGGAATTTTTTTTAGGTTTTGCCTATATTCTAAGAACGCGTAAGCAGTAATATATAATACATACACACGCTCGCACAATCATTGCAAAAATACAGTTAACATTTGTGTATCATCACATTTTGCTCACGCTTTGATAGTCGTTTTTTTGTAAGTTCGCGTAGACACAGATAAATGATATATTTAAAAAGAAATGTCATTGATTTGCTGTTGTGTGAATTTCCATTCACAACTGTGCCAATCTCAAGCTTTAAAAACATATTTCGGAAAAAGATGTTAAAGGTAACTAGCATATTGCTCTCTTCAGATCCCCCAGTCCCCTTTATAATGGTTTAATTCTTCTGGTGAGAACAGAATGGCGCTTAAGGGTTCTTTTGGAAACCTACATCTTGATGACAAGTAGCTTTGACTGTGTTCTTTTCACGTCATCCGGTTTTCTGGTTCTTGATGCTGTTTATCACCTAAGCACATTTTGCGCAGCTGGGCTGTTTTTTAGCCTATTTTGGGACTCCTCCGGGAGTTCCACAGACTTGAGAAATGCATTTCTGGGTAGGCTCGGCAGAGGGTCCTGTAAAGAGCATTGCTGGTGTGTTGTCTTAATCGCCGGCATTCCGAGAGTGGAATTCTCTCTTTTTGCAGTTGCAAACAGTGTTCCGTTTGTAGCACGTTATGCCCCCCATAGGTCATCTGAAAACAAATGCACTGAAGAATTACCCCAGAGAAGGCATATGTTTTGCATCCCGTCATTGCTAGAGTTCTTATGAAAGTGGAGAAATCACCTGTTTTTAACGGAGTGGTGACTTATGTGTGGCTGAGCGTGTATGTATGTGCATGTATGTGAATGTGTGTGTGTGTGCGTGTGTATGCATTGTGTCTGTTCTTTGAGTTTGGTGGTTTGTGGCCATTAATCTACGGTGCCGCGTGTGGTCATTGTTTTGTCATGTGCTAATAGGTCGTTTAATTATGGTTTTGTGAGAAAGTCACCAGCACACCAGAGGTGGATAGAAAACTGAGGTTTAATGTCATCTGTGTGAGTTTTCACAGCACCTTAAATGCAACCCGAGTTCTTGACAGGCCAGGGGTGGAAATCCTAGAATCATCGACGAAAATGTAAAGCTGCCCCATTGCGCTTCTTTTGTGCAGAGCGGCAGAAGGTGGTGCCAATGTTGTTAGAGTGTGCAACGGCAACCGTCTCATTGTATGGACAACGAGTACTGCCTTATTTAACCTTTCCTTCTGCAGGGACAGTCAGTGTTCGGTGGCAGGAGAGGCACCAAAACACAATCCCTTGTAGAGAAACTTGAACTGGTTACTTCCCAGAACGTTCCTCCTGGCTTCTCGTCGCTTGTGTTTTTTCAGTTGTACATTTGATTTCTCAGAATTACTATAACTTTATTTATTTAAAGTTTGAAACTCTTGAAAGGAAGTTTCCATCCTTCCTGTGTGCAATAAGGAATGTGCTCTGATTAATAATAAATGCCGATTTTTACAGATATTTACTTGTGTTTGCTCTTTGTATCACTTTGAATGTACCGTGAACGCACCCTTTTCAGTATCTCCAGCTGCTTCCCTTTCCACCCTCCTTATAGAGAAATATGACCATTTACGTTCTCGAAATGATACTTGATCGGAAATCAATAAGCACTTCCTTTTCATTTGCCGGCCATCTATTAATCCCCATGCTTCCGCTTATCATTTTTTGTAAAAAATGCTCATGGAATTGTGCAGTTAATTACATTCGACTCGTGCCGTGCTGCACGTGTTGAACTGGTGTTTGCATTATGTAGGTTACAATTATAACAGTAAGCACAGCTGGGCTTCACCATAGAACCCATGTGCAGCGAGACACCAGTTAGCTGTTGGTACATGTATACACAAATTTCCGTACTGCTTGCACCATATTTCTTATGGGAGGATATTTGTATGTTCATGCAGGGTGCATCTATTTGGGCCTGGGGTTTCCAAGAGGCGCTGTTAGCCCTGGATGGGAGAGGTTGGATGGAAAACATGTCCTGTGCACTTTGTGTATTAGAGTCAGCCTCCCTCTTTTTATTGTGCAGTGCTTGGTGATTAGCGGTGCAATTTGAACAGTGTGTATGTAGCAAAATTCAAAATGTTCTTGTGCTGAGAAACAGTATATTGGGTCGCAGTATTAGATTGTTGCAGTAATCTAGTTTACTATTAGCAAGCAGTGTGTTAATCAGAACATTAGCAGGGTGGACGGGTAATGCGCTTGGGGTTATTTCTTCTGTTAAGTAGCTGTAATCAACTCATGGTAGCTGTGAATGCTCTGAAGAACTGTAGTCACAAACTAGGATTAAATAGGGTCCTTAAGTTCCAGGCAGAGGAGGAAGAAAGAAGAACATCATTGGGATCACCATCATGTAAAGGGTAAAAAAAGACAGGTCCAGGACAGAACCATGGGGCTCACTAACAGGTAGGAGGGCAGCAGGTGGCAAGTGAAGGAGCAGCAGAAGGCCAAGAAAGATCAATCGGTGAGATAGGAGATCCACTCTTTGGCTTTACCATCAAATAAGGTGAGATCTGCAAGTAAGGTTGGGTGGCCAGCCTATCAGTGTCTAAGATGTGCTGAGATGAGGAACTTGTAGATAAGCCTGTGAGGGCACTTTAGGCCCAGCACCAATTGCTTTATTAACCTTCCTGCTTCCTCAAATTTGCTTAAAAATGCACCGTTTGTCCACTCTTTTTTCAAAATTTTCTTGGGGGGAGAACCCACCCAAACCCCCCGTAGGTTGTTTGAGCGAGCTCGCTACGCTCGCTCGCCGCAGTGCAGTACAACAATAATGTTACACCTCACCACTTTCAAATGTCACCAGCCGCCACTGGATACATACATACACTGAGTCATCAGCGTGATGGCATTCACGTTGAAGGGAATTCATTGGCTGATGAAGCCGCAAAGGGGGCTGTACGCACGGCTTCCGTATCTGCAATCACTCGTTATAAAACGAGAATAGACGGTGAGATTATGGTAGCTGTCATTGCTTCACGCAAAAACAGCAAAGCATTACCAAAAATGTTTCCACTCAAGTACTCCCACAAGTTAGATGCCAATAACATTCCATTTGCTCAGATTCCTGGAGTGGGGGATAGAGTAATTCCAAACATGGATCGTAGGTTCGGTTTAATTCTAGCAGCGCACGAAGGGATAGGTTCTGCACATGCAGGAGTTACGGCGACTGTTTCTTTGTTGAAACAACGCTATTGGTGGCCTGGATTAACAAAGCAGACTAAAGACTAGGTCTTGAAATGCGACATCTGCCAGCAGATGAAAGGTTACACCGTAACACGTCCAGCGCAAATCCCATTGTTAGACATCCAGACTGTCCGTTTGCGTGCGTCCTGCTCGAGATTCCTATGGGTGTGGCCCCAGCGCTCGGCTGACGCTCTAACTGTTATAAAAGATTTGCGAGTCTTTATAGGGACATACGCAATTGGCACATTACATTCTGACCAGGCCCTGCGTTTTGGCTCTCTGACTTACAAGGAGGCCATGCGAGGTTTGGGTGTAGCATTGCGGTACCCATCTCCGTACCATCCCGAGGGAAATTCGGTAGTGGAGAGAAAAAAACTAGACTTAAAGCTATCTTCAACAGCTAGAGTATTAGGCACGGATGAAAGTTGGGTAAAACATCTGTATGGAGTCCAGCGTGCTCTTAACAATATGCCAAGAAGTTCTCTAGGGGGGTCACTCCATATGAGGTCCTATTTGGGACAAGAATGTGGGTACCTGATCTTGATTGTGAAGGCACAGTGGCGGATGAAAAGCCTTTTGACATCCATGATCGTTTGGCTGTTTTACAGGATCTAAATGAATCCAGGACTCAACAAAGAAATGTCCATCTGAAGCAGACAGCTACTGGGGAAGTGAAATCAGTCACAGCAAGATCTGTCTGGATCCCAAAAGTCGGGGATCTGGTCAGAGAGGAAATAGCGGACAAGAAAGAATTTGGGCCATCATACAGAAAACCTGTACCGGTCCTAGCAATTGAAGGAACAAGAACTGTACTTCTACCGCCTCTTGCCGGAAAAAAGGAGAATAGATTTGTCTCAATTGACCTAATCAAACCACACTATGTGGCCGATACTAAGCAGTAGGCCACGTGGACTCCACAGTAGCAGACGCCCTCCTGTCGCTACAATTCAAGAAGTTCAAACAGAAAGACTCATCACGTTCGAAGAGCCTCCAAGACGGAATGAAGGACTATGCAACAATGCTATGGAACTCGTTCCTCTTGAACCTGAAACTCAACTTCAAAAACAGACTCAAAATGACAGACAAATAGCTGTTAGACCAAATACAGATGTCTACGTCAACGTGCCTCGACGAGCAAAATACGATTTCAACAAATCCTGATGCAATTCCAACAATTGATCGAACTGCTTCTGGCTACTTCATAAACTTTGATACGTTTTCTTTGGATCCAAGTGAACCTGAAACGCCGCCAGCCCAAAATTCACGCAAGCAGCAATTAAAAGACGTTATGCACTTTCTTAAAAAGACTTACCTCGTGTCACCCTTGGTAAAACTATGGATTATCACCAGGATACTTTTCTTTCTTTTCTGGGTAGGCTTGGTAATAGTTTTTAGTATGCTTATTAATGGGAGATACATTCGACAAAGCTCTGCAGCCCAAAAGGTGAGCTTACTTTTAAAACCACACCTATCATCTCATCGAGAACAAAGAGACTTGTCATTAGTGAACGTTTCAGCGTTCCTATACCTGATGGTATAGTGTGGGTCAAGGTTGATTTCGATATATTCGGCCCGACCGAACTTTTAAAAAATACCACATTTATTTAAAATATCATTAAGTGATATCATTACCTCAAGTACGTTTTCCGATGATTGGGATTTTGAAACTGTTAATAACATGTTGTCTGATTTGGAAAAATCTGCTGCATTTTCTAGTAGTGAAACATTGGAAGACACATCAGATTTCGAGAGGATGGGGGGCGTGGCCTGCAGCCGATGGGAACGGACGCGAGCTGAGGAGCTCCGACCGCCGCTTCCCCGCAAACAATTATCCGGACCCCCGAACACAGCGGGGGGAGCTGAATTTCCTACTATGGGACGCCGGATAGTGCCTGCACATGGCAGCTGGGCCCTAAAGTGCTGATGACCTTGCAATCTGGGGCGAACTCGAAATTTATAGGCCTGGCGAGATGGACAGCAAGATGGCGGCCGTACTGTGACTGCCGCTCCTGCTCTACACTGCTGGTGGACATGCAGGACCTAGCGGAGACGTCCACCCTGATCTGCGGAGAACTATAGGGCACTGCAGAGGAGGTGAGGGCACGGGACACGATGAAACCTGCCCAACTGTAATGAGCCGCTTTTGAATTAGCGGGGACGGCGACAAAATAGCGCCCATGCCGCGGGCAACCTGAAGCGGCTGCAGCGGAGGGCAGGAGACTGACAGCGGTGGACTGCACCTGACCCTCCTGGTGAGCCTGGAGAATTGTGAGTACTGGCGAGGCGCTGGGGCAGCCTGTGAGGACTGTGGAATACCTGCACTTGTGTGGCGCCCGGCGGCGCGGGCAGACGAGAGGTGGTGACAGATCCAGGGGGTGCGGCAGTAAGATGGCGCCCTTATCGTACGAATAGAGGTGCGAGGCGGAGATGCGCCGAAGTAACAGGGAAAAGGTCTGACATCAAGTGGCGCGTAGAAGTGCACCCGAACAGGAGAGAACTACAACTGTCAGCACAACCTACCGGCTGCGTGTCGGGCATTGCCGGAGACGGCTGCCCTGGCCCCCGAACAGCTGCTGCCCACAGAGGGGTGGCGGAGGACTGCAGGGGGCTGTTCAACCCTGTAAATAACCCCCACTGAACTCCCTGAGTCCCTACTAGCGCAGTGGCCTAATAGCGTGGCGGTGGGCAAGTGGAGGCGAACCTTGCGGTTTTCAGGAAGAGAATCTCGACCGGTCCGTGTACCGCGATTCACGTGGGACCCTACACACTGGTACTTGTTGACGAGTGGATGGTGAGCTTGGCGACGCTAACGGGGACCCTGGGCCCCGATGAGCAGACAAGACACCCACCTATATAGCAGGCGGCTTAGCGCACACCTGATTGGATTAATTTCCCACAGTTAGTGCTGGTAGCACTATACTCTACCTGGTGGGGGACCTAGAACGACACTGGGTGCAGGTCGATAAGTTTGCCAGCAATCTACCCCCCTAGTCTTGTTGCGGGGACTCTTCGGAGTGCTGTGGGGCCATAGGAAGAGGCTGCAGTGGTAATGGTCTGGTGCAGGTTTCCTGCCTAATTGGGAGTTCGGCACAGGCGGTGCACGCTACTCCGGTGAAGCTGTTAATTGGCAGTGCCTCGATAAGCACAGAGGATTCAGTGGAGGACTTACAAGAGTGAGAGTGAAGGTTTCACACATAAAGGGCAGAGACAGCTTTGAGTGACTGAGAGGGCCCGAATTTGCCTGCACGAAAAGGCCCTCGGCATTGCAGCGCAAGCCTGTGGCTGACAGACACACCCCAATTGTAGCACTACTGAGATGGGGAGAACACAGAAGAAGAGAGGGTTCGCCGTTCTCAGCGTGGATGCCCCGGGGGTGCAGACGGATGATGAGGAGGAAGTCCTGGTGTCGGGCCGCGACTCGACCCCCCGGAAACCCACGTTGACAGACGTCATGCAGGCAATGACAGACTCCAGGGAGGTGCTGAAGGAGAAAATCGACGCTATCGGCACAGATATAACCCTGCTAAAGGATGAGCACCGCAAACTCAAGGACAGGGTGTTCACTAATGAAAAATAACTAGGAGGCCTTCCGGAGAAAGTCCATGGGCCGCAACGCTCTCTCACAGACCTTAAGCTAAAGTAAAAGTGATGGAAATGTGGGCCGAAGACAGTGAGGGACGGTCCCGCAGGAACAATATCCGCGTCATTGGAGTGCCAGGAAAAAGGGAAGGGACTAATATGGTGAGCTTCTTGGAGGCCTGGCTCCAAGCGGAGGTAGCTCCGGAAGGGTTATCTCCCTTTTATGCCTTGGAACGAGCGCACAGAGTCCCGGCCAAACCACCAAAACCAGGAGCGCCTCCAAGACCAATTGTGGCACGCCTGTTGCACTTTCGGGACCGAGATCACATCTTGCAGAGAGCCCGCCAAAAACAAGGTCTGCAAATCGATAACAATGCCATAATGATCTTCCCAGACTTTACAAGGGAGGTCCAGCGGAGCAGAGCGTCCTTTGCAGCTGTCAAAGCAAAGTTACGCCAACTACATTTGCCCTACTCAATGTTATTCCCTGGGTGGCTCGGAGTAGCAGTCCCCGCGGGAACCCACTTCTTCCACACACCACAAGAGGCATGGGACTGGCTTGAAACGCGCAGTTCGGTGCCCCATCGTGCCTCCGCTCCGAACTCTCCGCAGCTGAACCCTCACAGCACTAAAACTGGATCCAATGCACCGTCGCCCAGAGAACTTAGCCTAGAATGCCGCAAAGCACTGCAGGCCGTTGCGACGCATAGCCAACAAAGCCCTAGCCCTTCTTCGAGCAGGAGCGACCGTCGCACAGGAAGATCGGAAACTTCTCCGGACCACAGCGACAATGACCGCTTAGGAATGGTCTTACCCCAGGTTACACCCCAGACTGCAGACAATCTCATGTGATGACTGTACCACGGCGGCAGGCGCAGAAGATCCCAGCGGCAAGACATATCCCAGACTTTGGTGGAATCCTCGCAAGCAAGATTATATTCCACATTGTGCTACTGGCCTCGGCCAACAGGTCTGGGGGTCATTGTATTGTATTGGAATGTCTGATTCATGTGCTGGGGAGGCGGTGGAGCGAGGTCCCAGAACCGAGACTGTAAGTTGTCTACCCCTGCAACTGTCACTGGATGATGGTATGCTTTAGCACTGTTTGGATAGGGGCTAGTTCTCCCGTACCTGTCCTGGGGAGGGGGAGTTGGGGATGTTCTTTTAGTTGGGAAATGTTAAGGGGAACCAGGCGTGTCACCGGAGAGGTATTTTTTAATGGGTGCAGGCTCAATCTACGGCAATGGGATCCCCACTAGGTTTGAAATGCATCTCGTGGAATGTGAGGGGAATGCACTCAATGGTACGACGTCATAAAATACACTCCTATTTGGTCCGCAGAGGTATTCAGATAGCATTACTTCAAGAAACCCATATAGTGGCAAAGGAACGTTCGGCATTGCAGCGCCGCTGGAGGGGCCAAGCATTTTACACCACTTACTCCGCATTTGCATGGGGGGGTTTTAATATGGGTACAGGCGGGTATCCCTTTCCAGTGCACACGTCAGTTTATTGACCCAGAGGGCAGGTATGATGTAGTGACCGGGAAGCTGGATGGCAGGGACCTTACGCTAGGGAGTATTTATGCACCCAATTTGGACCAACCAGCCTTTTTCTCCCAACTATCTAGGAAACTGGTGACTGTCCTCAACGGCTCGGTCTAACTGGGGGGCGACTTCAATTGCACATTGGATGTCACACATGACCGTTCCCACCCCCCACTCCCTGACGCACCAGCACACAAGATAGCGGAAGCGCGCTGTTGCTGGCAACAGAAATGGGGCTTGATAGACTCCTGGCGGGCGCAACACCCTGAGACCCGGGATTACTTCTTCTTTTCAGCTCTGCACGAACTTCATGTCAGATTAGACGCCATATTGTGCTCCCCTGATGTCCACGAGGGGATTTGCGGCAGCGAATACCTCACGCGGACGATATCTGATCACAATCCCGTACTAGTGAGTTTACAATGGTCCCGCACGCAACCCAAGATCCCCACCTGGCGCCTGCGCCTCGAGGCTTTAGAAGACCAAGCCTTTCAGGCAGCAATAGGGTCAGCTATTACTAACTACTTCCAAGATAACGATGGCACTGCCACATCTTCTTTAGTGGAGTGGGACGCATGTGAAGCAGTCATTAGGGGGAGATGCATCTCAGAGACGATGGGAGTCAGGAAAGCGATCCTTCAGGACATAGAGAGGGATGACCAGAGACTGCGAGACCTGGAAAAGAATAGGCCTGAGAACCCGGACAAACAGAAGGAGCAATTGGAAGCCAGAGAGGCAGTAGCAATGCAAGTAGAGCGGCTACGCTGTTTCGACTACAAAAATACATAACCCGCGCACACTCAGAAGGGGACAAGTCGGGAGCTCTACTGTCTTGGTTAGCCAACCCGGCCAGAAGAGGCTCAGTGATCTTAGAGCTTAGGGACCAGCATGTGGTAGCAAGATACGATCAGCAGGGAATCAACGATCTGTTCCTAGCCTACTATTCTGACCTCTACCGAAGTCAGTTGGCCCCAGCAGAGGAGGAATTGCATGAGTTCACGCGCAATGTCGAATTGCCAGACCTAGACGAGGACGCGGCAGACTCATTGGGGTGGTCAATTGAGATAGGAGAGGTGCGGGGAGCTATCAAGAGTATGGCCCAAAACAAAACTCCAGGCACGGATGACCTCCCAATTGAATTCTACCTAGTAAACATTGACATATTAGCTCCCAGGCTAGCACAGTTATATAACGACGTTAAGCGAGTTGGCCAACTGCCCGTGTCTACTAGAGAGGCAGTTATCAAACCGGGCAAACAGGCCTAGGATAAAGCTGCGTATAGCCCGTTATCCATGCTTAATTTAGACTACAAAATACTAAGTAAGACTTTAGCTACCCGCCTGCTCCCCCATATGACTGCCCTGATTCACAAAGATCAATCCGGGTTTATTCCCACCAGAAACACATCGCTTAATGTACGACGCCTTTTGAGAGTCCTAGACGCCGACTTATAACACCGACACGGCGGTGGTCTTCGCCGTTGACATAGAAAAAGCATTTGACAGCCTGGAATGGCCTTACCTGTATCATGTAATGCGGAAAATGGGGCTGGGTAATGACTTCGTGAGCTGGACAGCACTCCTGTATGCTAACCCCACTGCCAGAATTAAAACCGGTGGGCTCATTTCAGATGCCTGCAGCATGGGGAGAGGAACGTGTCAGGGGTGCCCCCTTTCCCCTCTGCTTTTCGCTCTGGCAGTGGAACCGCTGGCGGTGCGGGCCAGATCGGGGCGAGCATATCGGGGGCTCAATTTACATGGGCAGATCCATCACATAGCGCTGTATGCCGATGACCTTCTGCTCTTTCTGGCTGATTCGGGAGCGGAGCTAGTAGGGGCGAAAAACTTGCTCCGGGCTCTCAGCGGAGTCGCAGGACTGAAAGTGAATTGGACAAAGTCTTGCCTGTTTCCAATGAAAAGGGGCAGAATAGGCCCACAAGAAACGGAGGGAGTAACCTGGGAGGACAGGTGCCTGACGTACCTGGCCACGCAAATCTACCATAACCAAGATGACACCCTGGAGGGTAATATAGGAAAGGCCATTAGGGGGACGAAAGGTAACCTTGACTTCTGGGGCTCCTTACCACTATCGGTAGCGGGCCGCGTGGCACTGCTTAAAATGATCACCCTACCGCGCCTACTGTACTACTTCGGGACGTTGCCGATTTGGATCCCGACAAAGTACTTTGTCCAGCTCCGATCGATGATCACAGGATTCATATGGGGTGCTGGCAGACGTAGAGTAGCACTTACTACTTTGCTGCGGCCCAGAGCAGAGGGTGGCCTAGCGGTCCCTGACAATGAGACCTATTATTTAGCAGCGCAATTCCAATGGCTTACGCAATGGGTAGCGAACACTACCAGGGGGGTGGAAGAGCGGAGGGAAGAGTTTGGATCCCTACAGCTACTATCCCGCATCATCTTGCGGCTTCCTGTGAAGACCACAACCCTCACCACGGAGCTTGACACAGCGCGAAAGTGCTGGAACAGATGCCTACAGAGGGCTAAAATTAGTCGCCCTTATGCACCGGAAATTCCATTGCTTATGTGTAGGGCCTTGCCGCATGGAGGTAATTGGCAGGGACTGGAGACCTGGGCGGAACAAGGATTGGCCAGCATAGGAGACCTGTATGAGGAGGGAACCATGATCCTGTTCAATGATCTACACGCTCGTTATGACTTACCCAGGGGGGGTTTCCTGTTACATACAGCCCTTACTGCGGCTATTAGGAAGCATTGGGGAGAAGGTCTCAATGAACCAAAGACATCACTGGGTTGTCAGTACGTGGTAGTGGCAGCTGGTACGTTCAAAGCAGTGACATGCCTCTACAGGCGCAGGTCACTGGAAGCTCTACTTCCCCTGACTGCATTGAAGCTCAAGTGGGAGACTGATGTTGGAGGAGGATATCCCGGAGAAGGCTTGGGGGGAGTTGGTGGAGAGAGCCTGGAAGTGCACCCGGAATGCAAGGTTCCAGTTAGTACATTTCTATATCCTACACAGAGCATACCTTACTCCGGAAAAGCTCAATAAGTATTTCCCAACTCACACAGCGGCTTGTCCGCGTTGCAATGCAGAGGGCGCAGATTTTCAAAACATGTTGTGGAGCTGCCCGTTTCTAGACAACTATTGGGAGGAGTTAGTGACGGTGTTGACCGATGTCACGGATAGGGAGATAGAGCCGACTCTGAAACACTGCATCTTACACTTGTTCCCTCACCCGTCCAAGAATAAAATCACAAGTAAGTTCTTAGATTTGGGGCTACTCCTGGCCAAGAGAAATATCACCATGCATTGGAAAGGGAAGCAAGGTGGAAAGCAGAGCTACTTAAATGGGCCGAATGTGAAGGGGTGATCAGACTACAGTTAGCGAAACGACTGGGTAGTGAGAAGGCGCTAGAAGCGGCGAGAGCTTGGGTAGCGCTAGTTGTAGCACTCAAATCCCCCAAAGACAGTGAAGAAGACACCTCCGTCGGGGGCCCCACAGCGGACACAGGTTAATTTGCGGGCAGAGGCAGGACTCTTGGGGCATGGAGACTCATTACTAGAGAATGCATTGGGTTACCTTGCTGAGACGAGATCCCCTACAGCGATGCAATCAATGCTGACGCCCTACTTGGAATGTAGGTTCACCACACAATAACGACCTGGACCTAATTGACACGCCTGGGGGGGAGGGAAGGGAGGGGGGGAGTTAGGGGAAGGGTGTTTGCAGCGGGAGCTGGCCACAAATACACATGCAGTACTGAGTGTTTATCATGCTAATCCAACATTTCGACTGAACTGTTCATCTCTAAGTTATGTGATGTCCTACTTATAGCCTAAGTAGCTTGATTGTAAATTGGCTGATTGTCAGGGACGTGGCATAACGGCCCTATACGCTTTGTATGAAAATCAATAAAATTTGTTTAAAAAAACAACAAAAAATCAGATTTTGAGAGTATGTATTGTTATCAACACTATGGTCATCATTTTTTGCATAAATCTGCTAATCCTAGAAATGTGTTCACATTCCACCAGTGGGAACATTGTCCAACACCACCGAAAGGTAGTTCAAAAACATTTACACAGAAATTTCCATAATTTTCAGGGTTCAATATGTCTGACCCAGCCTCATATTATTATAAGGTTGCACCAACATCAGCACAGAAAAATATGTTGACAAACACCAAACAGATTTACTCTGCTTCCTTTATTGCCCAGTTGTCCGAACAAGGTTTCGACTTGTGGAAAGACACCATAGACCTAAAATCAGTCTGGGGTACTAGGGAATGGCAAGTACAGGGAACAGAAGCTTTGTTTAGAGCATGCCTCATCCCTCAACAAATCATGTGTTTGAACGAGACAGTGCAACAGACGTCTTGCCTTGGACTAGCCAAGAACAAAGACTTGAACACACCTCGGCTGCCGACTCCATCACACACCAAGGGTAACATAACATCACAGGAAGGGATTACAGTAGATGACATCATATAATACAACAGATCAGACCCCGATTTAAAAAATGGTTGATTTGGCCCACAAACACTAATAGTTGTCAAGCAAGATTCATGGGTAAAGCCAAAGGGTTTAGTATCCATAGGCCAGATCCACGTTGTGTACAAAGACAACATCCAGGGGTAGTGACATCCTACAGTGTTGGGAAGTTGTGCCTCGATTGGCTAAAAACCTCAACACTCACACAGGTGAAACAGCACTTATCCTTACTGTCACAGGATGTGGATCTTAGGGATTTTTCAATGGGTCCCAAGAAGCCACGTCAGAAACGTTTTTATTATGCTGTCTATAATGAAATATGGAAAATATCACAACAAGAGGCCGCGGAGAGACTACGGGAAATAGACCGTATCAATCTAGAAAAATCTCTAGCAGTGGTAGACAGTTTCCAGGATATATTCCTTAGGCAACATTATATCTTCTGCGATAGACATACTAGAACAAGATTTGGCCATATTACAACACGGGCAATCACAGTTACGTTCTATTATGTTATTAAGCTGGACGCTACAATCTTTGCGTGCAGGCTATGTGCCTTGGCGTTTTATCAACAGCACGTCTCTGTTTTCTGAATACAATCTAACAGATAAACAGATAGAAATGGCACAAAGGGGAGCAAAATATACGATGCTGCGTATCAAAAAACTGGATTGATTAGCATTTACAGTGGCGGAATCACCATCCACAGAATGGCTAATCCATGGCCACATAACTCTACCGGTCACTACTTTTAAGTTTCAATATTGCCTTGAACAAAAGCAGGCAGGCAGATATGAAGAAATGGGTAAGGAATACATTAAGGAATCTTGGGAATTGGGTGGCATGGTCTGCCGTGCTGCGGAATGGCCGCTCTGTGAGCGAGCTCCGCCGGCCGAGACATTATCCTGTATTGATCCGTCCATTAAGAGGAGTTTGATCTCTGCTATTTTCGCTTCCTCGGAAGCGGTAAACCTGCGGCAACGAGCGGTGAGCTTTTCATGAGCTGGGGCTGCCGAACCGCTGAGCTACTGGCCCGGAGCACCGAGAGCGGAGGAGGGGGCGGACCCGACGGAGGTGCGGAGCGGGCGCTGTGGCTACCTGAGGCCGTGGCTCCTGGTAAGGCCTAGGTGGCTTCCATTACGGCCCCAGCGACCCTGGTTTCATCATCCGGCGACGGTGCAGGACGAGCTTCGCGGCCTGTGTGCTGCCGTGGCGCGGTGAGGGGACAGCTGCGCTGCGACAAGGCAAACTGGGTGAAGCCCCATGCATCCTGGAGGCGCCATTTTAGGGCAGAGAGAGCCGACCGGCGGTGTGCTGCCAAAAGAAGGGGGACACGCTTGCCCTGGCAGTTGAACTGATCGAGGAAGGCACAGCGGGTTGGCGCCTCGCTCTGATAGTGCACAGTGAGTCAGTTGGACTGGTGAGACCACATGGCAGAGGAGGGCGCCATTGTGTTCTTGAACACTGTTTGGATGAACGCGACTCCATTTCACAATTTTTCGTAACCACCGCACGCTGCCCGTTGCTGGTTGGCTGCCGCCATTGCTGCGTTGGGGTGCCAAGGGCTTTCAGTGCGGGAGTGATTCGGCCGGACAGCCGCTGCTCCTGTCCGCGCTGTGTCGTGTCTGTGTGGCTGCCTCTGCGGCTGGACGGTGGTGTTGGCTGTTGCCCTGCGGAGTGGTGAGGTGGGAGACGACCTGCGCCTTCTTTGTTTCCCACCCTCAATGTATCGCAACAACCGTGGCTAAATACGAGGCGTGGAATTGCTGGCGCCCCCTTGCTAAACCACGTTGAGGGAAAGGAGAAAGGCGCGTGGGGTGCGGTAGCCGAGAGTCGCCATATCTCGTCTGGTGCATGAGGGGCTGGACGACGCTGCAGACCACGTGTTGGAAAAAGAGCAGTATCTACGGAGTAGGTGCCGCGAAACCCATTTATTCACTGTGGTGGTGCACCCCCCTGAGACTGAATCATGGGCAAAAAAGATGCCAAGCAGCCTAAAATAAACTTTGAGCAGAGAAGGACGACACGCCTTACGGAATCGAACCCAGAGACCGCCGCAGGGAGCTCCAGTGAGGGCCAGTTGGGCAACCAGGGAGAAGATCTCCGTACCCTTATGCTTGAAATGCGTTCTAGCCTCCGCACCATCGACGCGAAATTGGACACACTGACGACCCAAATGGACGCTGTGAAAACTCAAGTAGGGGTTCATGAACACAGACTGAATGTGTTGGAAAACAAACAATCCGATATTCATGTGTTTCAGGTGGAAACAAAAGACCAACTGCTCCAGATGGATAAGCTATTGGGTGTCATACGCGCCAAAAATGAAGATTTGGAAGCGAGATCCCGCCGTAACAACCTGCGTATCACAGGGATTCCGGAAACTACAGCCTTTACCAAAATGGAGGTGTTTGTGTCGGAATTGTTGCAGGACCTGTTTGCCGCACACCTCTCCCCGGTGTTTGCAGTGGAGAGGGCTCATCGAGCTTTGGGTCCCAAACCCCCGGTGGGGGCGCCTCCCCGGCCCATCCTGGCGAGATTGCTGAATTATCAAGACCGCAATGTGATACTCCGCCAGGCGCGCGCACTGGGGAAAATAACCCATCAGGGCAACCAGGTCTCCTTCTATCCGGACTTTACGCCAGCAGTACAGGCAGTGCAGCGCGAATTCTTGCCAGCAAAGCGGATCCTGCTACAAGCGCAAATCCCCTACTCGCTATTATACCCTGCCAAACTTAAGGTGTCTCATGATGGATCTTCCCACTTCTTCACGGATGCTAAATCCGCCATGAAATTCGCCAAACACGTGGGTGGTAGGCAGGCCAAGAAAAGTCAGAGATTGGAGGGATCAGCCGAACACCAGCTAAGTGACACTGATTGAAGACACTATAGTATATTCCTTTATTTAGCGTGCAACACTGGGTGTCTACTCCATTGGGGTCCTTGAGGGGGGTGGAGCATATGTTGTGCTTTAGCAAAGGATTCCGACCCTTTTGGTCCGATCAAATTGCTGTTCGTATTTAATGAATGTTGGCTTAGACTGTTTGATATATGCTGATTTGGCCTGGGGTTGTTGCGTAGCTGTTGAGTCTCCCGGGTTCATGCGAAATTGTCTTGCATAGTTACATTTTGCCCTCCGTCGATGCCCGTTTCTAGAATGTGATTGCAGTAAGGGGGCCGGGGGCAGTGGTGATTGTTTTAAATGAGACACCGCCTACTAATCATCTTTGTTAGGATGCAGACTCGACTCCTTGCAGTATCTTGGCCACCCTGCCATGGTAGGGGTGTATGCCGGACCTCCTACGTCCCCATGGGAACTTTCCCAGGATTGTGCTGTTTTGTATTTCATTGTTGGGGGGATCTTCTTCAACCTGATTGGGGGGTTGGTGTGGGTGGGGGGTGGGTGATGTTGTTTATTGTTTGGCTGGTGCATTGGTATGCAATTGGATGACACACATGTTCAGATGTGAGATCAATGTGCGATGCACTAGACGCAGTAACAATATGAGCATGCTCTTTGTGCGCAACACAAGACTTCTATTAACTGCTTGCCATGGAACATAAGAGGATTGAACGACAGTAGGAAAGCCAGGCTAGTACATGCATACCTTACGAGGCATAATGTAGATTTATGTCTGTTACAGGAGACCCACCTACATGTTCAGCCTTCCCCAAAACTCAAACACAAAAGGTGGGGGTTCGCCTACACATCAGTCTACTCCAATTATTCTCGAGGGGTGGCGGTGCTGGTTAAACGTGGGCTTGACTGGAAAGAGAAAGAAGTGCACACGGACCCTGAAGGGAGGTACATTATTCTGTTGGGGTCGTTAGGAGGTTTTTTTTTTTAACCTTAGTAGCCATATATGGGCCCAATACTGACTCTCCTGGCTTCTTCCACGATATATGGGCCAAAATTAAAGCGACTGGTTGTACCACGGTGCTATGGGGGGGGGGGGACTTCAGTGCCGTCCTAAATGATGACATGGATAGACAGGGCACAGCGCGGACGCACCACCCTGCGGCTGGCAAAGTTTTAAACGCCCTACTCAATGATGGGGACCTGGTCGACATTTGACGCTTACGAAACCCATCGTCCAGAGAGGGTAACAGCTTCTCTGAACACCATAAAGCCTGGTCGAGGTTAGATTACTGGCTTGCCACGCGAGATGTGGCGAGCTGGGTGGTGGAGGTGACACATCTGCCCAGAACGTTATCAGATCACTCCCCATGCTTATTGACACTTTCACTCCCTGACACTACGCGGAGAGCATTCTCCTGGAGACTGCCCCCACATGCGTTGCTGGATGAGGCATTTAAGGAGGAAATCCGTAAGGATATCACTGATTATTGCACCCTCAGCACTGGAACTGTCGACACTGAAGCCTCTTTGTGGGAAGCATTTAAGGTGGTCATCAGAGGGCAGTGCATTTCTAGACAGGCGGGGGTACTTAAGGCCCTTTGACAAACATTGATGAACATTGAGGCTCAAATAAAAGACCTTGAAGCGCGTGTTTATTCTGCAGATGACCCGGCTCTCCTGGCTCAGTTGAAGGCTAAATTATTAGAGTACGCCGAAGGGGCACAGAGAGAGGTGAAATTTCTTGGGAAGTATGCGGAAGCGCGTAGGTATGGAGAGGGCGACAGACGGACACTTGCTGGCATGATCCGCACTCCGCGGTCTACTGCTTACATTCCTGAATTGGTCGTTGAGGGTGGTGGTACTGTTAGAGGTCCAGTGGCTGTGCTCAATGAGTTCTCCTCCTTTTACGCTAATCTATACACCGCTACACAAACTGCATGCCCAGAAGGCATGCAAACGTTTTTAGATTCCCTGGAACTGGTTTGGTTTAATAACAGGCACAGGGAGTACATGCACTTACCGTTTAAGGTGGACGATGTAGCTACTGTGATTAAAAGCTTACTTTTGGATAAAGCCCCTGGGTCGGATGGGTTAACCACTGCTTTTTATAAAACCTACGTAGAAGAACTTGCGCCCAGGCTTCTAGCGGTCTACGAGGAAGCACATGAAACTGGTATCCTGCCCCCGACGATGAGGGAAGCGATAATTGTCACCCTGCTAAAACCGGAGAAACCGGATACCGCATTAGATTCCTATCGCCCTCTGTCGCTCATTAACGTGGACGTTAAAATCCTAGCGAAATTAATAGCGAACCGGCTGCAACCTATGCTCCCCATCATAGCCCGTCCAGACCAATCGGGTTTTATACCCGGGAGGTCTGCCTCCCATAATCTTAGGACGGTCTTTTTGGCCCTCCATTACTTACACCCGGATGTGCAGGCGGCGGCCGTGTTCTTGGACGCGACCAAAGCCTTCGACTCGCTTGAATGGCCCTATCTCTTTCGTATTTTGGAGAGGATGGGGTTTGGCCCCCTTTTTATTAAATGGATCAGATTATTATATACCGAGCCGACAGCTAGGATACGAGCGAATGGTCTCTTATCTGATCCGTTTCCGATTACGCGGGGTAAGCGGCAGGGGTGCCCTCTGTCTCCCCTGCTGTTTGCCATTGCGATGGAGCCGCTGGCTGCACGTATCCGACAACATCATGCGGATAAAGGGATAGGGTTCAGCTCTAGAAGCCTCCTGACATCACCTTATATATTCTGAATCCCGCACAGAACTTAGACGCTGTCTTAAGAGAGTTCATCAAGTTTGGTGGGCTGGCTGGTATTTCTATAAACTGGGCTAAATCAGTAATATTCCCATTAACAGACAACACCAAAGCGGTGACTTCTGAGTTCCCGTTAAAATGGGAGGATGAAAAAGTGAAGTATTTGGGTATTTGGATTAGCCGAAATTTACAGGAAATATGGAATCTGAACTATGGTAGGGCAATTACTTGGCTGGAAGGGAAGGTTGCTTTATGGGCTAAACTTCCATTGTCGCTGGCAGGAAAGATCGCACTGGCAAAGATGGTTGTGCTGCCTACATTTTTGTATCTCTTTGTCAATCTCCCAATTATACTTACACAGCCGTTTTTTAGTACTTTGCGTTCACTGTTAATTTCCCTGGTGTGGGCGGGCGGACAGGCTCGTGTATCGTGGGAGCTATTGTCACTTCCGCTACACCAGGGAGGCCTGGGAGCCCCAGATATAAAATTATATGCACTCTGCGCACAGGCACAATTTCTGCACTATTGGGTCCACCCAACGCCCTTTCAGCCACATGTGGCTGTTGAAAAAGATGCGGTAGCACCGGTTCCTGTGCAGGTGGCGGTGTATCAGAAATATCGACGCCCCACAGACGGTATTGACACTCCTGAAACTTTAAGATGGGCTTGGGATGGTTTACGGAGACGGGCGGGAGCCAAGATTTTATATGCCCCATCTATCCCCTTGGCGCAAAATCCAATGTTACCCAACATTAAAGACGAAATCAGCAAGACGGTAGCGCGGAAAATGTCACTTCATACGTTTGCGGACCTCTACCCGGCAGACACTTTTAGGGACCCCTCGGTGGCGGAGGAGGGGAAGAGGGTTCCGTTTGGAGAGCTGTTTTTATATCACAAGTTGCGAGCCGCCTGTCGCAGATTGCACACTGAATTTCCAGCCTCACCGCCCCCCCTATTAGCCCTGGAGAATTTACTACATTCGCCCTCACCACGTAGGCTTATAACCAGACTTTACACAAGTATGCAAACGGATGCCCCTGTGACGCGACCTAGCGCTTGGCTGCAGTGGAGCGCGGAGCTCGCGACTCCCTTGACTGAGGCTCACTGGACATACTGTTGCACTCAGTTAACAGAGTTATCCCCAAACTGCAGACTTCGTTTGATTCATTTCAAGGTTCTTCATAGGTTTTACAGAACACCAGTAAGTTTACATAGAATGGGATTGCGCGAGGATGACAGATGCTGGAGATGTGGGTTGACTCTGGCCTCTTTCCTCCACATGGCATGGGAGTGTTCTGCGCTCGCTGAATATTGGTCCCAGATTTTTATGGCTATCAATCAGATCCTGGGCCTCAGACTGTCCCCTTCCCCACTATTGGGACTGTTAGGATATGTCAAGGATACACATCCCCAAAAACGTAAATTACATGCATTATTGTTACTCTTCGCTAAGCGTCAAATTGCGATATGCTGTGGGGGTAAGAGGAAACCTCAGCTAAAGGACTGGATTAGAGAGGTAGCCTACAGTCAGGTCCAGTTGGCCACTTTCTGGGAACTGATGCCGCCTATTTCTAGACCCCGTGAGATCTGGGAGCCGTTTATTACCTGGGTTCGGGAACGCACGAGCAGTAACGGTGTTGCTGTGTTAAACACTGCCCAAACTGTGGATATATAATTAATGTGATGTGGAGATGTACTTTGTATATAGAATGGGCACTGAAAGGTGTAACCTGGTACTTGCTGTCATGTTTGGATCTAACTACCTCTGAATGTTCTCTGCGACATGAATATTGTTCCTGTGAATGTGTAGATACATTGCTGTGACAGGCACATGCCGTCATAGGATAGATATGTGTGTATAGAACTGTCGTACACTTCAATTTGTGCACCAAGCCTGTTTGTTGTTGTATTATATGTATATTGCATTTATTTTGAAATGCCAATAAAAAGAAAATTTAAAAAAAAAAAGGAATCTTGGGAATTACCATACAGATTTCGATGCCGGAGTGGGGATCAAGAAGTGTTTCTGAGCTGTACAAACTGTGAGAACTCTTTAAGTGGATCGCTCATATGCCAGGATATAATGTTGCAAGGAGCTTGTAATGGTTCTGTAGCAAACTTGTCCTGTCATCTGAGGGGTGCCCCAGCTGCAGTGATTACTCCAGCATTTAGTCTACTTTCGAATGGGAGTTACTTGATGCTGAGCAGTCAAGGCTGCTGTGGCATGCTCCCGGGCATCGCATATCTGGTAACCGTGAGCTCCAGGGTTACTTGTTGTATGCAAGTATTGTTTCCACCAACACATAAAGTCAGGGAGGCGCCTTTATGGCCTTCACTGAATGTTTCTTTAATATGGTTTGATACTCTAAGCAGAATGAAAGCCATGCTTCTACAGAAGTCTGTGCCCTTAACCTCCGCTCGAGAGACTTTTGATCTCCAGATCGCAAGGTCTTCGGCAGAGATACAGGCGCTCATTCATACTAACTGCCCTTTCCATTTCGCAGAAATGGTAAATCGTATCTTTAACATGTCTGATACGACCGGCATTGTCCACCTATTTAAGACCATAGGTTCTGGACTTCTGAGCACCTTTCAGACGGTACTTGGAGTTATACCAAACTTCATTCATTCCGTGTTCGTAAGCATCTTTGGAGGACTTCCGCTGATCCTGTTTCTAATAGCAGGAATCCTGATTGTTATTTTTCTGCTACACGATGGACGTCCCAGTCACCAAGGAGATGGAAAAAGCACTCCTGAAGAGTAAATACCCTGACCGTATGGTACAACATCTGGGCACACCTCGCCTAAGAGAACTAAGTGCATCTTGGTTCTTGTCATTTTGACCAGTCTGGATGGACTGCATCTTACCTGTCCTCCGATGCCTGTTTTCCGGAGAAGAATGCGTGTTAGACCTGTGTTTGACACTCCCATCATGTGCGCAATCGGACGTGAATGCGTTACTGGGTCCGATAACGGCCCATGTTCTGCAGTGTCCTCAGCGTATTCCAATGTTGATGGCGGCATTCCTTGAGCCACCGCAGATTATAACTGCACCTGTTGGTATGGACGCTGGCTCCTCCACTGACACCCAGGCTTTGGACGGCCCACAGGCTGCCACAGCACCGGCTGCGGACAGCGTGGCACATCATCTGTGCTCAATTGACATACTCTGCGAGGTGTTACAGGGGCCGTCTACTGCGGAAGCAAGCATCGGAATTGTTGCGTTCTCCAGCCAGGACGCACAAACATTTGACTCATTTGGCTCGTCGTGTGCTGGGAGATATTCGCCCTTTTTTAAACAAAGCTCAAATTTGGAACTATGAAACTAAATTGACATTCCTTTCATTATTTGGGCATACATGGCTTTAAAATGCTTATAGTAGTTCGGACTATAATTACGGATACTTTTAGAGCTAGGACCTGAAAAACTTTCCTTTTACATTTTTTAAGTTTTTTAGAAATCTTTAGACGTTTTTTAAACATTTTAGCAAAAGAAATGTTTTTAACACTTTGTGCGTACTAATATCTAGTTAGGATGGTAGTACAATAATAGGTTACATATGTCGTCCAGTCGGAAGAGGAATGGGTGTTATATTCCATATAGGTACCCTATATAGGCGTAGGTGACACTGCAACCTTTCACCTATATCCTTCCCTACATTACATACATAACGGTTCTTAGGCACTGACCTTTTACCCAGATATGACACTGCATTCAGAACACGGGTTTTTCCCTGGTTCGATTCTCATACATTATGCATGAGGCTTCTTGGAGGCACAGCAGGACTAACAGTAGGATTACCATCTCCTGTATAATATCCCTGTATAAAGTTCAGGCCCGACGTCATCCTTTAGGCCGACACAGTAACACAGCAAGGTAGGACCCCTGGGGAGACCTATGGGTATATATACATCATGTCTTGCTTAGAAAGACAGAGGAGACCGTGACTTCCCGGCTGACACACTGACCAGAGACGCTGAGGTTCCTGCATGCAGACGCTCCAGCTAGCAGTGGTCTAACATCCCTCGCGGGGTGTCCAACTCGAGACCAGGACGGGGTCCCACATTCTCTAAACTCTCAGGTAATGGGGTGGACTAGATCCTAGAGGGATTCTTGGCATAACACCTACACAGATGCTAGGTACATTTAGGTACATCTAGTTAAGGAGACATCGTAGGAGTGCGCATTTTTAGGTTGCACTTTTTATCATGTGTTTTATGTACATGTATATATTCATGATTTCTTCAAGATGGTAGAACTATACCATCCCTTTACTTTTGTAGTATTGCTAATCATACATCTCTGCTACTGTCTAATGGTTGTTGCAGCTCATCTATGCTACACTAGAATAACAACTGTTCAATAAATACTTGTTGAAACGCCCAGCCTGTTTATTCTGTGTATCTCTCTGAGACAAACTAAGTGAGCACGAGTGACTGAGCGAAAAGTAGTATATTGTTTCCACGATTCTGAGGGATCAGGGTTGTCATGTTCTGACGTTGCCAAGAACTATTCTCTCCCCGATAAGAGGAGACTCTAGTGGCACTGTGAGCTAGCTGATACAGACAGGCTAACATATCCGGTGGGGGTGCACGGAATCCGTCCGCCACCAATCCCACAGTTTGTTATCCAAACGCGCAGATCCTGTATAGGTAATATAGGAACTACACGACATTGGTTGGGTACTTTTTTAACAGTAGAATCTGAGTAGTTCAGTCGTGCTATTCTCAGAGAGCCCTACTCACAAAACACCAGAGACGTCTGGAGTGGGTGGGTACAAACTCCGCCACAGCTGAGTAGGCAAAAAAATCCTATTTATTGGCTGTTGGTTAATCAAGCTTGAAGGACACATTGTTCCTAAATAGTGCAAAAACACCTTATCTTAGTTCCCTTGAAAAACTCTTTCTTTACAAAATGACTGAAGACAAAAATAACCAAGAATTGGACCCACTGCAACAAAATCTGCCCCTCACAGACGAGGACGATGCAGACGCAACACAAATTGCACCAAACTTTAGGAATACAGTCACCCTAAAACTACTTGGCATAGTAGTTTTTTGTGATTGAAGCACACGAATCAAACAAAACAGAGGTATTTTATTCGTGGGTTACATTCCCAGCAGCAAATGCAAGAACAAAAACATTTCACTTTTACACGGAAGGAGTTGCAGCAGCGAAATATTATCCGTTCGAGGATATAGAGGTTCCGCTCACATACCAGGAACACTTATACTGGTTTAATGGCGCCCTACCCCATATAAGAAGAAGAGTAAGACTCGGCCTGCTTGGAAGAGAAGGGGCAACATGGCCAATATTAGCGGCCTACACACCACATCCTGACATTGACACAATACAACCAGGAGACTTACTCATACAACACAAAGATTTAATTAAAATATACAGAAACTTGACACAGTTCGCCATGAGGACACACAGTCCATCCAGCAATAGTTGCAGCAAATGGAACTCAAATTCAGGGTACAGCAACTAAAATTACACCACAAACATTACACACGGTAATGGGTAGAATGCCCACAAAACGTGAACAAATACCATTCTGGGTAGCTCAGAAAATAACGCAGCTAGAGGCAGTATTCCCGAATACTACCCCGTATGAAAAACACAGAATGCTAACTATCTGCTTGCCCATGGGGATAACACCACAAGTAGAGGATTGTACCACTTGGGGTACAGTCTTTGCTGCCATTTATACCAAAACTCATGGTATCCCGTCATTAGAAGTAGTACCTGATGTATTGAGACAAATACAAAATGAGTACGGAGCAGATCCTGCCCTAAACTTAGGGATGAAGTTACTAGGTAACTATGCCCAGGTATCGGCCATAATACTAGCTAACATTAAGGGGGAAGCAGCTTCAGTGGCCATCTGCCAACGCCTGAGGGAGTTCGATCCTTTTGAACAGGAACACGAATTATCAAAAATAATTGAAACTGCGTATGCAGAATTAGGCAGAGGCAGTTTGGGTGGGAAAGCTTTAAAACCACAACTGATGGGCAGTCCTGAAAAGGACACTTCCAAGCAGGCACCTGCTTCTACTAAAAAGAAGTGGGACAATAAAAAACAACAAAGTTTTAAGGGAAACAGATCTCAATCCCGAGGTAGATCTCCTCCACAGGAGCCCTCCGAAAAGAGGTATAACCTCAGGAATAGGGATAACATTAGGAAATCTGACAGGTATCAGGATACTGATACACGTTCCTCTCGTTCCTTTCAGGGTTCATCGAAAAACTCCCAGAGGGAAGGACGGTCAGAAAGGCAAGAAGAGCGTACATAGTCCAGAGACAAGCACCACCCTCAAGAGTACACTTCTAAAAAAGAAGAAAAACCAAAGCAAAAGCCACAGTTCAAAAAGAAGAAAGTTGCAGGTCTAAAGATCAGACATGCCCAGAATTCTGAGGACTCGACTACTGAACGGGGAATGGGCTCTGACGATGCTAGACAGTGCAGCAGAAGTAACAATAGCTTGCCAGAACCTGATGGAATTTCTGGTGACAGCGGACTTGAATGATTATATCACAGTAGAAACACCCGATGCTAGGGTAAGTGTCCCACATAAAGTATATGAAATAACGCTCCAAATGGAGGGAGACAAATGTAGAACAGTGAGAGGTCTCTTTTGGGAGAACCTGCCAATTGGCTATGATATTTTATTAGCTGAACAAGATTGGCCGCCAGCATTCGTCATGGATTGCCCTAAAGGAGAAACGGTAATTCTTCCGGCTTTCTCAGACCATATTCCCAGGCATCTACAACACACATATGCGCAGGAGTGGGCGGTAGCCCAGGCTCCGGCATTAAATAAAAACCATGTTGGATGGGATAAGGATTCAACCCACCACATAGTTCCTATAAAAAATACTCCAACTGCACAGAGGCAGTATCCAATAAAGCAAGAAGCTAAAAAACAGGTCAGGGAGATCTTAGATCAACTTGAATACCAAGGGGTGATTGAAACTTGCACCTCACAAATGAACAATCCTTTGTTTCCTGTCATGAAACCTGACCAGAGGGAAGGGAGTGCTAGGTCAAGGACTCAGTGGGGGGAGGGGAGACAGAAATTGTCTCTTGTAGCCCTCACACACCCCGAAGGATGTCATGCTTCATCATCGGGCAGTTGCTTCTCGTCGGGCCGGCGGTGCAATGCCCTACGGGTCCCCCGAAGGGTCACTATGGCGGAGATCTTTTGAGAACTTCCGTTTGGTGCATGTGGGTGTGTGAACAGAGTCCTAAGTGAAGGGTGATAATGTGCGTGCAATGCATTAAAACTGTCTAAGGGTTACCAAGAAGAAAAGTTTTAATGAAGAGGTACCCTTGGCAGTCTAAAAAACCCGTAGGTTGGGGGTTACCAGTGGAGGCGTAATGTGCCCAGGTAACTATAAGGTCGACATGTTTCACTTAATGGTCAAAACGATCCCTGGCGTTTCATCAGGACCAAAAGAAACTGTGGAAGTTGTGTAGTGCACGCGGGAGATAGTAGTTAGTAGAGGGGTAGCATTAGCCCTCTAAGCGATCAGTGGGGGCAATAGCCTAAGAGACTATAAGCTATGGTTTGGACTCAGTGGTCGAATATGCCCTCTTGACCGTGACCTAGAATAGATAAAAAGAGAAAAGCAAAAACGAAAAGAAAAGAAGAATAGAAAAACATGACTACGAGGCAAGTAAGTATGTGAAGCTCACAGATATGCCTCCAACGGTAAGTGTCCTAGAGGCGCATCTCGCGTCAATAGTGTAAAGCGCAACATGACTAGTGAGGTGACTCTCTCTTCTGTTACATGTGCCCAGCGTGGTGGCATCAAAGAGTAAAGAAGGAGGTGAGCCGATGGCATGCCTCATGAAAGAAACGGTTGTCCAAGGGGCTCCCCGTCCAACCTCCCCGAAAATGTCAGCGATAGCATGGGGGCCTGTAGAGAAAGGGGGATCTTACAATATACACATCAGGCGGCAGGGATGACCAGCTGAAGTTTAAGCTCACACCAGATGCCGCACATTAAGGAACGCGTGGAGGTAGCTTACAATAGCCCATCATATGCGTTCCGGTGCATCTAGATTGTCAGGTGTATAAGGTTACTGCATTTCTTACCTAAAAACTAGGAGAACAGTGCTCCATAGGCTAAAGGCGTAGGGTGCCCGCACCTTACTGGGCTGTTAAAAGAACAATGAGACAGTGCGAGAAAAAATCGGTAAGTAGCAAGTCTGACGATTGTGGCTAGTCACATGAACTTACTTCAACAGGAGATTACATTCACCATCGCTGCGATCTTTGTACTCACGTATGTACTCGGGTGTCGGCTCCAATAGACCTGCCCCGTCCTGACGCCTGCCTGAAGGTCAAGAACTGCGGTTTGGGGCCGTGTAGAAGTACTAGCATCAATTAGCGAGAGGGAGGTACCTGTTTCTGGTGTGTCCCATCATTGTCCTCTTCGGCGCGCATGCTTGTGTGCATTGAGGCTGTCTCAGTGTTGCGCATGCGTGCTGAGTACAGCCTAATAAAGGCTGCGCATGTGTGTAGTTGGGCGCGGAATAAGCCTCGGGTGACTGGTTCGCGTTGTGGCAGGGCAGTCTACGCCCACGTGGGACGTCACACGCTGGGAACCCCTGTCGGAAGAGTGTAGTGATGATAATAGAAACCTGGTAAAGGACCGGGATGCATTCTGGAATCATGGTATTGTACTGCCAAGTGAAACGTAGTAAATTAAAAAAAATAAAATAAAAAAATAAAAACTTATATATAAACTACACCCCCAGAGACAGGGCACCAGATGCCGTGCCCCGTTAGTGTTGGTTGGGGTGCGGAGTGTGCTATACTACAGAGAATAAGTATGGCATAACAGCTACCGGGGTGGGTGTCATTGCGTGTAGCAAGAATTGTCGGTCCTAGAGGAATGTTATGTTTAGGTCGTAGTTCTAGTGGTAATTCAGCTATTGGCAGAATCATTGTGTGACGCTGAGGCTATCATGTCTCTTGTGATGGGTGAGTGATAGAAAAGTTATAGTTCAGACCATGGGATTTCCTCGTTGAGGCCTTGTGTATGGGTGCGAAGGCGATGGACCCACCGTTGCTCTCATCGTAATAGTGAGGAACTGTTCCATCCTGGGTTAGCCTCTAGGATGGTCCAGTGTATGGCTTCACATGGGTGTCCTTTTTCAATGAAATGGTTCGTCAACTTGGTAGCAGTGCGTCCGTGTCTCACGGTACTCTTGTGCTCACTGATCCTTACTTTCACGGCTCGGGTTGTCATCCCTGCATACCGGAGCAGGCATGGGCAAGTGATAAGGTATACACAGTTGGTGGTGTTACAATTGGTATGTCTCCACTGTTCCCACACAAAGTTACCCAGTTGTAGTGATTTAGTATGTTTCGTGGAGGAGCTAGCCCCACACGTACCGCAGGGGTGGTGTCCAGTGACCGCGGGGAGGTTCCATAGTGTGGTTTCCTTGGGTGTCTTGTGTACTCGTGGACGTGTGTTTACCAACTGATCTCTGATATTCGCCGTTCTTTTGAATGCGAAACGGGGGCTTTCAAGTCCAATGAGTCAGTATTGAGGATCCTCCAATTATGGTTGATGATCTTCTTTACTTGACTACTATCTCCTGCGTGCACTACACCACTTCCACAGTTTCTTTTGGTTCTGATGAAACGCCAGGGATCGTTTTGACCATTAAGGCGTGAAACATGTCAACCTTGTAGTTACCTGGGCACATTACGCCTTCACTGGTAACCCCCAACCTACGGGTTTTTTAGTCTGCCAAGGGTACCTCTTCATTAAAACTTTTCTTCTTGGTAACCCTTAGACAGTTTTTAATGCATTGCACGCACAACCCTTCACTTAGGACTCTGTTCACACACCCACATGCACCAAATGGCAGTTCTCAAAAGATCTCTGCCAAAGTGGCACTTCGGGGGACCCGTAGGGCATTGCACCGCCGGCCCGACGAGGAGCAACTGCCCGATGATGAACCATGACATCCTTCGGGGTGTGTGAGGGCTACAAGAGACAATTTCTGTCTCCCCTCCCCCCACTGAGTCCTTGACCTAGCACTCCCTTCCCTCTAGTCTCTCTGTAGTGAGTGTACGACTTTTGCACCACTCACTGTGGAACAGTGTCCCCCCTTTTGTTGACTTCATGGTTAGTTTGGAGCACGGGCACTGGACCATTAACTAGCTCCTGGTCCCCCCCCTCTTTTTTGACAATGAAACCTGACAACACATATCGTCTAGTTTTAGATTACAGACATTTAAACGCTTGCACTAAGACATTTGCAGTCCAAAATGCACACAGTGCCACATTAATGAATAACATTGTGCGGAAAAAATATAAAACAACACTTGATATCTCAAATTTTCTGCCAAAATATAGCGCCTGAAATCAGGTATCCAACAGCCTTCTCAGCGCTAGGGACCCAGCGTCAATTTTGTTGACTCCCCCAGGGGTATAAGAACAGCCCAGGGTTGTTTTTGGCTAGAGTAATTGAGTTACTTCAAAACTTGGACGAAGAGGCATTGTCCTATGTGGATGATATTTATCTGACGGACGATGACCTAGAGGAACACTTGATCAGAGTGAATACCATAATTTTGGGATTTGCATCTGAGGGCTACAAGTTCAACTTTAAAAAATCAAAAACTGCCCATCTCAGTGTCCTGTTTTTAGGATATGAGCTTTCAAGTGAAGGAAAAATCCTGGCAGCCAATTTTTTTAGAAAAATGCGCGCTGCTCCAACCTCCAAAATCATTGACAAATTTACAGTCAATTTTGGGATTCCTAAATTTCGGTAGAACATACATTTTAGATTACGCAGAAAGAGTAAAACCTTTCTACGATTTAATAAAACCTAATTTTTCAGTAAAACAATGGACACAGGAACATACAGATACACTTTGTGCCTTATAAGCTGACATGATAGCTTCCAAACACTTACAGACACGCGTGAACGTACGCAACCTGGTGATCCGTTAGTTGCGGGTCAATCTGGGTACACCTATCTAGCATATAATGAAGGTGAGACAGTACCAATTGCATGCAAATCACATTTGTACACAAATGCTGAGATGCGCTTCGCATCTACAGAAAAGATTCTAACAGCAGTACAGACTGCTGTTGTGAGAGAAAGAGCACTGGCTCAGGGGAAACGAATAATAGTAGTAACTCCGGTTCCAGCCTTAGAGGCTGCGACAAAAGCAAGCATTCCTTACGCTAAAGCATTACATCCGAGATGGATACAATGGGCTAACTATCTCACTGCAACAGACGTAGAATACAGGTACGACCCAAATTTAAAGACACAAGCATTCCTGCAATACGAACAAGAATATCCTCTGCCGAATGAAATAATACCTCTAGATCAGTATGAATATATTATTTACACTGACGGATCTGCTCAACCGGCCATAGGAAGTAAGCAACAATATAGCACAGCATGTGCAATCGTTAAAGGTTGCATGCGGGATGGAAAGTTCCACCCAAGTTGCACAAAAACGCAGTCCCTAGGAGACTGCTCGGCACAATTGGCAGAGATAAAAGCGCTGATACTGGCACTGGTAAATACGGATCGAGAATTCCCCACACTAATTGTGTGCGATTCCTTTTACTGTGTGCAGTCTTACAATGAATATTTGCAGTACTGTGTTTAGAACGGGTTCAAAAACGCAAAAGGTGGCACAATTGAGCATAAAATGCTATGGGAACAGGTAGTGGAGTTGAAAGCCGGACTACCGAGGGCTCACGTGATACACACACTGAGTCATCAGCATGATGGCGTTCACGTAGAAGGGAATTCATTGGCTGATGAAGCCGCAAAGGGGGCTGTACGCACGGCTTCCGTAGCTGCAATCACTGGTTCTAAAACGAGAATAGACGGTGAGATTATGGTAGCTGTCATTGCTTCACGCAAAAACAGCAGAGCATTACCAAAAAGGTTTCCACTCAAGTACTCCTACAAGTTAGATGCCAATAACATTCCATTTGCTCAGATTCCTGGAGTGGGGGATAGAGTAATTCCAAACATGGATCGTAGGTTAGGTTTAATTCTAGCAGCACACGAAGGGATGGGTTCTGCACATGCAGGAGTTACGGCAACTGTTTCTTTGTTGAAACAACGCTATTGGTGGCCTGGATTAACAAAGCAGACTAAAGACTATGGGGTCGATTCCGATCTCGGCCGGAAGCGCACCTAACAGTATTCGTCCGGAAAAAATACCAGCCGAACGCGTGTTTCCCGACCGATTTGAACACTCGTCCGAACGAACAAGTACGATGCGCATAACAGCCCAGATTCCGAGCGAGCCGTACTCACCCATTTCAGCTCCTGTTCCCCGCCCGAGCCGGATCCGTAAACGCCGAATCGAGTCGCACGGAAGTAAATATGCAGCACCTTCCGGCCGGACTAGTACGATGCGCCTTCCGTACGCGCCGAACCCGTCGCTACGTCCGGCACGTTTGAGCATCCGGGAGAGCTGCACATAAGCTCCGATTCGCGCCACAAGAAGATCCACGGCGACGAGACGAACAAGCCAGCGACGAGTACGAGTCGAAGACACGCGAAACCCGAACGAGACGACCCAAGCATGAATCCCATCGTGCAGGTCCTACCAATACTCTACATCTATTACCGGGACCGGTACGGACACGTACGGCGCAGACGGTAAGTCAAACACCCACAACACAAACAAACGACACGTACCCGAAATATGTCACACACACAGGGATGCACAAATGACTTACACTAGCAACAGCAGAACCATAGGGGTGGGATGGCCATCACCAATGCCATACAGACCCATAGGGGGATGGATGCCTACCACTAACACCCCCCCTACTCAGGGGGGGCTGGATGCCTGCCACTACCACTACCCCTACTCAGGGGGGGCTGGATGCCTGCCACTACCACCACTCCTACTCAGGAGGGGGGCTGGATGCCTGCCACTACCACCACCCCTACTCGAGGCTGGATGCCTGCCACTACCACCACCCCTACTCGGGGGGCTGGATGCCTGTCACTACTAACATCCCCGCCCTTAGGGGGATGGATGCCTACCACTACCACCACCCCCACTCATGGGGGGATGGATGCCTACCACTACCACCACCCCTACTCAGGGGGGGCTGGATGCCTGCCACTACCACCACCCCTACTCAGGGGGGGCTGGATGCCTGCCACTACCACCACCCCTACTCGGGGGGGGGCTGGATGCCTGCCACTACCACCACCCCTACTCTGGGGGGGCTGGATGCCTGCCATTACTACCATCCCCACCCTTAGGGGGATGGATGCCTACCACTACCACCACCCCCACTCATGGGGGGATGGATGCCTACCACTACCACCACCCCTACTCAGGGGGGGCTGGATGCCTGCCACTACCACCACCCCTACTCATGGGGGCCTGGATGCCTGTCACTACCACCATCCCCACTCATGGGGGGATGGATGCCTACCACTACTACCACCCCTACTCAGGGGGGGCTGGATGCCTGTCACTACTACCATCCCCACCCTTAGGGGGATGGATGCCTACCACTACCACCACCCCTACTCATGGGGGCCTGGATGCCTGTCACTACTAACATCCCCACCCTTAGGGGGATGGATGCTTACCACTACCACCACCCCCACTCATGGGGGGATGGATGCCTGCCACTACCACCACCCCTACTCATGTGGGCCTGGATGCCTGTCACTACCACCATCCCCACTCATGGGGGGATGGATGCCTACCACTACCACCACCCCTACTCAGGGGGGGCTGGATGCCTGTCACTACTACCATCCCCACCCTTAGGGGGCTGGATGCCTGCCACTACCACCACCCCTACTCATGGGGGCCTGGATGCCTGTCACTACTAACATCCCCACCCTTAGGGGGATGGATGCCTACCACTACCACCACCCCCACTCATGGGGGGATGGATGCCTACCACTACCACCACCCCTACTCAGGGGGGGCTGGATGCCTGCCACTACTACCATCCCCACCCTTAGGGGGATGGATGCCTACCACCACCCCCACTCATGGGGGGATGGATGCCTACCACTACCACCACCCCTACTCAGGGGGGGCTGGATGCCTGCCACTACCACCACCCCTACTCATGGGGGCCTGGATGCCTGTCACTACCACCAACCCCACTCATGGGGGAATGGATGCCTACCACTACCACCACCCCTACTCAGGGGGTGGCTGGATGCCTGTCACTACTACCATTCCCACCCTTAGGGGGATGGATGCCTGCCACTACCACCACCCCTACTCATGGGGGCCTGGATGCCTGTCACTACTAACATCCCCACCCTTAGGGGGATGGATGCCTACCACTACCACCACCCCCACTCATGGGGGGATGGATGCCTGCCACTACCACCACCCCTACTCTGGGGGGGCTGGATGCCTGCCACTACTACCATCCCCACCCTTAGGGGGATGGATGCCTACCACTACCACCACCCCCACTCATGGGGGGATGGATGCCTACCACTACCACCACCCCTACTCAGGGGGGGCTGGATGCCTGCCACTACCACCACCCCTACTCATGGGGGCCTGGATGCCTGTCACTACCACCATCCCTACTCATGGGGGATGGATGCCTACCACTACCACCACCCCTACTCATGGGGGCCCGGATGCCTGTCACTACTAACATCCCCACCCTTAGGGGGATGGATGCCTACCACTACCACCACCCCCACTCATGGGGGGATGGATGCCTGCCACTACCACCACCCCTACTCATGGGGGCCTGGATGCCTGTCACTGCCACCATCCCCACTCATGGGGGGATGGATGCCTACCACTACCACCACCCCTACTCAGGGGGGGCTGGATGCCTGTCACTACTACCATCCCCACCCTTAGGGGGCTGGATACCTGCCACTACCACCACCCCTACTCATGGGGGCCTGGATGCCTGTCACTACTAACATCCCCACCCTTAGGGGGATGGATGCCTACCACTACCACCACCCCCACTCATGGGGGGATGGATGCCTACCACTACCACCACCCCTACTCAGGGGGGGCTGGATGCCTGCCACTACTACCATCCCCACCCTTAGGGGGATGGATGCCTACCACTACCACCACCCCAACTCATGGGGGGATGGATGCCTACCACTACCACCTCCCCTACTCAGGGGGGGCTGGATGCCTGCCACTACCACCACCCCTACTCAGGGGGGGCTGGATGCCTGCCACTACCACCACCCCTACTCAGGGGGGGCTGGATGCCTGCCACTACCACCACCCCTACTCTGGGGGGCTGGATGCCTGCCACTACTACCATCCCCACCCTTAGGGGATGGATGCCTACCACTACCACCACCCCCACTCATGGGGGATGGATGCCTACCACTACCACCACCCCTACTCAGGGGGCTGGATGCCTGCCACTACCACCACCCCTACTCATGGGGGCCTGGATGCCTGTCACTACCACCATCCCCACTCATGGGGGATGGATGCCTACCACTACCACCACCCCTACTCAGGGGGGGCTGGATGCCTGTCTCTACTACCATCCCCACCCTTAGGGGACGGATGCCTGCCACTACCACCACCCCTACTCATGGGGGCCCGGATGCCTGTCACTACTAACATCCCCACCCTTAGGGGGATGGATGCCTACCACTACCACCACCCCCACTCATGGGGGGATGGATGCCTACCACTACCCCTACTCAGGGGGGGCTGGATGCCTGCCACTACTACCACCCCCACCCTTAGGGGGATGGATGCCTACCACTACCACCACCCCCACTCATGGGGGGATGGATGCCTGCCACTACCACCACCCCTACTCATGGGGGCCTGGATGCCTGTCACTACCACCATCCCCACTCATGGGGGATGGATGCCTACCACTACCACCACCCCTACTCGGGGGGCTGGATGCCTGTCACTACTACCATCCCCACCCTTAGGGGGCTGGATGCCTGCCACTACCACCACCCCTACTCAGGGGGGGCTGGATGCCTGCCACTACTACCACCCTTAGGGGGATGGATGCCTGCCACTACCACCACCCCTACTCAGGGGGGGCTGGATGCCTACCACTAACACCACCCCTACTCATAGGACGGGTAATGCATGACACAACCAGCATACTCCCACATAAGGAATGACTGAAAATTACATCCCCCCCAATACCTTGACAAGCGTGTGTAGTCTGTGTCAAATGCCTACAAGACTGAACATGAAATTGAACATACAATGTGACCCCCTATCACATGTGTCACACATAAATGTGTGTGGCCTCCACAATGCAAGCCGACCATGGCCACTGTGGCAATGGGGTCGAACACCCCATCACCACAGTGACCAAAAGGTAAGTGTGGGGTCCATAGCTGATGCACTTTTTGAACAGTGTGGCAATGGGGCCTAAAGCCCCATCACCACAGTGACCAAAAGGTAAGTGTGGGGTCCATAGCTGATGCACATTTTCAACAGTTGGCAATGGGGCCTAAAGCCCCATCACCACAGTGACCAAAAGGTAAGTGTGGGGTCCATAGCTGATGCACTATTTGAACAGTGTGGCAATGGGGCCTAAAGCCCAATCACCACAGTGACCAAAAGGTAAGTGTGGGGTCCATAGCTGATGCACATTTTCAACAGTTGGCAATGGGGCCTAAAGCCCCATCACCACAGTGACCAAAAGGTAAGTGTGGGGTCCATAGCTGATGCACATTTTGAACAGTGTGGCAATGGGGCCCAAAGCCCCATCACCACAGTGATCATAAGGTAAGTGTAGTCATGGTAAAAGCTGCCAAAGCCAAACTGCATGGATGATTCCTGGTCACACAACAACAAACACATCAGTGGCATAGTAGTGCTTGTGTCCCATAGCAACATAGATTGGGCGAGGCAAACAGTGCAGTGTCACTGAAACATCGTTTTGGCCATGTGCATACAAACATCACCCATGGGGGCCCACATTGTCAACATTCACAAATAACACTGACAGAAGTGACCATCATAATGCTGACCCACATATCTGCACCAATGGACACACAAATGTAGATATCCTGTGGAGACTGTAGATGAAGAAATACCATACCATGGCATCAATGGGACATACAAACCATGATTATTGTGCTGACTGATGACCTAGGAGTCCCAGGGACAGCAGGGGAAAGCCACCAAACAACATACAGCCAATGGCACACTCAAGATATGCCAATGCAGTGGTGCAAATGCACAAACAGGCAGGCTCACACTGCATATCAAACACAACAGGTGATGGGGTTGTGTGCCAGTGTCCCCAGGCAACCACACAACACATGAGTAGGCCTGAATTCCAATCACATAGATGTGTATACAGTGCCATACAAAAGTTACACATGGATCGGATACCCCTATGTGGGCAATCAGGCATTGTTAGATGAGAGGGAGCCCAAATTACACATGTCACACAAGCTTGTAGGAACAGCAACTAACACAGCAAGAGACAGACCCACCCCAGCACTACCCCCAGAGACCCCACATTGTGCTGGCACTAGCCTGCATGATAATCCCACTGTGATGACAAAGGTAGATGTCATTCACACTGTGAACCACAGCCATGTGTCCTGAGCAACAAACTACCATCACACCTACACAAGCACAAATCAATCAGCACGGCCTGCCAGCCAAGGCCAATATGGAGGTAGGGGTCTAGCCGTGCAACAACTCACATTTGCACACACTCAACACCACACACCCTGATCTCCACCAATGTGCAGCAGTGAAGCTCACATGGACTGGTGGCATTGCACATGCACCCATGACAATCCCAGGGGTGGTGGGGGGAACTAAGGTGCAGAAACCCATCACACATGGCCAGTCAACAAGACTCGTCAATGTCTGACACACAGCACAGTACGCCGTACATGGGCATGACGTGAAATCCACCACAATCAATGGGATCCTGGCCATAGTCACACACCAATGAAGAAGCCAAGGTGACACACAAAGAACACACGTACACAACTTCCAACATTGCAGCTCTGAGCCTGAGGAGTGGCAGCAGTCACACACACAACGTGTCACAATCACTGAAAGCTAACACAAACTGTAAATTACATGACTTGTGTAACCAACAAGTGCCAAGTGGAATCCTGAATGTGTCCCATCTGCGTTTGCCCACATCCCCAGCCCTGACAACAAAGACAACCTGGGATGACAACCTGATGAACATTAGTTTGCCATGCACCCACATCCCGGAGAAACCAGGTCCAAGATGCTGGATGAACACAGAACAATTCAGCAAGCATCACAAACAGGAACATCCGTAGGGACACAGCCTGTGTAGGAAAAGGGAAGGGAACACGCACAGACATGCTTACACAACACACAACACCGGCCCACGCAATGTCACCGGATTACACACTGCCATGAGGGCACTCCACTCCTGTGGAAGGTCCGCTGTGCCAAACCTTGTCTGTGCACGAGTCAAACATGTCAGCAGAACACTCCGTCAGTGAGTCAACAACTACAACACACAGAAGGCTCTGCTCACATCAGCCTGGGTACGGGAGTGTCACGTCAGTCATCTGCATACACCCAAAACACGTATCAAGCAAGTTGCACTGTATACACAGATGAGTCCTTCAACATTGATGTGCAAAACTGCATGTCCAGTGGAGATGGGCACACAGTCAGGGAAATAGGAACATTGAACAGTGGTAAGCCCACCAGATGTGCATCAGTGTAAGACAAAGATGTTCATTTACAAATGCAAAACGTACATCCCTATGTCAAATGCTGAACATTACACCCTCAGACTGCATCAAAGGATGCCATAGATCCAGACTACAACAGGACACATATCCCATGGACCACATGGAGTCCATCACAGCAACACTTCATTTTCCTGATCTGAACACTATTATAACTGCAAATGCAGGATGCTACTCATCTACATCATGTACATCAAAAGAAAAACCACAAATAAACAAAAAGAGGCTTTATTCACAAATGTCAATGAAAAATCTGAAGTCCAAAAGAAACTAAGGCCAATGGCCAGTCCAAATACACAGTCCCAACAGGGTGATAAGTGACAACTGGTCACCCATTGCTTGCCTGCACTGGTATGGACAGGGGACATCCCCCTTGGAGGGGCATACAAGGGGCAGGCCAGGCACCGCAGGGACAGGATCAGGGGATGGCAGAGTGAGGCAGTGAAGGGGTGGTGGGTGCAGGAGTGTCACCGGCAACTGCAGTGGAGGTGTCTGACTCATGGGGGGCCAGCACCACTGTGGTACACAAGTCAGTTGGTGTGGGTGCTGCAACCACTGCAGTGGGCTGGTCTGATGTAGTGGACTGGGTCCCCACTGCAGTGCCCGAGTCAGACGGGGTGGTTGTGGACTCCACTGCAGTGCATGACTCCAAGGGAGTGGAAGGGTGGGCAGATGAGGTGGGCAGGACAGAGGGAGGGGACCCGGTCTCCACACCAGTGGCACAAACAGGCAGAGCGTCTGGGTTGGGGGTGGAAGAGGAAGTGGCAGGGGGGGAAGGCCTAAGCAGTTTGGGGATGCGGTATCGGTGTGTGGGGGAACCTGGGGCAGGGTGTGGCGGGGGAACCTGTGGAGTGGTGGCCTGGGGGATGGAGGAGAGAGACTGGGTGGTGGAGCTGCGTGGTGGTGGTGGTGGGGTTTTGCCCTTCCTGGTCCGGGGGAACTTCCGAATGGGGTCCTCTGTCTGCCTGCGCCTGGGGGAGGGTGTTGGGGGGGAGGGGCACTCCCCTCTGTGTGGGTGGACTTCCTCTTCCCCCGGTATGCTGGATCAGCAGGATCAGAGGGAAGAGGCCGAGGTCACAGAGGAAGAACTGCTGTGTAGGTGGGGTTGCAGGTGAGGCAAGGGAAGGGGTCTTGGAGGGAGAGGATTTGGAGGACTGCGGAGTGACTGTGGATGCCTGTGTGTGTGTCTGTTCCCCATCCCCTGTGTGTGTGGTATCAGTCCCCTGAGGATGCTTGTGTGCACGTCTTGCCTTTCTTTTGGGTGTGTCTGTGCTGCTCGTGTCTGTGTGTTTGGGTGATTGTGCAGGTGTGCATGTGCTTTGGACAGGTAGGGTGCCAGGAAGTGTGGATGGGGCAGAGGTAGGAGGGGTGAGGGACTGTTGGAGGAGGGACACTGCTGCCGTCAGGGAGGAGTCCATGGACTTATTGCTCCTCTGTAGGGCAGACATACCCGTCGAGATGCCCTCCATGAACGACACCAGCTGTGTCAACAGAGTGGTGTGTGCATGGAGGACACTCAGCATTGCTGTCTGCCCTACATGGAGCTGCCGAAGTATGTACACAGACTCCTCACTCAGGGCAGCAGGGGACACAGGGGCAGGGGGTGCGGTGCCTGGCACGAAGGAGACACGCTCCCGAGCACGGGAGCCTCCACGGACCTCAGGAATGGGAGCCAATGGGAGGGCGGTGGTGGTGGTGGTGGTGGCGGGGCCAGACAGACTAGCTGGCCTTTGGTGGCTGCTGAGACTCGCCTCCACAAGGGAGTCATCCTCCGAGCTGCTGTGGTCCTCAGCTGAGGTGGATGGTGCTGAGGACTCCTCGGTGTGGCTCCCCTCGCCCTCCGTGCCACTGGGTCCCTCCGACCACTTGTCGGCTGCTGACCCACTCTGGCTCTGCAGCTCCTCCTGGTCCGTGGAGCTGTCCCCTCCTGTGGCCGTGGATGTATCTGCAAACTATTAGGGAAACAGACAAACATCAGTCACCTGCACTGACCGCACACACCACAGTAAGTACAGCACATTACAGAGCAAGCCCTGGCATCCTTAGTTGAACATTGCCAAAAGTCCTCACACAGATTCGGGGAAGCCAATTGTCAGTCTGATGGTCAACCATGGGACTCACACCCCTCCTGCCCTTGCACCCATCTGTCTGGTGCCTGTCTGATGGTAAGACCCCAGTGTGGACACATGCACCACCTACACTGTTGTTGGACATTGCAGGGAACACGGTGAAGTATGTGAACATGCACACATCACATCTCTTGCCACTGAGTCAGTGCAGGTGTCCGGATAAAGGGATGGCCAGAGTCTAAATAGAAATGCATGTGATGCATACCAGCACCAGACACCATGATGCACCCATGTCCGGATAGTCAATGCCACAATGGGGTGCATGTTGCACATGTCACTCCCCTGCAGGATCACTCTTAGGAAGTTTAATGCCATGACACAGGCATGCGTGCAAAGTCATACATCACTGTCTCCAGTCACATGGCCATGGCAGCCAGCCAACAACAGTCTGCACTGTGTCACAATCCTAGGACATGGGGAATGCAAGTTATGTAACTGACAAGTGCACATGTCCATCCCCCAAAAACCACATCATCTGAACTACTATTTGTCCACGTCATACCAATTGGACATATGGGGGACATGAAACACAACTCTCTGAACATGAGCACCTCACAGTGTGCTGTGAATGAAAAACAGCTGCCTGACAGTCACAGTCGCATACACCTGTGTGCACAGTCAAGTGATCAAACACCTATAAGTCACAGAAGTATCATCTATCATGGTCACATCTCAGATGGCATGCTGAGCCCTAATCGATAAACATACCAGTAGTCCTGACAACGAAGACACAGCACAATGACACAGAGGCAGACACCTGAGGGAACATTTCACTGATCACAACATGCCAGATGATACATGGGAGTGGGAGTACAGAGTGTATTGTATGCCCTGGAGTAGGCATGACTGTCCAGCTCCACCTGTAAGAGGGATGAGTCCTGGACAGTAGGCAGGTGGCTAAGCATGTGTGACACACTTGATACACATACTCCTGAGGCCCAAACATTGTTCCCACCGGCAGCATGGGTGTGTGCCAAATTCCCCAGGGACATGTGGTGATTCAGATCAGCAAGTGGACCACATATCAAAGTTACACCCAGATTACATGTCAGAACTTAGGCATTGTGTAAGCAATTGACCCACCCATGAATCCCACAACATAGTCACGGGAACAAATGCTGTCCCCCACCTTAAGCGTAGCTAAATGCAATGACACAGTCCCCAAGTGACACAATTTCCTGACTGTAAGGGCCACACATATGCGTATCAGATGAGGAATGGGCATGTCACAAATGAGGGACATGGGTCCTGGACCACATGACTGATGTACTGTGGAAGTTTAACCAGGGCAGAAGAGGGCACATAGCATGTCAGACAAAGTGCACAGTGCAGTCATGGACTCACCCCCTCCTCGCTGCTGTCTGGCCTTCAGCTGCCCATCCAGGTCAGGGAAGACCACCGCCAGGATCCGGAGCATGTGGGGGTCAGGTCCGGTGTCCGCCCCTCCTGCGAGGGAGGCGACAGCTTCAGCTGGACCCTTGCGATCCTCCGGGTCCAGCCCCGAAGGTCCTGCCACCTCTTCTGGCAGTTGCGGATCCGGCGCTTGTAGACCCCCACGGATCTTACTGCCCGGGCGATGGTCAGCCAGATTTCCTGCTTCTGGTGGGCATCAACCTGTGAGGATGAGAAAGTGAAAAGGCCATTACTACACATGCAACATATCCGTGCATCACACAGTTGGATATACATGTCTCAATCACAGGGGCATATGATGTACACAGGCAGTGCAACGATGGCTATGAACAGTTTGCCAGCAGTTACTACATGGTATCATTGCATGGGAAGTAAACCTTGTTGGAATGCACTGTTACTGCACTGTACCTGTTCAGTGCATGTAACTACACACTTTGGGGTGTGACAACTACTCAGTGAGCATGCTAGCCAGTGGTGTGCACACTGTAAGTCCTGCTAGTCAGACAACATGCACAATTAGTAAGGCAGTGGACAGCACACTCACCTGCTCCCCTGGTTTCCCATACAGCTTGCTGTACTGTGGAAGGAGGCTGTCCAGCAGGGCCTGGTTCTCCTCAAGGCTGAAGGCTGGGGCTCTCTCCACAGTACGTGCCATTGCAGTAGCCAGAGGATGCAGAGACAGCAGCAGTGTTGGTGGCAGATGTCGTCCTGGAGCATGTAGTGCAGGCAAGTGAGCTCTCAGGGGAACAGCCAGCATTATATGTGTGCTGCAGAGGCAGATACTGTCCCATGTGTCCAAAGTGATAGGTCCAAGTCGTTTGCATCTTCTGAATCTGACCAATCCATGGAATAGCAGCACTAATACACGCCCACAGCATCCTTCAAAACTTCAATTTCATGACACCCATGATTTTGCAACATTGTTGTGGCTGGCCAACTGAATTCACTGCATCAGACTCGTTGGAGCTACGAAAACGTGTCCGTTGCCATGCCAGGCCCCAGCCAATGCGTGCGCACCGTTCGGTCCATTGCTGTACAACGCGTATTTCGGGATACAACGCGTACCCGCTCACATCAAATGCAATGGCCAATGCGTGCGCACCGATCGGTCCATTGCTGTACAACGCGTACCCGCTCACAACAGATGCAATGGGCCGGCCGGGCACACCGATCGGTCCATTGCTGTACAACGCGTACCCGCTCACAACAGATGCAATGGCCAATCCGTGCGCACCGATCGGTCCATTGCTGTACGACGCGTATTTCGGGATACAACGCGTACCCGCACACATCATATGCAATGGCCAATGCTTGCTTCCCTTTAGGCTTTAATATAAACCTTGAGCAAACGCCATGTTATTGTGGCAACCATGGAAACCAATCGATGTTACATTTTATATTCTTTTGTAACTACTACCGAAAATACAGTATGCAATTATTGATCCCTTATTTTAAAGCCCTGGGTATTGATGATTTCAGAGAAGCCTATAGTGTTATTCTTAAACTTGATGGGGAAAATTTAATTTTTCGTGTAAGCACATTTTTGAAAATGGCTGTCCGCTCACGTGCCTCTATGGACATTATTTAAGCAAAACTCGAGTGTATTTTTTATTACTGTTCTCCCTTTTGGATTAGTATTTAAATTTGGATTGCGGTTAATGTAGAACGTATTCTAATGACTGATATCTGTTATAAAACATGCACTTTACTTATGCTGCTATATTTTTATGTAATATCCTATCTTTGCAGTGTTGTCTCTTTTTCTAACAGTGTATATGATATTATTGTATTTTATTGTATCAAATTAGGTATTTATTGTTGTTTTAAATTTGAATATATTAATGTATGCTGGTATTTTGCTTTGTACTTTTATGGATATTTTGTATATCCGAATAAAGGAGATTGATGATGATGATGACATCATATGCAATGGCCAATGCGTGCGCACCGATCGGTCCATTGCTGTACGACGCGTATTTCGGGATACAACGCGTACCCGCACACATCATATGCAATGGCCAATGCGTGCGCACCGATCGGTCCATTGCTGTACGACGCGTATTTCGGGATACAACGCGTACCCGCACACTTCATATGCACTGGCCAATGCGTGCGCACCGATCGGTCCATTGCTGTACGACGCGTATTTCGGGATACAACGCGTACCCGCACACATCATATGCAATGGCCAATGCGTGCGCACCGATCGGTCCATTGCTGTACGACGCGTCCCTGTACAGGTCACTCGCATATGTCACCATGCTTGTCACTGGTGAACGTATGCCAGCCACATATACTTGCCAGGGACTCAGGGGCACACCTACAACACCACAGCCTGTCCACACTGTATCATAAGGCATGTAAGGCTGCATTACTGTTTTCTGTGTTTGGGGGTCAACATGTGGTCTTTGGGGTGGCACTTGGGGGCAGCCACTCCCAGGCTGTGCACGTGTTCATGGGGACATGATCCTGTGTGTGTTGTGCACATGACCACTGTGATGTGCAACTGTTCATTTCAGAGCATGTGGCATGGTCACATTTCCAGGTTGTGTATGTGTATGTCATGTCACATACCCCCAGAGTCCCATGTGGGAAGCTATGTACGTCACAGGGTGACCCATTGCCACAACAGTGATGGCCCTCCACAGTCTGTGTGCATGTTGTGTTTACAATGTCTCTGATTCCATGTGCACAATGGGAGACAGTCTCCACATCCACGTTGTTTGTGCATGGACTTTGATGTTGTGCGTGTGTGTGTCACAGACGTCCATGTCTGTCCTGCAGAGGCAACAGGGGCCACTCCCTGTGGGAGTCATGGTTGTTTTGCTGGCGTGTACATGATACGTCATGTCAGTGTCCATGTGTCAAGACAGGGACCCTGGGAATCTACCTGTCAATGAGCTGTGATGCCTGTGGCGCATCTGTCCAGACATGTCACTGTGGTGTGTGTTTGGAACGTGACAGCAGTAAATGGGTACTGTGACACAGCCTAATGATTTCCCATTGCAGAACCTGGGACTTGTTGTGAACACATGTAGAACTGTGATGTTAGATGTTGGCCATGTAGATGCCATATCTGTCCATTCCAAACGGCACACACATCATGTACTTGTGTCTCGTAATAATGTGTCATGTGATATTGAGTATGGTCAATGGCACATATGTGGGGTGACTGACAATCTTTCTTTCTTCACCTATGCATTGCAGGGCACCAGCTGTCCATAGACCATTCCCAGACCTTGCAACGATTGTGGAACGTGACTGCATCCGACAGTACCGGTTCAACAGGGCGCAGATCGAGGACTTGGCGGTGCAGTTGGCCCCACATTTGCAACCTGGCAGGCCATACCCTACAGCGCTGACCCCCAAGGTGAAGGTGATGGCAGCCCTACACTTCTTTGCCACCGGTACCTTCCAACACACTGTGGCGACTGCTGGTGGGATGTCACAGACTATGTTCAGCCATGTGCTACGTGATGTTTTGGAGGCTATGTTGAGGAACCTGAACCTGTACATCTATTTCCCCAAACGTCGACAACTCACTGACGTTAAGAGTGACTTTTATGCCCTGGGGAGGATGCCACATGTAATTGGCTCCATTGATGGGACACATGTGGCTTTGGTACCACCACAGGCACATGAGCAGGCATACCGTAACCGCAAACATTACCATTCGATCAATGCGCTGGTGGTATGTCTTGCAGATATGACCATCACACATGTGTGTGCCCGTTTCCCCGGTTCTGCTCACGATGCCTACGTGATGAGGAGTAGTCGCATCCCGAGGATGATGTCACAGATGCCGAACCAGCGTGCCTGGCTTGTCGGTGTGTACTGACTTTGTACCATTGTGTGTGTTCTGCTATGTTGTATTCCGCCCACTTTTCCAACTCAGCTAATGTGCAATTGTCTGTCTGTAGGTGACTCCGGATACCCCAACATGCCGTGGTTGCTGACACCCCTCAGGAACCCTGTGACACCAGCCCAGATGCGCTACAATGAGGCACATGGTCGGACCAGGAGAGTGATCGAGCAGACCTTTGGTCTCCTGAAGAGCCGCTTCCGCTGCCTGGACAAGACAGGAGGGGCCCTCCCATATGCCCCAGCAAAGGTGTGCAAGATTGTCATCGTCTGCTGCATGCTCCACAACCTGGCAGTGCGGAAGGAGTTGCCTCTCATCCTGGATGACGATGACCAACGTCCCCCACTTGTGGAGGATCCTGGCCTGGGCCACGATGCCAGTGATGATGATGATGATGGTGATGTCCGCACACAGCTCATCACCAACTTCTTCAGCTGAATGTGAGTATCCAGAGAGTTGTCATGTCAATGATGTGAGTTTGCATGATATGTGTGGGTGGTGCTCTGATGCTGTTTGAGTGTGGCCATGTGCTACTTGACTGGATGCGTGCAGCGATGTGTTCTTGCAGGTAGTCTGTACTGCCCAACAGTGTTGACATGCTAACTTGGTTTTGTGTAGTGATCTTGTGACATGTATGAGACATGAGTATTGCAGTTCTGTGCTGTTCTTCAGTGGTTTTGACTGTGTGTCATGTCTGTCCTTCACAGGGTGCTTACAGAGTTGTTTGGTCAACTTGGATCCCCCGACTCCATGATTCCGCTTTCAGGGTGGCAGCAGTCGTTTCCCTACAGTTGATGTGCCACACATCCCTGGACTTTCTATCTTCTGCACTTTTTGACTTTGTGGCCACAGCCACGTGTGATTACCTTGCATTTGTAGTGGAAACAACATGTTGCAAATGTGTAATAAACCTGTGCTTCACTTTGGGATGTGCGTTGTCTGTGGTCACACATCTGACTGACATTTGCTTGCTGCACCTGTGGGCTAGTTGACACAGACTCTGAATAGGTGTGGTGTCTGTGCATTCCACAGTATTTCCTGGCAACATCAGTGTAGGCGAAGAGTCCAATGGCCCTGGTGTCTGTGTTGTGTAGCCCTGGTGGTGTTTCTCCCTCATATGTGTCACGTCATCATGACTCACATGACGGTGTTGTACTTGCTGTAGCAGTTAGCATACACAGTGTAATTTAGCAGATCATCATCCCCATTACAGTAACCACGTTGGAATCACAACAGAGGCAAGTATGGTGTAGTAGTGATTTTATTTGCAAACATGTGTGAGTATAGTGCACAGGATGGTGGGTGCTGTACATTGGGATTGTGCTCCAAAGTTCCCAGATGAGTTGGAAGTCTTGGTAGCAGAAATGTCCTGAGTGAAGTCCACAGTCATCTGATACATTAGTCCAACTTAGACTCCCCATGTCATGTGGGAGAGTTGTTGCATTCTACAGGGTCAACAGTTTGCACACTAAGGAGACTTTCCAGAACAGGTGTTGGCTTCCTGGGGGATGTACATGGCCATCAACCTCTCAGTTTTACTTCCTCGGACGACCCCTCTTCTTTGGGGGGACCCTCACGTGCAGGCTGCTGCGGTGCAGGGGACTCTCCGCCAGAGTCCTCCTCCCTCCCTGTGGCAGTTGCAGTTGTTGCAGCACCAGATGTTGTGGGCACACAGGGAGGTGTGGCCATGTTGGTTCTATTCTGGCGGAGCCATGTGAATATGTCCCTATGCACCGCTGTCAGTTCTTGCCATGTGTCCCACTTGGACTCCATGCGAGACATGTGTGTCTCCACACGGGACATGTGGGAGTCCAAGCGGGCATGATGGGCAGCCTGCTGCTGTTGGATGTTCTTGAGGATCCCCACTACCTGGCTGACCTCTCCGGTGCTATTCTGGTACGCATCAGCAATGCGTGCCAGTTGTGGGTCATCATGCAGTCCAGACCCCTCTGCAAACAGCGACCTCTGCCTACCACCCCTCCCACCACCCCTGGCGACACGTGTGGGACCTGCGGTGGCACGCCCAGGTGACCCTAGGCCCCCTTGGGGGTTGTTACTGGGGTCGTTGTCCGTAGCTCGACTTTGGGCCAGGGTCCCTGTGCTGTTGTCATTGGTGGTCCTTGGTCTGTCCGTGTCGGCGGGGGTGGTCTGTGTGTTGGCAGTTGTTGGAGGGGTGGGTGCAGGGGGTGCAGATGTTGGTCCTGCTGGTGCTGCATGATGACTCGCACCGGAGGGGCCAGGTCGGTCTTTGCCATCCGAGGAGTGCAGAGGCTGTTCCACACCAGTGAGCTCAGTGTCCCCCGGAGCCTGGGACAGGGACTCCTCCTCGCCTGCTGCTGTGTCCCCATCATCACCTGTTTTTGGAAGAGACACACAATGTATGTTATATTTCTACAGGCATCAATGGTTCACACACCTGACAGTTGTGACTGTACCTCTAGATGCGGGCCTGTACATTACATTGTCCGAAGTTGTAACTGTAAGAGGTTGATATTGGTGTAGCACATTGTCCTGCAGACCTGAGGCTTTTCAATGTGAATGTTGAGGTGTGTGCATGGCCAGCATTGGTTGTGTTTGGTTGACATCCGGCCCTCCTCCTCCCCCCCAGCCCAGTTATCCCACCATGAAGCATGCCACCCTTGCAGTGGGTGCAGGTTGACTGTCAGGATGTCAGTCAGTGGTGTCCTGCTGTTGGTTGGTGCACAGTTCCCAGCAGGGCCTTGTGCTCCCCACAGCAGTACCCAGTGTCAGCCATCTTGTCAGTCCTTTTCCACTCCCTGTGATGTGAGCATGGTTCAGGGTGGTGTTGATGGGCCAATTGTGAGGGTGACCAATATCTGTGACTACAACTCCCATCATGCCATTGCCTACACCCCCCCTTCCCAGCATGCCCAGACTTCCTTCCTTTTGACGCTGCTTCCCTGTGGGGTAGTGTGCCTGTGCTGTCAGGATGGCTGACAGTGTTGTCCTGGCGTTTGTTTGGCTACAAGTCCCAAGAGTGTCCCTGTGCTTCACACAGCATAACCCAGTGTGGTAGTTCTTTGTGGGATATTTAATTAGAGTGTGAGGCAATGCATTCTCCCAGGTGAGTTGTGTGGAGTTTGTGTTAAGGGGGTGTGTGGGAAAAGCTGCTTGTAACTATGGTCAGAGCTGTCAGTCCTCCTTCCCACCCAGCCAGATATCCCACCATGGAACGTGCTTCCATTGCAGGGAGTGCAAGTTGGCTTTCAGGATGTCAGTCAGTGGTGTCCTGCTGTTGGTTGGTGCCCAGTTCCCAGCAGGGCCTTGTGCTCCCCACAACAGAGCACCATTGTCAGACATCTTTGAAGTGGCTTTCCACTCCCTGTGATGTGAGCATGGTTCAGAGTGGTGTTGATGGGCCAATTGTGAGGGTGACCAATATCTGTGACTACAACTCCCATCATGCTATTGCCACCACACCCCCTGCCCAGCATGCCCATACTTCCTTCCTTTTGAGTGGACTTCACTGTGTGTGAGTGTGACAGCAATGGCAAGATGGCTGACAGTGTGGTCCTGTTGTTTGTTGGTGCCCAGTTCCCAGCAGGGCCTTGTGCTCCCCACAGCTGAGGCCAGTGTCAGACATCTTGGAAGTGGCTTTTCACTCACTCTCTTGTAGAGCACGGTCCCAGGTGTGTTGTTTGGAGTTAGTGGAAGTGGTGTGTGTGTAAGGGCCTGCTGGTAGCTGTAGTCGGAGCTGGCACTCCTCCTCCCCCAGGCCAGACATCCCACCATGAAACGTGCTTCCATTGCAGGGAGTGCAAGTTGGTTGTCAGGATGTCAGTCAGTGGTGTCCTGCTGTTGGTTGGTGCACAGTTCCCAGCAGGGCCTTGTGCTCCCCACAACAGAGCACCATTGTCAGACATCTTTGAAGTGGCTTTTCACTCCCTGTGAGGTGTGCATGCTTCAGTGTGAGCTTGCTGGGCCATGTGGGTGGGGGATGTTGAGCTGTGACTACCACTCCCATCATGCTATGGCCTACACCCCCTTCCCAGCATGCCCATACTTCCTTCCTTTTGACTCTGCTTCCCTGTGGGGTAGTGTGCCTGTGCTGACAGGATTGCTGACTGTGTTGTCCTGGCGTTTGTTTGGCTACAAGACCCAAAAGTGTCCCTGTGCTTCAAACAGCATAACCCAGTGTGGTAGTTCTTTGTGGGATATTTAATTAGAGTGTGAGGCAATGCATTCTCCCAGGTGAGTTGTGTGGAGTTTGTGTTAAGGGGTGTGTGAGAAAAGCTGCTGGTAACTGTGGTCAGAGCTGTGAGTCCTCCTTCTCACCCAGCCAGATATCCCACCATGGAACGTGCTTCCATTGCAGGGAGTGCAAGTTGGCTTTCAAAATGTCAGTCAGTGGTGTCCTGCTGTTGGTTGTTGCACAGTTCCCAGCAGGGCCTTGTGCTCCCCACAGCAGTACCCAGTGTCAGCCATCTTGTCAGTCCTTTTCCACTCCCTGTGATGTGAGCATGGTTCAGGGTGGTGTTGATGGGCCAATTGTGAGGGTGACCAATATCTGTGACTACAACTCCCATCATGCCATTGCCTACACCCCCCTTCCCAGCATGCCCAGACTTCCTTCCTTTTGACGCTGCTTCCTGTGGGGTAGTGTGCCTGTGCTGTCAGGATGGCTGACAGTGTTGTCCTGGCGTTTGTTTGGCTACAAGTCCCAAGAGTGTCCCTGTGCTTCACACAGCATAACCCAGTGTGGTAGTTCTTTGTGGGATATTTAATTAGAGTGTGAGGCAATGCATTCTCCCAGGTGAGTTGTGTGGAGTTTGTGTTAAGGGGGTGTGTGGGAAAAGCTGCTTGTAACTTTGGTCAGAGCTGTCAGTCCTCCTTCCCACCCAGCCAGATATCCCACCATGGAACGTGCTTCCATTGCAGGGAGTGCAAGTTGGCTTTCAGGATGTCAGTCAGTGGTGTCCTGCTGTTGGTTGGTGCCCAGTTCCCAGCAGGGCCTTGTGCTCCCCACAACAGAGCACCATTGTCAGACATCTTTGAAGTGGCTTTCCACTCCCTGTGATGTGAGCATGGTTCAGAGTGGTGTTGATGGGCCAATTGTGAGGGTGACCAATATCTGTGACTACAACTCCCATCATGCTATTGCCACCACACCCCCCTGCCCAGCATGCCCATACTTCCTTCCTTTTGAGTGGACTTCACTGTGTGTGAGTGTGACAGCAATGGCAAGATGGCTGACAGTGTGGTCCTGTTGTTTGTTGGTGCCCAGTTCCCAGCAGGGCCTTGTGCTCCCCACAGCTGAGGCCAGTGTCAGACATCTTGGAAGTGGCTTTTCACTCACTCTCTTGTAGAGCACGGTCCCAGGTGTGTTGTTTGGAGTTAGTGGAAGTGGTGTGTGTGTAAGGGCCTGCTGGTAGCTGTAGTCGGAGCTGGCACTCCTCCTCCCCCAGGCCAGACATCCCACCATGAAACGTGCTTCCATTGCAGGGAGTGCAAGTTGGTTGTCAGGATGTCAGTCAGTGGTGTCCTGCTGTTGGTTGGTGCACAGTTCCCAGCAGGGCCTTGTGCTCCCCACAACAGAGCACCATTGTCAGACATCTTTGAAGTGGCTTTTCACTCCCTGTGAGGTGTGCATGCTTCAGTGTGAGCTTGCTGGGCCATGTGGGTGGGGGATGTTGAGCTGTGACTACCACTCCCATCATGCTATGGCCTACACCCCCCTTCCCAGCATGCCCATACTTCCTTCCTTTTGACTCTGCTTCCCTGTGGGGTAGTGTGCCTGTGCTGACAGGATTGCTGACTGTGTTGTCCTGGCGTTTGTTTGGCTACAAGACCCAAAAGTGTCCCTGTGCTTCAAACAGCATAACCCAGTGTGGTAGTTCTTTGTGGGATATTTAATTAGAGTGTGAGGCAATGCATTCTCCCAGGTGAGTTGTGTGGAGTTTGTGTTAAGGGGGTGTGTGAGAAAAGCTGCTGGTAACTGTGGTCAGAGCTGTGAGTCCTCCTTCTCACCCAGCCAGATATCCCACCATGGAACGTGCTTCCATTGCAGGGAGTGCAAGTTGGCTTTCAAAATGTCAGTCAGTGGTGTCCTGCTGTTGGTTGTTGCACAGTTCCCAGCAGGGCCTTGTGCTCCCCACAGCAGTACCCAGTGTCAGCCATCTTGTCAGTCCTTTTCCACTCCCTGTGATGTGAGCATGGTTCAGGGTGGTGTTGAGGGGCCAATTGTGAGGGTGACCAATATCTATGACTACAACTCCCATCATGCTATTGGCTACACTGACTTCACCAGCATACACAGAATTCCTTCCTTTCAGTTAGCTTCCCTGTGAGGTGGTGTTCTAGTGGTGGTAAAATGTCTGACAGTGTTTGTTGGTTATATTTGTGCCACTGCCTTGCTGTATTTGTTGTTAGGTTTGTACATGTCATGACACAGTTACATATCACTATGAGATGGCAGGTATTGTGTTTGTCTGACTAGCATTCACATCTTGGGATGATTATGTTATGGTTGCTGTGGATTTGCTAAGGGTGCATGGTTTGACTATCCCCTTGACAGTGATGTGTGTGTATTGTCACACCATATTGTGTATATTAGTTGTGTACTCACCAGGCTCTGGGATGTTTGTTAGTCCATATACGCTCACTGGTGGTAGGATGGCCCGCACCTTCTCCTCCCAGGGCCTGAGGTATACTGGTTTGGTAGGAGGGCCACTGCCGGTGTGCTGACTCAGGAGGTAATCCTTCTTCAGTAGGTCCCTGACCCTCCTGCGCACATCATACCACCGGTTCTGGATGTCTTCCTTTGTGCGCAAACATGGTGATTGTGCGTTGACCCTGTCGACGATCCTCTCCCACATCTTGGTTTTCTGCGCCATGGGGGTCTGTTGAACCATTGTGCCAAACAACTGTGGCTCTACCCTGAGGATCTCGTCTACCAGGACTTCCAATTCACTATCTAGGAACTTATGATTCTTCTTTGGGGGCATGGTGATGGGTGGTGGAGGTGATTGATGTGTGTGTGCAGGTGAGGGTGGGTGAGTGTAGGTTTTGTCGGGTGTGTGTGTGAGGGTGCTATTTGTTGAGGTGCTAATGGTGTGTGGCTCGTGTGATGGATGAGCTGTGTGTGTGTCTCTGGTTGCTGTCTGATGGTGTTGTGTGCTGGCAGGTCAGTGGAATTTGCAAAGGATCATGGTAGGGAATTGTGGCCTTTATATGGGTGGAATTGGGGGGGTGTCCTTATTCCATTCCCCCCCCCCTGTATTTATTGGCTTTGTGGTTGCTTGTTTGGACCTTTTTTGTGTGTTTTTTCTTTTATCTTTTTTGTGCATGTAGGAGACGTTCTTCTGACCGAGTGGGACGCTGCAGTTGTCTCGTGCGATGTTGTCCGACTCGTTCCCGCTGTGTTTCAGCTAGGTTTCATGTGCGGCGTACGAGTCGGTCGCAGAGTTTTGTGTTGTTTCGGCTGGCTTTTGTATGCGTGTTGGTCGTACGGCTTGAGCTCCGTGCGAGTCGGTCTGGTTTTGCACGCATTGCATCGTACTGCGCGGGTCGGAGTTCGCGGGTCCGTTTCGTTCGGGTTGATTCCTGGTGCGTGTCGGTCAGTTCGATTCGCGTGGTTTCCCGGCCGGATAGCTTGTTTCCGTCCGGGTCGAGCGTTCGGCTTGTGTTCCGTACGAGTCGGTCATGATTCACATGCATTTCATCGTACTACGCGGGTCGGACGGCGCCGGTACGTGTCGGTCGGACTAAATTCCCGTACCAAGTCGGTCGGCACGTTTTCCGGCCCGAATCGGCCCCTATGTCTTGAAATGCGACATCTGCCAGCAGATGAAAGGTTCCACTGTAACACGTCCAGCGCAAATCCCATTGTTAGACAGCATCAGACTGTCCGTTTGCGTGCGTCCTGCTCGAGATTCCTATGGGTGTGGCCCCAGCGCTCGGCTGACGCTCTAACTGTTATAAAAGATTTGTGAGTCTTTATAGGGACATACGCAATTGGCACATTACATTCTGACCAGGGTCCTGCGTTTAGCTCTCCGGCTTACAAGGAGGCCATGCGAGGATTGGGTGTAGCACTGCAGTACTCATCTCTGTACCATCCCGAGGGAAATTCGGTAGTGGAGAGAAAAAACGAGACTTAAAGCAATCTTTAACAGCTAGAGTATCAGGCACGGGTGAAAGTTGGGTAAAACATCTGTATGGAGTCCAGCGTGCTCTTAACAATATGCCAAGAAGTTCTCTAGGGGGGGGTCACTCCATATGAGGTCCTATTTGGGACAAGAATGTTTGTACCTGATCTTTATTGTGAAGGCACTGTGGCGGATGAAAAGCCTTTTGACATCCATGATCGTTTGGCTGTTTTACAGGATCTAAATGAATCCAGGACACAACAAAGAAATGTCCATCTGACGCAGACCGCCACTGGGGAAGACAAATCAGTCCCAGCAAGATCTGTCTGAATCCCAAAAGTCGGGGTTCTGGTCAGAGAGGAAATAGCGGACAAGAAAGAATTTTGGCCATCATACAGAAAACCTGTACCGGTCCTAGCAATTGAAGGAACAAGAACTGTACTTCTACCGCCTCTTGCCGGAAAAAAGGAGAAAATATTTGTCTCAATTGACCTAATCAAACCACACTATGTGGCCGATACTAAGCAGTAGGCGACGTGGACTCCACAGTAGCAGACACCCTCCTCTCGCTACAATTCAAGAAGTTCAAACAGAAAGCCTATCACGTTCGAAGGGTCTCCAACACGCAATGAAGGACTATGCAACAATGCTATGGAACTCGTTCCTCTTGAACCTGAAGCTCAACTTCAAAAACCAACTCAAAATGACCGACAAATAGCTGTTAGACCAAATACAGATGTCTATGTCAACGTGCCTCGACAGGAGCAAAATACAATTTCAACAAATCCTGATGCAATTCCAACAATTGATCGAACTGCATCTGAAAGAAACACATAGTGATAGATTCCTTACCTTAGAATATCCCCAGGCGTCAGACTGGATCCGGAAAGTTTTCGTCAGCAGTACCCCTGCGCATCGGTAGGTGGCGTCGTACGGCTCCGCGTCCGTCGTTGGCGTCGTGGTCGCCGAGATGACGTCGCCGGCGCTACTTAGACGCCGCCCACGCGCGCTGACGTCAGTTCTTTCTTTTTCCGCGCCAGCAAGCGCAGATCCGGGAAGAGCCGGAACCCCCAGTCAATTTTTGACTGACTTTTTTTAGGCTTTTGTCTCTATTTTTTCTTCGAGTCATCGACTCCTGGTGCAGTAGGATGCCCGGTTTCGAGTCCTGCGGGGATTGTCACCGCATGATGTCGGTGACGGACCCGCACCGTGTGTCTTTTCTGCCTGGGACGTGACCATGACCCCAAGTCGTGCTCCGACTGCCGGGCCATGGCGCCGAAGATTTTGCGGGAGCGGTCCCGAAAGTTGCTGAAAGCCCGGCAGTCGGCTCTGCGCCGCTCGAAGTCCCGGCCCAGAGGGAGGTCGAGGGACCATGCGCGGAGTCATCATCGGTCTTCGGGATCCAAGTCTTCGCACTCGGGGTCAGGTAAGACGAAGCACAAGAAGTCGAAGAAACGCCATCGTTCTTCGACTTCCCCTCGCCGGTCGCGCGACGCGGCTGAGGGTGTGGGTGGTGCCACCCCTGCGGCTCCGGCGAGGCCTATGCAGTCGCCGCCCGACTACCCCCCTTCCCGGGGTCGTCGGCGACTCCGGCCCAAATACAGGAGTTCCTGTCGGCCATGGCTCGCCTCTTTGGGCCGTCGGGTCCCACAGTTGCGCCTTTGGGCCCCGCGGTCCCGCATGGGTGTCCTCGCGTTTCCTCGCCGGCGGCTCCGGCCCCGGTGTTGCTGTCGGCTCCGGCCACGGCGCCGCAGGACAGCCTTGGATCCCGGTCGACGCCGTTTGACCTTGTTATGCCTCCACCGACATCGACTCCACAGGCACCCGTTCTGACGCCGCCGACGTCGATCGATGCCGTTCTCGACGTTGCTTGGGGATTTCTATCCCCATGTCCCTGCTCCTTATTTTAGACCTGTTGTACAGCCTGAGGAGCAAGGGGAGGACTGGGAGGGGTCTGAGGACCCTCTCGCTGCAGCCTGCGAGTCTGAACAGGACTTGGCTGAGGAATTGGGGGACGCCAGTGGTCTGGATACCTCACCAGACCTTGGCATGCTGTCTCCTCCTACCGTGGCTACGGAGGAGGGTGCTAGTTATGCTGTGGTGTTGCGTAGGGCGGCCGAGGCCCTACACCTCGAGCTCCCTACTGTGGCCGTCAAGACTAACCTCCTGCCAGAGGTGCTTCAGCCAGCAGCTACTTCTGCGGAGCCGCTGCTTCCTTTCAATGAAGCCCTTTCTGACGTTCTTTTGGGCACTTGGTCCAGGCCCACCACAGGGTCTCCTGTGGATAGGAACGTGGCCCGACGCCATCGCCCGGCTCCGGGTGACCCCATTTTCCTCTCCCAACACCCCAACCCCAAGAGCTTGGTTGTCCAAGTCTCTGCTTCCCCAACCGCCTTCCCTTCCGCACCACCGGATAGGGAATCCAAGAAGCTGGATCAGTTTGGGAAGAAGATTTTTTCTTCCACCAGCTCTGCGCTGCGGTCCGTGAACACTGCATGCCTCTTGGGCCGTTACTCCCACTCTCTGTGGGATACGGTGGCGAACGTGCTGCCCCAGTGTCCGGAGGAGGCCCGGCCTGCTCTCTGCCAGGCTGTTGCAGAGCGGAGAGATGCAGCAAAGTTCATGATTCGTTGTGGCCTAGACACCGCCGACTCACTGGGCAGATCGATTGCAACGACGGTGGCGGTTCGCTGTCACGCCTGGTTGAGGACCACTGGATTTTCGGGGGATGTCCAAAACACCCTTATAAACATGCCCTTTGATGGCCGTCGCCTTTTCGGCGACAAAGCGGACAGCGCGTTGGAAAGGTTTAAGGACTCTCGGGCTACGGCCAAGTCCTTGGGACTCTCGGCAGTCCGCCCTCCTCCGCCATTCCGCTTTTCGCTCCTTTCGTGGCACAGGAAGGGGCGCCCCGCAGCGTTCGCAACAGAGCCACAGGCCGGCGCAGCAATCATCCCAGCGCGGACGCGGGTTCTGCCGTAGCGGACCAAGGGGCCAGCGGGCGGGTCAGTCCACCACCAGCCCGGCCACCACTGCCTCCAAACCTTCCTAGTCCGAACTTTCAGGCCCATCAAACGCCAGTGGGCGGCAGACTTCGCCATCACCTCCCCCACTGGCGCACCATCACTTCGGACAGGTGGGTTTTAGAGATAGTCCGGAGGGGCTACTCCCTCCCCTTCGAGACTACCCCTCCAGCCATGCCACCTCAGTACCACCGCATGTCGGGGGATCACTTGGTGCTTCTTCAGCAGGAAGTTGCGGCCCTCTTGGCCAAGGGGGCCATCGAGCGCGTTCCGACGCCAGAAGTAGGTCGTGGTTGCTATTCCCACTACTTTGTGGTGCCCAAAGGACAAAGGCCAGCGTCCTATCTTAGACCTCCGGAACGTCAATCGCTTCCTCCGCAAAGAGAAGTTCAAGATGCTCACTGTAGCTCAGGTCTTGTCTGCTCTCGACCCACAAGACTTGATGGTGGCGCTGGATTTGCAGGACGCATATTTCCACATCCCCGTCCTGCGAGCCCACCGGCGTTACCTACGGTTCACGGTAGGCCACGAGCACTTTCAGTTCACCGTGCTCCCCTTTGGCCTTACCAGCACCCCTCGGGTGTTCACCAAGGTGATGGTGGTGGTCGCAGCTCATCTGCGCAGATCAGGGGTTTCAGTCTTCCCCTATCTCGACGACTGGTTGTTGAAGGCGGGCTCGCCCCAGGCAGTCGTCTCCCACCTCCAGACTACGGCCGACCTCCTGCACATGCTGGGGTTCTCCATCAACGTGCCGAAGTCGCACCTGATCCCCTCTCAGAAGCTCCTCTATATCGGAGCGGTTCTGGACACGGCGCAGTTTCGGGTCTATCCTCCCGAGCAGCGAGTCTGGGATATTCGGGCTCTGATTCCCATCTTTCAGCCCTTGTCCCGTGTTTCGGTCAGGGTGACTCTGAGGCTGCTTGGCCTCCTGCATCCTGCTGGTCAATCATGCCAGATGGCATATGCGGGCTCTGCAGTGGGACCTGAAGTTCCAGTGGGTGCAGCATATGGGGAACCTGTCCGATCACGTCCAGATCTCGGAGGGCACTGCACGACAGTTGCAGTTGTGGCTCACGAACCGGCATTGGGTCGACGGCAGATCCCTCTCCCTTCCCCAACCGGAGTTTACAGTGGTGATGCGTCCCTCCTGGGATGGGGCGGCCACATGGGAGAGGCGGAGATCAGAGGCCTCTGGTCTCCGGCGGAGTCCCGGCTTCACATCAACCTTCTGGAGCTGTGGGCGATCCGGCTTGCACTGAAGGCATTCCTTCCCTCTGTCAAGGGGTGAGTAGTGCAGGTGTTCACAGACAACACCACCGCCATGTGGTACTGCAACAAACAAGGCGGGGTGGGGTCGTGGACCCTCTGTCAGGAGGCTCTGCGTCGGCTGGAACATCAGGGCATGTCTCTGGTGGTTCAACACCTGGCAGGTTCTCTGAACGCCAGGGCGGACGAACTTAGCCACAGGTGCATGCTCGATCACGAATGGCGTCTTCACTCGGAGGTGGTGCAAGGTCTCTTTCAGCAGTGGGGAGAGCCTTGGTTAGATCTATTCGTCACTGAAGAGAACGCGCAATGTCATCAGTTCTGTGCGTTGGAATTTCCAAGGCAGCACTCGCTCAGCGACGCTTTTCGTCGCAAGTGGAGTTGCGGTCTTTTGTACGCCTTTCCGCCTATACCACTTCTGCCCAGTGTGCTGAAGAAGATCAGGCACGACCGGGCCCAAGTCATTCTTGTGGCTCCGTACTGGGCTCGAAGAGTATGGTATCCCGAGCTACTCAGTATGAGCATCGATCCTCCGATCAGACTGCCTCTTCGGGAGGATCTTCTGTCGCAGCAGCAGGGGACGGTCCTCCACACGAACCTGTGCAGCCTCCACCTCTTTGCGTGGAGATTGAGTGGCGGCAGTTGATTCCTTTCGACTTGCCTCCTGAAGTTTGTGACGTTATTCTGGCAGCCAGGCGTCCCTCTACTAAAGTGGTATACGCCTGCAGGTGGAACAAATTTGTGGCATGGGGCACAGCAAAGGCTGTGGATCACCTTTCTACCCCTCTTTCTGAAGTACTACTGTTCCTTCTTTCTTTGGCCCAGCAGGGCTCTGCTCTGGGCACTATCAAGGGCTACCTTTCTGCAATTTCTGCCTTTCTCAGGCTACCTGATCAGCCCTCTCTTTTCAAGTCCCCTGTTGTAAATAGGTTTCTCAAAGGCATTGCACACCTTTTTCCTCCTATTCCTTTCGTGATGCCTCAGTGGGACTTGACTCTGGTTCTTACATACTTGATGTGCGCTCCCTTTGAGCCTCTTCACAACTGTCCTCTTCGTCTCTTGACATTGAAGACTGCCTTCCTGGTGGCCATCACCTCTGCTAGGCGGGTGAGTGAGCTCCAGGCTCTTTCTTATAAGCCTCCTTTCCTTTCAGTCTATCCGGACAAGGTTGTGCTCAGGCCCCGTCCTTCCTTTTTGCCAAAAGTGGTTACGGCCTTTCACATTGGGCAGACTATTACCTTGCCCACCTTCTTTCCACCTCCGCATCCTTCCAGAGAGGAAGAGAGGCTCCACCGTCTGGACCCAAAACGTGCGCTCTCATTTTATCTCAACCGCACACAGCAGTTCCGGGTGAATGACCAGCTCTTTGTTGGTTACGTTGGCACCAAGAAAGGTCGGGCGGTACACAAGAGAACTATCTCCCGCTGTGTTGTCTTGTGCAACAAAGCCTGTTACTCTTTGGCTAAAAAAGAACCTCCGGTGGGGCTGCGTGCTCATTCCACCAGAGCTACTGCAGCCACTACTGCATTGGGACGTGGTGTCCCCCTGCAAGACATCTGTCAGGCAGCCACGTGGGCCTCGCTGCACACGTTTACCAAGCATTATTGTCTGGACAGCCAAGTCCGGAGAGACGGCTTCTTTGGCCGTTCTGTTCTCCGTGACTTTCTGGTGTGATCTTAGTTCGCAGACCCACCACCGGGGTTGGTATTGCTGGGGTATCTATTCTAAGGTAAGGAATCTATCACTGTGTTTCTTTCAGATGGACAAGTTATTTGCCTTCGGTAACGATATATCTGTAAGAAACATTAGTAGTGATAGATTCCTTACCGCCCCACCCATCCTCCCCGTTCTGCGAACTGATTTCTAGGGTTAAGGTCATCCCTTTCAGGGCCCTAGTTTCAATGCACCAGTGGTCAGTATCTTGCATGGCTCTGCGTTCCTGGCGCGGAAAGTCATGTACAGAACTGACGTCAGCGCGCGTGGGCGGCGTCTAAGTAGTGCCCGCGACGTCATCTCGGCAACCACGACGCCAACGACGGACGCGGAGCCGCACGACGCCAACTACTGACGCGCAGGGGTACTGCTGATGAAAACTTTCCGGATCCAGTCTGACGCCTGGGGATATTCTAAGGTAAGGAATCTACCACTACTAATGTTTCTTACAGATATATCGTTACCGAAGGTAAGTAACTTGTGCTTCTGGCTACTTCATAAACTTTTATACTTTTTCTTTGGATCCAAGTGAACCTGAAACTACGCCAGTCCAAAAATCACGCAAGCAGCAAGTAAAAGATTTTAAGCACTTTCTTAAAAAGACTTGCCTCGTGTCACCCTGGGTAAAACTATGGATAATCACCGGGATACTTTTCTTTCTTTTCTGGGTAGGCTTGGTAATAGTTTTTAATATGCTTATTAATGGGAGATACATTCGACAAAGCTCTGCAGCCCAAAAGGTGAACTTACTTTTAAAACAACACATATCATCTCATCGAGAACAAAGAGACTTGTCATCAGTGAACATTACAGCAGTTCCTATACCTGACGGTATAGTGTGGGACAAGGTTGATTTCGATATATTCGGCCCGACCGAACTTTTAAAAATACCACATTTATTTAAAATATCATTAAGTGATGTCATTACCTCAAGTACATTTTCCAATGATTGGGATTTTGAAACTGTTAATAACATGTTGTCTGATTTGGAAAAATATGCTGCGTTTTCTAGTAGTGAAACATTAGAAGACACATCAGATTTCGAGAGTATGTATTGTTATCAACACTATGGTCATCATTTTTTGCATAAATCTGCTAATCCTAGAAATGTGTTCACATTCCACCAGTGGGAACATTGTCCAACACCACCGAAAGGTAGTTCAAAAACATTTACACAGAAATTTCCATATTTTTCAGGGTTCAATATGTCTGAACCAGCCTCATATTATTATAAGGTTGCACCAACATCAGCACAGAAAAATATGTTGACAAACACCAAACAGATTTACTCTGCTTCCTTTATTGCCCAGTTGTCCGAACAAGGTTTCGACTTGTGGAAAGACACCATAGACCTAAAATCAGTCTGGGGTACTAGGGAATGGTAGGTACAGGGAACAGAAGCTTTGTTTAGAGCATGCCTCATCCCTCAACAAATCATGTGTTTGAACGAGACAGTGCAACAGACGTCTTGCCTTGGACTAGCCAAGAACAAAGACTTGAACACACCTCGGCTGCCGACTCCATCACACACCGAGGGTAACATAACATCACAGGAAGGGAGTACAGTAGATGACATCATATAATACAACAGATCAGACCCCGATTGGAAAAAATGGTTGATTTGGCCCACAGACACTAATAGTTGTCAAGCAAAATTCATGGGTAAAGCCGAAGGGTTTTGTCTCCATAGGCCAGATCCACGTTATGTACAAAGACAACATCCAGGGGTAGTGACATCCTACAGTGTTGGGAAGATGTGCCCCGATTTGCTAAAAACCTCAACACTCACACAGGTGAAACAGCACTTATCCGTACTGTCACAGGATGTGAATCTTAGGGATTTTTTAATGGGTCCCAAGAAGCCACGTCAGAAATGTTTTTATTATGCTGTCTATAATTAAATATGGAAAATATCACAACAAGAGGCCGCGGAGAGACTACGGGAAATTGACCGTATCAATCTAGAAAAATCTCTAGCAGTGGTAGACAATGGGTTAACTACATTGACCTCCAGGATATATTCCTTAGGCAACATTATATCTTCTGTGATAGACATACTAGAACAAGATTTGGCCATATTACAACACGGGCAATCACAGTTACGTTCTATTATGTTATTAAGCTGGACGCTACAATCTTTGCGTGCAGGCTATGTGCCTTGGCGTTTTATCAACTTCACGTCTCTGTTTTCTGAATACAATCTAACAGATAAACAGATAGAAATGGCACAAACGGGAGCAAAATATACAATGCTGCGTATCAAAAAACTGGATAGATTAGCATTTACAGTGGCAGAATCACCATCCACAGAATGGCTAATCCATGGCCACATAACTCTACCGGTCACTACTTTTCAGTTCCAATATTGCCTTGAACAAAAGCAAGCAGGCAGATATGAAGAAATGGGTAAGGAATACATTAAGGAATCTTGAGAATTACCATACAGATTTCGATGCCGGAGTGGGGATCAAGAAGTGTCTCTGAGCGGTACAAACTGTGAGAACGCTTTAAGTGGATCGCTCATATGCCAGGATATAATGTTGCACGGACCTTGTAATGGTTCTGTAGCAAACCTGTCCTGTCATCTGAGGGGTGCCCCAGCTGCAGTGATTACTCCAGCATTTAGGCTACTTTTGAATGGGAGTTACTTGATGCTGAACAGTCAAGGCTGCTGTGGCATGCTCCCGTGCATCGCATATCTGGTAACCGTGAGCTCCAGGGTTACTTGTTGTATGCAAGTATTGTTTCCACCAACACATACAGTCAGGGAGGCGCCTTTATGGCCTTCACTGAATGTTTCTTTAATAAGGTTTGATACTCTAAGCAGAATGAAAGCCATGCTTCTACAGAAGTCTGTGCCCTTAACCTCCGCTCGAGAGACATTTGATCTCCAGATCGCAAGGTCTTCGGCAGAGATACAGGTGCTCATTCATACTAACTGCCCTTTCCATTTCGCAGAAATGGTAAATCGTATCTTTAACATGTCTGATACGACCGGCATTGTCCACCTATTTAAGACCATAGGTTCTGGACTTCTGAGCACCTTTCAGACGGTACTGGGATTTATTCCAAACTTCATTCATTCCGTGTTCGGAAGCATCTTTGGAGGACTTCCGCTGATCCTGTGTCTAATAGCAGGAATCCTGATTGTTATTTTTCTGCTACGCGATGGACGTCCCAGTCACCAAGGAGATGGAAAAAGCACTCCTGGAGCGTAAATACCGTGACCGTATGGTACAACATCTGGGCACACCTCGCCTAAGAGAACTAAGTGCATCTTGGTTCTTGTCATTTCGACCAGTCTGGATGGACTGCATCTTACCTATCCTCCGAAGCCTGTTTTGCGGAGAAGAATGCGTGTTAGACCTGTGTTTGACACTCCCATCATGTGCGCAACCGGACATGAATGCGTTACAGGACCCGATAACGGCCCATGTTCTGCAGTGTCCTCAGCGTATTCCAATGTTGATGGCGGCCTTCCTTGACACACCGCAGGTTATAACTACACCTGTTGGTATGGATGCCGGCTCCTCCACTGACACCCAGGCTTTGGACGGTGCACAGGCTTCCACAGCACTGGCTGCGGACAGCGTGGAACATCATCTGTGCTCAATTGACATACTCTGCGAGGTGTTACAGGGGCTGTCTACTGCGGAAGCAAGCAACGGAATTGTTGCGTCTACTAGCCAGGGCACATAAACATTTGACTCATTTGGCTTGTCGTGTGCTGGGAGAAATTCGCCCTTTTTTAAACAAAGCTCAAATTTGGAACTGTGAAACTAAATTGACATTCCTTTCATTATTTGGGCATACATGGCTTTAAAATGCTTATAGTAGTTCGGACTATAATTACGGACACTTTTTGCGCTAGTGCCTGAAAAACTTTCCTTTTACATTTTTAACGTTTTTTAGACATTTTTAGACGTTTTTTAAACATTTTAGCAAAAGAAATGTTTTTAACACTTTGTGCGTACCAATATATAGTTAGGATGGTAGTACAATAATAGGTTACATATGTCGTCCAGTCGGAAGAGGAATGGGTGTTATATTCCATATAGGTACCCTATATAGGCGCAGGTGACACTGCAACCTTTCACCTATATCCTTCCCTACATTACATACATAACGGTTCTTGGGCACTGACCTTTTACCCAGATATGACACTGCATTCAGAACGCGGGTTTTCCCCTGGTTCGATTCTCATCCATTATGCATGAGGCTTCTTGGAAGCACAGCTGGACTAACAGTAGGATTACCATCTCCTGTATAATATCTCCGTATAAAGTTCAGGCCTGACGTCATCCTTTAGGCCGACACAGTAACACAGCAAGGTAGGACCCCTGGGGAGACCTATGGGTATATATACATCATGTCTTTCTTAGAAAGACAGAGGGGACCGTGACTTCCCGACTGACACACTGACCAGAGACGCTGAGGTTCCTGCATGCAGACGTTCCAGCTAGCAGTGGTCTAACATCCCTCGCTGGGTGTCCAACTCGAGACCTAGTTGGGGTCCCACATTCTCTAAACTCTCAGGTAATGGGGTGGACTAGATCCTAGAGGGATTCTTGGCATAACACCTACACAGATGTTAGGTACATTTAGGTACATCTAGTTAGGGAGACATCGTAGGAGTACGCATTTTTAGGTTGCACTTTTTATCATGTGTTTTATGTAGATGTATATATTCATGATTTCTGCAAGATGGTAGAACTATACCATCCCTTTACTTTTGTAGTATTGCTAATCATACATCTCTGCTACTGTCTAATGGTTGTTGCAGCTCATCTATGCTACGCTAGAATAACAACTGTTCAATAAATACTTATTGAAATGCCCAGCCTGTTTATTCTGTATATCTCTCTGAGACAAACTAAGTGAGCACGAGTGACTGAGCGAAAAGTGGTATATTGTTTCCACAATTCTGAGGGATCCGGGTTGTCATGTTCTGAGGTTGCCAAGAACTCTTCTCTCCCCAATAAGAGGAGACTCTAGTGGCACTGTGAGCTAGCTGATACAGACAGGCTAACGTATCCGGTGGGGGTGCACAGAATCCGTCCGCCACCAATCCCACAGTTTGTTATCCAAACACGCCGATCCTGTATATGTAATATAGGATCTACACGACAAGACAAAATGCACCCCATGTTGTTGTATGTGTGGACCATAATGTGGAGAGCACTTGAGCAAACAACTCAGTCAATTTTTTAGACATTTCAGGGCTAACGTTAACAGGTTGACAATCTTTTTTCACAGAACATTTTTTTTTTTTGATAATCAAGTTTATTGAATTTTTCAAGAACAACAATACGTTGGTGGCATGTCAGGCACAATAATTAAAAGCATTATAGACGATAAAGGCAACAAAGATTCGTAAGGCATTGATAATATGAATACAGCACCTGGTTACAAGCAATCACTTATCCAGCCCATCTAACCCCTCAAACGGGCAGTGAGTTGAACCATTTGCCCCATATTTTACCGAAAAGTTCAGGGCATCCTCGGGCCTCATCCCCGTCTCCATTTCCGCATAATAGGTGGCTTGGCTTGGGACCAGAGCGCTGCGATATCACGCTTTGCCACCGCTAATGCCGTTCCCAGGAAGCGCCTGTCAGACCGGGATCCATCAAGGCCATCAAACACCCCCAGGAGCAGGCGCAGCGGGTCGTGGGGGACCTCCCAGCCTAGGGTCTGTGTGAGTTCACCTTCCACCCCTGCCCAGAACGGTGCAAGGGCGGGACACTGCCACACCATGTGGTAGAAGTCCGCCGGGGCGTGGCTGCATCGCGCACAGGATGGGGAGGGCCGCATACGGGCGCTATACAGGCGTGCTGGGGTGAGATACGCCGTGTGGAGATAGTAGAGTTGGACTAGACGCAATCTGGAGGAGGTCGTCAGAGTCTTGGGGGCCATAAGGGCATCTCTCCAGTCCGCGTCGTCTAGGGAACCCAGCCAACCCTCCCAGCGGGTACGAAGCAGGTCCAGGGATGCAGGGCCATTGTTCACCAAGGAGCGATAGATTCGTGATACACCCCCTCTGCCCAGGTTCCCCATCATCACTTGGGCCTCTAGGGGGCTAAATTCGGGGAGGGAGGTGGGGGATGGAATGTGGGTGTGGAGGGCATGTCTTAGTTGTAAATATTTGTAGAACTGGGAGGAGTGAAGGGAGTAGCGGTGTTGTAGATCTGCAAATGATCTGACATGGTCCCCCGCCCAGACATCCCCCAATAGCGAGATCCCGATGTGGTCCCACCGACGGAAGTCTTGGCGAGCCGAGACCTCTCCCAGCCAAGCCCCACACCACAGAGGCGTCTGCGTGGTGAGTTTACGATCCCACTTTACGTGGCGCAAGGCAGTCCGCCAGGCCATAAGCACGGCTCTAGTGGCGGGGGGAAGGGCCTGTGGCACAGGGCTCCCATACAGGTAGGCCTGGATTTGGGCAAAGTCCATTGACCTGGTTTCCACCCGATACGCCGGGTCGGACCAGCCGCCCGCGAACCAGTCGTGGATCACGATTAGCCTCGTGGCCAGGTAGTACTCCCATGCCTCCGTCGTAGGGGGGTATGCGGCAATGTGCTAGGGACAGTAGTGATCTCCCTCCTCCCCACAAAAAGCGGGTGAGTACCCCATCCAGTTCCCGAAACCAGCTGCCCGGGAGGTGGATGGTAATGTTTTGTAAGGTGTACAAGAAACGGGGAAGGACCATCATTTTAAAAAGGGCACTTCTGCCAAGGGGGTTAAGGGGAAGAGATTGCCATTTCCTGAGGTCAGCCTTGGCCCTAGTGACCAGGGGTGTGATGTTCAGGGCCCATTCAAGTTCGGGGAGAAGAGCAACCCATATCCCCAAGTACTTAAATGACTGCCTGCGCAGGGGGATAGTCGTCTGCCAGTCAAAGCAAGCCCGTGTCGGGTGTAGGGGAACCAGTGTGGACTTCGCCGGGTTAAGTCTGAGGCCGGAAACCCGCTCAAAGGCAGAGAGGACGTCCAAGCATCGCGGGCCGGAGCTCTCTGTATCCGCCAAATAAAGGAGGACGTCATCGGCATACAGGGCGATCTTATCGACCTGATTCGGATCCCAGGTCCAACCACAGATGAGGGGATCTTGGCGGATGAGGGAGGCCAGGGGTTCCATTGCTAATGCAAATAAAAGCGGTGAGAGCGGGCAGCCCTGGCGGGTGCCCCTCTGAATAGAGAACGCCTCGGACAGCACACCATTAATGAGGACCCTTGCCTTGGGAGCCGAATAGAGGACCCGGAGAAAGCGTCAAAACGGGGGTCCGAAACCCATCCTCTCCAACACCTCCTCAAGGTAACTCCAGTCCACCGTGTCGAATGCCTTTTCAAAATCTATGAATAGCAATGCCAGATACGGGGTGAGGCGGTGGCGGTGTGCGAGGGCGAGTTGGAGGCGGCGTATGCAATGTCGGGTACCGCGGGCAGGCATGAAGCCGCTTTGATCTGGGTGAACCAGCTCTGGTAAATGGGGACGGATTCGTTGGGCCAGCACAGTGGCAAAGATCTTAACCTCCGTGTTGATAAGGGAGATGGGGCGGTAATCCGCACATGCAAGGGAGGGTGGCTGTGTCTTTGGGATGACTACGATAGTGGCCATATCGGCCTCAGGTGGGAAGGACCCTTTGCCCACTACGTGCTTAAACAGTTCCGTCAGGTGCGGGACCAGTGTGTCTCGGTAGGCCGCATTGTACTCCTGGGGGTAACCGTCGGGCCCGGGTGTTTTGCCGGCGTGCAATAATGAAATCGCCCCCTGTATCTCCTCCAGGGTAAAGGGCGTATCCAAGGCCTCAGAGTCTGCTTGGGAAAGGCAGGGCAGCCGAGTCCCGGTCTCAGCCAACAACGTTGCCAGAGAGGTCCGAAGGGGCCGGGCCGTATAGAGGCCCGCATAGTAGTCTGCGAACGTACGGGCGATGGCTGGGGAAATGGCGTGACGGACCCCATTCCCGTCCCGAATCTCGGGGATTATGCGATTGGCTCTGGGATAGGACACCAGGTTGTGGAGAAGTTTGCCATTTTTATCACCCCAACCATATACGCGTGCCACAGAGGAGCGCCAAAGCATTTTAACGGATTCCAGCGAGAGCTGGCAGATCTCCTCTCTGATCAGCGAGAGCTGGCGGGCGGAGTCGTCGTTATCGGTGGTGTCCTGGGCACCTTCCAACTGTGCCGCCTGGGCCTCCAGCTGTACCAGTCGGGCGGACTGTTTCTTGCGTTTCGCTTGGACCAGACCTCTAGCCACCCCTCGCATCACAGCCTTGCCAGCTTCCCACAGGGTTCCTGGGGAGGAGACTGAGCCCTTGTTAGTTGAGAAGTAGATCTTCAATTCCTGCCCGAGGGCCTCCACAAAACCTGCATCCTGTAGGAACCAGGCATTCATCCGCCACATCGTACGGACGTCGCCTGGGGAGTGTCCGAGACGGAGGGAAACGGGGGAGTGGTCTGAGATGCCCCTGGGCAAGATGGTGGCCTCGGCCATCAATTGACAGTCTATGGCAGGCAACAGGAACAGGTCTATACGAGAGTGTGTGCGGTGGGCCGCCGAAGTGTGGGTGTATTGTTCCTTGCGGGGGCTCCACACCCTCCAGGCATCGCAGAGACCCAGGGCGGAGGACCAGTCAGAGAGGCGTTTCGCAGAGGCAAGGCGAGAGGCCGATGGGGTGCCCGACGTGTCGCGCGAGGGCTGCAGGACAGCCTTAAAATCACCCCCGATAATCGTCAGGCCTTGCGGAAAGGAGGAAAGGACCAGCGTGAAGCGACGGAGGGCAGGGGCCATGGTGGCGGGGGGATGTATGTACACAGGAGGTTAAGGGGGTGTCCCTCAATCATACCCGTCAGGGCCACATAGCGGCCTTGTGTGTCCGTTTCAGCCCGTATCAGGGTGAAGGGGAGCCCTCTTCGGAGTAGTATGGCCACCTCCCGGGATCCCTTTGTAAACCCAGAGTGCCAGACCCTGTCAAACCCGTACCGGGCGAGGAAATTACAGTGTGAGCCCAGAAGATGTGTTTCCTGCAGAAACAGGATGTCTGGTGCGTGTCGTTGGGCGCTGCGCAGCACAGCGGTGCGTTTTATACGATCCAATAGGCCATTAACGTTCCAGGAGAGGATGTGGAGGGCCCTATGTAAGGTGGACATCATCGAGGTGGATATCTTGTATGAGGAGGAACGTAAGCGTGAGGAGGCCTGGGTCCCAAGGGAAATGATGCTCTGTGGCTGAGGCCGTTGGGTAAAGGGTGTGCACTCTGGTGTGCCTCTTGTCATCGTCTAAGGCAGATCTGCGTGGAAAGCTACCAACCAAAAGAAACATTTGCGGCCCGTGGGCGGCAAAAAACAACAGCAACAAATTACCGGAAGACAACGGTCTTCCCCCCCTCCAACTCCCCCCACCCTACACTTCTGAAAAGGAAGCATCTGTTGCCCTGAAAGAAAGAAAAACACAAAAACAAACAAACAGTTCAGTTCAGTTCAGAACAACAACCCCACCGGGGGCTGAATGCTAATCTAAAACGGTTAGAAGGACCTGGAGATGGCGGAGATGGACCCCCCTCCATAAAGTCGGATAAGATTCGTCAGTCGCTGCATTTGCGGTTAGAACAAATTTATATCTGGGACTACAGATAAACAATGGAGTGAAGTATGGACTAGTTCTCATGTCCGGTGGCTACAGTAGGGTTGGATCGTCCCCTTTCGTGGGAATTTCAAGAACAGGCTGTTCCTAGGGGCATCCGGGGGATGCGTTAAAGAGATCCTGCCATGTGGCACAGCTCAGGTGACTTCGGCTTCGTCGGATCGGTGGAGCGCAGGGCTCCTGGACAGGTCGGAGTCAGATTTGGCGTGGCGTAGAACAGCAGAGGGCTCTGGAATACCGCTCAGGTCGCTCAGGGAGGCAGTCGGGCTGGGAGAAGCGGACCTCCGACCGGAAGCGTGGGAGGGCGGGCGTTGGGATGCCCCACCCGGCGACCGGGATGTCCCCCCCCCCCCCCGATGGTCGTTTTTCTTGCGGGATCTGGTCTGGCGCCTCTGGGGCTTGGGGAGAGCGTGACGCGGCTGCGGGGGGGCCCGTCTGTTGGGAGCAGGGGCCGATTGGTGCAAGAGCGGCCGTTCCTCTGTGAGCCAGGTCCATGCCGCCTGTGGGTTATCAAAGAAGAGAGACCTGTCCTGAAAGATAACCTTGAGCCTGGCCGGGAAGAGGAGACCGTATCGGAGGCCCATGCTACGGAGTTTCTGTTTTACCTCGTCATAGGTGCGACGTTGGGCCTGCACCTCCCTGGTGTAATCGGGGAATACCATGATCCGGCTGTTTTGAAACTGTAGAGGGCCTTGCGCCCTGGCTGCCCCGAGAATGGCGTCCCTGTCCCGGAAGTTAAAGACCCTCAGGATTATAGGTCGGGCAGGGGCGCCAGGTGGAGGCTTGGGAGCCAGGGAACGGTGGGCGCGTTCGTCAGCAAACCAAGGGGATAGGGCCTCCTTGGTCATCCAGGAGCGCACCCAAGTCTCCGCAAACGTGTCGGCGCGACCCTGCTCCACCCCCTCGGGAAATCCTACAAGGAGTAAGTTATTTCTCCGCGACCTGTTTTCGGCGTCCTCAGCCCTTTGATGAAGCTCCGAGGTCTGGGTTTGGAGGTGGGCCACCTGGGTCTTAAGCTGGGCAATGGCATCTTCTGTTGTGGAGATGCGAGATTCCGCCTCTGTGATGCGCGCCGTGGCATTGCGCAAGTCTTGGCGGATGAGAGCCACATCCACCCTCGCCTCACCAATTTTGTTTTCTACGGAGGCCTGTGATGCGGTGAGCGCCTGAAGGATGGTGGAGAGATCACCGCCGGTGGCGCCAGATACACCAGGTGTCCCAATGCCAGGGTCCCGTTCCGACGTGGTGAATTGATCCATTTTGGTCTGGGTTGGGGGGGGCAGGAGTCTGCAGGGTACGGTTTCTGCCCATCGTCGCCAGGATTAGAGTTCCGTTCCACGCCAGCTGGGGGTTGGGTGACGGCCCGCAGAGGGAGGGGGAGCAGATTCAGACTCCCAGGCCGTCGATACTCAGGCCCGGGCATCCCGTTCCGCCCCCAGAGGTCCGCAGGAGAGGTCAGGTTCAGTTGGCGCCGCGGCCACCCCGGGAGCCGGGCGGAGCGCTCCAGTGAAGTGCGGTCTGTCTGGGCCAACTATCCGCCTCCACAGCCAACTCCCAGCGCACCCCCCAAGTCCGGCCGTGGTGAGTTCACTCCCAGAGAGTAGTCTGATGCGTGTAGGGGGACCAAGGGGGGGGACATGGGCCGCGATGGGTCCTGCCCCCATCCCACTCCGAGCCGCTGAGTCGTCCACCACCACTCCACCGACCCCAGGAGGCCCCCCCCCCGCCAGCCGGGAGCCGGGCGCGGAGTGGAGCAGGTCCTCCGCAACTCAGAAGAAAGAAAGGGGGGGGCGGAGGCGCAGAGGGAGACCCTCGCGCTGCCACCCGATATGATGGCCGGTCACCCCCTCGGCTCCCCGCACCAGGACCGTCACCGGGGCGGACCCGGGATGTCGCACGTCCGCGAGCCCAAGCGTCTTGGCAGTAGCAGTCGGGCCGCCACTCTCACACGGGTTGCAGTAGGGTGTGGAGTCCAGTCCGGGAAGGCTTAGGTGCCCGGGCCAGGGGGGTCTCGCACCAGTCCCCGGCCGCGCCGGGGCAGGTCAATGGACAGCGAGGACCTGGAGAAGAGGGCCCAGCCACCCCAGGGGAAGGCTCAGGGGGAACGATGAGGGATGGGGGGGTGGGGGGACCAGGGCACCCCACCGCCTCGCCACCCGATGTAGTGGCCGATCCCCACCCCCAAGCCCCACTCACCGGAAGGCTAGTGGGGGACACCCCACAGTCCCGTCCTCAGCAGCAGTTGCCGGCAGGCCCCACACACCGCCACCCGATCCGGTAGCCGGGATCAGCACACTTCGCCGCCGCCACCCCCAGGCGCTGGATAGGGAGAGGCTAGGCCTAGGCCCAGGCCGGCGTCTCCTCTCAGGCAGATCAGCCCCAGGTGGTTCAGAGGTCGCCTCAGCCCGCACCGCTGCGGGAATCAGGGAGCAGGTCACTGAGGGCCGCGCCTGTGGGTCCGTGTAGAGGGGGGGGGTCGATGCTCATCAGCTGTGAGCCGCTGCCCGACAATGGCAGCCGATTATGTCCATCTCCCCAGGCGCTGCGCGGCCGAGCTACCAGGCAGCAGGGACACAGTCGGCACCGGGACGCGGACCCGCGTCCCCGCTCGAACAACCCCACCAGCGCCGCCCCCCTCGTAGGGCGCGCGACCGGAGCCCCGGCCGCGCCGGGGGAGGCACTCACCGCTGCGGGGCGGCCCCGGGGGCCCAGGAGGATCTTCGGGTCTCAGGCCGTCCGGAGCCTCAGCAGGGCGCCGCCATCTTGGCCGGGCCGGGCCCAGAGAGGAAGAGGCCACAGCACGTCGTCAGGGGCCCCGAGCAGCCCAGGAACAGGGTCGGAACGCTGCCAGGGGGTCACAACGTCGCCACCGACACAAGAAGAGCTGGAAATACAGCAGGTAACGGGCGGATGGAGGCGGATGATGGAGGGGGGTCAGGAGCACTCTTAGAGTGCGACCGCCATCTTGACGCCTCAGGCCACGCCCCCCTTTTCACAGAACATTACAAGAACTTCTTTCTTATGTGGCTCACTGAGGTAAACTGCATCAGGTGTACAGAAAAATGTGCAGTTCACTTTGCGCAGTATGTTACAACCCAATAGATTAGCTGGTGAGGTAGGACTTCAAAGGAAAGCACGCTTGTCTGTGAAGAGACAAAGTGGGTCAGAAATATGGTGTGAAATATGCTGATATGAAATACCAACTGCATCTATGGGCAAGCCTGAGAAAGGAAATGAAGGGAATTCAGAAGATTTCAGGGCTGAGCGGCGTGCACCGGTGTCATTTAGGCAAGTGGCTGTTTTACTGTTCATCATACAATCAGCATAAAGGGGTTTGGATCTAGTAGAATCAGGATATTCAGAGTGCATTCGACTCGTCCCGGGCTGTCATAGTAATCAGGATAAGAGCTCTGTGTACATGATTTAATTTGGGATGGTTGGTAAGGTGTGGCACATTTGAAGCAGCATTAGGGCAATCTGTCTTTTAATGTCCCAACTGCTTGCAGATAAAACATTACCCTCCACCACCTGGGTCTACTCCCCTGACCCTCCCATTTCCTCTCCCCACATGCCCTTCACCCAATACTCTCCCTCCACCCCCCCCCCTTCTAGGGGCTCCCTGTCCTGTTCGCTTCACAATCTGTTGCATAATTTGTATTTTCATTGACATTAGTTTAGATTCAACACTGTTTTTTTCGTTCTTGTGAGACAACACATTGGTTATCAATGGTTACTAATTTGTACAGCTTTTTCGTTTGTCATCCAATAAAAAGTCATTAATGGACACATTACATTAACAAAAACAGCACCTACATCTTCCTGAGCCATCTTCTCCTGACGGCCAATGCCAAATATCTTTAAAACACAACTGTGAGCCTGTCTAGATAATGTGCTGGTGATTCTCCTTTATTTTCCTTACAATTCAATATCTAAGTACAATCTGTTTTGACTGGGCACATATCTGCAACTGCATTCAACATCATTTGCTGTGTTCAATTCCCTATTGTTCTGGGATCTTGCCTCAGCCAACCTGACTTCTCAGCCAATCGATCTCTAATTTCACTGTTTGCCACCAGACCCAAGAATTCATTCACCTCAGCCCACTTAGATCAGTATACTACAAATACACTTCGAAGCACTGTACACTGAGTCCAGGCAACCCTTAGTGATAGTATTTAGGTCCCTGAAAACCAAAGCTCTCAAGGGTAGCTGTGGAGAGCAGCTCAGGCTTATCCAGGAGGGTGTAAAGCAGTTGTATGTACCACTGTATCGGTCAATAAGCTTTTAATACAAGAAAGAACCCCACCAGGTGAGTAGAAGAAATACTTTATATTTAGTACTACACACTAGACACTAACTTGATATATCTCCTACCCGAAGATATCAATTACATACAAAGAATACCTAACAAAGTAGAATAGAAAAACACATAGGGCCCAACCGGGGGACGAAACCATATACTAAAATAGTGGGATACGAGGTGAGTACCAAAACGGGACTAGTACCCAAGGTTGGAGGACCCCAGTGGAAGCAAGGAACCGCCCAAGGTGAGTAGCCAGGGATCCGAAGGCGCCCGGGTGCAGAGTGGTTACAACGGGTCAGACGTCCATAGGACAATGCAGGGTAAGTCGTGGTTGGAAAATTAAGGTTCTAGGACCCTTCCCAAAGGACTCCGAAGGAACCACTTGGATCAAGGAAGGTTGGAGAGTTACCCCACCCGTGGATACCCAGAAGATATGGATGCCTGCACCAGGGAGTCCGAGTGCATAGGGGTGAAGTGGTGTTGGAAACCTCCGTAGATGCCAATGGAGAGTCGTGGAAGTAGAGGATCTGCAGAGTCTTGTGGACCAGGATGGTGGAACAGGATAAAGAATACAGGCGAGAACAACCTGAAAGCAGATGGGTCCAAACCATCTGGAGGTGACCACGACGCACAGGAGCACATTACCAGCTCTGGTTGAAGGTTCTTCGTGTAACACGGAGCAGAAGAAACAGCAACTGTGGAGACCAGGCGACATTGTAGAAGCCCAGGAGCTTTTCACAAGCTGTCCCAAGCCGGTCGACGAGTGCAGGAAGGTCGGTGGCCGGCAAGACCACCAACAAGCCTTGGCATACGCAAACAACGGTTTGCGGGAGAAGAAGCTTGGTTGCAGACCAGAAAGGTCTGTGGGACTAACCCAGCAGGAGTAAGTCAGGGCCAGCCCTCAGCACGCAGGAGAGCCAGCAGGAATCGATAGAGCCCCGTCGAGACCCTCTGGCAGCAGGCACAGGAGGTCGCAAGGCAGCCAGAGTAGCACCCAGGAGTCGAAGGCTCACGATGCAGAGGATGCAGGCAAGATGACGAGCTTGGAGCTGGGCACTGCTGGAAGCAGGAGCTACATGAAGCTTGATGATCTTCCTTGAAGCGCACCAACAGGCCTTGGTGACGACAAACAGATGCGCTGCACAGGAAGGCGATCTACAGTGGCTGGAGAGGGATTACAGTCTCCGAACTTGCAGGGAAGACTGGTCGGGCCTCTAGAGAGCCAACAAACCACCACCTGTGTTGCAGAGCCAAGCGATGTCTGTGGGACAACAGGATCAGCAAACCAGTTGTCAACGTCGAGGTGCCTGCAGATGCAGGGAAGTGACTCCTTCACTTCAAGGGAGATTCCTTCAGGCTAGGATGCAGGCTGAATCCTTGGTGACTCAGAGGATGCATGGCCACGGAGTTGCAGATCTTTGGAAAAGCACAGGAACAAAAATGCAGCAGGATTCTTCGCACCGGGAGCAGTCTTGTCGTGGCTCCTAGCTTGAAGAACAGCAGAGTTCCACTACTCAGGTGTCCTAGCCAGTCAGATGCTCTCAAGATGCAACATAGCAGAATCAAGTGGCCACCTGAAGGAGCTCTGGGCACCCCCCCCGGGAGGAGCTGGTCAGGGGGTGGTCACTTCCCTGTTCTTTGTGTAGTTTTGCATCAGAGTGGGAGCCAAGGGCTCCTGCGCTGGGCAAAACTGGTTTATTTATGGAGGGTACCAAGTGTGCCCTTCAATGCAGTCTGGTGCTTGGAAGCGCCCCCACCCTACCTAATTCTAAAGGAGAGGTGGTTACTCCTCTCCTTCGCAGGAAATTCTTTGTTCAGCTTCCCCTGCTCGAGTGAAGCTCATCAGCAGGGGGGCAGAACACTGTCTAGGGTTGGCTGCAGCTCGGGCTGGCAGTCAGTCCCTGCAAGGCTACACAGGTAGGTATTGGGGGGACCTCCAAGGAGCCCCCTGGTACATGGTATCATGCAGCTAACACTGGAATTGGTGTAGTTACATGATTCCAACATGTTTGATACCAAACATGACTAGGTTTGGGCAGCCATTATGTAGTTAGACATCTCAACTTGCCAGTGCACACTGCATACTTTATAATGGCTGTCCTGCACTTACAAAGCCCAGAAAATAGAGTCTGGGGTTTGTAGGGATACCTCTGCTTGTGCAGGGGTAACCACACACTTAGAACCATGCACCCTGCCCTTGGACTGAAAGACCTACATTGGGGGTGACTTAGGGTTTTAAGTGCAGTGACTCGGATATAAGGGACACCTTATATCAGAAGTGAAGGGTGCATGCACACTGTCATGCAGATTGCAATGGCAGCTCTGCAGACAGTTTACATGGGCTCCTGTGGGTGGCACATATCCTGCAGCCCATAGGAGACCCCTGGTGAACCAATGCCCTGGGTACCTCAATACCATATACTAGGGACTTATAATGGTATCCCAGTATGCCAATTGTGGGGTGTACAAAGTACTTACCAGTAAATTTAGAGGAGAGAGCACTGTCACTGGGGTCCTGGTTAGCCGTATCTCAGTGAACTACAGTCAAAACACACTGACACCAGGCAAAAAGTGGGGGTATCTATGCCAGAAAAATCCTTCTTTCCTACATAACCCCCTCACAAACGAAAGAAGATAAGACTAACCTTGCCCAGTTGAGTCTTCATTTTCTAAGTGGAAATATCTGGAACGTCCATCTGCGTTGACATGGTTACTCCCAGGTCTATGTTCCACTGAAAAGTCCATTGCCTGTAGGGAAATGGATCACCTCAAAAGTTTGGGGGTTTCACCCTTCATCTGTTTTAGCCATAAAAATGGCTTATGGTCTGTCTGAACAATGAAGTGAGTGCCAAACAGGTATGGCCTCAACATCAAGGCCCAGACCACAGGAAAGGCCTCCCTCTCAATAGCTAACCAACGTTTCTCTCTTGGGGTCAACCTTCTGCTGATAAAACCTACTAGTTGATCCTGGCCCCATTCCTATTTCGGAGGCATCTGTCTGGACAATAAGGAATAGTCAGGACGGGAGCGGAGCACATGGCCTTCTTCAGGGCATCAAAGGCCTTTTGAGCGCTAACTGTCCAATTCACCTTCTAATTCATCTTCTTAGAGGTGAGGTCATTAAGGGGAGTCACAGTGGACCTTTACCCCTTAACATATCTTCTGTAGTACCCAGTCAGGCCCAGAAAAGCTCATACCGGAGTCTGGGTAGTGGGAGCAACCCAATCCACAATGATTTGGTTTTTGATCTCCAATGGCCGAACTTGGCCTCCACCTACCAGTTGGCCCAAGTATACAACCTTAATCTGCCCTATCTGGCACTTACTTGCCTTGATAGTGAGGCCTGCCTTCTGCAGGGCCTCAAGTACATTCCTGAGGTGGACCAGGTGATCCTACCAGGTAGAGCTAAAGACAGCTCTATCATCTAGATGTGCTGCACTAAAATCTTCCAGACCTGACAGAACGTTATTCACCAACCTCTTAAATGTGGCAGGTGCATTTATCAAACCAAAGGACATTACAGTAAACTCGAAGTGCCCTCCAGGGGTTGAAAATGCTGTCTTAGCTTTTGCACCATCTGTGAGCCTGATCTGCCTATAGCCTGCAGTCAGGTCAAAGGTGCTGAGATACTTGGCAGAAGCCAGAGTATCTATCAGTTCATCTGCCCTGAGGATTGGATGGACATCAGTCTTAGTGACTGCATTGAAGCCTCTGTAGTCTACACAAAACCTCATTTCTCTCTGCCCTGGGAATGAGTTTTTGACACAAGGCCTACTGGACTACCCCAAGGGCTATCTGAAGGCTCAATGACCTCTAACGCCAGCATTTTCTGGAGCTCTGTTCTGATGCAATCCCTGACATGGTCAGGCTGCCTGTAGATTTTACTCTTCACAGGTCACCTGTGTCCACATCATGTGCACACCAGGTAGTCTGACTGGATGTAAGGGAAAAGAGTTTAGGCAACTGACTGAGCACCTGTCTGCAGTCAGCTTGTTGCTGGTCAGTGAGGCTGTCTGCAAAGACCACTCCATCAACATACCCATAAACAGGGTTGTGTAAGAGGAGATCAGGGAGAGGGTCACTCTCTTCCTCCTGTCCCTCATCCTTAGCCGTGAGCAAGCTCATGTCAGTCCTGTTGTAGAAAGGCTTTAGGCGGTTCACATGAAGCACACTGTTGGGACTTCTAGGAGTACACAGGGCCACCAGATACGTGATCTCACCTTTCTTCTCCAGGATAGTATGGGGGCCACTCCATTTGTCTTGGAGTGATCTTGGGCCCATAGGCTTCAGAACCCATACTTTCTGCTCTGACTGGAAAACAGTCCGAACAGCCTTTTGGTCATGTCACGACTTCTGAAGTTGTTGGCTGGCCTCCAATTTTTTGCTGGCCTTCTTCATGTACTCAGCCATGTGTGAACGCAGGCCTCGCACATAATCCAGAATGTCTTGCTTAGTAGGTTTGGGAGGCTGCTCCCATCCCTCCTTCACGAGAGCAAGTAGACCCCTAAGTGAATGTCCAAACAGAAGTTCAAATGGGCTGTAGCCCACCCCCTTCCGTAAAACCTCTCTGTAGGCAAAAATAAGGCAAGGTAATAGGACAACCCATCTCCTCCTGAGCTTGTCAGATAGTCCCATAATCATATCTTTTAGGATTTTGTTGAACCTTTCAACTAACCCATTGCAATGTGGATATTAAGGTGTGGTAAATCTGTAATTTACTCCACATGGCTGTCAGGTAGCCAGACATGAAGTTTGCTTCTCTGTCTGACACTACCTCCTAAGGAAAGCCCACTCTGGTAAATATTCCCAGGAGGTCCTTGACCACTGCAGCAGCTGTAGTGCACATAAGGGGAATAGCTTCTGGGTATCTAGTGGCATGGTCCACCACCACCAGGATATAACTGTTCCCAGATGCTGTAGGAGGGACAAGGGGACCAACAATGTCGATCCCTACCCTTTCAAAGGGAACCCTAACCACTGGTAGTGAGATTAACGGGGCCTTTATAGTTCCACATGTCATACCACTGGCTTCACATGTGACACAGGAGCTACAGAACTCCTTAGTATCTTCAGACATATCGGGCCAGCGAAATTGTGGGACAAGCCTGTCCCAGGTCTTACTTTGCCCAAGATGCCCTGCCAGGGGTATGTCATGTGCAAGGGTCAAGAGGAACTCCCTAAACTTCTGAGGAACAACCAACCTCCTGGTGGCACGAGGCTTGGGGTCCTTAGCCTCAGAATAAAGGAGCCCCATCTTCCCAATAGACCTTGTGAGTCCCACTGACATCCACTGCCTCTGCAGCAGCTTGATGCCTAAGGCTCTCAAGAGAGGGGCAGGATTTCTGCTCCAGGCTCAATTCCTCCCTGGAGGGTCCACCTGCTCCCAGTAGCTCTGCCAGGTCAGGCCCAAACTCCTCTGGGGCAGTTCCCTCACTAGGGGCAAGATCCTCTTCCTTAGAAGACTGATCCCCACATGAAAAGTGGCGGAAGGTCAATATTTTACTCTTCTTACCTCTCTTGTTGGTAGCATTCTGGACCAATATTCCAAGCTCCACTGCTCCTTGATCTCCCTGCTACTTGGCCTGTGCTCCAGTCATCATGAACACTGCCTCAGAGATCCCAAGTATGCCGCATGAGTCCTCAACTCAACTTCAGCCTGTGCTGATGTTTCCAAATCATTGCCCATAAGACACTCTACAGGATTGTTAGAAGATACCTCAACTTTTTGGGAGAAGTAGCTCTCTCATGATCAAGTTATACAGTCCATTATAGTCATGTACATTACTACCTTGTAACCAGGCTTCCAGAGCCTTAACTGCACAGACTATGAAATCAACCCAGTCTTGTGAAGAGGTCTTCTGAGTATCCCTGAACTTGATGTTGTATTCCTCACAAATAAGTCCCTAAGTGCCTCTTTCAAAACCTTATATTTGTCTTCATCCTCTTCCCTTACTGCCATGAGTTTGTCTCTACCTTTGTCTGCAAAGGAGAGCCACAGGATAGCTGTTCACTGCTTCTGGGTGACCTGGACTTTACAGGCCCTGTCCATAGCAGTAATCCACTTGTGGATATCATCCTCAGTTTTAAAAAGGGGCACTATCCTGCTAAGATTCCCAGAGTCAAAGTGTTCCTCCCTGACTCTAGTCTCTTTAGTGCTGCCACCATTGTGGTCTAACCCCAAATTCTTCCTCTCCTTTTCCACTTCTAGGACTTCCCTTTTAAGGGCCAAGTGCTCCCTCTCGAGCGTGAGTTTGGCCTTTTCAAGCTTGAGCAAATTGTAGCCCCTATATAGGATGACCTCATTTAAATATGAGTGAGTTGACCCGGCAACTGATGCTGAGGAAAGGGAGGATGAGGAAGACCTCCTCCTGCTAGGAACCCTGGGAACCAACCCAGGGGGAGTGAAAGTGGGCCTACTGACATAACCCCCTCCAGTACCATTAGTACCCCCCTCTACAGGTATAGGGTCATCTAGGGGAACCTCTTCAGGTTCCTCCAGGCCATGTCCATGGACAGAGTCAGTGGTGCTGCATACCTCCTGCTGTTCAAGGTCCTCCCCTCACCAAGGCCTTCCTCCTGCAGTGATCACCCAGGATTCTGGTTCTCATCTTGAAGGAGTAATTCCAACAGAAAAGCCCTATTAGGGTTACTACCTGTCCTAAATCCTCTCGCTTTGCACAGCCCTAAGTTCCAGGAACATAAGGGCACTGTACCTAGACTCCTAAGTCTGGCTAGATTCCCCAGTAGTGGACATGGTGCTAGTGTAGTGTAGTGCACCCTAGTCTAGCAATCTAAACTTCCAAAAGTTTGGAGAAAGGGCTATGCTAGGCCCTTGACACCTACCTAACAGTTAAGCAAAAAAACGTACCCATAAGTAATGGGTAATTACCAAAGGTAGTAATGGTAGTTTCTTATTGAAACCTTACTTATAACAAAGTGGTAAAGCAATGCAAGTATTTATCCCACTGCTGCCACCAGTATAAGAGGCTGGCTCAGTATATCGTGTCCACCTATGGTGAGGCTCTGTGCACTGAATCCAGGCAACCCTTAGTGATAGTGTATAGGTCCCTGAAAACCAAAGCTCTCAAGTGGTAGTTGTGGAGAGCAACGAAGGCTTATGTAAGAGGGTGTAAAGCAGTTGCATGTACCACTATGTCGGTCAGTAAGCTTCTCACACAAGAAAGAACCACACCAGGTGAGTAGAAAAAATACTTTATATTTATTACTGCCCACTAGAAACTAATTTGGTATATCTCCTACCCGGAGGTATCAATTACACACAAAGAATACTTAGAAAGAGGTAAGTAGCATAGAAAAACACATAGGGCCAAACCGGGGGGCCAAACCATATAATAAAATAGTGGGATACAAGGTGAGTACCAAAAGAGGACTAGAACCTAAGGTTGGAGGACCCCAGGGGAAGCAAGCAACCACCCAAGGTGAGCAGCCAGGGACCCTAAGGCGCTTGGTGCAGAGTGGTTACACTGGGTCAGAGATCTTCCTTGAAGGGAGCCAACAAGCCTTGGTGCCGACAAACAGACACAGGGAGGCGGTCTACGCTGGCTGGAGATGTATTACAGTCTCCCAACTTGCAGGAAAGCCTGGTCAGGCCTCTAGACAACCAACAAACCACCACCTGTGTTGCAGAGCCGGGCTATGTCTGTGGGACAACAGGATCAGCAAACCAGTCGTCGACGTTGAGGTGCCTGCAGATGCAAGGAAGTGACGCCTTCACTTCAAGGGAGAATTCTTCAGGCTAGGATTCAGGCTGAGTCCTTGGTGACTCAGAGGATGCCCGGCCTCGGAGTTGCAGGTCTTTGGAAAAGCAGAGTAACGAAGATGCAGCAGGATTCTTTCTGCCTGGAGCAGTCTTGTCCTGGCTTGAAGAACAGCAGAGATCCAGTGTCCACCAGGAGAAGAGTCTTTGAACGATCCTCAGTGACAGGCAGTTGGTTCCAGAAGTTGTTGCTGGGAAAAATCTAAGAACCCGCCCTCAGAGGAGCCCTTAAGTAACCCTAAAAAGGGGAAGGACCTCTTCTCTGGTGACCACCTATCAGAGGGGGTCAGGGATGCTACTCAGTTGTCCTAGCCAGTCAGATGCTCTCAGGGGCCAAGATTTAACATGGCAGAATCAAGTGGCCACCTGGAGGAACTCTGGGCACCTCTCTAGGGAGGAGCTGGACAGAGTGTGGTCACTCCCCTGTCCTTTGTGTAGTTCTTCACCAGAGCGGGAGCCAAGGGCTCCTGAACTGTGCAAAACTGGCTTATGCATGGAGGGCACCAAATGTGCCCTTCAAAAAAGTCTGGTGGTGCTCGGAAGCATCCCCCACCCGACCTAATTCTAAAGGAGAGGTGGAGACGCCTCTCCTTCGCAGCAAATCCTTTGTTCAGCTTCCCCTGCCAGAGTGAAGCTCATCAGCAGGGGGCAGAACACTGTCTAGGGTCGGCAGCAGCACGGGCTGGCAGTCAGACCCTGCAAGACTACAAAGGTAGGTATTGAGGGGTTCCTCTAAGGAGCCCCCCAGTATATGGTATCATTCAATTTACACTGAAATCAGTGTAGTTGTATGATTCCAACATGTTTGATACCAAACATGACCAAGTTCGGTGCAGCCATTATGTAGTTAGACCTCTCGACTTCCCAGTGTCCACTACATACCTTATAATGGCTGTCTTGCACTTACAATGCCCAGAAAATGTATTCTGCTCGTGCAGGGGTACCCACACACTTAGAACCATGCACCTTGCCCTTGGACTGAAGGGCCTACCTTAGGGGTGATTTATAGGTTTTAAGTGTAGTGACCGGGATATAAGGGAAACCTTACATCTGAAGTGAAGAGTGCATGCACCCTGTCACGCAGATTGCAATGGCAGCTCTGCAGACACAGTTTGCATGGGCTCCTTTGGGTGGCAGAATACTTGCTGCAGCCCATAGGAGACCCCTGGTGTACCAATGCCCTGGGTACCTCAGTACAATATACTAGTGACTTATAATGGTACCCCAGTATGCCAATTGTGGGGTGTACAAAGTACTTACCAGTAAATTTAGAGGGGAGAGCACTGTCACTGGGGTCCTAATTAGCAGGATCCCAGTGAACTACAGTCAAAACACACTGAAACCAGGCAAAAAGTGGGGGTATCTATGCCAGAAAGATCCTACTTTCCTACACACTTTTACATTTTTCACAGAAAGCTGTAGGATTTCCTTTAACACCGGGCAAGTGTTTCTTCATGCTCATGAAATCTGTAGAGGTCCAGAAGACATTGAAGGTGACTGTTCCCAGGGGCGGGTAACTCTTAACAGACTGAGGGTGTTGGAAACTGGTAGAATAGTGTCTTCATAGTCTGCATTGCTATACTGAGAGAATGCCTTTGCCCTCTCTCTTTGAATCCTGTTCCTAGTCAATCAATCTGCGGTTCTACTTAAGCTGTCTTGGGTAATAGTGGGGCTGTGTTTGAGGGAATCTCTATGGCCAGCTGGGACTGTACGCACTTAGCCTAGACTGCTCGACAGTAGTGGGGTCTGCGTCCTGTCTAGCTACTCATGCTTCTCTATATAGCACTTTCCTTTGAGTCTATCAAATTGCAGTGCTTGCCTGTGCTTACTTCCTTGTGCTCCATCTGCCGGAGATCCTGATGGGACTGCCCCTTTTCCAGGTCCATCTACAGGTCCTCCTGCAGCCCCTCTGGCCATCGTGGGGAAACATCCAGCAACTCCTCATCCCCTGGGTCCTCATCCTCCTTCTGTTTTTCTTGTGGTTCAGTGGTCTAGGGCAAAAAATAGGAAGAAGGCGGGGTAATAGGAGTTCAAGCCCTAACACTGTCCTGAAGTGGCTTACCTGATATTTCAGTTTCTTCTGGGTCTCCTTCATACCACGGACTTGGGATTTATGTTTGTGTTTGTTGGCACCTCTTGCCAATTCAGAAATGTAGGCCTTTGCGTAGCCTCTAGTTTACATTTAGCATCTTTCAACTTTTTTTTGTAAGTTACTCAACCAGTCTAGATGACCTTGTTCAAGAAATTATTTCTTCTCATCATTGTTAGTACCACCCACAGATTCAGAAATTTGCTCATGACTTTGCCATACTATTGGTACAGTGAGTGGGCCGGAGTCCTTTTTGAAGGGTTCTCATTATGCTTAGATGTTTCTGCCTCCATTACTACTGCTTCATCCATACACAGAAAACAAGAAGGGATTTGTTGGCCTTGTGCCGTCTCATCCCGTGGAGGTGGTTGGGAAGGAACCGAAAAGTAGGGTAAGGGGTCTCAAAGTAATTTCTCCAGCTGATCTTTTGGAGGAAGGAACAAAAGTTATTGAACACTCTCACCCAAAGATCCACCTGCATTTGGCTTTTCTTCCATTGTGCACACAGACGGGCTGATACAGCAGGATCAGATTGCCTTTCTCAGACATGCTCACACTTCAAGGGTCTGAGCTTCAGGCCCTGGTGCTCCTGTCTAGCTTCCCTGTTCCTGCTCTATTGTCTAGTCTGCTCGCTGTGTTCCATGAATTTAAAACACACGTTTACCATAGGATTCTTACCATTCCTACCTACCGACCAGTCTATTATCATCTCATTTCTTACCCAGATGACAACTTTGTGCTCTTTCAGTGTAGTTCAACGCGCTTGCACTATCTGGCCGAATCACCAGGTCTTGGACTGGGCTGTGTTCCACCTGAGTCCCCCTGGAGAAATTTCTGCCTTACATCTGCTGCCTGGAGTCATCGTGTAGGGTCTGGTCCAGCACTTGCCATCTTCAATCGCAGAGTGAAAATATTTCCCAGCGAATGGACCAGGTTCTGTGAAAGAAATCAGACACTTTGGAAAATCTCATGGAAGTCTAGCAAATGTTTAATTCGAAAAGAGCCAGCAAATATAAAAAATATTCTAAGTGCAAATTGTCATTTCTGTAAACCAGTGCTCCACCTTTTGCTTAGTTTGAACATATAATACTAAATTCTTTGGGCCCGATTCGCAAAGATAAATTTAGACCTGAAGTTTAACTTTAGACCTGAAATCTAAGTTTAGACCTAAAGTCTAACTTTACACCTGAAGTCTAACTTTACACCTGAAGTCTGTGTTTAGACCTGAAGACTAAGTTTAGGCCTGGAATGCGTAGTCAGAATGGTTGTCCAACCACGTTGTCTACATGTGCTTCAGAACTCGTTGTGTGGCATACCCTTGGCAGCTGAACTCCGTACTGGTGTCACTATACTAGGCGGGCAAGCGCAGCAAAGGTTACTGGGGCGTTATAGTTGGGTTCAGTTTCTACACACACAAAACCATAGAAATTCAGCAGTTATAGTTACAGTGATCTCAAGTCACTATAACTTGTGCCCTACGCACAGTTTTCTCATTAATAATTTTACAGAAAATTTTGCAGTGAAATTATCAATGTTGTCATAGGAGATGTAATATGTGGGGTAATTAGCAGTGCATGGCAGGGGCGCAGAGTTATAGTTACTTTAGGGCATGAGTTATAGTTACTTGAGATAACTGTAACTGCTAAATTTCTATGGTTTTATGTGTGAAAAATCTGAACCTAACTATAACGCCCCTGTAACCTTTGGTTTCTTACTGAATTTGTAAGGTTTTTTACATTCTATTTCCTAACTGTAACGTCCCTGTAACATTTAGTTTTTTCAGTGAATTTCAACCGTTTTTAGTGCTATTTCCTTACTAAAATTTCCCTGTGAGACAGTCCTCTATTTTTGGCCCTGATCATCCCCATTTTTGACTGGTATTGGTGGTAACTGTCTCTGACTGTGCCCTGGGCTCTCCTAACGTGGCCCAGGGCCAGTGCTCTGATTAAAAGGTATATGGTAATTAGGTGTAAATACAATTGGTAGTGACAACCTACCTGTAAGCCCCTATTATATGGTAGGGCATGTAGGTTTAGAGGCCCAGCAGATGTAATGCCCTTAAGTGTGCACTGCTGTGTTGCCTGCTGTCATTTTAAAAGTCAGCCCCTGCTTTGCAAGCTGCCTTTAAATTGAAATTGTATGCCAATTTGACTTTGGATCTTAAGATACTTCCAAATTATTAAACTATCTTATTACATATATGTCACCCCTAAGGCCTGCCCTAGGTGTCCCCCAGGGTACAGTGCCATGTAATAGTAAGCGGGGATATGTTAAAAGATGTTTTATATGCTGTGGTGAGAGAAATACTACCAATTCCATTTTCCCCATTGTAGCATTTTAGCTCCTTAGGGAATACTGTAATAAAGTATAACTATTGACAGGAGTGAGCTAAAATAATATTTCAGCAACTTGTCACTGTTGAATTTATCATAACTAGTGCAGAACAGAAGTAAGTTATAGAACATTATTTTCTGTGAGCCAAAATCCTGCCTACTAGCAGCCTCTCCTGATTGGCCAGCCTTTGACAGATTGAGCCAAATTGCTCTGATGTGGTGATAAGTGACCTGCACAGAGACAAATGATATCTGGTGGGGTGAGATCTACAGCTGCTGAGAACAGGCCAACCAACTGGTCTTCAAAGAGAGCAGGACATTAAGGATGCAAGCCAGGCCTACCCCCTCTTCCTGTGCCCCCCCTCCCCCCAGCCAGATCGGAGCCCCAGGAATGGAATTTGAAGGAGGTCTGGGAAGGGAGTGTTAAGGGAATGAGCCACACCAGTAGGTTGGCATAGTCGGATCTTAACCCCAAGGAAAAGGTTTCTCCATCTTGAATTTTAAAGTTCAGTGCTTTGTGGGACAAGAATATGCAAAACTTTGGAGGAAGCCGTCATACTTTTGGGTGGCACCCTATAACCTATTGGTCAGGGGTGTCCCCACTTGTCGCCACAGAACACTGGATAAATATGGGAGACCTGCACAGCAACTCAGATCTGCTGCCTGAAATAAAAAGGAGAAGAACTGCCCTGCTGGAACCCTGGTTTGCACCCAAAAGATTGCACTCTAAGGGACTGCACCTGCTGCACACTGTGAACTACAGCCCTGAGGACTTTGCCTTGCTTCAGAAAGGATTATGGAATGGACTCCCTGAAAACAACAGGTTAACAGAGCTCACCTGCTCCATCTCCACCAAGATGTCCCCAGCCTGGAATGTGTCAAGTGGACTTTTAAGGATTTGGCCAGGTGCATTGTGGGAACTGTAGTCCTATACTTCTAAGGACCATCTGAGAACTTCTAGAACCTTGGATTTGTCTTTTGGACACATTGAACCCTCAAGAGGAACTTTAGAAAGAAGTTTAAAATAACTTTTAGAAAAACCTCCATAAGATGACCAACCCGACTTCGAGAGTCAAGCCGACCACGTCGAACCTGGCCTGGATTTAAACCTTCCCTGGATTTCAGGTTTGTCCCTCTGAAAGCTCCGGAGCTCAAGACTTCTAGGAGTTGACCTGGTGCGCCTGCTGAACCAAGCCAACGAAGCCACTGCGAATCCGGCCTGCTGGAGAGGCCCATTCGACGGTGAGCGAAAATCCTCCAGAAACGTTTTTAAGTACAAAGGTAAAATTTTGACCAAGGCTTCCCGCTTAGTGTATCTGACCAGGACTTGATCTCGGTCGGCCTCAAACTTTGACTTTGTCCCGGTCAAGCATGACCAGATGTCCAAATTTGGCGCTATTGTTTTGTAAGCACTAGAAAGTGTTTATTACTTAAAAATTCATATCTCTGGTTCCCTACATTGGAATTTTGTTGTTTTGGTGTAATTATAAAGATAAAAGTATTTCCTACTTTTATACATTGGTGTTGGATTTTTATTGTGTCTTACTTATTTAATGTATTGGTATTTTTTTTAAAACTTTACACACCTGTCTCCTAAGTTAAGCCTGCTTGCTTGTTGCCAGCTACCAAGGGTTGAGCTAGGGAATAATTTATTGAGACCTTGTTTGGGCCTTATATTGTGTTGGCCGCCCTACTGATAATGGTAGGTGCATACTTACCCCTAATAATAATCCACTTTCCAACAGTCCCTGTAACCTTTGTTTTTTTCTGTGAATTTCTAGAGTTTTTTTAACGTAAAGTAATATTTAATTATCATATGTTAATCCAACTGCCGCAGCGCACAGCCTTTGGCCGTGCGTGGCGGGGGGTTGGCCGCAAGGCCTGGCCTGCAGCCAAGCCCTGCAGCCGACCCCCGCTAGCATCCAACCCCACGCCGCGCACGGGCTTCGGGGCGGGGTTGCCCACCGGGCCCGGTGTGTGGCAGCCAACACGCAGGCCCCCTCCCCAAGCCGCTTTAGGCCCTGGGGACGCTATCCCCCGGCCCGATGCATTTTTTTACGGGGCACAGGGCCCGCCTCCCTGGGCCGATTTCGGTCCCAGGGCCCAGCACATTTTGAGGGGGAGGGGCACGTGTTCCCTCTCCCTGGGCTTATTGTGGCTCCGGGGACCCCATCCCACAGGTCCTGATGCATGTTTTTTAGGGGAGGGGGTATGTGACCCCCCCTCCCCAGCTCCGCACGGAGCAGCTAAAAATGCTGCTCCATTCAGGCGGGAGCAATATTCAGAACTGTTTTCCTGCCTGCATCACTGCAGGCAGGTAAATAGATCTGAAGTCCGCTCTCAGCTGGTGGTCAGGGAAACCTCTACATAGCAGGAGCCGGTCCTGGGGGATAGGGTCGCCAGGGCAATTAATGGCTCCGGGAGGGGGCTGCGCGACCCCCCTCCCTTTTGTATTTGCAGCTGGGGATGGGGTCCTCAAGGCTAGAATCGGCCCGGGGAGGGGGGCTGCCTGCCTCCCTCCCCCTCTTAAAACTACACCGGGCCCCCGGGGATAGGTTCCCCAGGGCCAAAATCGGCAGAGGAAGGGAGGCCACGCATGCCCAATCCCCCACATAAATAAATATATCACCCCCTGGGACCTTGCCCACCAGTGAACGTGCTTGTTTTGTTTTTAGTTTTTTTAAAACATTTATTTTGCCACGGATTTTCAAATCCTTCGTGAAGATCCAGCAAAAAGGGAAAAAAAATCAATTTAATTGGTCTAGTAGGATCAGGGTATTCCCACCCTGCCCCCTTCTGTTTTTTTTTTCATGTTTGTTTTCGGACAGGCTAAGTCCCAAATTGGCTGCCACCACTTCCTGGGTGAAGCAGTGGCAGCCAGTCAGATCTCAGCATGAGATCTGTCGGATCCGCAGAGGCTCAGCGTCTCTAGATATACATAAATCTTTCTTCAATAACTCCAAAACAACTGAATAGATTTACACAAGATTTACTTTCTGGACCAAGATCTAGCTTTCTGCCATATTTGGTGTAATTCCGTTCAGTTCGGGCTGTAATCATATTCAAAATCCCTGTGGGAAACTACATGGGGAAAATGCGTTTTGGGACACCAGTCTTTTTCTTAGCCCCCGCTTGACAAATCACCCCAAAACGTTTCAAACAGCAGCTGAACTGAATAACAAACTAGTTTTGAAAATTTTGTGAAACAACACCAAAGTTATGAGCAAAGCAGCTTCCTTTGGAAACTAGGTCTTAGCTATAACTGCTTACTGGCGACCGCCAGTTTGTAAATATGTGTATATATATATATATATTCAAAATAAGATATTCCTTCAGAAATAATCGTCCAGCACTCCCAGGCGGGTTCAATCACTCAGTTCTTTATTCGAACGACAAACAACATCAACGCGTTTCAGCAGTCTCAGCTGCCTTGCTCACGATGTCTGAGCGCCATCATTTTTTTCTTAAAATACTCACTTTCAAAGACAAAGAACATTGAGGAGGGACTACGAGAATTGAAAAACATTAGCCAGCACGCTTTCTTCTATTACAACGGCGGCCATATTAGAACATGCAAGGTATATACAAAAACACATTACAAGGATAGTTCCTTTTGTTAAAATTGTTTCTGCTATTAGTAGCATAGAATTTCCATAGAGGATGTTTAAATCATACTTGTACTTTGCCTTTCTGAAGTTTTATATCTAACAGAGACTCCAAGTCCCTTGTACTTATAATCCAGATATCCGGTCAAATTTCACATATCAGTTTTTCATGAAAATAATCAAATAAACATCCAATTCTAACTAAACCATGTTACTATTTTATGAATAGTTTATGTGTGAATAGTTTATGTGTGCCTTTGATTTGTGTGTATATATATATATATACCCCAAATTCACACATAAACGCCAAATCAAAGGCAGGCACTCCAGGATGTTTATTCCACACGGATACACTGACGCGTTTCGGTCAGAGCCTTTCTCAAAGTGCAAACCACTCCATCTTTGTTTTTTGACATTTAAATAATACATGTCATAATAAACATAGAAGTAACCCATGTACCTCTTGCAATGTATAATATTACATATAAACTCCAAATGACACCAATAAATTACAATTATACAAAACAGCAGAATACATTTCTGTTTTATCACCATTAAAGTGCATTGCAAACAAAGGGGACCTGCTGACTTCTGTCTAATTCCAAATACATTAATTTTCATGATTTTCGGATGAGAATATAAATGTTTTAATCATTCCTATAACTGTAGAACATGAATACCCCTGTTAAATCACAAATAAATTCATATTCCCTTCATAATAGTCTAACTGCCAGCAGTCATAACATTTCTGTCTACATGGGAATGATAAATCAATTAAAGGAAGGAAGAAGCACTTGTGTATATATATATATTTGACAAATCTTCACAAAACTTTCAACAAATATTCTCTTTTTTACCTAGTTTCCTCATGGTAAGTTCCAGTGTGATCCATCACGCTGGGGCCAAGAAAAAAGGAGGGGGATGTTACAAAATCCAAAATTCCCATTCATTTTCCATTGACATTTTTAGGAAACGCTACTGCAAAACTGCTGAATGGAATTACACCAAATTTGACAGGAAGTTAGATCTTGGTCTAGAAAACGAGCTTTTTGTGATTTGGTCTAAATCCATTCAGTAGTTTTTGAGAAATTAAGGAACAAAAATATTTGTAAATGTGGACGGTTGGGTTTGAAAGACTTCCGTGAGAGTTCCTTGAACCCAATTTGAAAAAATAGAGTGTTCTGATTGACCTAGAGTTTTTTCCCCTTAGGCCAATTTGTTTCCGTGGGAGTAAGGCTCCAGTGGAAGCGAGCCTTCTGATTGGCTGGCCACAATATGAAAGAAAAAGTTGCAGGCAGTGATTACAAGACTCAAGGACTTAGTGCCCTGTCCTTGTTTAAGAAAGAAAATTTAAATCGCCCCGGCGGCCAGAATAAAAAATGTATGTTATGCTTTAATCCCATGAGAACCCTGCGAGCATCGTGGCTTTAAAAAAAAAAACGTGTTTTTAATTTTATTATTGTGACCCCTGGAATGGGCCAGGGCCTGGGGGTATTTTAATAAAATATTTATGGGGAGTGGTGTGAGTGGGGCCCCGTCCCGAGCCACTATTGGGCCCTTGGGGACCCCATTTCCTGGCACCAAAGGATAATTAAAGGGGAGGGTGGCAGGCTGTCCTCCTCCCTGAGCCACTATTTAGCCCCTGGGACCCCATCCTACAGGGCCTTATGCCAATTAAATGGGAGGGGGGCATGCAGCTCCCCTCATCGAGACATTTACAACCCGCGGACCCCATCCCACATGGTCTGTAAAATATTAGAAAGGTGAAGGATGGCATTCTCCCTCCCCTCTCCTTCCCCCCCCCCCACCTCCAAGCATGTTAAGGCCCCGGAGACCCCATCTCCCTGGGTCGGCTCAATGACTGTCCCGAGGAGCCCAACCCAGGGATACAGTTACCCCACCCGCAGGAGCGTGGGCAGGGAATGCTTTAAAAATGCCCAAAGGGCCATATGGAGTTGGGAGTTAAGTAGTAAGGCCAGATCTTTGACAGGTACTACTAGCCCGAAGGAAACATATATCACTAGTGACTAGTTCAGAGCTTAGGCTTCTTTTTAATCATCACTGCGATGATTTTATCCAATATTCTCCAGCCTTAGGGCCTGATTTAGATTTCGGCAGACGGGATATCCGTCACGGTTGTGACGGAGTAACCCATCTGCTGAAATCTAAATCAGGCCCTTAGTTTTTTACCAGATTCTGCAACCTGTGAATCTGCTCTTGTTTTTGAAGTTGAAGTAAAGATCACCTCTTTGATTTTGGGAGCCCAGAAGATAAAAGGAACAGAATCATAGAAAAGCATGAGGATACTGCTGATGGTGGATTCTAGTAGCATGAATAGTGGTGATCATCATAGCAATAGAACTATAGTTAGTTTTGGGATGGAAATGTCCTCTGCATGGTATAAAGTTGGGGCACGAATCGGGGGTACACGCGGGTGGACAGCGTCCACCCACTTTTTTCACAGGGTGAACACCGTCCACCCTGCCAAGAAGTTGGGCCCCACTGAAAAATATGCTGAATTCGTCCCGTTGTAATTTGCAAACACCGGGACGCATTCAGCAGCGCCTGCACGTTGTTGTCTGCTTTCGATCCGCAACAACGTGCAGGCGGGGAGGGGGATTTCTTAGTTCAGACTCCTGCTGGGCCCATAACAAAGGCCCAATTTGACGGGTCATCAGGCCTCCTTTTGTTCGAGTCTCCTGGCTGGGAGCAGTCAGGAGCCTCACACCTAGATGCAAATGAAGCGGAGGGGAAACAAAGGCTCACACCTTGTTAGCACTTTACACATACTTAAGAGAGGCAGTTTTTCACTTTGTTCAGTCCCTGTTTAGGAGATATGCATGCACCGTAAGGGTATCAGATGTGTTGGACTTTCCCAGTATTTACACAAAGCAAATTGCATTTATATAGAGCTTACTTCCCCTGAGGAGGCGTTGAAATAATTTAAGTACCACTATTTTTTCTTGTATAGCCCTACTCATTCCAATGCAGGGTGTCGGAGCGCTTTACATCAACACGTGCATATTACATGTACAATAAATTATATATGTTTGTAAATGAATGTACAGGATGTGTTGCATAAAACTGGGGGATTGCAAGGTGTAGAAGTAACATATCATCTTCCATAGCTCACTGTGCTATTATCCTCGCAATGCGCTCAAACGTACACATGATAGACCTGCTAAACATATATGTGAGGGCTTTAGATCTGATGTCACTTCTTGTGATGCCACTTCCTGTAAAGTCATGGCTTGTGATGCCACTTTCTATGATGTCAATTACTATGATGCCATGTATGGTGTTGTGCGCCGTGATGTCGTACGCCGTGATGTCACTTGCATATTGCCAAACTAGGTCAGTCCCCCCACTTTTTTTTAGGACTTGTATACAGTAATGTTCTCCTGCCCTGTGTGCCTAACTGCATGTATCTAGTATTTTAGATTGTGTTTTTTAGCTGTATACTAATCTAGTGTGTGCGCAAAGAGGACTAGAGCTGTCCCTTGACATGAGTGAGGTTCTGGACCTGTCATGTGACCAAGAAGGGCGCAGCAAGTGTGCCCACATTGCACCAACAGTGTACAACTCTCCCTATCATTGGTTTAGTACATAGAGTGGTGGTGGCAGTGTACTGAGTTTTGTGAATTCATAATTATGACTAGTTTATCTGTGTCACTGTAGTAAAGGCATACTGGCCTACTCGTGTAAAGTTCCTCGTGTGTGGGCTAACCCAAATCCTAATACAAAGTACACACATTGTGTGTATGAGTGAGCCAGAGTAATGTAGGCCTGTGGGATCCATTTTGGATGTCCCTGCCTGGTCTTGTGCAGACGAAGAAGGGTAGGTCGTTTTCCCAGACAGTGGAAATGTATTACTAACATCCCTGAAGCTGGAGGGAGGAGTCCTAGACACTAGAGTGAGAAGAGAGGCGACAAGCCTCCTTTAGTAATTTAATCAGGCTATTCCCTAAGCTTACACCTCTTTGTGTTGTAGGTGCTCCACACTGGAAACTGCCCCATTGTGCGAAGCATCACCTACACAAAGGCTGTGTCTAAAGAGCAACCTGAAAAGGACACTTGAAAGGCGAACCATCCCAAACCAGTTCTGAAACTTCAGACAGTGGATCCACCTCTCCTGCTTTGACTGCATAAAGGTGGGACCCACTGGTCCACTTGTTGTTCCAGTACCACGTTGTCTGTGACCAAGGAAGGAAGTGCTACATAGAGTACTTAGATGTATGCTGTGCAACCAGAGCTGGGGTCTGTCTGGCAGCCAGCTTACCAGAGGTAAAGGAACATCTCCTGAGTCTTGACTTACAAGAAGAAGCTGTTCCTCTAACTTTAACCTCCCAGAAGACAGCCTGCCTGCCAAGAAAGTGAACGAGTCCACCAACCCTGCAAGAGGAGTGAGTATCCAGGAGGAGCCAGATGCAGTGAGACCCCAGTGCTGTTGCGGTCTGCTAGAGGAAGGAGGACAGAGTCACCTGTTCACAATTCCAGGTGGGAAGCACAGAATCAAGGCTGCCCTATGCCACTGTGATGGGGATTGAGAGTGTTTCTGATTCCGTGCCACTATGACTAAAGGACGGCTGCAGCTGCCTGTGATGCTACTTCTTATCCGAAGACTGAAGCTTGCCCATGTGCAGCTGGGTCTTCAGAGAACAAGGTCCAGCTGAGCCACTTTTGCTGAGGAGTCTAGTGTCTTGAAGCAGGGTCTGGGCAGAGGTTAGCACCCAGGAGCTGGCTGGAGTGTGCAGACTCTAAGGGCTCTTCTTTGTGTGCTCACACATCCGTTCTTTAGCCATGACCTCTCAGCAGCCGTTGTAGGCTGCATCAGATCTGCAGTGTGTACACCCTCCCAGAAGCGGGAATGGGAGGGCACTCTGTCGCTGATTGGCTGCCACCTGACAGCTAAATATCTTCAGGATTTATGGTGGAGAGGGAAAGACAGCCTTGGAACTGTGAAAGACTGATTACATTGACAATTCACCTATGCCTAAACCCCTACTGTTACCACTATTCCCTCAAGAAGGGAAACCATCTAGACCCAAAGGGAGGGAACCCAGGGGTCAGGAATAAGATAGCTGATTGAGGCACAGCTAGCCACAGTGCTCAGTTCACAAAATTGGACCGGACCATTATTGCATGTGTAGTATTTAGTCTTGATGTGCATTTAAGCACTTTTTGGAAGTAATGTATTGGGTTGGACAATCAGTCATTGCGCTGCTGTGTGATTGTTGAGTTCTGAGCATGAGCACCCCCACACTACTTCCTTGAGAAGCCTTTGACTGATCACCACTACTACCACTTACAGTCAAGTGCTGAAAGGGTTGTACTTGACCCAGTTTGCAAAACTCTAGATCTATGAACCTCAGGACATATCATGAAAATTCTCTACCCCTCATGCTTGAGGGCTGGTCTGTCATACACATCATTCAGGAGTTGCAGCTACTACCCTTTGCGACCCCTGGTACTGCATTTGAGACCCTTGGCCTTAGATGTGGTAAAGTCAGTGACAAGAACCAAAGGGTGTCGGCGCTTTACCCGTCCTTCTTTTCTGCCTTTTTTCATAATGTTTATACCACCACCATGATGAATACCATCCACTCAGGTGCCCCCTCAGACCCATGCCCCCACTTTATATACGTAAAGCTACAGTGGTTCTGTCTGGGAGAAAACAATTACTTTGCAAATGACAACGAATCTTGTTACCAATATTTTATATGACCCCCTGCTTAAGCAATGTGCCGGAGAGTAAAAGTGGGCTAAATCGCAGTGCGCAACAAGGTGAATATAATGGAACACAACAGTACAACAAAAAACTCCAAATTTGTTTGCAAAAATTATTATTTGATATTTTTGAGTTTTTTACAAGACCTATTGAAAATACATTTTTCAAGGGCTGTCAAGGTGAGGCATAACTGTAAAGTGACAAGTGTTTCAAAGTGACAATAGGTGCCCAGTGCTGATGGTGCAGTGCATATATACAAGAGTGAAGCTATATACAAATATGTAGAAGTTGAAGAATGGTCAGAACAACAACGAAGCCAATATCTATGGTTATGGCGGGGCCACTCAGTGTGCACCAAGAGGTTTGCTAAGACTGAGCCATGTGTTATCGTCGACGTTTCGACCCTGATAATGCGTTAGTATGGTGTCAAAGCGGGTCTTCTTCAGGACAAAAGACAGCCCAGCAAGTGGGAAGTATCCCTGGGTGTCCCTCTCTGAGTCGAGGCTGCCAGAAAGATCTGCACTTGTCAGGAGGGCTCAGGTAAGTGGAATCTCTGAAATGAGGTAAAGTGAATATTTCGCCTTGAAATGACACAGCAAAGTTGTGCCCTATGTCGAGTATGGAATGAGTCAGGAAAACGGGAAATAGTTCGAAGTAACTCCAGGCATAAAGTCCGTGGATATGAAGGCTTCTCATTCAGCAGTATACCCACTTTATATACATCCTTGGTAGACATTTATTTTGCCACGGATTTTCAAATCCTTCGTGAAGATCCAGCAAAAAGGAAAAAAAAATCAATTTAATTGGTCTAGTAGGATCAGGGTTATTCCCACCCTGCCCCCTTCTGTTTTTTTTTTCATGTTTGTTTTCGGACAGGCTAAGTCCCAAATTGGCTGCCACCACTTCCTGGGTGAAGCAGTGGCAGCCAGTCAGATCTCAGCATGAGATCTGTCGGATCCGCAGAGGCTCAGCGTCTCTAGATATACATAAATCTTTCTTCAATAACTCCAAAACAACTGAATAGAGTTACACAAGATTTACTTTCTGGACCAAGATCTAGCTTTCTGCCATATTTGGTGTAATTCCGTTCAGTTCGGGCTGTAATCGAGACATTTACAACCCGCGGACCCCATCCCACATGGTCTGTAAAATATTAGAAAGGTGAAAGACTGCATTCTCCTCCCCCCTCCTTCCCCCCCCCCCCACCTCCAAGCATGTTAAGGCCCCGGAGACCCCATCTCCCTGGGTCGGCTCAATGACTGTCCCGAGGAGCCCAACCCAGGGATACAGTTACCCTACCCGCAGGAGCGCGGGCAGGGAATGCTTTAAAAATGCCCAAAAGGCCCATATGGAGTTGGGAGTTAAGTAGTAAGGCCAGATCTTTGACAGGTACTACTAGCCCGAAGGAAACATATATCACTAGTGACTAGTTCAGAGCTTAGGCTTCTTTTTAATCATCACTGTGATGGTTTTATCCAATATTCTTCAGCCTTAGGGCCTGATTTAGATTTCGGCAGACGGGATATCCGTCACAGTTGTGACGGAGTAACCCCTCTGCTGAAATCTAAATCAGGCCCTTAGTTTTTTACCAGATTCTGCAACTTGTGAATCTGCTCTTGTTTTTGAAGTTGAAGTAAAGATCACCTCTTTGATTTTGGGAGCCCAGAAGATAAAAGGAACAGAATCATAGAAAAGCATGAGGATACTGCTGATGGTGGATTCTAGTAGCATGAATAGTGGTGATCATCATAGCAATAGAACTATAGTTAGTTTTGGGATGGAAATGTCCTCTGCATGGTATACAGTCGGGGCACGAATCGGGGGTACACGCGGGTGGACAGCGTCAACCCACTTTTTTCACAGGGTGAACACCGTCCACCCTGCCAAGAAGTTGGGCCTCACTGAAAAATATGCTGAATTCGTCCCGTTGTAATTTACAAACACCGGGACGCATTCAGCAGCGCCTGCACGTTGTTGTCTGCTTTCGATCCGCAACAACGTGCAGGCGGGGAGGGGGCTTTCTTAGTTCAGACTCCTGCTGGGCCCATAACAAAGGCCCAATTTGACGGATCATCAGGCCTCCTTTTGTTCGAGTCTCCTGGCTGGGAGCAGTCAGGAGCCTCACACCTAGATGCAAATGAAGCGGAGGGGAAACAAAGGCTCACACCTTGTTAGCACTTTACACATACTTAAGAGAGGCAGTTTTTCACTTTGTTCAGTCCCTGTTTAGGAGATATGCATGCACCGTAAGGATATCAGATGTGTTGGACTTTCCCAGTATTTACACAAAGCAAATTGCATTTATATAGAGCTTACTTCCCCTGAGGAGGCGTTGAAATAATTTAAGTACCACTATTTTTTCTTGTATAGCCCTACTCATTCCAATGCAGGGTGTCGGAGCGCTTTACATCAACACGTGCATATTACATGTACAATAAATTATATAAGTTTGTAAATGAATGTACAGGATGTGTTGCATAAAACTGGGGGATTGCAAGGTGTAGAAGTAACATATCATCTTCCATAGCTCACTGTGCTATTACCCTCGCAATGCGCTCAAACGTACACATGATAGACCTGCTAAACATATATGTGAGGGCTTTAGATCTGATGTCACTTCTTGTGATGCCACTTCCTGTAAAGTCATGGCTTGTGATGCCACTTTCTATGATGTCAATTACTATGATGCCATGTATGATGTCGTGCGCCGTGATGTCGTGCGCCGTGATGTCACTTGCATATTGCCAAACTAGGTCAGTCCCCCCACTTTTTTTTTAGGACTTGTGCCCTGTATACAGTAATGTTCTCCTGCCCTGTGTGCCTAACTGCATGTATCTAGTATTTTAGATTGTGTTTTTTTAGCTGTATACTAATCTAGTGTGTGCGCAAAGAGGACTAGAGCTGTCCCTTGACATGAGTGAGGTTCTGGACCTGTCATGTGACCAGGAAGGGCGCAGCAAGTGTGCCCACATTGCACCAACAGTGTACAACTCTCCCTATCATTGGTTTAGTACATAGAGTGGTGGTGGCAGTGTACTGAGTTTTGTGAATTCATAATTATGACTAGTTTATCTGTGTCACTGTAGTAAAGGCATACTGGCCTACTCGTGTAAAGTTCCTCATGTGTGGGCTAACCCAAATCCTAATACAAAGTACACACATTGTGTGTATGAGTGAGCCAGAGTAATGTAGGCCTGTGGGATCCATTTTGGATGTCCCTGGCCTGGTCTTGTGCAGACGAAGAAGGGTGGGTCGTTTTCCCAGACAGTGGAAATGTATTACTAACATCCCTGAAGCTGGAGGGAGGAGTCCTAAACACTAGAGTGAGAAGAGAGGCGACAAGCCTCCTTTAGTAATTTAATCAGGCTATTCACTAAGCTTACACCTCTTTGTGTTGTAGGTGCTCCACACTGGAAACTGCCCCATTGTGCGAAGCATCACCTACACAAAGGCTGTGTCTAAAGAGCAACCTGAAAAGGACACTTGAAAGGCGAACCATCCCAAACCAGTTCTGAAACTTCAGACAGTGGATCCACCTCTCCTGTTCTGCTTTGACTGCATAAAGGTGGGACCCACTGGTCCACTTGTTGTTCCAGTACCACGTTGTCTGTGACCAAGGAAGGAAGTGCTACATAGAGTACTTAGATGTATGCTGTGCAACCAGAGCTGGGGTCTGTCTGGCAGCCAGCTTACCAGAGGTAAAGGGACATCTCCTGAGTCTTGACTTGCAAGAAGAAGCTGTTCCTCTAACTTTAACCTCCCAGAAGACAGCCTGCCTGCCAAGAAAGTGAACGAGTCCACCAACCCTGCAAGAGGAGTGAGTATCCAGGAGGAGCCAGATGCAGTGAGACCCCAGTGCTGTTGCGGTCTGCTAGAGGAAGGAGGACAGAGTCACCTGTTCACAATTCCAGGTGGGAAGCACAGAATCAAGGCTGCCCTATGCCACTGTGATGGGGATTGAGAGTGTTTCTGATTCCGTGCCACTATGACTAAAGGACGGCTGCAGCTGCCTGTGATGCTACTTCTTATCCGAAGACTGAAGCTTGCCCATGTGCAGCTGGGTCTTCAGAGAACAAGGTCCAGCTGAGCCACTTTTGCTGAGGAGTCTAGTGTCTTAAAGCAGGGCCTGGGCAGAGGTTAGCACCCAGGAGCTGGCTGGAGTGTGCAGACTCTAAGGGCTCTTCTTTGTGTGCTCACACATCCGTTCTTTAGCCATGACCTCTCAGCAGCCGTAGTAGGCTGCATCAGATCTGCAGTGTGTACACCCTCCCAGAAGCGGGAATGGGAGGGCACTCTGTCGCTGATTGGCTGCCACCTGACAGCTAAATATCTTCAGGATTTACGGTGGAGAGGGAAAGACAGCCTTGAACTGTGAAAGACTGATTACATTGACAATTCACCTATGCCTAAACCCCTACTGTTACCACTATTCCCTCAAGGAGGGAAACCATCTAGACCCAAAGGGAGGGAACCCAGGGGTCAGGAATAAGATAGCTGATTGAGGCACAGCTAGCCACAGTGCTCAGTTCACAAAATTGGACCTGACCATTATTGCATGTGTAGTATTTAGTCTTGATGTGCATTTAAGCACTTTTTGGAAGTAATGTATTGGGTTGGACAATAAGTCATTGCGCTGCTGTGTGATTGTTGAGTTCTGAGCATGAGCACCCCCACACTACTTCCTTGAGAAGCCTTTGACTGACCGCCACTACTACCACTTACAGTCAAGTGCTGAAAGGGTTGTACTTGACCCAGTTTGCAAAACTCTAGAACTATGAACCTCAGGACATATCATGAAAATTCTCTACCCCTCATGCTTGAGGGCTGGTCTGTCATACACATCATTCAGGAGTTGCAGCTACTACCCTTTGCGACCCCTGGTACTGCATTTGAGACCCTTGGCCTTAGATGTGGTAAAATCAGTGACAAGAACCAAAGGGTGTCGGCGCTTTACCCGTCCTTTTCTGCCTTTTTTCATAATGTTTATACCACCACCATGATGAATACCATCCACTCAGGTGCCCCCTCAGACCCATGCCCCCACTTTATATACGTAAAGCTACAGTGGTTCTGTCTGGGAGAAAACAATTACTTTGCAAATGACAACGAATCTTGTTACCAATATTTTATATGACCCCCTGCTTAAGCAATGTGCCGGAGAGTAAAAGTGGGCTAAATCGCAGTGCGCAACAAGGTGAATATAATGGAACACAACAGTACAACAAAAAACTCCAAATTTGTTTGCAAAAATTATTATTTGATATTTTTGAGTTTTTTACAAGACCTATTGAAAATACATTTTTCAAGGGCTGTCAAGGTGAGGCATAACTGTAAAGTGACAAGTGTTTCAAAGTGACAATAGGTGCCCAGTGCTGATGGTGCAGTGCATATATACAAGAGTGAAGCTATATACAAATATGTAGAAGTTGAAGAATGGTCAGAACAACAACGAAGCCAATATCTATGGTTATGGTGGGGCCACTCATTAGTGTGCACCAAGAGATTTGCTAAGACTGAGCCATGTGTTATCGTCGACGTTTCGACCCTGATAATGCGTTAGTATGGTGTCAAAGCGGGTCTTCTTCAGGACAAAAGACAGCGCAGCAAGTGGGAAGTATCCCTGGGTGTCCCTCTCTGAGTCGAGGCTGCCAGAAAGATCAGCACTTGTCAGGAGGGCTCAGGTAAGTGGAATCTCTGAAATGAGGTAAAGTGAATATTTCACCTTGAAATGACACAGCAAAGTTGTGCCCTATGTCGAGTAGGGAAAGAGTCAGGAAACGGGAAATAGTTTGAAGTAACTCCAGGCATAAAGTCCGTGGATATGAAGGCTTCTCATTCAGCAGTATACCCACTTTATATACATCCTTGGTAGAACCATCATCTACCTCGCACTCACCCCTATCATTAACACCTCCATAACCACTGCCACATTCCGGTCTTGCTGGAAAAATGCAGAAGTCAACACCCTATTGAAGAAACCAACAGTGGACCCAAACACACTGAGCAGTTACAGACCCATCTTGTTCCTGCTTTTCCAGCTTAAGTCATGGAGAAAGCCAGCAATACCCTGCTCCCAGGCCACCTAGCACTTTATCAACTCCTAGACAGCTCTCAATCAGGCTTTCGCACCGGCCACACTGGAGAAACAGCCCTCAATGCGGCCACCAAAGACATCATAATCATCCTCGACCGAGGAGAAATGGCCACACTCATCCTCCTCGACCTCTCCACAACTTTCGATACAGTCTCCCACAAGTCACTCATCAGAAAGCTTCAGCAGTTTGGTATCTACATACCGGCCCTTAAGTGGATATCCTCCTTCCGCACAGACGGAACTCAACGAGTTAGACTTCCCCGCTACACCTCAGAACCCACGAAACTCATCTGCAGAGTCCCTCAAGGATAGGTGCTCAGCCAAACACTCTTCAAAGTCTACATGACGCCCCTTGCGGACATCGTCCGAGGCCACAGCATCAACATAGTGTCATATGCCGATGACACACAGCTCATCCTCTCCCATACCGACTCAACTAGCACCGCCAATGCAAACCTCGCCAACTGCATGAGCAACATCGATGCTTGGAAGAAAAACAACTGCCTCCAGCTCAACACATGCAAAACCGAAGTCCTAATCTTAGGCAAAAACCACATCATTGGGACTCCTCTTGGTGGCCCTCCGAACTTAGCCCAACACCTTTCCCTGCGGACCATGCCAAGAACCCCGGTATCATCCTGATTACCAACCTCTCCATGAGCAGTCAGATCAACTCCATCTCCTCATCATGCTTCCACATCCTGCAAAGGCTATGCAAGATTTTCAAGTGAATCCCACTGATCACTAAACTTGATTACGGAATGCCCTCTGCATCGGAATCCCATCCTATGCCAACTCCAAACCACCCAGAACACTGCTGACGGACTCATCCTGAACATCCCACAAAAAAACACATCTCTCCACACCTCAGCAATCTCCAGTGGCTCCCTGTTTAGGAAAGATCTAAGTTTAAGCTACTCACCCACGCCTAAAAGCTCTCCACAACACCGGTCTAGCTTACCTTAACCACTGCCTCAACTTCTACCAACCCACAAGATGCCTTCAATCTGCGTCCCAGGCAAGAGCACACCTCCCTCGCATCAAGAAGTCCAGAAGCAGAGGATGCTCCTTCTCATACCTTGCAGCCAAGGCCTGCCAACACACCTCAGAACATCCCCCTCCCTCAAGGACTTTCACAGGAACCTCAAGACATGACTCTTCCAGGCAAAACAGGCATGATCTCCTCCTTCCCCTTCAGGCCTGCCCTACTCCCCGCCTGGATACCCTCACGGGTGATTAGCAGCACTCCACAAATCCACATAAAATAACAACATAACATTATATTGAGTAATACTGTATTTTTCACTATTAGTATAACAAAATATCAAGCACAGTTAGTTGGAATGGGACCTTAGCTAGTAGCTGGAGTAATTAAAAAAATATTTCAAATGTACGTTGTGTGCATTCTCGCGGGTGAAAGTATGTTATTGTGAAAGAGTGTGAGCCTGCATGTCTGTATCTTTGTGTGACTGAAAGTGAATGAGCCATTGACAAATAGTGAGTTAGAGTGAGTAAGATTGATATAGAATAAGAGTGACTGAGTAAGAATGAATTTGAGTGTTAGCGTGTGAGTGAGAAATGTGTAACTGAATGAGAATAAGTGAGTCAAAGTGAGTGTAATAAGAGAACAAGTCTGAGTGTGGGTGAGCAATAATGGGTAAGTAAAACTGAATGTGAGTGCATGTGAATGAATGAGTGAGAATAAGTGAGACAGTGAGAAGTAGTGAGTGTAACTGAGAAGTATAGATGAGTCAGTAACAATGACTGAGAGTAAATGGGCAGGAAAGAGTCAGTCAGAGTGAGTGACAATGAATGAGTGCAAGTGAGTGAGAATAAGTAAAAGTATCATCATCTGTGGGAAAACCACCTCGCCATGGACCGACGCATGGTGACCCGTGAAGCTCGGCACACCCCCTGCCTCAACAGACCACGCCCGCAACCTCGGAATCATCCTGGATAGCAAGCTATCCATGGAGAAGAAAGTCAACGCAGTTTGCATCGGCCTGCGTCCACACCCTTTGGATGCTCCGCAAGATCTTCAGGTGGCTCCAGGCAGGCACCAGAAGGACCGTCATGCAGGTCCTCATCACCAGCAGACTGGACTACAGAAACATGCTTTAAGTAGGAATCAATGCACGCTTCCTGAAGAGACTCCAGACAGTACAGAACTCAGCAGCAAGACTCATACTTGACCTCCACAGAATGACCCACATCTCAAGAAACTACATTGGCTCCCGATTCAGAAGAGATGCCAGTTCAAGATGCTGACCCACGCCTACAAGGTCCTGCACAACGAAGGACCAGCATACATCAACAAAAGCCTGCCCCTCCACCAACCGACCAGACACCTTCGATCAGCTTCCCTCTCCCTCACAGACACTCTACTGATCGGTCGAGCCAACAGCAGTGTATGCTCCTCCTCTCACCTGGCAGCCAAAGGTTGGAACACCCTCCCCCTGCACCTCAGGTCCGCACTGACGCTCCAGCAATTCAGAAGAGAACTAAAGACCTGGATGTTTGAATGATCAAACCTCTACACAGCAGTAAACAACTCCAGCGCCTCGAGACCGTCACGGGTGCCTTGCCGCGCTCTATAAAAAATGTTTGATTGATTGTCAGTGAGTGAGACTAAGCGTCAATGAGTAAATGGGAGCTTGGGAATGTGGTGTGATGCTTTTAAGTCAGCAGTTGGCCCTGGTGTACCTTTATGCCTGTCTTCTAGGGTGTTGGGACCTGCCTCTTCAATTTGCATGCCTTAACAATTTTGTGACTGCCTTACACATGCATCTGGCTCCCCGCTTGGCACACTTTACGAAGATCATGCAGCTAGCTCTGTTGGGCAGCAGGCTTCGCATGACAGGGTTAACCTTTTCGCAGCCATTGGTGTCCATGCTATTGGTGCCACATCAGAGACGCCGAAGGGGCCTGGTGAAATGATCATGTGTGCTCAAGCCCTGTATAATGGAGTCACATCCTTACATTACTTGTTTTGATAGCTCTGCTTTTTTAGATCTCGCCTAAGCAGTGCTTGCTCTGTCTCTTAGAGACATGCTGTATTCAGGATATGGGCATGAAGCTCCACCCACTTTCTGCCCATCTTTTTAATTGGCTCCTATTACTGTCCTTTGTAAATGGTGGCTTTTTGTTGGTCAATAGGCTTAGAAGCCCCTCCTTAGTACCTCCTTTTCTCCTGTTGTAACCTCCCATAAGGACTGCCACTTTACGTCTTGTTACTCAGTATGTTTTATTTACGGCGCCCCATCATGGACACTGGTAGGGTGACCAGGCGTCCCGGATTTGCCCGGACAGTCCCGGGTTTTCACCAGCTGTCTCGGTAGATTTCGGCAATTTTGACTCATGTCCCAGTTTTTAGAGAGAGGTCGACTGAAACCAGTGAGAGGCGCTTATTGGGTGTTCTAAAGTTATGCTAGTTCGCAGCTGTTATAAGTAAGCAATTTAATTAACAGGTGTGATGCGGGTTTTAGAAGTTTCATTTTATTTATTTTCTTAGTGCTTCTTCTGTGTTCCTATGTTGATAAGAGTTGTCATTCTGCGCAGCACCTTTGATGTAAAATTGTAGTCCTTCTATTTTTGCAAAATGTCCCGGTTTGTGGTTCTCAAGATCTGGTCACCCTAACACTGGGCTTTATCTTTGAAAGATGCTCCCTCCCCTCCCCGCTTCACGGCTGGCCACAGCGCTTAATATTAAGTAATGCTTTTACATTAGTTGCTTTCTCTTTTTAAGCACCACGCACCTTTCTTTACTTTTGCACAGCAGCACTCCTGCACGCGCTAAGCTGCTTCACAGCCAGCCCCTACTTTATACTTTTAGATGACTTTCCTTACGCGATCGCACGCCCGATATGGACGCTGTGCTTGGTAGCAGCCTGGTACCAGCCCTCCTGCTCTCTGCTGCCATGGCGAGGTACTCATTGCGGCTGTAGAGAGCAACGAGGTGCCGGTGCTTGGCGTCTGCGCGCTTGTTGGCGCTCAGGCAGGAGGAGTTGAGCGAAATGCTGCGCTTGGGCGGCTTGCTGCGCCACTTCTTTTCACTTTCATAGTACGTGAGCCGGGCCGGCTCCCCGGCTGCACGAAAAACTGCTTGTGTCCATGCTTCTGTTTGCGCAGGTAGGTGCTCTAGCGCACGCTTTGCCGGCTACTGCTGCTGCACTGTGACTGGTTGGGCGACCCCGGGGAGCATCAGCGGCAAGTTGGCCATACTCGCCGGTCCCCAGCTACCCAACTGCCGGGGTCTTAAATGGGGTGTGCCTGTGTGGCCCCGACCGAGGCTAAGAGAGGGGACCTTGGGCCCCAGCACTGCGGCTGTTTGTATTTCCAGAAAGTGTTTGTGTATAACCTGACCTCGAGATGTTAGTAAACTTCTGTCCCACTGGCGAGAATGGCCGAAGAGTGATTTTTAGGTCTCGCCTAGCGTTGCAGCGCGCATGCGCTGCTTGCTTTGCGAGGCATGTTGTATATACTATAGCGGGGAAGCTTCGCGTAAGCTCCGCCCAATCTCCGCCCATCTTTTTGTTTGGCTTACAGCCTAAATGCTGCCTCCTGATTGGTTTTCGACTTGTTAGTCCCTCCTCCTGACAGCCATGGCGTAATTTGTACACTTCCGAGGCTATTGGCCCCTTTACTCAACACAATTTTTTCCCCTGTGTCCCCCCCCCTCCCGCCCCCTCACGCAGTTCGTGATTTTTCGCCAACCCCTCACCCCCCCAACTCCCGTTCGTGCCTTCTTTGACGCCCGCTCTCCCATTTCCAATGCAATACGTCTCACGTAAATGCGAGTCGTATTGCATTGCAAATGCTTGTTTTAAAGTAGTGCGCAGGCATCCCGGAAGTGACATCCCTGGGGTGCACCGGAAAAAAACCCTTGGTTGCTCCGGAAGTCTTGTCTATGTCTGCCTCACGCCTGTCCATTGAACACGCTACAGAGGAGGTGGGCGGGGCCGCACTCTTCCATGCAGGGCTGCAAGCTCGTAATTCGACTAAGACCCTCTTGATAACAGAGAGCAGCGGAGGAATTGGAGAATGCGAAGCTCCTCCCAGGGGCACGTGCTGTCACACTTAGAGGACTTCTCCCCCGTCTTCCGGTTGTAGCTCGGCGGTGACATTCCAGAGAGACGCCCGGGGGTTGGGCAGAGGGCGGCGTGAGACCCTGGGCTTCCGGACCCAGGGAACCGAAGATGAGTTTGGAGCAGGGAGGGACCGACAGTGGCACTCAGACAAAGAGAGGTAAAGTTTTCCTACCAGGCATTTGAAACCCAGCCCCTTCCCAACGTCTGACTCCTCAAACCTTGTCACTCGACATCAGCATCTCGGCAACCTATCCCCCGACATCAACTTCCCACACCTTCTTCCCTGACCTTATCCAGCATGCATCTCCTCTCAAGACTTAAGTGTTGTGTTCGTTTCATTAAGTCTCCAGGTATCTTTCATCCTTTTCACTAACATTACTGACTCGGTAACCTCCTGGTCCCTGACATCCTCTACTGGCCTCCTGCTGCCATCTCTACCTGGCCCCTTCTGGTCCCCTCGCCGGCATCAGCCACCCGGCAGACAACTTCAGCCTCTCTCCCTGATCCCAACCTTATCGCTTTTACCCCTGTTTTCTGACTTCTGCCCAAGCATCAATATGCCAACCTTATGAGTCCATCGCAAGTTCCACATATGCCCTCCTTAAGCCTGTTTACCAGCATCTTCCTGTAAGGACCAGTTCACCAAAACAGTTCTCTTATAGCATTCAGATATTCACCTTGTCATCATCAGCTTTGCACGAACTGATCCCCTTCATCAGAACAGGAGTTGCACCTCTTCACCAGGGAGTCAGTAACTAGAGCATGTAATTGATTAGGTATCTGCTTTCCGACATCCGTTCAACAACACCTTTTCAAAAACATCTAACCTTTATTGTATTGTATTGCAACATTGATCTAGTGTTTACCAACCCTATGTGAGGCACAGAAGTTTTTGCCTACATGTGCAGCAAGTTAGGCCATGTAGGGTGTGTGGTTGTAAGTGCATTGTCTTTGTTTTTTAATCCTATGTGGGAAGTGTTTCCATGACATGCAGTTATTGTGTTATGGGATGCAGTGCTTAGCAGGTTGCTAATTAAGAGGTGTGTGAGTTAGAGGCGTAGTTTACGGTTTTCATCAAGCTACCAGCTTTGAGCAGCTCTGCAGGTCCATTTATGGCATTTGTTATGATCATAGTCTACTTAACGGGTTACTGCATTGGGCTCTCCAACCCGATATTTTGTATGAAGTTTTTGTTCCTGAGCTGCCATGGTTGGATAGAGAAGTGGTGAGGAGATCTGCTGGGATGTGTTTTGTTACTATCATTTCATGTCTGAATGTCATTGTGAGATGTAAACAAGCAGTCTTGGTGTGTAGCTAGTTGGGAACTGCAGTGGTGGACTAGATTAGAGTCCTCCAATTGGTCCTCAGTATTTGACTAATTGCAAAGTCGTAGTCATCCAAAATTCTTAAGAAGAAGTTTATTAGTTAAAACACCAATTTCAGCTTAACAGGAAGCTGCGATTACCTTGACTCCGAACAGACGTGACCTCTTTTCTAGTAAATAAAATATAAGCACTAATATTATTAATTGCCATTTTTGAAACCATGCCTGTTTCAATGTGAAGGGAAAGACCGTGAACCAGATAGAAGCAACAACCACGTCAGGTGGACAGGCCCACCCTAATTTCCGTGACTCCGCCTGCAGCAAAGTGCTGCTGACCTTAAAGTCTTGCACCTGATCACGTTCTCGAAGTCTTCACTCAAGTGAACTTGGGAAGTGCCTGGTCAACCTGAGCAGATGCGTTAGTCAATAGCTCTGGCTAAACACTTCTAAGGTCCCAAAGGCGAGACCGATTGGCATTGCCAATGCTTGTTTTTTTACTCTCTTACCTGAGAACCCGAAACATTCCCAAGTCTGTCTTAATGAACTGCGAACGTGAAGCACTTTTGTGCTTAAAAGCGGGATAAAGAACACCAGTAGGATGCAAAACGTGCATTAACTTTAAAAAGTGAAAAAATACACCCTGCACAATTTGCTATTTATTAAAGGCAGTTTAGAAAAATGAAATTTCAAAGTTACCGCGTCCCTTCAAAATATGGTAAATCCTCTTCCTAATTTCCGTAGGACTTGTGCCCTGAACGTAAACTGGTTACTAATGTGTCAGTGTAACTCCATTAACTTTGTCTGTTGTGCCTTTTTTGAGCTGTCAGATGTGCCAACATTTATATTTTGATTGAAAATTGTTTATGTACATTGTAATTAATTACGAACCTCAGTTACATTCTCCTTTATTTAAGTGTTCTAAACTGAGATCCTAACTCAAGCGCGGCGACCAATAATAGACTCTTTGCTTTCTCTTTAAAAACACTCTCCCCGCTTTACCGCCACGTAGCACTCTGTTTATTTGCAGCCTGCACACATTATTCTGTGCCACTGTGCTTGTCAAAAATTAACAAATCAGTGCTCTGTTTTCGCTACATAAATAAAAACATTCCAATTTTCACTACGCAACTGGCACTTTATTTTCAGGCCTCATTTACGGGTGCTTTTTGTTGTACATGTTTTTGTGTTTAGCACACTATTCGTTTTATTTGTAGCCTGCACGAATTATTGCTGAATGTTTCTTATTTTCGTGCAGGAATGCGGGGAAAATGACTTAATTGGCATTAGTTTATCCCTGCTGCACAACGTGTATCCCAAGAGATAACAGGAGTAAAATGAGGGTCTCCTATCTCCTGTAGCGGGTCCTCCTCTTTATCCATAATACTAAAAATATAGTATATACTACTGAGGAAAGGTCCTACTGAAATAGACTCCTTCCTCTCAAGTGATAGTATAGTAAGGACTAAAATATATTCAAAAACTCCTTAAAAATTAAATCGTTTTGTACACACTATTTCATTCTTTGGATAGAAGAGAAACTCGCGAGCTGATTGTATGCTTTTGATGTTGTTCTTTATAAACATCGGTCGAAGCTACCGAAAGCGATACAGTAACAAGGCTGGGCAAACAAACCGAGCCCTTTGCTCTTCGCACACATGAGGGACCTGGCATGCTGTCCTGCTCCTCTGTATTCTTTCTGCTTTGCAACACTTTTCACACACAACAGCCAGGCTCAGCTGACATGCATGCTGATGCTTCCTTCCTCAGTACAGCTTTTTTCTCACATGAGCGCCTGCCGAGCTGTGCACTTTGCTTTGCTAGGTTGCTCTTTCCATAAATGAGCTACCTGCCTAGATTTATGGCTGTGTCTGCTACTCCACCCTTCTTTCGGTGAGCCATTAGTCTTAAAATATAATATTACCAAGACAGTGTCATAAACCCAGTTCACCAGCAGATCAAGACTTTGCATTTAGATTGCTGTGCACTTTGTACGTCCGGGTTCTAATCCTTTTTCAAGAAACATGTTTCCAGTTTCCATATTTAAAACATTTGAAATGCTGCCGATGCTTGTTCATTAAATCAAAAGACACACAAAAGATGGACGGAATGCGGAACAAATCAAACATTCACCCCCAGTCAAGGAATCTGTGTTAAATCCATTGTTCTTTTGCTCACCATGCCACCCCAGGTTAGAAACAGCCATATGCAAATCAGTCTTGACCCTGCTCCTCATGGGAACAGTCCAGCCCGAACTGCCAAGCCAGGTCCTCCCTGGACCAGAAACAAGCATCCTAGGACCGCTTTCGGGGTATCACACCTCATCAGCCAAGCTAGCTAGAATCCAGTGTCACAGTGAGCCCTGGACCCACGTCTGGGCATGTCCAGCACACTTAGGGCGAGAATGCAAAAGACACACAAATGATGGACGGAATGCAGAATGAATCAAACTTTCATCCCCAGTCAAGAGATCTGGGCTAAACCATCGTTCTTTTGCTCACCATGCCACCCCAGTTTAAGCCCAGAATGCTTGTTTCAAATCCAGGGAGGGCCTGTCCTGGCAGTTCGGGCTGGACTGTTACCATGGAGAGCAGGGTCAAGACTGATTTGCATATGGCTGGGTTTAAACTGGAATGGCATGGGGAGCAAAAAAACAATGGATTTAGGCCCAGAACCCTGTACTAGGCTGAATGTTTGACATTGTTCAACATTCTGTCCCTGAATTGTTCTTTTTGCATTTGTTCATTAAATCTGCATTCACAGACTAAATTTTGTTTAAAAAGTTATTACTTTTACAAGTCATGGGCAAGGAATGGTTTAAAACTCTGCATTAAAGTTGCAATATATTCTGAAACTCTTCATTTAAATCCTCTTTCTGGCAGCATCTCCGGGTTCTGTTTTTTTCAAATTTTTGGAAACGTTGTGGGGGTTTCTGTCCAGTAACTTTGCATTCAACAATTTACTGAGGCTAAAACAGGCCGTGCAAATACATATAATTTTGCCAGTGCCCCCTGCAGCTGTTTTTAACGTCTATTCTTAAAGGATAATAAAATACATTCAAGATAGTCTCTACACATACGCGCACATTCATCAATGTCACCTAATTGCACTCTACTCAATACCACATAAATACATCCCACAAAAAACCACTATGCCAAATAGTAACAATCCATGTAAATACACCCCACACTATGCCACATAATTCCCATCAGCATTATTTCACTCATGCCACACAGTTCCACGCCACACAATTCAGCTCCACACAGTTCCATTCCACACCACATAATTCGACACCAAACCACACTTCAAATCACAACACAATTACACAACACATGCATCCAATCCACACCACAAAATTCCACATCATGGCACACAATTCAACAGCACACCACATAATTAAACTCTACTACATACCACGCCACAACACAAAATACAAATCCACATATTTACAATCCATTACACTCAATCCCACTCTACATAATTTCAGTACAATCAATACCGCATAATTACTATCCACATAATTCCACTGCACACATCTTTTCCACGCCACACAATTCCACAACTCACAATTTCAATCCAACCGACATAATGCAACTCCACACCACATACATCCACTCCATAAACATAAGTAAAAGACATTGGGCCCGAATGACAAAGGCAATCTGAAACAAAAGTCTAACTTTACGACTTTTGGTATTGACAGAGGTCATTTACGAGTCGTATCTTTACGTCCGCAGTCAGGCCGGAATCTCCGGCTTTGGCCGTACTCTCCGCACCCCGGGCCATACTCTCCGGGTCGGGCCAGATAAAGGGTAATCAATGGGCCGGAATGCAATTTTTACAAAAAGGAACATAGTGAATGTGTGATAAATGGTAGAGGAGATTATGAAAATCAATTTGGGCAGGAAATAAAGGTTGTGGCCGGACACTCCATCATATCTCAGAACAGTTTGTTCTCTTCCAGGGGATACTCATCAATAGTCATAAGCACTGAATAATCCCCGCCCATGTGCGGGACCCCGGAGCATATACAAAAATACATATATATATATATATAATTCAGGGTCCGAAAATAGTTTTCAAAGCCTGAATACAGAAGCAGTCAAATTAAGTCTGGGTGAGGAGGTGGATTTTTTAGCGGAGGATCGCCGGCACACTCTAAGACCGAGAAATCGGAGCAACTATGTAGCAGAGCAAAGAGAAATGCCAGGAGAAGGGCGAGGCGCAAGAAACAAAAATGCGCAGCTAAAGCAAAAGCCAAAACAACAATGGCACAAGAAACAGCGCTAAATGACCAAACCATCGTCAATCTGTCCGATGTCACCCTTTCCGAAGCAGAAAAACAACTTTTGTCATTAGGTCTCAACTATTGTCCGGAAAGCTCATTTAATTACTCAAGAACAAGGATAGATATCTTCTGTTTTATCAGAAAATTAAAATTGAAGAAGTTTTTCACGATCAAAGGGAGCAATGACAGTACCATCGTTCAGGGATCTGAACATCAAACGACATCTGCACTTCAGGCATCGGATGTACCAACTCTAATGACACTAACGGACCTAATCAATGAGCCAAATGAAAGACAACAAGGAACGGACTCTGCCGAAATCAGCACTCAATCAAAGTTGCGGAGTATGAACATCGCACAAAAGGGTGCAGGTGAAAGCCCTTTCAAACCATCTAGCACTTTTATCCCTATAATGCCGAAAGATGCAATAGACATTTTTCATGAACGGGTAACAGAGGACATCAAAAAACTTTATTGCCAAGTGTCAAAAACACGCAAAAAGAGAGGCTTCATGGACATGCAATATGCACAATTGATGAACAAATTGGGAAAAAACCAAGAAATTATTATAAACATGGCCGACAAAGGAGGGAATATTGTTTTGTGGCCCAGAAAGGAATATATTGCAGAAGCCAAGAGACAATTGGATGATGAGCAATGTTACATCAGGTCTAACTTGAAAGAATACAGCAAATCAAAGGAAGTATTAAAAAAACAGTTGCAAGGTTATAAAAGGGAATGTTTAATTTCTCTGGATGAATTTAATTTTATGCATGTGGAATTTCCTGTCATTCCTATTCTATATCTCATCCCTAAAGTACATAAAAATGTCTCACCAGTCCCAGGTAGGCCCATTATTTCCGCCATCAATAGTGTTAGTGAGCATGTATCACAATATGTAGATTTCTACCTTCAGGACTTTGTTAAGAAATTACCCAGCTATGTCAAAGACACAGGGGATTTCTTGAACAAAATTAAAGACATTGAATGGGATGATGACCTGATTTTGATTACTCTTGACATTGAGTCCCTTTATACGAGCATTGACCACTTGGCGGGCCTCAAGCAGTTAAATACTTCCTGGATTCTCGGCCATGTGAATATTATGAGCACAATAGAATAATTTTAGATCTGATATCATGGTGCTTATATAACAGTTTTTTCCTTTTTGGTAAAGAGACTCTGAAACAGATCAGAGGCGTGGCTATGGGGTCCTGTTTCTCCCCCAGCTACGCCTGTTTGCATGTCGGCTGGTGGGAGGAACAGGTCCTGAAGAAAGTGCACCAGGTAATTTTTCAACATCAGGTGGTGCACTGGTTACGGTACATCGATGATGTATACATTATATGGAGAGGGAATGAGGAAAGTGCAAGAGATTTCATCACTATAGTTAACAATAATTCGGTTAACCTGAAGTTCACCTCACATATCAGTGACATCATGACGGAATTTTTAGATGTACGAATATCAGTGAAAGGAAATAAGTTGGAGACAACTTTATTCAGGAAAGCCACGGCAGGGAATAGCATCTTGCGTGCTAGCAGCAAACATCCTAAACATCTTATAGAAAGCATACCCTTTGGTGAAATACTGAGGCTCAAACGCATCTGCAGCACACAACAGGAGTTTGAGAGATGTGCTCAAGACATGATTAAAAGATTGAAAGTGAGAGGGTATAGTGACAAGATCTTATCTATGGCTATGACAAAAACAGAGGAAAGATCTAGGGACTCGCTACTACAGAACAGTGCATCAGGGAGAATCAATACCCCAGTAGGAGAGGTCCCACGCCTAATTACCACGTACAGCTCTCAAGAACGTAAATTGAAATCAATCATTAGAAAGAACTGGCCAATCGTTTTAACCGACGGGGTACTAGGGCCTAGACTCCCAGAATGGCCAATAATAACCTATAGAAAAGCGCAATCTATGAGAAGCCAATTGGTCAGAAATAGTCCGGAATTAATATCAGGGGGCACATGGCTGCAACCTAGACAGGGCTTTTCAAAATGTTCGTCATGTCGTTCCTGCAAATTTGGTGTTAATACCTCCCACTACACTATTCCACTAACGGGAGAGAGGAGGGCTATCAAAGGCAGTTTTAATTGTAGGACTGAGTATGCTGTGTATGTCCTTGCTTGCACCTGCGGCTTGAGTTACGTCGGCAGTACCAAGCTGCAGGTGCATGTCAGGATCTTGCAGCATCTCAGGGCTATTGTCAACAATGATGTCTCCTACCCCGTAGCGAGACATTTCAAGGCTTTGCATGACAATGATTTGAACTGTCTGAGATATTTTGTGATTAAGGCCATCTCGCCGCTCAGGAGAGGAGGTAATAGGGAGAGTCTTCTGAGACGACTCGAAACCTGTACTATTCTTGAGCTAGACAGCAAGGTGCCTTATGGCTTAAACACCACTGAAGACATGCACACTTTTTTAGGTAAAAATTGAATATTGGGCTCATATGTCAACATCATTACCAAATCAAAGGATAAGGTGCACGCATGAGTTAATGTTGGTACATTGCAATCAGACATGACATTACTAGGTTCTATCAACATCTATTTTTCATATCTCTCTTTTTGATATCTCCTCTTCTTTTCTTCCTTTTTTACTCTTTTATTTCTTTACATTCTTACATCTTTATTAACATGGGCCAAAATATGAAAATGATATTTGTAGAAGAGAAAAAATTGTATTTGAGATGGCTCGCAACGCTTTTTGTTAAATATGTATGTGTCGTAAATCAAATGTTTTAATTGTACATTTTTTAATTAGGTAGCTGTTTTTTATGGCTCAATTCAGAGCCAAGTTATATTTGCACTATTCACAAGCACTAGTCACTTTTATATATGTACATAGAACAAGGGATGGTTTTGAACAAAAGCAATTTAAATTTTATCGCAATTTGATTCTTATTGTCATTCAGTACCACGTTTCTGAGATAAATATAGAAAGTTTTTTACTATCTAGTATTTACCAGCATTTATGCAGTATATGAAATACAACAGGATTTATTCAGGATTTATTCAATTTTTAAATTATTTAATTTTAAATTCTAATTTTAATTGAATAATAAGTGGACAGAATTTAACATACAGAATAATATGTTTGTTTGTTGACAAAGCATATATCTACAAGAGTTATTTGCGAGGTGCATTGGTCATTGTAGTATTTTTTCCATTTTCCTTGGTCACATGTCACGGAAGAAGGTGTGCACTCAGCATTTAAAAACAGTTTGGCGGGCGAATTTCCCTTTGTGTGTGAACAAGGGCACTTTGTGCTTGAAACGCGTCGCAAGGGTGAGAGGAATAAAAGATCTTACCTGCTACTGAATCTGGGTCCGTCTCTCTCTCTGCTCGCCTGCTTGTCAGCGTGGAGGTGCGGGGAGTGTTTGCTGTGAAATATATATATATATATATATATGTATATATATATATATGTATGATTAGCTAAACAAATACGAAGTACCCTCAAACATACATTTATACATGTATAACCATGTAGCCTACCATAACCCAAATAGGCTAATATGCCGATATTAATTGAGTTTTTCATTAAACTGAAAGCAACACCATATACAATTTCTGTAACAGAGAACATGCACTCCAATAATGTTCCAACTCAGACCTTTATTTTCAGAGAAAAAGGCAAGTAATAGTAGGCAATTAGCCCTTAGGCTGCATAGATGAGAAAACATCACAGTAACAAAAAACTGGCACCCTGCCTTTAAGAATTCCATGAACCTGGAAACCGTGCCTTTAAGACCTCCAGGAGCCCCCTGCTCCCATCATGCACCACAGGTGACAGTTAGCTCGGTTCTTTTTTCCGGCTCCTTCTGTGAGGATCCTGGAGCATTGAGCTCGTCAATTTTTGATTAATCTAGTTAGAAATTGGTTTATTTCAACTTTAGCTTTTCTATCTTGACATTTTGTGACTGCTGACAACTTTTTCAGTTGTTTCTGACATTTTTTGATAACTATTTTCTGTCAGAAATGCCAGCTTTGTTCAACAAGTGTCCCTCCAGTGGGAAGAAAATGGCAAAATCAGACCCACATTCGGTCTGTATTGTGTGCTTACCATCTTCACACAATCCAGACAAATGTTATTATTGCCAACAATTCTCTAGAAGAACTCTTCGGGACAGAGAGAAAATAAAGCTGCATGCCTTACTGGAGAGGGGAAAAGGACCTTCAAAAAGTGGTCGTGAAAGCACTACTGCTTTTAAGGAGCCCTCCTCTCAGGAAAAACACAGAAAACGGCGTTGTTCTGCCTCCCCAGCATCAAGAAGGAAGCAGATCCCTGATTGTTCACCTTCAGTGTCGAGATCGACGTCGGAAAAACAGGCAAGGCATGCTACGACGTCGAGGGACAGATCGCTGTCGAAACGGCTAGAACCTCTGTCGCCGAAACGTAAGTCGACGTGGAGGCATACTACTTCGGGCTCGAAGTATGTTGGTCCCCAGAAGCCAAGCCGACGTCAAAGGTTGGGTCGACGTTGAGGAAACACCCGTCGAGACACTGATCGACGTCTAAATCACCGCCGCCGTCACAACTGGCATGGTCGGCGTCGAGAGGGTCAGCGTCGATGACTCCGCCGCAGGCATACAGGAGGTCGAGGTCGAAGACTCCGCCGCGGTCTCTCAGGCAATCGACGTCGAAGAGGTCGACGTCGAGGACATCGTCTCAGTGGCGAGTCCGGAAATATATCACTGCAGAAGCGGTCAGCGTCGAGAGTGCCACATTCGGTGTCGTCGGCGAGAGGTCACTGTTCGATGTCGAGAGAGGAAAATCCTACGGCGACCACGGGGGAAGTGCTGGTAAGGCTGAGATCGACGCCGAGGTCCATACGGTCGACGTTGAGGGAAGTTTCTTCTTCTCCTGGCATCCATATTGTACAAATCACGCCGGAGGGATCTCTGGTTGCGGAAGAACAGGCCCCCCCCTGTCAACCTCTCTCCAAGGTGGTTAGAGAATATCCGGCATTGGAAATACCATCCAGAAGTCCTGGCTCCGACTTCTCCAGAACATTCTCTCCCTCCAGAGTCTCAGCTGGTCCTCCACCTACTGGATCTACGAGAGCATTTCCACGCAGGTCTCCAAGGAGAGCTAGGTCTCCGTCGACCCGCCATTTACGATCCAGAACGCCACGTAGACGATCTAGATCTTGCCCTTCCTCCACTCCAAAAAGAAGCAGGTGAGGGTCTCCGTCTTGGTCCACGTCCTCAAGGGCATCTATGAGAGACTATTCACCAACCCTAACTGCTACACCTCCAACCAGACTGTCTCCAGTTGATGATATAGGGACTTTTAATGAGGTCCTTTGCAGGGGTGCCAGCAAATTGAACATTGATATGTCGTTACCTACTTCCTCTTCATCGGGTATATTTGAAACCCTGCATCACAGATCCTCAGCGAGGCCACTACTTCCTCTGGTTCTGGGTCTGCTTGAACCAGCGATGCAGACTTTTCTGACTCCGGCTACAGTGGGTTCAGCCCCCCACGCATTTCAAAGAAATACAAGGCTTCTGTTCCAGAGATCGGACCCACCTCCGGATTTGGTCATAGTGGCTGCAGCCAGAAAGACACATCCGGCAGCAACATCCTCCGCAGTTCCTCTGGAAAAGGACAGTAAGAACATGGATTCGATGGGCAAAAGGATGTGCAACACGTATGCATCCGTCATGAAAGTGGCCAGTGCCTCAGCTCTTTTGGGGCGGTATGACCGGTCTCTCTGGGACTCTCTAGCTCAATTCACTGAGAAGCTGCTTAAAGAAGAGCAGCAGGACTTCCAGGAGATCTTGCAGGAAGGTGGGCTGGTTGCAAACCAGGTAATTAGTGCAGCTGCGGATACATCGAATTGTTGCGGGGATTCTGCACCTACACAGAACTATGCGCAGGAAAATAGGACCTCGGTGTATAGGGGTGTACCAGCCTACCACCTTAGTGCCCAAAATCCCAAAACCGACTAGCTATAGTATCTCATTCGTTCTCCTCCAAAATCGCGAAGCCACAAATGATTAGACAACCCAGAACACAACACTCCCGACTCTCTCAGGAATCGCGGTGGCAAGACATACACTTTCGCTCGCTCACTCGTACTTGTCCACAGATAAGAATTGGCAGAGTCACTGTAATAGTTCAAAATGTTTATTTTAACTATCATGCTCTATAATACAGTACACAAGCCACTACCAGCAGAAAAATGCATAAGCTCAGAACAATTAGCATTGTTACAATTCCATAGAGTACAAAGGGGGATGTCTTTATATAAAGACAGTGAAAAAAGGACTTTTAAGGCCTAACCACCCTCCCCTTGACTGGAAGAAGTTTATTATATAAATGAAGATCTCTGGCGTTTGTCAGCAGACCCCCATACCTTAAAGCCTAGATGTAAGGTTTACATCATAGGAACAGCATAACTGTTCTCTATGGAGAGGGCTCTCTCCAAGTGTGTGTTAAAACAACATGCATCCCCGTAATATCAAAGCACGAGTCTCCAGCAGTGCAGCTGTGTTTAGCATGTTATGTCTAGGTGCTAGGGACTGACCAGAACAGAATAACAAGGGGCATTGTTTATCGACTTTGCACATCGTGTTCAGACTAAACTCCAGGAACTTAGTAGAGAACGTGAAAAGCAGACAGTTCTCTTGTGAAAGGCATAAATAGAGTCTTGCAAAATAAAGTCATGTAGTAACGTGCGCAAAAGCAGCATCATGGCAGCAAAGCCCATGCTAACTTAGCAATGTCGAGAATGACCCTAATGGCCATATAACACCCTCCCCCTGGTAAGGTCATAGGACATAGACAAAGGACCAAAACAGAGTTCAAAAGCCAAGCAGAGTTCAAAGGCGTCTGAAAAAACCAAATTGGAAAAATTCAACAAAAAAAAATTTGATCTTCTTTTATGGTTGAAAAGTAAAGGTGTGGCGTCTCCGGGAAAATGTTATGATGAAGGAGGTGGTAAATCCATCAAGGTACGTGAACTTAAGAATGCAATTCCCTCCAGAAGATCATCTTTATCGTTAGTAGAAAAAAGGGATGCCATCCAATCAAGTAGGAAGAAGGAGCAAACCTGCTCCTCGTAATTTGATGCTTCCAAAAGCATAACCGGACAACTTGCATGATATTCGATGAAACTCTGATGTAAGAGGATCTGTGCAGCCGCACAGATATCCCATTCAGCCAATACTCCAAGTGCTGCTGCACTTGCCATACGGCCATCCCCAGAACAAGCCTGGTCATGGGCCTCTAAGGGACCCATTAACTGGATAAAATCCGGGACGGGACATGACGTATTGGAGAGGCATAAATCCATAGCCCAATAGAAGGGGCACCGTCGACAGTAGAAAACTGGTTGCCCGCAAGTAAAGTAGGCAAAGCGGAAAGTTAATCCATAAATCTGAAAGAGACACGTTAGTGACAGATTCCTTACCTTAGAATATCCCCAGGCGTCAGGCTGGATCCGGAAAGTTTCTGCGTAGCAGTACCCCTGCGTGTCGGTAGGCGGCGTCGTGCGGCTCCGCGTCCGTCGTCGTGATCGCCGGGATGACGTCGCGGGCAGTACTTAGACGCCGCCCCTGCGCGCTGACGTCAGTTCTTCTTTTTCCGCGCCAGTAAGCGCAGATCCGGGAAGAGCAGTGCCCTAGTCAATTTTTGACTAAATTTTGGGTGAATTTTTCACTGTTTCTTTTCGAGTCTTCATCGACTCCTAGGTGTCGTAGGGATGCCCGGCTTCAAGCCATGCGACGTCTGTGGTCGAATGATGTCGATCACAGACCCGCATCTAGAGTGTCTCTACTGTCTCGGCCAAGACCACGACACGAAGTCGTGCCCTGACTGCCGGAAACTTCACCCGAAGGCTTTGCGAGAGCGGTCTCAAAAGCTACTCGAGGTCCGGATGTCGGCTCCGCGCCGCACCAAGCCCCGGTCCCGTGAGAGGTTGAGGGGCCGGTCGCGGAGCCCCCGCCGGTCGTCGGAGTCCAAGTCTTCGCGCTCCTCGGGTAAGTCGAAGCACAAAAAGTCTAAGAAGCATCATCGCTCTAAGACTTCGCCTCGCCGGTCTCGCGACTCGGCTGAGGCCCCTGTCGGCACCGTCCCCGCGGCCCCGGATGTGCCTGTGGAGCCGCCCCCGCATTACCCGTCCTTTCCGGGTTCGGGGGCGACTCCGGCCGAAATACAGGAATTCCTGTCGGCCATGGCCCGCCTCTTCGGGCCTCAAGGTCCCTCCGGTGCGCTTTCGGGCCCCGCGGGCCCTGATGGGGTTGCTCCGGCGTCGCCGCCGACTCCGGTCCCGGCGTCACCTGTCCCGCCAGCCTTGATCCCGGCCTCGGCTCCGGCCCCGGCCTCGATCCCGGCTCCGGTGGTACCGCAACCCCCATCGACGCCGGTTGACCTAACCACGCCTCCGCCGACGCCGATGTCCCCGGTGCCTCCGGATAGGGAATCCAAACGCCTGGACCAATTTGGGAAGAAGGCTTTTTCTTCCTCCAGTGCTGGCTTGCGGTCCGTCAACACCGCTTGCCTTTTGGGCCGATAAACCCACTCCCTGTGGGATTCGGTGGCAGCTGTTTTGCCACAGTGTTCTGAGGAGGTCCAGACACTGCTTACCCGCGCCATTGCGGAAGGTAGAGATGCGGCTAAATACACCATACGTTGTGGCCTTGATACCGCCGACTCGCTGGGCAGATCGCTTGCAACGACGGTGGCGCTACGTCGCCACGCCTGGCTGAGAACAACTGGTTTCTCGGGTGATGTCCAGAATACACTCATGGACATGCCCTTTGATGGAGTCGGTCTTTTTGGTTCCAAAGCAGACCATGCGCTGGAGCGTTTTAAGGACTCACGGGCTACTGCCAAGTCCCTGGGCCTTTCTGTTGTGCGCCCTCCGCTAACCTCTGCTTTTCGCCCCTTTCGTGGCCACGGAAGGGGCGCCCAGTCACGTCAGATGCCCAGCCACCAGCCCGCGCAGCAAGCGTCTTCGCGTGGCCGAGGACGTGTATACCGCCGTGGCGGTTCGGGCAACCAGCGTGCGGGTCAGGCCACCACCTCCAACCCGTCCGCGGCCTCCAAGCCCTCCTAGTCCCTCCTTTCCGGTGCACAGCACGCCAGTAGGGGGCAGGGTCCGCCATCACCTTCACCACTGGCGTCCCATCACCTCGGACAGGTGGGTCTTGGACATTGTCCGAAGGGGCTACTCCCTCCCCTTCGAGACCACCCCCAGCCATGCCACCTCAATTCCACCGCATGTCAGGGGATCACTTGGTGCTTCTGCAGACGGAAGTCACGGCCCTCTTGGCCAAGAGGGCCATCGAGCATGTTCCGACCCCAGAAGTAGGACGTGGTTGCTACTCCCACTACTTTCTGGTGCCCAAAAGGACAAGGAGGACATGCGTCCTATCTTGGACCTCCGGAACGTCAATCGCTTCCTCCGGAAGGAGAAGTTCAAGATGCTCACCCTAGCTCAGGTCTTGACTGCCCTCGACCCTGGAGACTGGTTGGTAGCGTTGGACTTGCAGGATGCTTATTTCCACATCCCCGTCCTGCCGGCCCACCGGCGTTACCTACGGTTCACGGTAGGCCTCGAGCATTTTCAGTTCACCGTGCTCCCCTTTGGCCTTACAAGTGCCCCTCGGGTGTTCACGAAAGTGATGGCGGTGGTCGCAGCTCATCTGCGCCGGGCAGGGGTTCCAGTCTTCCCCTACCTCGACGACTGGCTGCTGAAGGTGGGCTCGTCCCAGGCAGTCGTCTCCCACCTCCAGACTACGGCTGAACTCCTGCACTCGCTGGGGTTCTCCATCAATGTGCCGAAGTCGCATCTGATTCCTTCACCACAGCTCCTTTTCATCAGAGCAGTTCTGGACACGACGCAGTTTCGGGCCTATCCTCCCGAACGGCGAGTCCGGGATATTCAGGCTATGATTCCAATCTTTCAGCCTTTATCCTGGGTTTCGGTACGGATGACCCTGAGGCTGCTGGGCCTCATGGCCTCCTGCATCCTGCTGGTCGATCATGCCAGATGGCATATGCGGGCTCTGCAGTGGGACCTGAAGTTCCAGTGGGCGCAGCACCAGGGCAACCTGTCCGATCACGTCCAGATCTCGGAGGGGCTGCAAAACAGTTGCAGTGGTGGCTCTCGAACCGGCAATGGGTCATGGGCAGATCCCTCTCCCTTCCCCAGCCAGAGCACACAGTTGTGACGGACGCGTCCCTTCTGGGATGGGGCGGTCACATGGGAGAGGCGGAGATCAGAGGCCTCTGGTCTCCGGCGGAGTCCCGGCTCCATATCAACCTTCTGGAGCTCCGGGCGATCCGACTTGCACTCAAGGCATTCCTTCCCTCTGTCAAAGGGAAGGTAGTGCAGGTGTTCACAGACAACACCACCGCCATGTGGTACTGCAACAAACAAGGCGGGGTGGGGTCGTGGACCCTCTGTCAGGAGGCTCTGCGCCTCTGGACATGGCTAGAACATCAGGGCATGTTCCTGCTGGTTCAACACCTGGCAGGTTCACTGAACGCCAGGGCCGACGAACTCAGCTGCAGGTGCATGATGGATCACGAATGGCGTCTTCACTCGGAAGTGGCGCAAGGTCTCTTTCTGCAGTGGGGAGAGCCTTGGTTAGATCTATTCGCCACCGAAGAGAACGCGCAATGTCATCAGTTCTGCGCGTTGGAATTTCCAAGGCGGCACTTGCTCGGCGACGCTTTTCGTCGCGAGTGGAGTTGCGGTCTGTTGTACGCCTTTCCGCCTATACCACTTCTACCCATAGTGTTGAAGAAGATTCGGCGCGACCGGGCCCAAGTCATCCTTGTGGCTCCGGACTGGGCTCGAAGAGTTTGGTATCCCGAGCTACTCAGTATGAGCGTCGATCCCCCGATCCGTCTGCCTCTTCGGGAGGATCTTCTGTCGCAGCAGCAGGGGACGGTCCTCCACCCGAACCTGTCCAGCCTCCACCTGCTTGCGTGGAGATTGAGCGGCGGCAGTTGATTCCTTTCGACTTGCCTCCCGAAGTTTGTGATGTTATTCTGGCAGCCAGGCGTCCCTCCACTAAGGTGGTATACGCCTGCAGGTGGAACAAGTTTGTGGCATGGTGCACAGCAAAGGCTGTGAATCCCCTTTCTGCCCCTCTTTCTGAGGTTCTTCTGTTCCTTCTTTCCCTGGCCCAACAGGGTTCTGCCCTGGGTACCATCAAGGGCTATCTTTGTGCCATCTCGGCCTTCCTCAGGCTTCCTGATCAGCCCTCCCTTTTCAAGTCCCCTGTTGTTAACAGGTTTCTAAAAGGCATTACACACCTCTTCCCTCCTGTTCCGTTTGTGATGCCTCAGTGGGACTTGAACTTGGTTCTTACCTTTCTTATGTGTGCTCCCTTTGAGCCTCTACATAACTGTCCTCTTCGTCTTCTGACTCTGAAGACAGCCTTTCTGGTGGCCATCACCTCCGCTCGGCGGGTGAGTGAGCTCCAGGCTCTATCATGCAAACCTCCCTTTCTGTCTGTCCATCCAGACAAGGTTGTTCTTAGGACGCGTCCGTCCTTCTTGCCAAAGGTGGTTACTGCCTTCCACATTGGGCAGACCATCACTTTGCCCACCTTCTTTCCGCCTCCGCATCCTTCCAGAGAGGAAGAGAGGCTCCACCGTCTGGACCCAAAACGTGCGCTTTCCTTTTATATCAACCGCACACAACACTTCCGGGTGGATGACCAGCTCTTTGTTGGCTACGTGGGCGCCAAAAAGGTCGGGCGGTGCACAAGAGAACCATCTCCCGCTGGGTAACCTTGTGTATCAAAGCCTGCTATTCTTTGGCTAAGAAGGAGCCTCCTGTTGGGCTGCGTGCCCATTCCACCAGGGCAACGGCTGCTACCACGGCTTTGGGCCGCGGTGTTCCGCTGCAGGATATCTGTCAGGCAGCTACGTGGGCCTCGCTGCACACGTTTACAAAGCATTACTGCCTTGACAGTCAGGTCCAGAGGGACGGCTTCTTTGGCCGTTCTGTCCTCCGGGACTTCCTTGTCTGATCTTTGTTCGCAGACCCACCACCGGGGTTGGTATTGCTGGGGTATCTATTCTAAGGTAAGGAATCTGTCACTAACGTGTCTCTTTCAGATGCACAAGTTACTAACTTGTGTAACGATATATCTGTAAGAGACAGTAGTTAGTGACAGATTCCTTACCGCCCACCCATCCTCCCCGTTCTGCGAACTGATTTCTAGGGTTAAGGACATCCCTTTCAGGGCCCTAGTATTTTTCAGACACCTATGTCAGCTTCTTGCATGGCTCTGCGTTCCTGGCGTGGAAAGTCGTGTACAGAACTGACGTCAGCGCGCAGGGGCGGCGTCTAAGTACTGCCCGCGACGTCATCCCGGCGATCACGACGCAGACGACGGACGCGGAGCCGCACGACGCCGCCTACCGACGCGCAGGGGTACTGCTACGCAAAAACTTTCCGGATCCAGCCTGACGCCTGGGGATATTCTAAGGTAAGGAATCTGTCACTAACTACTGTCTCTTACAGATATATTGTTACACAAGTTAGTAACTTGTGCCTCACGCCAAGCGCTGCTAATGGCAGGCACCCAAAAACCTGTTGTATTCGATCACGGTACAGTTGCAATTGGCCTGGTCTGTGCATTACCACAAGATGAGCAGCCATTGCGCAGCAGGAACAGGAAAAGCAGGATTCCACCAGAAAACGCTAGCAATAAAGGGAATCCTCCGAAGACGCTGGAAAAATTAGAATGAATAAAAGCCGGTATTAATTCCAAATATCGTCTGAAAAGAAGTCACAAGGCCTGCTCCCTCCTGTTTAAAAAAATGTGCAAGGCCTTTAGTGTCAGACGCATTAAAATATTTGGCGTATAAGCTCCCCAAAGTGGAGTGGGAGGTTTGTGTTCAGAAGTGACTCAATCTCACTAGATGTTCTAGCCACCTGTAACTCGAAGGTCTCTCGAGCTGAAGTGAGAGCCACTTCTTGTTGGAACAATAGCGCTTTGAGCCTGCTCAATTTGTTGAAATCTGTTTTTAAAGTCGGAATGAAAGGCCAAATGGAACTATCTGCATTCCCATGCGGGGGCGGAAAAAGCACATTGCTACAACAAGTAACGCGTTGTGAAACAGTTACTAAATACCACATCAGTCTTGGTTGTTCAAAATAAGATAGCCGCTATTAGAAAGCAGGGTAAAAGCGGGAATTATTGATGGTACTGGAGTCCCTTTAATAAAACAAGCAAGATTAGGCGCTGATACATTACATGCGCTGTGCAATTTAACATGTTTACAAACTAGGGAATGTCCTACTGTGGAATCGCAGTCCTCCCCTGTTAGGAAGACCTCCTTACCTTCCCATTGACATCTGTAAGTGAAAGGTAGGGACCATAATTCATGTAAAAATGCACTACCTAGGGGTTCGAAGCGGCCAATTGGAAAATGTTGCATGCAAGATTTAAACTGAAACAGTGAGAATGGGAGAGAAATAACCCCATGAATTAACCAAACCGCTGAGTCCATCTCCGCCACAGAGAATGGCAAGGGCTCCAATTGTTCAATGTGCAATAGCGTGTATGTAGCATCTTTCATGGACATAAAACGTTGTTTATCAGTCAGATTAAATGGTAAAAACAGAGCAGAAGCATTCAAATAATCCCAAGGGACCTTTCCCATTTGAAGGGTCTGTAACGTCCATGCAAACTGCATAACTGATCGTAATTGATTTTGACCATGATATAACACAGATACATCATTCTGAACAATATCAATAACTGAAGAAACAGTATTATCCAATGTATAAATGCGTGAAGAAAGTGTATTGATGCTATTGTCGACCACTGCAAGGACTTTTTCTAAATTTGCTTGATCAATTTTGCGCAGACGAAAGGCTCCCTCCATCTGCGAAAGTTTCCAAATTTCATTGTAAGCTGCATATATAAACCTCTTAGGTCTAGGAACCCTAGGTCCTAAGATAAAATCTGCCAAATTGATGTCACTCGACAAGAGCAACAGGTGTTGTTTCACTGATGATAGGGTGGAATGTGCCAACCATTGTTGGCATAATTTACCCACCGAGTATGTGGTGACCGAATGTGAACGTGGATAACGAGTGTCCAGTCTAGTCTGTGTGAAACCAGGTGTTACATTATAAAAATGCAATTGACATGCATTTGAATTTGTTTGCCACACCAACCAACCGTATGAATCAATTTCTGAGACATTAAAAGTGTCATTTTGAAACAAAGCCCGCAATGCATCGATAGTATAATTCGTCCGGGCAGCCCAATTGTCATATTCCTCTAAGGACGGAATGGATGGGATATTCAAATTTTTTACAGTTGCCAAGCACGTATTTTGATAGACGGTATCATTTAAAAATAAAATCTGGGCCGGGATTAGGCAGGCACGATGCAGAGCCTCAGTTCCCTGAACCTGCCAAGGCTTTGTGCCCCAGACTGATTTTAAATCAATGGTCTCTTTCCAGTGAACATAACCCTGTGTGGCCAATTTAGTCCTAAAAGAGTTGGAGTAAATCAATTTAGTGTGGGTCAGGATAAATTTGGATTTAGATGACAATTGTAGTTTAAAGAAATAGGATTCCGGATTGGACGTGTTATAATCTGTAAAGTATGTGAACTTAATTCTAAGAATTTTTGAACTCCCCTTTATGGGAGTAGGACAGTGTTCCCATTGAGTGTGATTAAAAACCGGTCTTAAAGTTTGTCTTATGCAAAAAATTATGCCCATAGTGTTGATAACAGAAGAGATCAGCATAATATTTTAAATCCGAAAACAATGAATGTACTGCTTGCACATCCCAATCATCAGAATGTATGTCCCGTGTTACCACATCTCCTAATGAGACGCGAAACACGTATGGCACCCTGAGCACTTCCGTCGGGCCGTGGATTTCGAAAGCTACTTTATCCCAAATGATGCCATCTGCAACCGGAAATGCTGAAATGTTCACAAAAGCCTGATCACGTTTCATGATGTGGGACGATGTGTGTGGTGCCAGAATTCCATCGACTAAGTTCACAGCAGAGCGTTCTGGCAAATAATGACCATTGATGAGTAAAAAGAATACTGTTGCAAATCCAATCGACATGAAGAGGAAAAATAGGATAAGCACCAACCAAATGTAGGTCCATGGGGGGGACCAGGTACGTCTTTTGGAACCAAGAGACAAACACACTTAATTTAGTTGGTGGAACTGCCAAACTCGAAGACGAGGAGGATGAGTTATAAGAGAAGCTGGCATGGCCCCCAAAGTATCCGTTTTCACCCCTCAGTATTAAAGGTGGGTGAGAGGTGTCAGCATGATGTTGTCGAGGATTGCTCGGCACTTACCTGTTGGACTCATCTGTGGGATACGTATACTCGACATCTGCAGTGGAAGAGGCAGGAGGCAAAACAGGCGAAAGGTCAACAGCAGTTTCCATCTCATCCTCCGTGGTACAGGCTCTAGTCATAGAGGTTGAGACGACCGGATTCAAAGAGATAGCGTTGCACGAAACTGCAGGTGTTACACTATTCAGAATCGTCCAGACGGTGTAACTTGACATTGTCCACTGAGATATATCTGTTGTCTTTGCGACCAGGTAAAGGCGATAAAATGACTGTACGTGTACCCTTCAATCCAAGTACTGGAACTGGTGCACGATATGAGGGACCAAATTCTTTTTTGTTCCCATGCTTTTCTCGTACCAGATCTCCAATCTTGGGAAGCCATCCGGCAACCGGAATCAGCAGTGCTGCATCATTAGAAGAGGGTAAATGTTCAGTTGCGTAGCTGTCACGGGTCTTTTCTAGATCCTGTAACACAGTAGAATGATTATCTACTTCAAAAGCACAAACATTTTAATGCCCAAGAGCATTTCGTATGGGGTCCGCCCACCCAGGGATCTTCTAGGGAGATTGAGTGCACGTTGAACACCATACAAATGGGCCAGCCAGTACCTAAGACCCTAGCTGTCAAGGACTGCTTTAAGTCACGGTTCATCTGCTCCACAATTGAATTGCCCTCAGGCCTGTATGGAGACGAAAACTGCACCAGCACCCCCATTGACTTCATCGCGTCCTTGTACGCCTTAGAGGCGAACGTTGGACCTTGGTCAGACTGGAAGGTGCCACAGGCAAACATCCCGATAAAGACACGCAAATCCCTGATGACATTTCGAGCATCAGCACTGCGTTGTGGCCAAACCCAAAGGAATCTAGTGCACGAATCAACTGCAACAAATATATATTTATACTCCGTATCAGAGGAGAATGGACCGCAGTGATCAAGATGCACACAGCCAAATGGTTGATTAGAAATACATAGCTGTGTTTGAGGTGTGCATGTGACCATAGACGGTTTAATTTGTTGACAAATGTCACAATAAAGTACAAAATTACGGGTCTGTTTATATAAACCACGCCACCAATAACGTTGCTGTAAAATCGAGACTGTCGCGGACACTCTGGCATGTGCAGATGCCATGCCCTCGTGTGCGGCTTTGATCAAAGCATGTCTGCGGTCCAAGTTGGGAATCAGCCGATCCCCAACGGATGGAATCTTAGCATAAGGAACTTGTTTGGGAGAAATATGAAAAGAGTATTTCGAAGGGAAACCACGAGGATAACCAATTCCCTCCCTCGTAGCAGCCACCGCTGCCAGAATATCATTATCTTTTTTAGTCATGGACCTTGTAACTGCTGCTACGGAACACGTGGCTACTGCAGATTTGGCCGCTTTGTCAGCCAAAGAATTACCAAGAGCATGTACTCCCACACGCTGATGGCCAAGAGTATGTATAATATGTGTGAGGGGCAGACGTTGTTTAAGGTCTGCCACTCGAACCCAAAGCGTCTTATGCTTAATTGCACTGCCTTTAGAGTCTCGATAGTCATTTCGAGACCAAAAGAATAAGTTGTCATTAAAAGACTGGACACAGTAGTAAGAATCGCACACAATAAGAGTATTCACATTAGGATCTGCAAACTCGAGCGCAAGAACAAGAGCACGCAGCTCCGCCAATTGTGCCGTGCAGTCTCCAAGCGCTTGAGTATGCACTATGGAAGACTTAAACTCTCCATTGACAAACGAACCAGCAACAATTGCGCAAGTCGCTGAATAAGCGTGTTTAGAGCCGGTGGCCGGTTGAGCCGAGCCATCGGTGTAAATGATGCATTTGTACTCATGTAAAGGAATCAATGACAACGGAGGAGGATGAACGTGTTCATACTGTAAGAACTCCCGTGTCTGAAGTGCAGGGTCAAAGATAAACGTGACATCAGATGATGTTAAAGACGTAGCCCAATGTATCCAACGGGGATGTAGTGCCTTAGAGTTAGGTACACTTGCCTTACTCACGGCCTCCAAAGCAGGGAAGGGCGTGACCATAAGAATGTGTTTACCCTGCGCCAGTGAGCGTTCTTTTAGAATCGCCATTTGGACCGCCGTTAAAAAAATTTAAACATTGGAAAAACGCATTTCAGCTGCAGTGTACAAATGTGATTTGTATGCTATAGGTACTGTCCCCCCTCATTGAACGTCAAGTAAGTGAAACCCACCTTCCCTGGTACTATACGTATCACCAGGTTCGTGATGTTCTCACTCGTCAACATGTAGTTAGTTGCAAGCATGAGTACAGGTAAATCATAGCCTGGGCCAGGCAGGTTACATACGTATGGGCATCAACATTTCTATTATCAACCTATTAATACCATAGAAGAATGTGTGTATTTTTTTGGTTTTTATTCAAAAAAGATTTTTACATTTATTCCAAATATATTTTCATATTTATTTACAAAATCCAAATACAAACAACAATGACTGTAGTACATATTTTCTAAAAACAATCATTCAGCATCATGAAATATTATTAATTTGACAGTGTGGTAAAAATGCAACAGCATCTATATCTTTAAATAATGAATCACTTGATAATTGATGGTATAGTGCACAGCATGATCTGATGAAACATAAATACTGGCTATATGATCTTGCACAAACAGGATCTATCAATACTGGCGGTATAATCTTACACACTACGCGCGTTTTGGCTTATGCCTTCGTCAGGATACCGTCTCAGAGTTTGCTTGGAATTTATTGCAGTCCAGAATGTGTTCCAACAGTAACATGTAATTTTGATGTATGCTGTATCTTTAACAGCTAAGTCTGGACGCTATATCTTTTTGAAAGAAGAGAGTGCTCTATTGTCACTCCAAGGATGATGTGCTCAAGCTCACGTGTTGTGCTTCTAAAATTTTTTTAGCGCTGATCGTTAACTGTGTATGATTCCATCTGATTCCTAACGTTGTACTCCATAACTGGTGCTTGATACACCCGCAATCAAGATAAGTGTTCGAATGCAAGTATCTGTTGCACGCTCCCCTAAAAATCGATATTCTATTTTTAGAAAGCTGGATACTCAGTCTGTCGATGGAGGATCAAAAAGCAAGGGAGTCTAAGTGATGGCTCTCCTACAACTTGGTACACAAGTGAATCTTCGTGACAGAGTGCTAGTCCGGAACGATCTGGAATCATACACAGTTAACGATCAGCGCTAAAAATATTTTAGAAGGCTTGACTCCCAGACTATTGAGGCCTATGGTTTTATAAGCCTTTGCAATAATCTTCGGTAATTCTCGTGGCTTATCTGCGTCTGCGACAGCCTCCAAGTGGTTAGCCACTTGTAAGCTCACAGCATCACCCTTAACATTAGCAAGGATCATATCAGCAACCACGTCGAACACCCCCACCAGTCTCATCCCTAACTCCAGAACCGCTTCCGCTCCATGTTCATCCTGAACACGTTTTATCATAGAAGGGAGTACGGTCATGGAGGGAGTGCTGAAACACTTCGAATATACAGCTGCAAACACCTTGCCCCAGGTGTTACAATCAGCTAATTCGGGAATCAAGTCTTTAGGCAAACTTATGGTTAAGATCCTGTGTTTCTCCACAGGAGTGGTGTTTGGAAAAACAGCTTCGATTTGTCCAAATTTCTCAGCAAGCCAATAAGGTAACTCATCCTTATTTTGTGGACGCTTGCCTATTACAGAATTAACCATAAGAGGACTGATGGTTACACCACCAGGTCCAGCTGGTTGTGCAGCAACGCCAGGTGGTCCCACCTGAAAGGTGCGCGACATGAACTGTATGACAGCTCGATGTACACGTATCTAAGAAGTATGTAATATGCGGAGCTCTGCAATCGTTGCAGTTGTAGCGTAACGCGGGTGTGGGGTGTACCCAGCCAAAACGGGCCATGTGCCCCCCTCTATCGATAAAGGGCCTAAACGGACTGGCGTTATTGGGTGAGGAAGGGCACCATTAAACCAAATTTGGTGTTCCCAAGCCGTGAGCGGAACCTCAAGAATTCTATATGGTCTATATTCCCGCGGAATCGCGGTGGCAGTATACTCGTGAAACAAATTATCTGTTCCATCGACTGCCGGGAAGGTGACCCAAGAATAAAATACCTCAAAGCGGAAAGCTGGATCTGCCTCTACAACAAAGATAACATCAACACCTGCATCAGGTACTCCGTATTGATTTAAATAAGCCCTGAGCGGTGCGCGGTTAGGAGCCGGTATGGCAACCGCCGTAATGAATAAGAGAGAATAACAACCTAAGCGTGGCAGCGCAACAAAGGGTTAAAAGAAAAGAAAGACCTTTTCAAATTCAAGCTTGAAAAACCTATAATATATCACAATATAGGAGGTTACTCCGTCACAGCTGTCTCCGGAAACAGAAGTGAGGGGACTGTGGACAAGCACAAGCACTACTCAGGAGTCTCGCAGATAAGAACCAGACCAAACGTTGGGGGCACCTTGTTGCGGGGATTCTGCACCTAAAAAGAACTATGCGCAGGAAAACAGGACCTCGTTGTATAGGGTTGTACCAACCTACCACCTTAGTGCCCAAAATCCCAAAACCGACTAGCTATAGTGTCTCATTCATTCTCCTCCAAAATCACGGAGCCACAAATGATTAGACAACCCAGAACACAACACTCCTGACTCTCTCAGGAATCGCGGTGGCAAGACATACCCTTTCTCTCGCTCACTCGTACTTGTCCACAGATAAGAATTGGCAGAGTCACTGTAATAGTTCAAAATGTTTATTTTAACTATCGTGCTCTATAATACTATATACAAGCAACTACCAGAAGCAAAATGCATAAACTCAGAACAATTAGCATTGTTACAATTCCATAGAGTACAATGGGGGATGTCATTATATAAAGACAGTGGAAAAGGGCTATAAGGGCCCCTTGACTGGAAGAAGTTTATTATATAAAAGAAGATCTCTGGGCTTTGTCAGCAGACCCCATACCTTAAAGCCTAGATGTAAGGTTTACATCATAGGAACAGCATAGCTCTTCTCCATGGAAAGGGCTCTCTCCAAGTGTGTGTTAAAACAACATGCATCCCCGTAATATCAAAGCACGAGTCTCCAGCAGTGCAGCTGTGTGTAGCATGTTATGTCTAGGTGCTAGGGACTGACCAGAACAGAATAACAAGGGGCATTGTTTATCGACCTTGCGCATCGTGTTCAGACTAAACTCCAGGAACTTAGCAGAGAACGTGAAAAGCAGACAGTTCTCATGTGAAAGGCATAAATAGAGACTTGCAAAATAAAGTCATGTAGTAAAAGCAGCATCATGGCAGCAAAGCTCATGCTAACTTAGCAATGTCGAGAATGACCCTAATGGCCATATAACAGGATCTGGCGGCGCTTGGCTACTCCCACGGCATTTGTGCTAGACGCTCAGCCTGATTGCGACTCACTGGTCTCAAACCTGATGCGCAAAGGAGAGTTGTAAGTCTCCCTTTCAATGGCACATCCTTATTTGGCTCTCATGCTGATGACGAGATGTCCAAGATGAAGTCAGAGTTGGACACTCTAAAAGCGGTCGGCCTGGAAAAACGAAAAGACTTTCGCCGTAAGTACCGACCTTACAACCATCGGTATTTCCAGCAGAGTGTTCAAACCCCTCACTGGTCGACCCAACAGCATCAATCCAGGTCCCATTATCATCAGCGGAGACCGGGTCGAGGAAGGGGAGCTGCAAGACAAACACCTTCTGCAGCGAAACAATCTGCAAAGCAATGAGCCCTGGCTATCCCCATCCCCGTTACCCACTCCGGTGGGGGGAATTATTATGTTTCACATGGACGAGTGGAGAAAGATGGGACTGAATATTGTGCAGAATGTTTATTTGCTCAGATTCAAATCCCCACCTCCATCAGTACCACCTCGAGAAAGGTATTTCCAACATCACCACTTATTACAGAGGGAGGTGAACATCCTACTACAGAAAGATGCTATAGAAACAGTCCCTTTTCCACAACAAAGACACAGGATCTATTCCTACTACTTTCTGGTACAGAAAAGAGGTCCTATCCAAGAGTACAGACCAGTACTCGACCTGAGACTTTTGAACAAATTCATCCGCAAAGAAAAATTTCAGATGTTGGCTCTGCACCAAATCTTTCCGCAACTACACCAAGGGGACTGGATGTGCTCCATAGTCCTGCAGGACGCCTACTTTCGCGTGCCGATCTCCCAAAAACATCGGAAATTTCTGCGTTTTCAAGTAGCGCGTCAACCTTTCCAGTTCAAAGTCCTCCCGTTTGGTCTGAAGTCAGCTCCCCGAACGTTCTCAAAATGCATGGCAGTAGTAGCGACTTTTCTTCACAAACAAAAGATCGTCGTCTACCCGTACCTGGACGACTGGTTGCTGAAAAGCTCGTCACCCACTCTGCTTCAGAAGCATCTCTCGTTCTGTGTGCAAGTGCTGAACAAACTGGGCCTGCAAATCAACTACAAAAAGTCAATCTTCAATCCGACCCAAAAGATGCACTACCTAGGGGCTTCTCTGGACACATCAAGAGCAAGCGTGTGTCCTTCGGAGGAGAGATTATCCTCAATTCACGAAAAGTGCTGCAATCTCCTCCATTCTCAGCAACCCACAGTCAGGCAAGTGTCCTCACTCCTGGGCTCGATGGCATCCTGCATCTTCATCGTCCCAAACGCCAGGCTACACATGCATCCTCTGCAGCAATCTCTGGAGGACCAGTGATCACAGACGTCAGGCCGCTGGGAGGACCCTGTGTTTCTCCCACAGTCAGCCAAGGATTCCATCAAATGGTGGATGGAGAGATCGCATCTGCTGAAAGGAGTTTCTTTTCACCAGGACCTTCCCAGTCAGACAATCGTCACGGATGCTTGCCTGCAAGGTTGGGGGGCTCACATGGGTCCTCTTCAAGTTCAAGGTCTCTGGTCAGAGAAAGAACAAGGGTTCCACATCAACCTCTTAGAACTGAGAGCGGTACATCTCGCACTCAAATCACTGTTCCCGTCCTTCCGCTCACGTTCCCTGTTGATTCAAGCGGACAACACCACAACAATGTAATATCTGAACAAACAGGGGGGAACCCGGTCAAGACCTCTCTCTCTGGAGGCTCAGACCATCTGGAAATGGCTTTTCGCAAGAAATCTGACCATTTCGGCTATTCATCTCCCAGGAAACCTCAACGTCCAAGCAGACTCCCTAAGTCGGGACTTCGTCGAAGCTCACGACTGGGTGCTAAAGGACGAGGTCGCACAAGGCATCTTCCACCAATGGGGAGCTCCAGACATAGACCTATTTGCAGACGCGGCAATCGCAAAATGCCCCGCCTTCGCATCCAGGTTTCACCAACCAGGGTCGAGAGGGAATGCGCTTTTGATAAAATGGTCTCAGACATTACTTTACGCTTTTTCTCCTGTTCCATTGATCCCCCGGTGATCAACAAGTTCTACAGGGCCAAGACCAGGATGATACTAATTGCACCAGAGTGGCCTCGCCAATGGTGGTACCCGGACCTTCTTCAATTATCAGAAATCCCGCACAGGAGGTTACCATGCCGGCCAGACTTATTGTCCAAGAACGGGGGGGAAGGTGTTCCACCCCAATCTCTCATCTCTATGATTGACGGCATGGCTCCTGAGGTCCTCCAGTACGGACACTTAGACCTGTCCTCTGACTGTATGAACATACTTAAAGAAGCCAGAAGGCCTTCCACCAGACAATCGTACACTTTCAAATGGAAGCGATTTTACTTATGGTGCATTAATAATGGCCATGATCCTGTTCAGGGTCATGAGCAGGTGATTCTGCCGTATTTGCTGTATCTGGCTAAATCAGGCCTTCAATTTTCGTCTATAAAGGTCCATCTAGCAGCTATTAGAGCATACAGAAAATCTCCTATGCAGGTTTCCTTTTTTCAACTCCCTGTGGTTAAAGATTTCCTGGAAGGGTTGAAAAAGGTCTACCCACCGATCAGAGCTCCATCTCCTCCATGGGAGCTTAACATAGTTCTTGCTAGATTAATGGGGTTCCCATTTGAACCTATTCACAAAGCCTCTCTGCAGCACTTGTCATGGAAGGCCGCTTTCTTAGTGAGATTCAATCTTTGTGCAGTAAAGAGCCTTATATTATTTTTCATGCGAACAGGGTGGTCCTTAGAACTCATACGAGTTTTCTACCTACATTTTTTCCTAATCCTTTGATTGCGGACGTAAAGATACGACTTGTAAATGACCTCTGTGAATACCAAAAGTCGTCAAGTTAGACTTCTGTCTCAGATTGCCTTTGTGAATCGGGCCCTACGTCATTTACAACACCATTAGTTCAAACTTTCACAAATGCGAGACCAATTACATTGCAAATTCTTGTCTTCAGTGTTTACTTGAAGACAAGCATGCAAGACAGCCATGAGATGTGAATTCATTCGGCAAGGGTGAATTATGAGGACTGGATCAAAAACCCTTTACCAAAAGCAGCTGGACTATGTGCAGTTTTATTTCAAGATACATGTAGACTGGCACATTGATGAGTTTAGGAAGCTGTGTGACTGCACGCTGTTTTCAGCAAATGATGCCAGGCCGTGCCACTTTGAATAAAACTGCGAATTCTTATGTATTTAAGCGTAACGGCACCACCTTCCGGTACTTGTGTTTAAGAGAATTTAATTGATCCTTTGTTAAGACTTTATTCACGAAGTACCGCCAGGGTTCCAGTGTAGAGAGGTAAGATGAGTTTATTTCTTGAGATCCGGAGTACATGAATCACCAGCCATTACACAACTGCACTCATCAGCAACTGCCTAACTTGGAATTTCCACCACACATCTAGTCAGATGACATGTTCAAGAGTCAGTAAACTATGACAAGGTGATCCTCCATACCTGACGTTATAAAACACAAAAGGAAACCATAATACCTTCTATATTCATTTTTGATTTATACAGTGAAATAATTTATTTGTGGCATGGCAGAAGTGTAGGATCGTGTATTTCAGTATAGATTTCTTTTTTAGATATTTAAAAAAAACAAAATTACCTCATGAGGCCTTCTGCAAGAGTTCAGGCTTGCTCGCATTGCTCCCACAAATTCATTGAGATCAGCAACCACCACTGTGGCGTACTGAAGGTAATTCTTGTGTTATAAAGGCATCCATGGAAAAATACTGGCACTGGCATGCCGAGGTAATTGTTGGCATAATGGGCACCCACGGTCATATACTGATATTAGCAGACTAGAAGTCATTCTGGGTATATGGGGAACCCATGAAAAAATGTTAGCAAACTTGAGGAAATACTTGGCATAAGGGTCATCCATGGCAAAATGCTGGCCCAGGCACACTGAAGGTAATTTCTCACAAAAGGGGACACCCATAGCACATTTTGAAAAAAATGGGGTCGGGTTTTATTAGCTTGTCACTGCATGAAAGAACTTGAATATTTAATGAGTTTACTTTCAGAGTTTATGGCATTTAAGCAAATGTACTTGAAAATGTGTTTCAGAATGCTCTGTTTGACCCACATGTCCTTTAAAGATTACTTTTCTCCAAGGGTTAACCCACCCTGAGTCCCTCTAGAGGAGATCTGGCTTACTAGCTCAATCAGGGCAGTATTATGCCCCAGCACTTTGAAAGATCATGTCAGCACCCTAATATGGGTGGGATCTAAAATAGACATTTGCCTGTGTTATATTGTGCAGTTATTTTGAAACTTTGGTGATGGCAATACCTTGCAATACTGAATACTGCATTACTGTCTCCTTGCAATACTGAAATGTTTAAAATGGCCGCCCCTGCCTCTCTGGAACATCTGGGGCGAGTGCATGACCCCTTCCACTATTAATGACTCCTCCCTCTCTCTAAAATGGCCGCCCCCTGCTCCTCTCTTGAATAACTGGGTAGATTGGTTTGACCCCACTACCACTATTCTAGTACCCTCTCTCTAAAATGGCAGCTCCCGGCCCATTAGTGCTATTGCTGAGCTGACTCATGACCCCAGCACCACACTCTCCTAAACACTATAATGGGACCGAGCACATGACCACTATCCAGCATATCCCTGATCTCTTCATTAGGAGGCCCCCGGGTCTCAAGGGTTGTAAATAGCCGCCCCCGCTCCTCACTATAATAACTGGGCCGATTGCTTGACCCCACTTCCCCAATAACTCTGATCTCTCTCAAGAACTTACTGCGCCCTACTAATATATTTGTTAGAAGATTCCCTAAGGACAATTTTAGCGGACAACTGCTATAATCCCCGCGCCCAGTCCAAAGGTCCAACCCCAGGCCATATTAGTAGACTGCTCCCCCCGCAGAGCTCCCACTGTGTTCCACCATGGGGACACCATTAAGTCATGTACATGCGATATCTCAGTACTTGACCTAGCCAATCTGACTGTGCCTAAATTAAGGTGCACCTTCAAGACTCACCCTCTGGGAGGATCAATCTGTGGACAGCTGCTCACTCCTACCTCACTGCCAATCACGTATCCTAAGCTCTGCCCTCCACGTCCACCCTTACACAGTGCAGTATGGATTCCAGACTTGAAAAGTTTGGCACTAACAGCTACACAATTATCTATCCGACCAATCTCTCCAAAAATGCAACTAAAACCCTGAAACATAGACTCCTCAAAGCCAACCCAGAAACCCTTATCTCTGACCCCTACCTCTGTCCAAAAAAAGGCACTATTACGAGCGACCTGATCTTCTACACTAAAAGAAGAGCTCAGTGGAGATCGACGTTCCTCTCCCTACTCAGAATCACCTCGGCCAAAAAATTCCCTCACGGTCTGCGACTTCTGGCTACGAAGTCTCCCACTTTTAGAGCAAACACCACTATATCCATCTACAACAATGGGACTATACTAATTCAGGCCACCGATCGCAATCTGGTCAGCTTTGATGACAGATTTGCCCTCTTTAAAAGATCTTTGGTCACTAGCGACCCCCCTATTCAATCTAGGTACGGACTTCCCCCTACCCTGTCACAGGAGGTCCCTGATCCCTCGCTAACGGCCCACAACCTGAGGACTGCCTCTCCTACCCCGATCGACACACACAGGACTATAGTTCATCCAACCCCAGGCTCCCCTAACTCACCCATCGTGCCACGACCTGTCCATACTATTGCCAGTAATCACAGAGCATTTGTTATCCCTCGCTCCGACCACCTCTCTGACACTTCCCCCACCCCCTCTGACAATAGCCCTTGCCTACATAACTCCCTCATTCGACAGCGGGCCTGCCCACTTTCCAACAGGAACTCATCCAACCTCCCTTCACCTACCCTCCCCTCCATCGCCCACTCTCCCTGCGCGCCCGTACTTCGGAGAGGGAACTCTCCATTAGCGTATTTCCCCCATCCCCCCCGCCCGCCTGCCCTGGTCTCCCCTCCGCCCTCCCCACTGACCAACCCTCCGCCTCCCCTCCACGTGACCCATAATCCACACTCAGATACTGCTTCCAAGCTCAAGAAAATAAACCAGGAACTTCTAACTCTCAAAACTGTCATCCAAAAACTCATTAAGTTCACCGAAGAGCTAGCCCGTGACCTCTCTTCCAACATGGCCACACAAGAGATCCCTCATCCCTCCCCCAACAGGACATCACAGGAGATCCTGCATATGATCCAGCTGATACCCCCTGCCCAGAAGTGGAATACCACTCCCTACCCCAACGCCCCATCTAGACCTGCCAGATCCAAAAACCCATTGTCAGAACCTGATATTCTCTCCCTCCTCCTTGAGTACACCTCTCCTCATTCGGCCATCTCAGCCCCTACTAGATCCTCACAAACAGCCCCACTATTTGACCCTAGCTCTACATTCCCTAAACATGGTAATTCGGAACCCATCCAAAGCATCACACCCAACCCTCATAGAGCTCCAAGACTCAACGCCAACACCATAAACATTAATAACCTCACGCAGATCCCCACTACACAGCCCGCGCTCATAGACACCCTGCACAAATCACACCTGAAATGCATGTTACTTAACTGTAGATCTGCGGTGAAACATGCCACAGACCTTGCTGATCTCATCCTTGCCCAAGATCTGGACCTCCTTATCCTCACAGAAACATGGCTCAACGACTCCTCTGGCCCTATCCTTGACCTATTAGTCCCTCCCAGTCACAACATTATCAGACTCGACCGAATTAAGAAAACGTGAGGGGGCATAGCCTGTATCTTCCGCAACTCTCTCACAGCAAAACAGTCCCCTTCAGCCAATCTCTCATCCTGCGAATACTTATGCATCGATATCACTAGCACACACAGACCCTTATGCAGCCTTCACATCTTCTACCACCCCCCAGGTTATAACCTCCCTCTAATTGAACAAACTATGGAAACCATCTCCTCCAACCTGGGCCGACACTGCCCCAAGATCTTCCGTGGTGACTTCAATCTCCACTGGAATGACCCTCATGATCAGGTGGTTACAACCCTCAAAAACTTCCTAACCGACCTCTCTCTGACCCAATTCTGTGACAGTCCCACACACAACTTAGGCTCGATACTGGAACTAATCATCTCCAACCCCAACTCCATCCATCTCGAATCCATTCTCCCCTGTGACTGGTCTGACCATCACTATATCAACTTCCTGATTCTTGAAAGTTGGAGCCACAAAAGTGCACAACCACTAAAACTAAAACACTGGAAAAGATCGCTCCATAACACAAGCATAAATGAGCTCATAGAGCGCTGCTATTTCTCCCTTCCACCACCCGCAAACATGAACGACGTTCACGACCTCACTGAACACTATAACAACGCCATGCTTTCTGCCTCGAATGCCACAGCCCCCCTTCAACTAAAAAGAATTCCCATAAAAGACTCCAAACCTTGGTTCAATGACAGACTAAATGCGGACAGACGCAGCCTAAGACTAGCGGAACGCACCTGGAGATCCGCTCCCTCCACGGATCTTCTAAAAACTCTAAGATTCAAAAGAAGTAGATACAACAAACTCATTAGTTCGGAGAAAGCCAACTTCTTCAAATACCAACTTGACAAAGCCAAAAATCGCCCGAAACGACTTTTTCAGCTAATTAAATCTCAATCCAACAACACCTCTACCCAATCTCAGCACCTCTCTCGCCCGCAACCAAACTGCGATGCGGTTGCTGAATTCTTCCTCGAAAAGACGAACAAAATTGAATCAGATCTAAGGTCTGCTGCACTCAATCTCTCGCCCTCTCTCGACTCCTCTGCCTCCACACACCTGACCTCGCCTCATGATCTCTCCCTCAAAAACAATGCTTCATGGAGTCAATTCACTCTACTCAATGACATTACCATCCTCGATGTTCTCTCGACCCTTAAACCCTCCAGTCACTTCAATGACCCCCTCCCCCCCAACTTCTTTAAAGACATGATAGGATCACTAGCACCGCTCTGGTCCAAGATCATCAACGCCTCACTTCTTCAAGGTGAGATCCCGGACTGCTTGAAGGCCGGCCTAGTGCTCCCTATTCTCAAAAAACCCTCGGCTGACCCTGTTGACCTGAACAACTACCGACCAATCACAAACATACCCACCCTGGCTAAACTTCTGGAGAAATGTGTTCATGTACAACTACGCAAACACATTGAGCTATTCCAGCTTCTCGACCTAATCCAATCGGGCTTCCGCACTGGCCACAGCACTGAAACGGCCATCACTCACATAGTGGACGACGCTCTCACTTTACTTGACCAAAACGAAGCCTGCCTTTTAATTCTGCTCGATCTCTCATCTGCATTCGACACTGTCAAACATGACAATCTACTCTACCTCTTGGAACGCAGGATGGGGCTCTCAGGCACGGTCCTTAAATGGTTTTTCCTCTTTCCTCAACAACAGAACTCAAAAAGTCAAATCCAACCAGTCTCTATCCAACCCTAGTCCATGCAAACTGGGTGTCCCCCAAGGTTCCTCACTCTCCCCCACACTCTTTAACCTTTTCCTGGAACCATTGACTGTAATTCTTAAAGCCTCCAACATCCGATATCACATGTATGCTGACGACACCCAACTCTACATGAAAATCTCCTCCCCCGACGACATCAAATCCCTCAATGGAACCCTTCTCAAAACCCTAAACTGGCTAACCTCCAACCATCTCAAGTTAAACGCCCTCAAGACGGAATTCCTCCTCATTGCACCCGCTAGGCAAACCCCCACTGTTGCGAAATATCTCTGTAACCTCACCGCCCTCAACTGCACGCCACACATCATTGACTCCACTAAGTCACTGGGAGTTGTGCTAGACAAAAACCTAAACATGCAAGACCACATCAGATCATCGACCAAAGGAGCGAACTTCCAACTCTGCATCCTAAGGAAACTCAAACCCTACCTTCCCCAAGATGACTTTAAATCGGCGGTGCAAGCACTTGTCATCTCTAGACTTGAATACGGCAGTGCTACTCTTTGCGGACTGCCGAAACACAGTTTAGCCCCCATCAGAGCATCTCTAAATGCTGCTACTAGACTCATCACGGGTTCTAAAAAGACCAACCACATTTCGCCTGACCTGAAATCGCTCAATTGGCTTCCCTTTGAGGCAAGGATCCAACTAAAGATCGCTTGTATGACCCATAGAGCTCTACATTTCAACACCCCACTCTACCTGACAAACAAGCTGGAACTATCCGGTCGCTCCAGGTCCACAAGGAGCACCGGCACACTGCTGCTCAAGCCAAATAAATTTAATAAGCTTAAAACTTACAATCGCTCATTCTCTGGCATCGCCCCGAGAATCTGGAACTCCCTTCCAGTGGAAACAAGACTGATTCCCTCTACACTTGCCTTCAAAAGGGAAGTTAAAGCTCTACTAATGAACAATGCCTTGAACTAGATGCTTTGCTCCTCCTGCCTATAGCTTACTGTATACATGTCATTTGTTGCAACCCATTGTCGCCTGCCATATTGTCTTGTTTACTCTTGATGTATATTGCCCTACTTTTCATTCCCACCCAATCTGCTTCCTATGTCCACCTTAATTTTATCCTGCTCCTGTTGTATAATGTCCCACTGTTACCTTGATTTTTTCCCCACTAGCTGTTTTCATATGTCTTCCTCAACCATATGTAAAGCGCTCTCATACCCACCTGGGTCATGTTCGCGCTATACAAAACTTCAAATAAATAAATGGCATCAGGGTTAAGGTCATGTGACATGACTTTCTGAGAAGATTCAGGGTCACAGGTCATATGATGTCACTTTCTGTGATCCCATTGAGGTTGAAGGGTGTGTGAAGTCACTTGTACAACCCCTAGCATTTTGATGATTTGGCTTCCATATTATCTGTACAAGAATGATTAAAATTATTTGTGCCTACTTGTTTATATCCACTCAAAAATAGTGTTAATCACATACTTTGTGTTTTTTCAGTTCCTATATTAAAACCCTTTCCCAATGGAGCTGTATGCAGAACCTGCTTTTCAGTCACATCCATGGAATGTTCACCTCGTGGAACTTTGTCATGCTCTGGGATAAGGGACAGATGTGTCTCCCTTGGAATGAGATTCAAAGGTAAACCAGGAAAACTATTGTGGGGCATTGCCCAGCCCTGTAATGTTATGGTTTGAATTATTTGTAGATGCACCTTTGTAGACAATATGCGTTGTTAATTTTTTACTTGTACATCTGTCAGATAACTAGCAGGGTGCTCAGTCAGAGGACCAACTGGGTGAGACTGGGATAAGACTGAATACTGGAATTGTGTGTGGTCTCTGAAGGGAATACAAACAAGGGAGTACCAGAAGGCTGCAAGGGAAGCAAAACAGAAGGAGAGGAATGAAGCAGGTTGGAATAGGCTTTGAATAGGGCACTGGAAGACTGCAGGGAAAACACAAGAATACACAACAGGAATATAAAGCCGCAAAACTATAGACAAATGATCATAAATTATAGTTTGCCTGCTCCTCGGATATTATCTCTCTGTGAGTTGACAAGGTCTTATACGAAAGCAAGGAGCAGATTAATCTCACAGAGTTCTGGGAAACACTCAGCAGCTCCTACGGAGAAGGTGTGCTGGGTGGTTCTCTGTGCCAAGGGACTAAGCCTTGGAATCTAACTGGCACTCTTAGAAGCAATGAAAATCAGGATAACATTACAAAGCAGAACCACAGGGTACAGAACAAGGAACACTAAAACAGAAACTGGTCTCAGGCAAAAGCCGGACTGAAATCAGGAACAGGACTGGAAATTCTGGAAACAAGGCTAGGAAAGATTTGCACTCAAATAAGGCAAGACAGAAATCTGCAGACGAACAGGGACACAGAATACAAGGTAAGGAATCTGCCTATATAACAGAGCAGATCAAGAAGAGTGCAGACAGGTAACTATGAACTATGGCTAACGCAGGAACAGAAATGCAGGAAAACAAGAGACAGAAAGAGAATCTACAAATAGCCAAAAACAGGAAAATAGGTACAGGGAAAAAACAAAATCGAAGGACAAGCCTGTAATAACAGCAGCACGGCCTGTTACCATCCACTCATTGTGCCGTAACGTAATTGAAGGTGACTGTAATACAGCAGTAGCTCCAAGAGAATTTTCATCTTCCCTGACAAGTATAGAAGATGAATTTTGGGAGGAGGGGGGGGGGGGTGGGGTGTCTTCCCTAACTGTTGATCCCACCCAGAGGCAAACAAAGACTGCCAAATTACTTACTGACATTTTTAGTTACGCATGGACTGGGGGCTGCAAATGGTCATACAATCTCTGACATTTCCCAGAATCCCACCTTCATAGGAGGTCACTATTCTAGCAATGTTGACTACATATTTTTTACATCAAATTATGACCCCAGGTAGGGGATATGGAAGTACTGCCAACGATGGACAGTGACCATAATGCCCTCAGGGCCACAACCCATCGAGGTATTTTTCCGAATACATGACCACATGACCAAAGCTCAACATTACTACCAACCTTATTTTTTGCACAATCGCAAAAATGTTAAATGGGCTCTGGTCTCAAAAAATGACGCTCTCATGTCTCAAATTTATCGAGCATTCATGGAAACTTTTAGGCCCTTATGAATAAATTGACAAAAAGCTGATAAACTTCGTTAATTTCCATAGCAAACTATCAGTTCGACTAAAACAATATTTCACCAAGGAGGGGTCAAAGGGCCTACCTCATGGTATGTCTCTGGACTGGTTCACTGGAGACCGTAAGTTAGCAAAGTTAGCCTTAGTAAGAGCAGTGAAAATGGGCGACAGAAGTAAAATAAGGGTAGTGAGGCAAACCTACAGGGCAACCCTGAGTGCCAATAGACAGTCCAGCGAGGTAAACTAGTGGGACGATCTGACTGATGCCTACCAATTTAAAAATACAAAGGCATTCTGGAAAATTCATGCTGACCTCCAACCGGACGCTGCTGTCCAATCAGAGATGTGGGTTGCCCACTTCTCTGCCTTGTACGAGGAGAGGGGTGTTAGCACATGGCCTCCCATAGCACTGGATAGTAGTCCCTTGGTACACTTTCGAAAAGGTAAAAGCGCAGCAGTGGCTCAGGAATTTGAACTAAGAGAAACAGAGGCAGCGATCCATCAGCAGAAGAGGGAGAAAGCAGCAGGCCTCGATCGTATTCCAGAGTCCCAACTTGCAATTTGGGTACCCTATTTAAACACCCTTAGCAACACCATCATGAGGGATGAGGAGATTCCCCCATCGTGGAGAGGAGCAATTATAGTCCCTATTCACAAAAAGGGCAGAACGGACTTACCTGGTAACTACAGGCCAATTAGTCTCATTGACAACAGTCAGAAAAGTTTCTGTAGGCAGATCCTCTCTAGACTCTTGACATGGATTGCTGACAGAATTCCTGGTGGGGTCCAGGAGCAAGGTCAGCACGCTAGACCAGGTGTTCCGTTTTCAAACTATATTCTGGAAATACATTCTTTTGAGAAAGGACCACGTATAAGTGGTTTTAATGGAACTAAGGGTTGCTTTCGACCTTGTCCCAAGGGCTAACCTGTGGAAGGTGCCTGATGACCTACTTAGAATTCTAATTGTTCTTCACAAGGAAACCTTTGCTCAAGTAAGATGGTGGCCCGATGGAGATACCTCACCCATAAAATTTCGATCAGGTCTGGAGCAAGGCAGGGCTGTGTTTTGCCCCCCCCCCATCTTCAGCTTGTACATCAATGGAGCTGTGGAAGGGGTCGCAAATTGAAATCATGATACCCCGAAATCCGCAGGCTCCAGCACCCCAATTCTGATGTTTGCCAGTGATACTCTGCTGCTCTCTAGGAGTCCTATCGGCCTTCAGGTCCTCTTGGATAGGTTTCCTTCTGTGCATCTAGAGGCTTAGAGATCAACCCTACAAAATCTAAGTTTATGGTAATAAACCCCCATCAATCATTTAGGGGCTCATGAAGGTGGAAGTTGTTCCAATCGAACAAGTCAAAAGTTTTGACTACTTGGGCCTTAGACTTGCTGTAATCTTTATATTGCACGTCCTGATGAAGACCCGCCTTTTAGGTCAAAAGTTGCCATATTAACCATCCGGGTCGAAACGTCGACGAATATAGACAAGCCTGGATTCTTTTCTGAGTATCCTAATGATGGATATGTTTTGATTCATCAGCCACCTGTCTTTAAATGCATTTACCATGATTTCTTGAGAGAAGTTCTTCTGACAGGTTTACCAGAGTAGCCCGTTCGCCGCTGGTATGTTTAATGTTATTCTGTAATGTTCTGAATTCATTTTTTCTTTCTTCTCCCTCTGAAATCTACGCTTGCGCACACCTTTGAGTGCTTTTCTTATGCACTCTATGGAGAGCCACTGTAAAGTAATTATCGATTGTATGTTTTTTCTTTGCAAAATATATAAAAGAATTTTTTTGAATTGATTTCATGAGCATTGCATTTGTCTCTCTCTCCCCTTTTTCCTATGTATCAACTAATGTTGATGTAAATAAGGTATTGAATACTGTGTTTTTTAGTCTTTTGCTAATAGGACCATTTGTTGCTTGTACCAGAACCTACCCAGGTCCTTTGGCTTTTTTCTGGTTACCCCTTTAGTTTGTAATGGACAATCTGATGTGGACGCCTGCAGCTAGAGAAGAACATGGAGTTATTGCAACATAGGGCATCGGTAATCATAAGGAAATTTAAAGCCACCTCTATCAGGACAGTTTCCCCAGTCCTAGAAGTGTATAGGGCAACAGCTCTTGCCGGGGCAACATACGGAGCAGAGGTATGGGGCAGCGCAAATACCACCCTTTGCTCATAGAAGAAAATAAATTTGTTTGGTCTTTGTTTAATTTACCAACAAGCACCCCCTTATTACCTGTACGCTTTGACCTAGCGCTCAACGGGGTGGACTTAGTATTACATACGAAGGCAATGAAATACTGGGAACTTCTGTGGTCAACAGTGGAGTCGGCCCCTTATCGTGAAGCCTTGATTGAATTAATTGCCTTAGACAAAACTGTAGTTACCCCTGCTAAGTTTGATCAAAAATCTTTGCCTCTTGATTAACATGGAGGATCTTTGGCAGTCACCAGCGTCAACTGGCAATACCACTTTTACTAGTGTGGGCAGTATGTACTGAAGCATATGTTGTACAAGATGTGGAATGATCAGAGGGACACAGGCTTAATTGCAAATGTCCTCCAACATAAATGCACACCGAGTTTTGAGCCATATAAGGACAGGATTAGACCTAGTTACGCTAAACAGCTATATATAAGAATTAGAATCGGGACCGACCCCTCAATACATCCACTGCAAGCTGGTCTAGGGATGCTTCTTCGTCCACATGCTGCCCCTTTTGTTCTCCAACACCAGAGATAGAGGAACATTTTCTTTAAATGTAAATGAAATGTAGCACCAAGTCTGTCCTCAGTTTACATTTTCTTTTTTCTGTTCTTCCACTCCCCACACCTGGAGAAACGTTTTGTTACAATAGTGTTGTATCTCCCACGGTTCCTGTACCCGCAAAGTATCCAAGCCTTAAACCTGAAGCCGAAGACAGATTTGTCCAGTGTGTGATCCTGAAAACACCTGTTGACTCAAATACTTTCTCTGTTTCTAACATGTGTAGGAGTACTTTTTTCCAGGTCCTGTGGGTGTTATCTATAAAATGAATAACATTTTTGGTTTTGTCCTCACAGTTAAGCCTTAGAATGATGCCTGAATGGTCTGGGTACACCAAGCCTGGAAGCCATGGACCCCGTTTGACTTACAACACCCCGACGAAAATCTTGGTGTTGGTGTTCAAAAGGATATGAGACTAAATGAGCCCCAGCTTGCCAGATGCCTCCCAGGCTTCGGAATAACTGTCACCCTGACGTCAAGATACAATGGGCCGCGAGTCCCTGATCACAAAATTAGTTAAATAGCTTATTCAAAATTGGGACGAGCACGGTGCAAGACATTGTCGAATGACAGTGGAATGGGAGTTTTTGAGCCCTGACGATGTTCCATTGTGCAGTTTTGATACCATGCCGCGATCACCAGGGTCTCACCAGTCATGCCCCCTGGTTGCCATTTTATTGGCGTGCCTCGCAGTCCAGGGCCAGCATAGCATCTTCTCTGTTTGGCTCTGTCCGTGGCTGCCCACTTTCTCACAGCATCTCTGCTGTTTTCTTGGTCAGCAGAGAGCTTTGTAGCTCGATCGCCACTTTCAAAACGCTGTTTGATGGCTATTTTAGCACATCGGAACAAAGAGCTGGGGTACCTCTTCCTACCACACTGCATCGTACAGGAGATGCTGCCATTTACTTTTGAAGTTCCAAAATATTTAATATGTATTACAAAAGTGCTTCAGGATTCAGTACATAGGTCGTACTTACTTATGGCCTGATTCACAAAGTAAAACGTAACTTTCATTTAAGTTTACGATTGTTAGCTATACATAAAGGTATTTACGAATAGTATCTTTACGAGTGCGGAGTCTCAGCACTCAGTAAATGCCCTTGTGAATAGCAAACAATCATAAAGTTACACAAAAGTGTAAGTTTACCTTTGGGAATCAGGCCCACAGTGATTATCGCTTCATTGAAGGATCCCAAGCAAGAGAAATAGGATTTGAAATAAGTAACTTTTAATTTACCAACAAACTAAAATTGTGCTTAGAAATTGTTTGGCCAGTACCACACGTGCAGAATATGTCTGCAGCCTGAATCGGTGTGCCCCTTCATCTCTTTTTCCAGCTTACAGTTTACTTTGTTCATGCGCAGCATTTCCCTTCCAAGGGACTCTACTAACTCATTTTTCTTTTCTTTTACTGTTATCTTTTCTAAATACACATATTTCGGAAACAGTAGAAATTGAATTGATTCATCCTGTTTACAAACTGCCATGTCTCAAGACACAAACCTCGATAAACCCCTACTAACTGAATCTTAATTTTTAAAAGGTACTGTACAGTGCAACATGTTTCTGTCTGTAGGACGCAGTACTGCTTGATCAGTTAGTGGAAATAGGTGCAGTACATTTTGTTATGTTGGCGCTTTTTACACTACCAAAATCTGTTGGCACAAAAGAACCCTTTCAAGATTCTTAATTAAAGCCATGCAATTTCAGCGCCGCAATTTCAACCTTCGAATCGGTGTAGTCCCTGTAGCTTGGATTTGGTACTCTCTGATTGGAACTGTCACTTTTAAATCAACAAGGACCCACATAATATTTCTGAAACATGCTCATAAGAAAGACAGACAACAGATTTTTAAAATGCTTTATGTAAGTATTAAAATACAAATACAAATTATAACATATGCCATCAGTAAATTAGCAGTATAGCATGTAAATCATACGTTCAGTAAGCAATCCTGCATAGATTTGCCTTCTAAGAATGTAGATTCTCTTTTGTGAGAGAAATGCACACTCTTAAATAGGGCTTTGAACAATAGGGTTCATACATTCAGTGGGAACACGATTCATAAAGTTTAACAAAATAGGAAACAGACTAAAAGAAACATTTCTACACAGACTACATTAGGTGATTTTCCCACCATCAGCACAATATAGTTTGATCGTTCTCACAGTCTTGGTTATACAGTTTAGTTGATGCAATGTTAACGGTACTAGGATGAGCAGAGTTTGTCCTTGACTCGGTACATTCAGGATGCTATCTCAGAGAATGATTTTTGCTGACTTATGTGAAAATGTTTGGGTTTATTTTTTAAACGGAATCAACAATATCACATGACAAAGCCTGACGTTAAAACAAGATGGAAGACGATGTAAACACTCTTCAGTACTAGCAGCAATTCAAATATAGCATGTTATTTTATTAACGGAAAATTGTCTCTCACACTTCCCCCTTTGATGATTCCATCATCACTTTCATTCTTTATTACAGTACATCATTCATTAACTTTGGATTCTTCTGTTTGGTCTCTTCAGGATCCTTCATGTTGTCATAAAGATCACTCCTCCACTTTGACATCAGATCTTTTTCGTTTTCTTCCTCTCTTTGCTGACATCTGCAATGCCGATTAATATGACAAAAATTGATGTTAATAGCAACTTCACAACTTCTCCGCCTCCACTACCTAGCCATTGAGCTATATTTACTAATCCATTACCGATTGATCTAAAGAACAATCTGAATTCTTCCCAGGCATCTGTCTCTTATAGTTTAGTTATTTCATGCATTATGTCTGTAATGTTAATAATATAGTTATTAAGCTGGTTATCTATGTAAGGAATATAAGCACAGAACACTCGAACATTAATGACTTTGCAAACTTCACCTTCCTTTGGGAGGAGCAAATCCAACGCAAGACGGTTTTGCATAATCATAGCTTGCATTGCAAGTATTTCTTTATTAATTTCAATCAAAACGCCTGCAGTGTTAGTAGCAAGACTGTCAACTAAAGTAGATTTACTAATCTTTACCTCATTCAGTGCTATTCCTACAGATGGTATCAATGCTTCAAAAATATCAATGAGGATCTGCTTAAAGCTTCATCTACTTCACCCATTGTAGTTCTTAAGAGGTGGATGTAAATTATTAGTGTGATAAATTCGAGGAAAAACTAGTGCAGCATAGCAACTACCTACCCAATTATGTGGTAACTGGAAATAAGCCTATTTTACGACATACATCAGATATGACTTTAATGCTAGCTTCTAAATTGGAAAGAGTCTTTCCTTTTACTAGATAACTATGTTCAAAGGCAAACCAGTCTGCGCCTAGACGTTGCCAGATGCCAGAACCCCTGCTCCTCTGACCAGAGACTTTGACAGCATGGTAAGCCATACCATATGGTGCTATACCTCACTGGAACTGCACCAAATGCGCAGTAACTTTAACACCTCAGGCAGCCCACTGCTCTGCTGCCTTGCATGCCAGCGATAATTATCGCTAATGACATGCAAGGTAGGCATTCCCAACTAAAAGCGACTGAAAACAGTCGCTAACACAACTTCTCCCTATTAGCAACGCAGGCGAAGCGATAAAAAAACTCGCGCTAAGCGCGATTATCGCTAGAATTTAACACCTGCTAAAAACATGACTTACCTGTTTGTTCAATGGGAGGTGGATTGTCAGGCTAAGTCCCCCATGGCGTTAATGCGTGAATATCGCTGGATTTCCAGCGATATTCACGCATTTCGCCGCTATCTCTGGATATTTTATCGCATTGGAGATAAACGTTGCTAATAGCGTGTTATCTCCGCGATAACATCCAGCGATATGAGGCGATTAAAAAAAACGCGCTAAGCGCGGTTTGCGATAATTATCTCAAGTTGTTGCTAATATCCCCCCATATGTTGAAATGATCGACACCCTACTCACAGATTTGGTAGAACTGTGCATTTTTAAAATCCCACTTTCGCCTACAAACTGCTGGAAAGGGACGCTTGTCTACTGCCCGCCTGGCGCAAAAAAGGTTTCATTCACGCACTTATCAATTAGATTGCACCACACGTTTTAGCATCTAACAATTTTCAGCTCCTGGGCAACTTCAATTTCCATGGGGAAAATTCTGGGGATTCTAGGATGGCGCAACTCCTAACAGACATGGAGATGATTGGGCTCCATCAAATAGTGGCAGGCCCTATGCATAAAGCAGGTAACACTTTGGACCTTATTTTTACCAACTACCTGGAAACTCGTAGTTACGTGGACACACCACTATTTGATTAAGATACAAATCTCAAGAAACATTGATACTGCGAAGCTCAGTAAAGGGGCCAGTGGAGTAAGGAGAAATCTGACGGTGGTCTCACCCGACTCCTTCTTTGAAATCTTTGCACCCACGGCGACCACATTGTATACCAATCTAAATTTAGCACTAGCAGGTACCACGGCTCTCTTACACAGGCCTTCGATAAGATTGCTGCACTCAAGCGTAGGTCTTTCCCTTCTACTAGAGGCCATGCCCCCATGCACACTGTCAAGTTGCGCATGGAAAAATCCAAGTGCAAACGCTTGGAACGCCGATGGCTTCTGACTAATCCCCCTCTGACAGAGAAGCCTATAGGATAATGCTCTGTAGTTACCATAAAAATATTAAAGCAACTCCTAAGCATTATATAACAGAAAAAATAAATCAAGGAGGAAACTCCACAAAAAGAGCTTTTTAAAACCGTGAACGAAACCTCAAGCCTGCAACCATGCCATCTCGGCTTCACAAACTCTATGTGACTGGCAGACTTTTTTGAAGGAAAGATGAATGCCTGTAGTGTAGCTCCTATTTCCCTTATAGGCTCTGCGCATTGGAATAATATATCCTATAGGTTTGACATAGGACTAAGGTCGGTATGTCCCTATCGAGTATATTAAACTTAATTACTTGTGCCAGCTAGCTCAGAGGCCACTAGAAACTTCTTGACGACAAGAAGGGAGTAGTTTCTGGCAGCCGCAAAACATGACCACTGTGTTTTCCTTACAGAATCAGGACGTGTCCCAGAGTCGTAGAAACAATAGATAACTATTTCACTCAGCTCAGTCGTGCATATCTTGGTTACTCTCAAAGTTACACAGAAATAACAGACGGGCGTTTTCAATAAAAAGGTTTATTGAACTGTCTTGTTTCTGTTGTAAGTTAAATGTGCTGTTACGATCACAAGACAGTATGCGAGATAAATAATGTACAGAGTGAGCAGTAGAAATAAATAATACTGCGTTAGCATTATCTTTTCAGCATATATGCATTTACATAAAATGACACAGCCTAAAAATGCGAGTACTCATACGATGCGTTTCTAGCCTAGTTCTACCCCGGTGTACCTAACCTGTCCTAGGTGTAGGGAGAAGTAGAAGTAGGTGATGTAGTCCTGACTAGAGTATACTAAGAATATGTTGCACCTAGCATGCCAAGAGTCTAGTATGCCAAGAGTCCCTCTAGGTTCTAGTCTGCTCCATACCTGAAGAATGAGAGAGGTAGGAATCTCTTTCCTAGACTCGAACTCCAACACCCCGCAAGGGAAGTTAGATCACTGGAAGCTGGACTCTCTGCGTGCAGGAATGACAGCGTCTTCTCAGTGCGTCCAGCCGGGAATCGGGCTCCTCTGAAGTCGAGGTCTCCTCTGATTTACAGGGGTTTGGGAAGGTATATTTATACCTGAAAATGTTAGCATTGACGTGAGTTGGGCAGCGAAAGACGTCATGAATGAACCCCTAAGGAATAATGGTTCATGCATAATATATGAGTCCTTGAAGAAATCAATAGTCCTGGGGCAAGGGAAACTCCCGCAGCCTAAGAGTCTGTTTTTTCATGAACTCGTTGTGAGGCTAGGGTGGACGGATGTCGGAATCCATGCCTGTATTTGGAGTGCGTGGTTTATGCCTAAATAAGGTCTGGGATTTTATGCCTATATAAGGGCAAGGCGAATTGTGCCTATATAAGGACATGAGTCTGGAAAGCCCGTTTATGGACACCCTAGGAAATATACAACACTCACTCCTCTTTCATGTGTACGATAATGCTAAAATGCTAAACATATAAAAATGCTAAAACATTAAAATGGAGTACTGCATATTAAAAATATTTTCTAAAAGCATTAAAAAACATATTGAAAATGCAAAGGTTTCCGTACATCATTAAGCAATGTCTTCATTTCCAGCATAAAGTTCGAAATAAATGCAATCGGAATGAAACATAAAAGCAATAATTACATATGACGAAAATGATCGATAACTTAATACAAAATCCAAGTTATTTCCTGTCATAAAAATTAAATGAACTGTTCTAGACACACAAGATGACTAAGTGTCCCTGGAAGTACTGCCAAGTCCGTATTATAAAGCTAGTTCTACTTTAAGCAGATCGAAGTGCCATTTTCGTTCGAAAAAATGGGACAAAAGTTCAAATTTGGTAGAGTTCCAAGTGTTTGAAAAATGAAGGCCAAATTGTTACTGCATCTCTGGAACACAGTATGCTGATTCAGAGTCAGTTTATGGGTCTGGTGTAAACATGAGATCATCTATTTCAATAGACAAAACATCATCCACAGTCGTTGGTGTAAGTTGGAACACCTCGTGTAAGAGATTGACCGCACAAAGATGTGAAGCATCGCTCTCAGCATAGGTCGCCGCAGCAATGTTCGCGTCCGTTGTTACCTGTGTGCCTGGAGTTGTCTCTCGTACCTCAGCAGCAGCCGGAAGCGTCTGTGAGATCTCAATGAATGCTGACATCAGGATTGGTAGCCTCTGGGGACAACACAAAGCATGGGCCGTTATCGGGACCAGCAAAGTATCGACGTCCTTTGGCGTGGCTGATGGATATGTTAGACAAGCGTCCAACACGCATTCTTCACCGCATAGCAGGCATCGTAGAACAGGTAAGATGCAATCTTGCCAGATTGGTCTGAATGACAGGAACCAAGTTGTATTAAGGTCCCTTAGACGAGTCATGCCCAATAGCTGTACTATTCGCTCACGGCACTTTCTTTCAAGGAGAGCTTTCTCCATTTCGCTCGGAGTGATGTCTGCGAATAGGCTGGCCATAGCGCAATAGCAAAAGATGAATAAAATTCCGGCAACAAGTGCGAGAATTAATGGTATGCCACCAAACACCGAATGTGCAAAGTTGGGGATGATTCCGAGTATTGCCTGGAAAGGTGCTAACAGACCGGAGCAAATGCTCTTAAATACATGTACAATTCCGGTCGTATCTGACATGTTAAAGATACGTGATACCATTTCTACGAAATGTATAGGGCAGTTTGTACGTATTAATGTCTGTATCTCAGCCGAAGTCCTTGCTACTTGTAGATCATAGGTTTCTTTGGCCGAGGTCAAAGGCACTGTTTGCTGTAAAAGCATGGCTTTCATTCTGCTTAAAGTATCAAATCTTATAAAAGAGACGTTCAGCGAAGGCCATAGCGGCGACTCCCTGACTGTGTCTATTGGGGCAAACAATACTTGCATACAGCAAGTGACCCTGGAGTTGACCGTTACTAGATATGGTATGCCTGGAAACATTCCACAGCAACTCTGATCATTCAGCATGAGGTAACTCCCGTTAGAAAGTTGTCCAAACGTTGGATTAATCACAGCAGCTGGTGTACCATGCTGATGGCAAGACAAATTTGCCACTGAACCATTACAAGTCCCGTGTAAAGAAATGTCCTGACACATAAGTGAACCGGTCAGTGCATTTTTACAGTTGCTGATGGCAAGACAAATTTGCCACTGAACCATTACAAGTCCCGTGTAAAGAAATGTCCTGACACATAAGTGAACCGGTCAGTGCATTTTTACAGTTGGTACCGCTAAGAAACACTTCACGATCCCCACTCCAACATCTATGTGTATACGGTAAATCCCAAGATGTCTTAATGTATTCCTTACCCAACCTTTCATATTTGCCTGCTTGCATTTGTCTGAGGCAATACTGAAACTGAAAAGTTGTCACAGGTAATGTTATTTTGCCATGAATAACCCATTCTGTAGCTGGTTTTTCTGCCACTGTGAATGGTAACTTCTCCAGTTTTTCAATGCTTAGCACTGTATACCTTGCTCCCCTTTGTGCCAATTCGACCTGTTTATCAGTGAGATTGTATTTTGAAAACAGAGACGACGTGTTGATGAAACGCCAAGGCACATAGCCCGCTTGCAAAGATTGCAGCGTCCAGCTCAATAACACTATAGAACGAATTGAGATTGACCTTGTTGTAACATAGCCAAATCTTGTTCTAGAATGTCGATAGCAGATGATACAATGCCATCCAATGAATATATTCTGGAGGACAAAGTTGTTAACCCATTGTCGACCACAGAGAGCGCTTTCTCTAAATTAATACGATCAAGTTCACGTATTCGTTCTGCGGCCTCTATCTGTGACACTTTCCATGCTTCATTATAAGCAGCATAAATGCCGGCATATATGAAACGTTTTTGACGCGGTTTTCTTGGTCCAAGCAAGAATTCCCTAAGATCTGCGTCTCCTGTAAGTAAGGATAAGTGTTGTTTCACATCCTGTAGTGTAGATCTATGCAGTCATTTGAGGCATAATTTTCCTACACTGTATGTTGTTACTACCCCCGGATGTTGTCTTTGGACATATCTTGGGTCTGGCCTATGAATAGTAAAGCCCTGAGTTTTGTTCAAGAACCTTTCCTGACAGTTGTTTGTGTCTACGGGCCAGATCAACCATTTCTTCCAATTTGGATAAGATCTGTTGAATTGTAGTATATTGTCAACTGTCACCACTGCCTTTGTATTATTATCACTGGCAGGTGTTGGCACAGAAGGTGATTTCATCTCTTTGATCTTGGCCAATCCAAGACAAGATGTTTGTTGGACGGTTTCATTCAAAAACAGTACTTGTTCAGGGATGATACAGGCTCTAAATAAAGCTTCTATACCCTGTACTTGCCAATCTTTACTACCCCAGACAGTTTTTGTCTCTATTGTGTCTTTCCATAAGTCGAAACCCTGTGTTGACAGTTGGGCAATAAATGCTGCAGAGTAAATCTGTTTCGTATTTGTTAACATAATTTTCAGTCCTGTTTTGTTTACATTTCTGTAGTAAAACGTTGCTGGGTCAGATGTATTGTAACCTAAAAAATATGGAAACTTACTAGCAAAAGTTTTTGAACTACCTTGTGGTGGTGTAGGACAATGTTCCCATTGGTTAAACATAAACACATTTCTTGGATATGCAGTTTTATGCAAATAATGATGACCATAGTGGTTATAACAATACAGTTCTTCATAGTCTGATGAACCCTCTAAATATTCATTTTTAGAAAATGCAGCAGATTTTTCTAGATCAAACATTATGTCAGTCACAGTCTCAAAGTCCCAATCATCTGAATAGGTACTGGACGTAATTAAATCACTTAGTGAAATTTTAAACAAATGTGGAATGTTCAATTGTTCCGTTGGTCCGAAAATTTCATAATCTGTTTTGTCCCACACTTTACCATCCTGTATAGGAACAGCTGTGATGTTTACTGATGACAAGTCTCTTGCTTCACGATGGGAAGATTTATGTGGTTTCAAAAGTACGTTAACACCTTTTCCTTCACTATCCACATGGATGTATCTGCCACTTATAGGCACGCTTATAGTTGTTACCAAAGCTAACCAGAGCAGGAAAACAAAAAGTCCAGATGTAATCCAGAGTTCAATCCATGGAGAAACCAGATAAGTCTTTTTCAGAAAGTGAATAAAGTCTTGTACTTGCTGCTTTAGTTTGAAAGTTGCTGGCGTCGTTTCAGGTTCGCTTGGATCTTCTAAGAACGTATCAAAGTCAATGAAATAGCCAGAAGCAGTTCTGTCAATTGTTGGAATTGCATCAGGATTTGTAGAAATCACAGGAGACAGTTCATCACGTGTCACGTTGGTGTAGACAGGTGTATTTGGACGAACTGTTATTTGGTTGTCAAGAGGGATGAGTTCCATAGCTTGGTTGCTTAGTCCTTCATTTGTTACAGCTGAATTCTCGATCGTGATCAGTCTTTCAGTCTGAACCTCTTGAATAGTAGCGAGAGGAGTGCGTCTGCTACTAGGTCGGAGTCCACGAGGCCTACTGCTTAGTATTGGCCACATACTGTGGTTTGATCAGGTCGATGGACACAAATCTTTTCTCCTTTCTTCCAGCAAGGGGTGGCAGAAGTACTGTCCTTGTTCCTTGAACAGCTAGAACAGGTACCGGTTGTCTGTAAGAAGGTCCAAATTCCTTCTTGTCCGCGATTTTTCTCTGACTAGATCCCCAACTTTTGGAATCCAGACAGGCCTTGCTGGGACCGCCGATATTTCCCCAGTGGTGGTTGGCTGTAGGGATATGTTGCTTTGTTTCGTTCTTAATTTGTTAAGATCCTGTAAAACAGCCAAACGATCTTTGATATCAAATGGTTTATTTTCCACCACTGTGCCTACGTGTTATAAGTCTGGAACCCACATTCTTGTCCCAAATAGGACCTCATATGGAGTGACCCCCCCTAGAGAACTTCTTGGCAGATTGTTGAGAGCGCGCTGTACGCTATTGAGGTGTTTGACCCACCCATCACCCGAACCTAATACCCTAGCTGTTATAGACTGCTTTATGTCCCGGTTTTTCCTTTCCACAACAGAATTTCCCTCAGGATGGAATGGAGAGGAGTACCGCAATGCAACGCCCAGACTGGCCATGGCCTCCTTGTAAGCCCTAGAGCTAAACGCAGGACCCTGGTCAGAATGTAGCGTGCCTATTGCGTATGTGCCGATAAAGACTCGCAAATCTTTTATAACAGTTCGAGCGTCAGCCGAGCGCTGAGGCCATAACCATAGGAACCTAGATTTAGTATTTGCGGGAATGCCTTTGTCCAGTGGGACGCCGGCGAGTAGATAGCCTAATGCTGTCTAACAGTGGTGTCTGTACTGGGCTGCCGCATTCGCAGCATGGTGTCTGGTGGCTCTCTCGCTGTAATTTACAGTCTAAGCAGTTGTTGATGAATATGTGAATGTGTGTATTCATTCCAGGCCACCAGTACATCTCTTTTAACGTCAAAATTGTTTTAGAGATCCCTTGGTGTGACAGACCCTCCCCCAAATGTGTTTCATAAATCAAAGCTGCTCTTCGTTCCATGTTTGGAATTACCCTATCCCCCACTCCAGGGATTCGAGCAAAAGGAACGTTATTCGCATCAATTACATAAGAGTACTTGAGTGGAAACTTTTTGGTAACGCTGCACTGCTGCCTTTGCTCGAAGCATTGACAGCTAACATTATCTCACCGTCTATTTTTGTTTTTGAACGAGTGATCGCAGCTACGGAAGCCGTCTGCACAGCCCCCTTTGCGGCTTCGTCAGCCAATGAATTCCCTGCAACGTGAACGCAATCACGCTGATGACTCAGTGTGTGAATCACGTGAGCCTTTGGTAGTTCGTTTTTCAACTGAACTACTTGTTCCCAAAGCAGTTTGTGCTTTATTGTGCCACCTTTCGCATCTTTGAAACCATTTTCAAGCCAGTTTTGTATATAGTTATTATACGACTGAACACAGTAAAAGGAATCGCACACGATTAGTGTGAGGAATTCTCGATCCGTACTCTCAAGTGCCAGTTTGAATGCTTGTAGTTCAGCTCGCTGAGCTGTACAATCACCTAGTGATTGAGTTTTTGTGACCATAGGTCTGAAGATGCCATTTCGCATGCGACCTTTAACGATAGCATACGCTGCACTGTAAGCTTGCTTCTCTTCCAGGGGATACTCATCAATAGTCATAAGCACTGAATTATCCCCGCCCATCTGCGGGATCCCGGAGCATATAGAAATATACATATATATATGAGTATGTTGGGGGATCACAAGTGCATAGCACTTCCGCGACATACATATATACATGTATATAAATACATAAATATGCAGCCTAACAAATTCCAATAAGGCAAAATGCCAAAATTACAAAGGTTTTCCCTGTACAGACAATCTCCTATATACACTCTGTAATAGAGAACATACACTGTAATAGTGTTATGCAAGAAAAACCTTTATTTTCAGAAAAGAAAACATGTAATAGCAGGCAGTTGGCCCATAGGCTGCATAGCTGAATAAATATCACCGTACAGTAAAACACTGGCACCTTGCCTTTAAGGCTTCCAAGAACTTGGACACTTTGCCTTTAAGGCCTCCAGGAGACCCTCTGCTCCCATCATGCACCACAGGTGACAGTTAGGTCAGTTCTTTTTCCGGCTCCTTCTATGAGGATCCTGGAGCTTGAGCTCGACAGTTTTTTCTGACTTTTCTGTCAGGAATTGTTTTCTTTAGTTTTTTGCGATTTTCCTGTGCTGGCAGTGTTTTATTATCATTCTCTGACAAAATTTAACAAACTTTTTCTGTCAGAATGCCAGCTCTTTTTCGAAAATGTCCATCCTGTGGAAAGAAGATGGCCATCTCTGATCCACACTCTGTGTGTATCGCTTGTCTTCCTTCCAGTCACAAGCCTGACACTTGTTACCATTGTAGTAAGTTTTCTACGAGGACTCTTCGCGACAGGGAGAGGATTCGCCTTCAGGCTGTGATCGAGAGAGGAAAAACCCGGCTGGGAAGTGGCCTTGCGTGTCAAGAGCCCTCCTCTCTTCAAGAACATCGACGCCAACATCATTCTGCCTCTTCAACATCGAGGAAACGGCAGATTCCGGACTGTTCACCGTCGACGTCGTTGCCGCCGTCGAAGAAGCGAACGACACAATCTCCGACGTCGAGACGGCGTGAGTCTCCGTCGTCGAGAAAGGTATTGACGTCGAAGCATGCTACCTCGGGCTCGAGGTATAGCCATGGCAAAGACCGATCGACGTCAAAACATCCATCGACGTCGAGACATCCGTCGACGTCAAGGCACTCTCCGTCACCTCCCCGTAGGTCGACGTCGAGAAGTTTGCCGACGGCAAGGGTGCCGCGAGACCAGTCGGCGTCGAAGACGGCGAAGCTATTGACGTCGAGGAGGCGAGTACGTTCGACGTCGAAGTCCCTGAGTAGACGGTCGACGTCGAGGACACCTTTGAGGGAGGTGAGGTCGCCGTCGAGGGCAGCGAAGTCCTTAACTCCTCCTAGACATCATCCCACGTCAAGGGAGAAGTCGACGTCGAGGGAAAACCAAAGGTCGACGTCGAGGCGCTCGACGTCGAGAGCTAAAGAGCCTGCTGTTGCCTCGGATGAGGTTAGAGCTGCATCTCTATCATCAAAATCGGGATCTTCTCCAGGACTGCATATTGTCCAGATCTCCCCGGAAGGCTCTCCGGTGGTTGGTGAAGATGCACGGCGCAGGAAGCCTAGGGCCCTCAGTAGCCCGGGGTCTGATTTTTCCCGTACCTATTCTCCTTCACGCTTGTCATCCCCTAAAACGCCTAGAAGATCAAGATCACCGACGGTGTTTTCTTCCAGAAGGAGGACTCCAAGCAGATCACGATCTTCACATGCTCTGCATGCTAGATCAAGGGACAGATCTCGCTCTTATCATTCTTCTCCGAAGAGGAGGCGGCATAGGTCTCCCACCCGGTCTTCTTCCACCAGGTCCTCTATCAGAGACTATTCTCCAACTTTGACAGCTACACCTCCGTCAAGAGTTTCTCCAATCGATGACATCAGCACTTTTAGTGAAGTTCTCTGTAGAGGAGCGAATAAGCTGAACATTTCTATGTATGTCCCGACTGTTACCTCCTCAGTGATTTTTGAGACTCTTCATCATCGCTCCTCGACTCGGCCTTTGCTTCCTCTTGTCCCAGGCCTTCTCGAACCTGCTATGCAAACTTTTTTGACACCGGCAACGGTGGGAGCTGTTCCTTCCCGAATAGCCAAAAGTACAAGGCTCCGGACCAAGATCCGTTGTTCCTTAGATCGGATCCTCCTCCGGATTCCATCATTGTGGCGGCGGCTAGAAAGACGCACTCAGCTATGTCTTCCTCCTCAGCGCCTCCGGATAAGGATAGTAAACTGATGGATTCTTTAGGTAGAAGGATGTGCAACACTTCAGCTTCTATCATGAAGGTCTCCAGTTCCTCCGCTCTGCTGGGGAGGTATGATAGATCCTTGTGGGATTCACTGGGACGTTTTGCAGACAAACTCCCAAAAGAGGACCAGCAAGACTTTAGAGAAATTCTACAAGAGGGAGGTCTAGTGGCTAATCAGGTGATTAGTGCTTCCGCTGACTCATCTGATCTGGCTGCCCACGGATACTCCCATGGTATCTGTTCGAGGCGTTCTGCTTGGTTACGATTGACTGGCCTCAAACCCGATGTCCAGCGGAAGATAACCAACCTGCCTTTCAACGGGTCTTCTCTCTTCGGGCCACATGCGGACGAAGAAATGGCAAAGATGAAAGCAGAGCTGGACACGGTGAAAGCTGTGGGTCTCGAAAACGGAAGGAATTCCGTAGGCGCTCCCGTCCCTATGATAAACGCCCGTTCCAACAGAGGGTTCAAACCCCTCAATGGTCGGCTCAGGGTCAGCAGCAGCAGAGGTCTCACTTCCACCAACGGAGACCAGGAAGAGGAAGAGGGACCAATAGACAGCAGGCCTCTACCTCAAAGCAACCATCAAAACAATGAGGGAGTGCTTCCTCTAGACACGTGTTCCACTCCGGTAGGAGGAAGTATCGCATTACATCTGGAGGAGTGGAGAAACATAACCATCGACAAATGGGTGTTGAACATTGTTCAAGATGGATACTTGCTACGGTTCAAGATCCCACCTCCTTCGGTTCCTCCAGAAGGACGAGTCCGCTTGTGTCATCACATTTTACACGAGGAGGTAAACGGTCTTCTACAGAAAAAGCCATAGAATACGTCCCTGTTCATCAGAGGCGCCAGGGAATATACTCTCGATATTTCCTGGTCAGAAAAAAAGGTCCGACAGTAGAATTCAGACCAATTCTGGACTTGCGCATCTTGAACAAATACATCCGCAAAGAGAAATTTCGAATGCTTGCCCTTCACCAGATCTTTCCCCATCTACATCAAGGAGATTGGATGTGCTCCATAGATCTGCAGGACGCTTATTTCCACATTCCAGTGTCCAGAAAACATCGAAAATTTCTCCGTTTTCAGGTTGCTCTACGTCACTTCCAGTTCCGAGTCCTACCTTTCGGACTGAAGTCAGCCCCACGGACTTTTTCAAAGTGCATGGCAGTGGTGGCAGCTTTTCTCCGCAGACACAAAATATTTGTTTACCCGTATCTGGACGACTGGCTTCTGAAGAGTGCAACTCCTTCCCTGCTTCAGTCTCATCTCTCCTACAGTCTCCAGTTAATGAACAAGTTGGGTCTACGAGTCAATTTCAAAAATCGATTCTCAATCCGACCCAGAACATTCACTACCTAGGGTCGTCGCTGGACACCGCGGAAGCAAGCGTGTGTCCTTCGGCGGAGAGGTTTTCATCAATCAGGATCAAATGCAGAGAACTCCTGCGGATTCGCCACCCAACAGTCCGACAAGTGTCCTCTCTCCTGGGTTCGATGGCTTCCTGCATCTTCATAGTTCCCAATGCCAGATTGCACATGCGTCCCCTGCAGCAAGCTCTGGAGGACCAGTGGGTGCAAGCTTCGGGCAGCTGGGAGGATCGGATCACTCTGCCCCAGTCTGCCAGGGACTCCATTGTGTGGTGGACAAGGCGATCACATCTAATGAAAGGTGTTCCCTTCCATCAAGAGACTCCGACTCAAACTATAGTGACAGACGCCTCCCTGCAAGGTTGGGGCTCTCATATGAATCACCTTCAAGTGCAAGGGCTATGGTCGGACAAAGAAAAGGGATACCATATCAATTTTCTGGAGTTGAGGGCTGTCCAACTAGCCCTAAAATCCTTCTTTCCTTCTCTTCAGTCCAACTCCCTCTTGATTCAGACAGACAACACCACGACGATGTTTTATCTGAACAAGCAGGGAGGCACCAGGTCCAGAATTCTGTCTCAGGAGGCACAAGCCATTTGGAAGTGGCTTCTGGCACGGCATCTCACCATCACGGCTGTCCATGTGCTGGGCGTCCTAAATGTACAGGCGGACTTCCTAAGCAGAGAGTTCGTAGAAGCGCACGACTGGGTGCTAAACACCGAAGTGGCTCAGGATATCTTTCAAAGATGGGGTGTGCCGGACATAGACTTGTTCGCAGATGCAACAAACGCCAAATGCCCCGTCTCACGCGTCCAGGTATCACCAACCAGGTTCAAGCGGGAATGCTCTGTTGATAAAATGGTCTCAGAGCTTACTCTACGCTTTTCCTCCACTGCCTCTCATTCCAGCAGTGATCACGAAGTTCTACAAGTCCAACACCAGGATGATTCTGATCGCTCCGGAGTGGCCACGCCAGTGGTGGTATCCGGATCTTCTACAACTTTCCGAAGTTCCGCAACAGAGATTGCCTTGTCGTCCGGACCTACTATCCAAGAGCCAGGGGAGAGTGTTTCACCCCAACCTTCCTTCCCTCAGGCTGACAGCATGGCTCCTGAAGTCTTGCAGTATGGTCACTTAGACTTGCCAGCGGACTGTATGAACATACTTAAGGAAGCTAAAAGACCTTCTACCAGGGTTTCCTACGCTTTCAAGTGGAAACGTTTTTACTTATGGTGTTTGAATAATGGTCATGACCCAGTTAGAGGGCAGGAACAGGTCATTTTGCCGTATCTCTTACACCTGGCTAAGTCGGGCCTGCAGTTTACATCTATCAAGGTACACTTAGCAGCAATAACGGCATATAGAAAATCACCTTCACAGGTTTCTTTTTCAAAATGCCAGTGGTGAAAGATTTTCTTGAAGGGTTAAAAAGGTATACCCACCAGTACGAGCCCCTTCTCCTCCTTGGGAGCTCAATGTGGTCCTTACCAAACTGATGGGCGCACCTTTTGAACCAATACACAAGTCCTCTTTGCAGCACTTGTCTTGGAAAGTGGCTTTTTGGTTGCTATCACGTCGGCTCGTAGAGTCAGCGAGATACAAGCATTATGTTGTAAGGAACCCTACACTGTTTTTCACTCAAATAGGGTAGTTCTCAGAACTCATCCAAGTTTTCTGCCAAAAGTGGTTTCAGATTTCCACATTAATCAGGTTATCACTTTGCCTACCTTCTTCTCTAATCCTTCTACACCTCCTGAAAGGGCCTTACACTCGTTAGACCTTAAGAGGGTGTTGAAGTTTTATCTGGATAAGACCAAGGTAATAAGAAAGACGGACCGCTTGTTTGTCAACTACGGCCCCATTAATACAGGATTGGCATCCTCTAAAAGGTCTATTTCAAGATGGATAGTCTCCTGCATATCTCTAGCCTATCAATTAGCTAATAAGTCTCTTCAGGGAAGGCCTAAAGCGCATTCAACCAGAGGAAAGGCCTCTACTACGGCCCTCCTCAGGAACGTCCCTATAGCAGAAATCTGCAAAGCAGCTACATGGCGGTCTGTTCATACTTTCTCTCGCCATTACTGTTTAGATTCAGATGCTCAGGAGGATGCCCAAGTGGGACAAGCCTCACTGAGGAATTTATTTGCTTAATGTCATGTTAAGATGATCTGTTTTTAATACTATTTGCTCGTCCGCGAGGTAGTGGGTATGGGCTTGCTACTCTATTCAGTGCTTATGACTATTGATGAGTATCCCTGGAAGAGAAGGATTAGTTACTTACCTGTAATCCTAGTTCTCTTCCAGGGGTATACTCATCAAAGTCATAAGCAACCCTCCCGCCTCCCCGGACGAGCATTTTTTAGTAATTGTTAAAAGTTAGTACACCGTGCAAAAAGAACTGACCTAACTGTCACCTGTGGTGCATGATGGGAGCAGAGGGTCTCCTGGAGGCCTTAAAGGCAAAGTGTCCAAGTTCTTGGAAGCCTTAAAGGCAAGGTGCCAGTGTTTTACTGTACGGTGATATTTATTCAGCTATGCAGCCTATGGGCCAACTGCCTGCTATTACATGTTTTCTTTTCTGAAAATAAAGGTTTTTCTTGCATAACACTATTACAGTGTATGTTCTCTATTATAGAGTGTATATAGGAGATTGTCTGTACAGGGAAAACCTTTGTAATTTTGGCATTTTGCCTTATTGGAATTTGTTAGGCTGCATATTTATGTATTTATATACATGTATATATGTATGTCGCGGAAGTGCTATGCACTTGTGATCCCCCAACATACTCATATATATATGTATATTTCTATATGCTCCGGGATCCCGCAGATGGGCGGGGATAATTCAGTGCTTATGACTTTGATGAGTATACCCCTGGAAGAGAACTAGGATTACAGGTAAGTAACTAATCCTTACTCCCTGTTGCGGGCTGTGCGGATCCGTCAGTGTAAATTATGAATTCATACTGATCGAGAGGCAGAATCTCAGTGGGCAGAGGACATTCTTGTTCATATTGGAGAAATGCTTGTGTTTTTAAATCTGGATCAAAAACGTATTCAACATCAGGTGCAGCAAGAGAATTAACCCATTGTATCCATCTCGGATGTAGTGCTTTAGCATTTGGAATGCTTGCTTTTGTGACCGCTTCTAAAGCTGGTACCGGGGTTACGACAATTATGCGTTTCCCTTGGGCTAAGGCTCTTTCTTTTGCTACAGCTGTTTGAACTGCTGTTAGAATTTTTCAGTAGAACTGAATTGCATTTCCGCTTGTGTGTACAAATGTGATTTGTACGCAATTGGTACTTTTTCACCCTCATTGAAGGTTAAGTAGGTGAATCCACATTGACCCGAAATTATTCGAATCACCAAATTTCTTTGACTTACGCGTGTTTGTAAGTGTTTGGTTGCTAACATGTTAGCCTGGAGTGAACGCAAAATTTCTGTGTGTTCCTGTGTCCAGTTTTTGATAGAAAAATCAGGTTTGATTAATGCATAGAGAGGTTTAGCCCTTTCTGCATAGTTTAGTATGTATGTTCTTCCAAAATTTAGGAAACCCAGGATGGATTGTAAGTTTTTTAGCGTCTTTGGAGGTTGGAGCAGCGCACAGTTAGCTGCCAAGCTCTTGCCTTCACTTGAAAGCTCATATCCCAAAAATAGGACATTGAGATGGGCAATTCGGGACTTTTTAAAGTTGAACTTGTAGCCCTCAGAGGCGAATCCCAGTATAATGGTGCTCACCCTGTTCAAGTGTTTTTCCAAGTCATCGTCTGTCAGATAAATGTCATCGACATAGGACAATGCCTCGTTGTCATAAATTTGTAATAACTCAGTTACTCTCGCTGAGAATAAACCTGGGCTGTTCTTGAACCCTTGTGGGAGTCGACAAAAGTGACGCTGGGTCCCCATTATGGAGAATGCCGTTAAGTACCTACTTTCAGGTGCTATATTTTGACAAAAGAAACCATTTGAGATGTCTAATGTTGTTTTGTATTTTTTACGCACAATGTTATTCATTAATGCTGTGCTATGTGCATTTTGCACTGCAAAAGTTTTAGAACAAGTGTTTAAATGTCTGTAGTCCAAAACTAGACGATATGTATTGTCTGGTTTGGAGACAGGAAACAAAGGATTGTTCATTGCGGAGGTGCATGTTTCAATCACCCCTTGATATTCAAGTTGATCTAAGATCTCCCTGACCTGTTTTTTAGCTTCTTGCTTAATAGGATACTGCCTCTGTGCAGTTGGTTCATGTTTCAGATTTATTTTATGGTGAGGTGAGTCCTCATCCCATCCTACATGATTTTTATATAATGCTGGAGCCTGGGCCACTGCCCATTTTCTGGCATATGTATATTTTAGGTGAATTTCATATGTGATTGGAGAAGGCAGGCATAATAATGTCCTCGCCATGTGGGCACTCCCTGACAAATTGTGGTGGCCATTCCTTTTCTGCTAGAAGTATTTCATAACCCTTTGATAGTTTTTCCCAAAAGAGTGCTTTAACCTGTCTAGGTTTGTCTCCCTCCATCCGGAGTGTTATGTCAAATAACTTTTGTGGAGTACTAACCCTGGTGTCTACAGTCTCTACCGTAATGTACTCATTCAAGTCCACTATCTCCAGAAGTTCCTTCAGGTTCTGGCGAGCTATTGTGACTTCTGCTGCACTGTCCAGCATTGTCTGAGCCCATTCTCCGTTCTTGAGTTGTGTTCTCAGTATTCTCGGCATTTCTGATCTTCAGACCTGCTACTTTCTTTTTGGAGAATTGAGGTTTTGCCTTAGTTTTTGGAGCGTGTTTGTCGTCTTTCGATTTCACGCGTTCTTCTCTATGTTCTGTTCGTCCTCTTCTTTCCGAAGTCTGTGATGAGACCTGAAAGGGACGAGAGGAACGTGTATCAGTATCTTGATACCTATCAGGTTTTCTCAAATTATCCCTATTCCTGAGGTTATACCTCCTTTCAGAGGGCTCCTTTTGAGGAGACCTACCTCGGGATTGAGAACCTTTCTCATTTGAATTTTGTTTATTAGACTCCCACTTCTTTTTAGAGGATGTAGGAGTTTGTTTAATTGAGTCCTTCTCAGGACTTTCAGATAGTTTCGGTTTAACTGGTCTCCCACCCAAACTATCTCTGCCTAATTCTGCATAAGATTGTTCTATAATTCTGGGTAGCTCTGTTTGATGTTCTGTAACATCAAATTCCCTTAATTTTTGTCGGATCGCCACTGCTGCTGCCTCTCCTTTAATATTAGATAATATTATTGTTGCGACCTGGTCAAAATTTTTCAGTAATTTCATACCTAAATTTAAAGCAGGCTCTGCCCCGTATTCGTTTTGAATTTGTTTTAGGACATCAGGTATTACCGCAATTGACGGAATGCCGTGTGTTTTAGTGTAGATGGCAGCAAAGACTGAGCCCCAAGTGGTGCAGTCTTCCAGTTGTGGTGTGATCCCCATTGGTAAACTAATGGTTAGGATTCTGTGTTTCTCTTGTGGGCTAGTATTTGGAAATACTGCTTCGATTTGAGTAATTTTTTGAGCTATCCAAAATGGAATTTGCTCCCGCTTAGTGGGCATTTTACCCATGACTGCGTATAGAGTCTGTGGTATAATTTTTAGAGTATTCCCCTGGTGAGGGGTTTGATTTGGAATTGTTAATGGTGGTTGGACAGTAAAAGTCCGCATGACATATTGAACCAATTGTCTGTAGATTTTTATTAACTCTGTGAGTTGAGTAAGTAGTTCCTCATCTGACATTATTTCGATGTCGGGATGAGGTGTATAGCCGGCTAGAATCGGCCATGTTGCTCCTGGTCTACCTAGTGGACCGAGCCTGGTTATGTTTTTGTGATGTTTTAGGGCGCCTTTAAACCAGAGCTGATGCTCTTGGTATGTTAATGGAATTTCTATATCCTCGAAAGGAATGTATTCCTCTGGTGGTTCATCTTCTTTGTAGAAGTGAAATGTGTGAATTACTGAATTGGATTCAGGAAATATTACCCATGAATAGAATACCTCTGTCTGAAAGGATTCATGTGCCTCAATCACGAAAACTGCTCTACCTCCTCTCGGTGATAGGCCATGTTTTATAAGTTTTAGAGTAATGGCTCTTCTTAAGTTTGGAGGGATGTTTATGACACCCTCCTCGGCTTCATTTAAACCTGTGTTGTTAAAAAGTGCTGGCTGCGCTGGATCAGCCGCAGCTCCACCGTTTCCGGCGGGATTGTCCCCGTTTAAGGACATTTTGTTTTATGAAAAATGTAGAACAAGTTTCAAGGAAACAAAGATAAGGTGCACAATATTGTGGAACACTGTATCCTTCAACGTTGAGCAAACCAAACAGCTAATATATAGGGTACTGCCCTATGTAGCCGTGGCGGATACTTAACCCTGCCCACTCCAGACGTCTTTTGGAGTATATGGGTAGGGGTCTCTGAGAAAAAAGAAGAAGCACGGCTGAGTTACTCAGTATCTAACGTTGAATTACTGCCTTACCAAACGTTGGGCGCCATGTAGTGTAGCTCCTATTTCCCTTATAGGCTCTGCGCATTGGAATAATATATCCTATAGGTTTGACATAGGACTAAGGTCGGTATGTCCCTATCGAGTATATTAAACTTAATTACTTGTGCCAGCTAGCTCAGAGGCCACTAGAAACTTCTTGACGACAAGAAGGGAGTAGTTTCTGGCAGCCGCAAAACATGACCACTGTGTTTCCCTTACAGAATCAGGACGTGTCCCAGAGTCGTAGAAACAATAGATAACTATTTCACTCAGCTCAGTCGTGCATATCTTGGTTACTCTCAAAGTTACACAGAAATAACAGACGGGCGTTTTCAATAAAAGGTTTATTGAACTGTCTTGTTTCTGTTGTAAGTTAAATGTGCTGTTACGATCACAAGACAGTATGCGAGATAAATAATGTACAGAGTGAGCAGTAGAAATAAATAATACTGCGTTAGCATTATCTTTTCAGCATATATGCATTTACATAAAATGACACAGCCTAAAAATGAGAGTACTCATACGATGCGTTTCTAGCCTAGTTCTACCCCAGTGTACCTAACCTGTCCTAGGTGTAGGGAGAAGTAGAAGTAGGTGATGTAGTCCTGACTAGAGTATACTAAGAGTATGTTGCGCCTAGCATGCCAAGAGTCTAGTATGCCAAGAGTCCCTCTAGGTTCTAGTCTGCTCCATACCTGAAGAATGAGAGAGGTAGGAATCTCTTTCCTAGACTCGAACTCCAACACCCCGCAAGGGAAGTTAGATCACTGGAAGCTGGACTCTCTGCGTGCAGGAATGACAGCGTCTTCTCAGTGCGTCCGGCCGGGAATCGGGCTCCTCTGAAGTCGAGGTCTCCTCTGATTTACAGGGGTTTGGGAAGGTATATTTATACCTGAAAATGTTAGCATTGACGTGAGTTGGGCAGCGAAAGACGTCATGAATGAACCCCTAAGGAATAATGGTTCATGCATAATATATGAGTCCTTGAAGAAATCAATAGTCCTGGGCAAGGGAAACTCCCGCAGCCTAAGAGTCTGTTTTTTCATGAACTCGTTGTGAGGCTAGGGTGGACGGATGTCGGAATCCATGCCTGTATTTGGAGTGCGTGGTTTATGCCTAAATAAGGTCTGGGATTTTATGCCTATATAAGGGCAAGGCGAATTGTGCCTATATAAGGACATGAGTCTGGAAAGCCCGTTTATGGACAACCTAGGAAATATACAACATGCCATCTACGAAAACTTTCCTGCTGACCAGGGACAACTGGGGGTTGAAATCAACTTTAATCTGCCGCCCCCGAATGCTGTCTTTGCCTTAGACAATTTTGAGCCGTGCTCACAGGAGCAGGTACAGGTGATGTTGGCCGGCGCCAATTCCGGCTCCCCACGGGACAAATGCTCCCCAGTTTGACTTGAGCCTATCCCACATTATCGTTGCATCTGTTCTGGCTCCTTATAACCTCTCTCTAGACTCTGCTAAACTTCAGGCAGAGTGGAAGTCTGCCCAGGTGTCTCCTATACTAAAAGAAATCCACCACCAATACCGAAATTCTATTGAACTACCGACCAATCTCACCGCTTCCTTTGTTAGAAAAATGCCTAGAAAGCCATATAAATAAACAACTTGCCGCTTACCTGGAGGATCATAAAATCCCTTATAATCGTGTTTCAGAGCAATGCGCAGCACTGAGACCACACTAGTGGCATTCACGGATACCTTCAGACAGTCACTAGATGCAGGCACCCCAGGCATGCTGGTATTGCTGGATTTATCAGCAGCTTTCAATACCGTCTCTCATTTGATCTTAATCCGCATACTGTACAACGCAGGTACACATGGCGTAGCACTGCACTGTCTCAGGGATGTTCTTAACAACCGGACCCAAACTATCTACTCAGGCTCTTCTAGGTCTTGAACTATGTTGGTGAATAAATGAGTCCCGCAGGGTTCCTCCCTGACCTCCCCTCTCCAACATTATTTAATATCTATGTGGCCATGCTTGCACAAATTTTCAGATCATGTGGATTTGAGATCGTATCTTGTGTCGATGACACCCAATTAGTCATCTCCTATGGGCAGCTTCCGGCTAAGGTGAAACCTTGGTTCGTGAGCTGCTTGAGAAAAATTGCTGAATGGATGACCAACAACTGCCTCCAATTAAACGGGGAAAAAACAGATATAGTGCTGTTTGGCAAGGCTCAGGAGCTAAGGTCATCGGACTGGTGGCCTGCTGAATTACGCCCAGTCCCATGCCTAAAACAGGTAGCAAAAAATATTGGCATCAAAATGGATTAGACTTTATCCATGAAAGAACAGATTAGCGCACCATGTGGCTCCTGTTTTGCCACAATGCACCTACTCAGGAAAATCTTTCTATGGCTGCCCTCTGCATCGAGGAAAAACCCTAGTCCAAGCATTGATTACAAGCTGCTTGGACTGTGGGAATGCATTGCTAGTGGCAGCAAATGATTCACTGCTGGCCAAGCTTCCAGTTGTGCAGAACACGGCAGCTCGACTGACTCGCAACCTCCCTTCACGCTTTTCCTCTGCACTCATTCTGAAACGCGCATTCTTTAAACTGTGCTGCTTGACTCATAAGGCATTAACCAGACAGTTACCAATCTACCAGAACTCCAGACTCAGCCACTACCAGCCTACTAGATCGCTCAGTTCTGCAAATAAAACTTTACTAGGAATCCCTTGTATCTGCACTATCAGATTTGTAGGCAGATCCTTTTCGTATCTTGCACCCTTTCACTAGAACAAGCATCCTTTGCAAATCAGTATGTGTCCAGATTTTTCCAAGTTTAAAAGACTACTAAAGATATGGATGTTCTAACTGCACTATACCAATTCTGAGTAGCAAAGCGCCGAGATACACTTTCGGGTGTGAGTTGCGGTCCCCTAGCAAGTGCCCATAACATCCTAACTTCTCAACTGTGTCATTTCCCTCTGGCTGTTGTACCATACATAATGCTCCTTTCTTATTCACTTCAAGACTCAATTTAGGAGGAGGTTCTTAAAATTTCCTCACCTTTCTCAATTAAATGTTTTCTTTTCCCTTTTGTCTTCATCTAGTCCTTTCATTCAATTCACCTATGAAAATTCTTTCATCAGCGTTAATTTTACATGTTTCGTCATAAACATTATCATCAGTAATGCTTTTGTTAAATGAGTAAAGAATTTCATCATATACTCACACTGTTCCCATGATTTTAACCCTTTAAAATTATGAGACAAATGTTTAGTAGCCCACAAATATACAGTTTCACTGGTTACAATAGACGCATCTTCTAAAGAATTATCAAAGTCAGAATAAAACAGTTTAATCGAGTTTTATTGATAATATAGATTAAGAAAAATAGAACAAGGAAAAGAATCGGACAGAGGAAGATGATAATAAGCTGCTCCTTTAGCTGCAGAAGCAGGCAGATAAGAACAAATAGAGCAGTTTTCAAATTGCATAACCTTTACATACTCAGATAACATTTGATAATACACGTTATAACTATACGGATTCTCATGCTGTGGGATGTGTGAAAACTTTCTTTCATGTGATGGAGTGCTAGTCACAGAAGCAACAGTAAAATTACCCAGATTAGGAAGGTCATTTCCCCCCAGGAAATAAACATCCAACAGCCATCCAAACAGCTACAGATATGGCAAGTGCCATACTTACAACTATAAATTTGCAGTGTGACTGTACCATGATCAACTTAAATCTATTCAAGGAAACCTCTAAATCAATAAGAATTAGTCCTCTAATGGTTAACCTATTGTCTGCACCCTATCTCGGAAACCATTAGGATCTTTTATTCTGCAAAAGGAGGATGCCTTAAGGAGGGATCACTGACTAAATATCGACAACAAAAATATAGAATGGACAGAATATCGACACCAAAATATCGAAGATCAGAATATCGACTCCCTATCTACAAACAGGTAAGTACAAAAATATCGAAGACAAAATATCGTTGTTTAAAATATAGTTTGTAAAAAATATCGAATTTTTAAAATATGTTAAAAGTAATATTAATTTAATTAAATAATCAATATAATTAAATAAAACATACTTAAAATTAATTTAAAAATATTAAAATTAATAAATAATATATGTAATCTCTAAAAATAAATTTACATCAGCGTTGGATAGTGGGAGGGTAAACTTTACTATTCCCACTCCAGTGAGTGCAACAGTAGGGAAAGCGTTAGATAGCGGGAGGGTAAAAATTACTATTCCCACTCCAGTGAGTGCAACAGTAGGGAAAGCGTTGGATAGCGTAGGGGTAAAAATTACTATTCCCACTCCAGAGAGTGCTACAGTAGGGAAAGCGTTGGATAGCGGGAGGGTAAAATTACTATTCCCACTCCAGTGAGTGCAACAGTAGTGAAAGCGTTGGATAGCGTACGGGTAAAAATTACTATTCCCACTCCAGAGAGTGCAACAGTAAGGAAAGCGTTGGATAGCGTAGGGGTAAAAATTACAATTCCCACTCCAGAGAGTGCAACAGTAGGGAAAGCGTTGGATAGCGGGAGGGTAAAAATTACTATTCCCACTCCAGTGAGTGCAACAGTAGGGAAAGCGTTGGATAGCGTAGGGGTAAAAATTACTATTCCCACTCCAGAGAGTGCAACAGTAGGGAAAGCGTTGGATAACGTAGGGGTAAAAATTACTATTCCCACTCCAGTGAGTGCAACAGTAGTGAAAGCGTTGGATAGCGGGAGGGTAAAAATTACTATTCCCACTCCAGTGAGTGCAACAGTAGGGAAAGCGTTGGATAGCGTAGGGGTAAAAATTACTATTCCCACTCCAGAGAGTGCAACAGTAAGGAAAGCGTTGGATAGCGTAGGGGTAAAAATTACTATTCCCACTCCAGAGAGTGCAACAGTATGGAAAGCGTTGGATAGCGGGAGGGTAAAAATTACTATTCCCACTCCAGAGAGTGCAACAGTAGGGAAAGCGTTGGATAGCGTAGGGATTAAAATTACTATTCCCACTACAGTGAGTGTAACAGTAGGGAAAGCGTTGGATAGCGTAGGGGTAAAAATTACTATTCCCACTCCAGTGAGTGCAACAGTAGGGAAAGTAATGATTTAATTTGTATATAAAAATAAATTAATTATCAATACCAATAAAAAATTAATTAAAAGTAATTAACAATTAGAAAATATTTAATAATTAATTAATTATAAATTCCAATAAATATTATTTATTAAAAATTAATTACCTATTAATAATTAATTAACAACAAATTAATTGTCCATACCAAAAATGTAATAGGTAATAAAAAATACCAATTAATTATTAACAATACATTAATTAGCAATACACAAAAATAATTTCAATAATTACTTAATTACAATTAAATTACTTCCCACCCTATTCCCCTATAAACCCACAACCCGCTCCCAAAAATAAATTAATTCAATTAACATAATTATCAATTAATCAATTCATAAAAATTAATTACCAATTAATCAAAATTAATTACCAATTAATAATTAATTAACAATAAATTAATTATCAATACCAATAAATAAAAATAAATATTTACTTAATTACAATTAAATTACTTCCCACCCAATTCCCCTATAAACCCACAACCCGCTCCAAATAATAAATTAATACAATTAACATAATTATCAATTAATCAATTCATAAAAATTAATTGCCAATTAATAAAAATTAATTACCAATTAATAATTAATTAACAATAAATTAATTATCAATACCAATAAATAAAAATAAATATTTACTTAATTACAATTAAATTACTTCCCACCCTATTCCCCTATAAACCCACAACCCGCTACAGAACTAAAACGCAAAATTAAATTAAAAATAATTAATAATTCCTAATAAATCATATTTAATTTACTATAATTAAATTACTTCCCACCCTATTCCCCTATAAACCCACAACCCGCTACGGAATTAAATTACGCAAAAATTAAATAACATAAAGTTAATTACTTTAAACAAAATAAACATACATTACAAAAATAATATACAATTTTAACACATATACTAACATACAAAACACTAAAAAAATCGATATTATTAAAAATTCGATATATTTAATGCCTATATTATGTACTTCGATATTTTGACAGTCGATATTACTTACCTGCATTTTGATATTATTAACCACTATATTATGTCCATTCGATATTATGTCCATTCTATATTTTGACTTCGATATTCTGTCCATTCTATATTTTTGATTCGATATTGTGTCTAGTTACCCTTAAGGAGCTATTGTCCTTTAACCATTACCCTAACTCTCTACTTATCCTTTTAACATTTGTCAGTTGTTGATTTTCAAATTCTTTCAGCCCTTCAGTTATTCTTTTGTTTTATTTCAAGGAGGTTAGGCTCTATGTAAAGAGCAAACAATAACGGAGATAAAGGACAGCCCTGTCGCGTGCCCCTTTGAGCAGCAAAGTATGATGAAGAGAGGCCATTAAGCTTAACAGAGGCTGTCGGATTGATATAAAGTTTCTGTATCGCCGAAATAAACCTCTGGCCAAAACCAAGTGCTGTCATTGTTAACCATAAACATCCCCAGACCACACGATTGAAGGCCTTCTCGGCGTCCAACATCTGCATCCCAACACGCAGTTTTAACTGTCCAGAAACATCAAATACAGCAATAGCTGTATTGATGTGGGCCGCCGTGTCTCTCCCAGGGACAAAACCATGCTGCTGCGCCGAGACTAGAACGTGAATAACAGGAGCCAGCCGAGAGGCAAGAATGTTCGAGAAGATTTCGGCATTAATCAATGATATTGGCCGGTATGAAGTCATCTCCTCTACAGATTTCCCCTTTTTAGGAAACACAATAACATTAGTAATATTCCAAGAAGACGGGGCATCTTCCCCTTGCATAATTTCATTACATAACACCAGAAAAATCGGCACTAGAATGTCTTTGAAGATTTTATAAAATTCCAAGGGAATTGTATCTTCTCCAACAGCTTTACCAGTGGGCAGTGTACTAATTGCTTCCTCAATTTCCACAGTTTCAACATCTCTTTGCAAAGGCTCAGAGAGAGATGAATTCAGAATGGGCATTGCGCTTTCCTGACTCCATAGCAATTTGCTGATTGAAACAGGTAGAATTGCCAAACAAACCAGCATAATATAGCTTAAATTGTTCCACTATATCTTCGGATCTAGTATAGGCTAACCCGTCTGTCCCCTCAATTAATTTGATATTGGATATAGCCCTTAGATCAGCAATCTGATTAGCCAGCAATCGCCCAACCCTTTCCCCATACTCGTACTGTTTAGACTTGAACTTGTGATAAATGTTTTCTACTTTGTCCCTTATCTTTCTCTTAAGTTTAGCTCTTGCTTCAGTAACCAGCTGATAAACCTGCTGTTTACAGGGATCTTTTGTAACAATAGCAGCAACATGTTTTTGCTCCAAATCTAAATAAAGCCTGTGCTCCTGTTCCAAGTGACGTACCCCCAGCCGGTTCTGCTTTATAATATATTGCAGCGTAGCCCCTCTTACAAACGCCTTCATACAGTCCCAAACTATTGCAATAGACGCCGTGCCTAAATTCTTCTCAATATACTCCCCCAATGTTCCTTGCATGTATCTCACATATTCTGGATTGCTAAGGAGGAGCCTAGGAAAAGAAAATCCCTGCCCTACCCCTTTATCCCACGGCCGAACCCGTATTGTCAACATCACAGGATTGTGATCAGAAGTAATTTTAGGACATACCTCGATAAATGCACTTTCTAAAGCCTTATTATTTATAAAAATCATATCTATTCTAGTATATGTTTTATGCGGATGAGAATAGAATGTGTATCCTGGCACCGTAGGGTTTAATCTTCTCCAAGCATCTTCCAATTGGTGTATATGAAGAAGATCCAAAATAGCAGCCCTAGTCCTGCCCATTCTGCTACGAGATAAAGTATTAGTAGTGTCTATCTTTTTATCTAAAATACAGTTGAAATCCCCCATAACAATCAGCTCGCCAGCCCAATCCAATAATTCAGAACATAGATATATAAAAACATCAGGACAATCAATATTAGGGCCATATACCGTACATACTGTAACCTTGCGCCCATAGATCAATAACTGTGAAAGTGCCCATCTCTCTTTAGAATCAGCCTTTGTTCGGAGCACCGTGTCACGGCAATTTTTAGACTTCAAAATAGCCACCCCTCGGATAGAAGATGATTGCGAAGTACTGACAATTATGTCATATCCCAGCTGTTTTAAGTACATTCTATCCTGAAAAGCGAGATGTGCTTCGGAAAACCCCAATATATGAGGTTTAAATACCCGAAGTTCCTCCGCTACAAGGCGGCGCTTTCCCACATAATTAAGCCCAGACACATTCCAACACATATATTTAAAGTCAAGCATTTAACCATGTTTATAAAGCCAAATCAATAACACCTTCTAAGTTTCTGTATTTATATCGCACAATTCCTCTGAGGGTACCGTTGGCATTTTTTAAACGTTTAGATAGTGCAATAGGCAGCTTCATTTGGAGTTATCGGCGTGGAAGGAGAGCGCTTCGGTATATCAAGTTGTCATATAAACAGGGTGGTTTCAAGTTACCAGATTTTAAATTATACTTTTGGGCTGCATTTGTCGGCCGAGTTCAAAGTTTGCTTCAGGGACCCGATTTTGGTACAACTTGGTTCTTGTATCAAGTGGCATGCGGCCTTGATACAGGGTTTTTGTTATATAAAACTGCCAACCCTAACTACTATAAGAGGGTTCGATTTAAGGTAGTTAGGGACATTGTTAGGATATGGCAGGCCGTTTCTAAGGCATATTCTTTTCCAAAGTTACATGTGTATATCAGGCTGTGGGGGAACCCCATATTACCTGAGATATTTCATGACTCTGTTGGGAAAAGGTGGCAAAGCAAGGGTATAGTACAGCTTGGGCAGCTGTATGATGGGCAAGGGTTTCGGTCGTTTGCTGCTCTGAAAGAAGAGTATGGGGTATCGCATAACACATTTTTTAAGTATAAGCAAATTAGAGATTACTTTACTCGCGGACTTGGCCTATTACAGATGCCCTTTTCATCTGAGGTCTTGTCAGCATTCTTTCAGACTTTAGGTCGAGGGCTTATAGGCAAAGTATATCAGAAACTGTTAGCCAAAGCTAGTGATGATGGGATACAGATTGCACTAAAGTTAAGTCAGATTTTCAATACAGTTATAACTAAAGAAAAAGTACAGGAATCATTGGAAACTATAGATTCAGCAGTAGCATCCGTGAATTTGAAATTGCAGCAGCATCGGGCTATATTTATGCTATATTATACCCCTGAGTTTATTTCTAAATGAGCTGTGAACCAATCATCATCATCTAAATCAAATTGCCCGAAATGTCAGGAGTTTGCCGCCAATCTACGGCATATGTTTATTACTTGCCCAAGGTTGAGTTTATTTTGGTCTGGTGTTAACCATGCTCTTTCTATGTTAGTGGGTCATGATATTCAGATGACTGAAAAGGAAATAGTACTGGGGGCAATACAAGAACGGGGTTGTCTTACTGGATTATTTGTTTCAATTATAATTGTATGTGCTCGTTTGTGTATTGCTCGAGCCTGGATTGAAAAAATAAGTCCCAGTATTAAAGATTTTTGGGTCCTGTTGAGAGATATATATGAAATGGAGATGGCGCTTGCTAAAGCCAGAGGCCCACGCTCTTGGCTAAAATTTAAGCGGTGTGGTCCTATGTTCAGTGGGATTAGAATTTGTGTTATATTTTAAATTTGGTTTGTGCTTATGTTAACAAATTCACTCTCTATGTATACTTCTGATTGTGTAATGTAAGCTTTATCCTTTGTGCTCTCTTGTACCTATGTTGGATTTTGTTAATTGTATTTACTTATGTGCTTGTCTGTGGCGTATTGTATTATACCTATGGCTAATAAAAGAAAAAAAAAAGAGAGAAAAAAAAAGACATCAGCATGTGCTAGCCGTGCCAAAGGCTTCGCAACCAACAAAAGGTTTGGTACTCATTGTTGGCAGTAGCCAACCATTCCCAAAAACATTCTAACTTCTCTTTGAGTAGTTGGAAATTTCATTTTTAAGAACGGTCTCTATTTGTTCATGAGACACTCGTCTCACTACTTTCGATATTTGGTGACCTAGGTACATGACTTTTTCTTGACAGTATTGTAATTTCTCAAGTGACACTTTAGGTCCATTCTCAGCTAGGTGGTTAAGTGATGCAATGGTTTCTTGTTTACAATCTTCTTATGTCATCGAATCGATCAGTAGATCATCGATATATTGAATTAGGGTTGAACTGCATGTTAACAGCAAAGTTTCAATTCTTTTTCAGGATCTGATTAAAACAGGGAGGACTCACAGTATAACCCTGTGAACGTGACACCATACAAGGGTTTATATCTTTATTGCATTTTGACAAACATACAGGTAACAGAAAATTATAAAAGAAAAAAAAACATACATGGGGTAGGGAACAAATGACCAATGCAAGTGTGACAAAGATTTTGGGTCAGTAGTGAGCCATGACCAGTATTAGCTCTGTGCAACTGGTAAAGAGCAACAGTGTTATTGTCAAGTAGTTCATCCCAGGTAATTACCATAATGGCCGCACTTTCGTGTCTACTCGGTTGACGGAGCGCTTGCCTTGTCTCAACCTAGCATTGTTACTATGTCCATGTGTCCAGATGACATTTCCTTTGGATGTCTGCACCTGATTGTCCAGCTTAGAAAGCAACATTGAGGTAAACTAGATATAGTGCATATAATCCAACAGTCAAACATTAAAACAAAAGCAAACCATTGTCTAATCGTCACGCCTGGGCCAAGTATGTATAAGAAATGTGCTGCCCTTGCATCTAAGCTGTATTAAGCGTATGTCCCCGTCCCCCTGGTGCCTAAGGGGATGAGTGCCTAGGATCCACTCTCCCCGGCACGTGTGTGCCCCAAGAATGTCTTTCTCTCCCATGGCGTCGCTCGGTTTATCCTGAGCCAAGGGCGCCATGCATCCGGGGATCAGTATTTGGGTCCTGTCCGCCATCTGCCTGTGAGGGACTGCTCCCGGCCTCCCCATCTACCAGTGGCAAGTCCGCGAGTATGGTGTCCTAAGATTGCACAATAGGGTATTTACGCAACCCGGCTATTTCCTCCATGTGTAGTGGCGTGCTTTCTGCCCTTGCCAACACAAGGAGTGAATTTTTCCAGCTGTCAACTACGGGAGGGTCGATATGCTTCCATCTTTTAGTGATCAGTCTTTTCGCTACTATGAGGCTGAGGTCGATAAATCTGGATGTAACCTTGTGCTTCTTCGGTCTGGGGTAGAAGCCCAGTATGCACGCCTCCCATGTGTGCGGTAGTGTTCTGTCAGTGCATGTCGCTAGTGACGCAGAGATTTCCTGCCAATATAAATGTAAGAAGGCACAGGACCATAACATATGAAGGAGGTCCTCATTCACCCGTAGGCAGCGGGGACATGTCGATGTGGTCATGTGAAAATATTTGTTTAGTTTGTCCGGGTAGAGGTACGCCCTATGCATAATGTATGTTTGTATAAGCCTGAATCTGGAGTTCCGTGGTATGTACGTGGGGGTAGCTAAAATTATGTCCCATTCGCAATCCGGCCATGGATTCCCTCTGTCCGCCTCCCACTTTAAGCGGAGTGCCATCATGGGCTGTATCGTGTGTGTAAGCAACGCTTCCACCAACTAATGTACTATATGGGACTTGTTTCCCATGACGTGAAGGTATTGTAGCAGGAGATGCATCTCCGGTTCAGAGAAAATGTCACCCCACGCCTCTGAGAGCGATCTCGTGATGGAATTATGGAGCAAGAATTGCCCTGCCGGCAAATCATGTTCCTCCGCCAGAGTCGCGAATGGTATCAAGGTACCCTCAGCGTAAAGATCACCCAGAGTATGCAGATCTGCAGCATGCCAGCTTGCCAGTGCCCCATTAGAGGTGCCCACCCTGCCCCTGGGCGTCCCCAGGAGCAGCAGCAATGGAGTGTAAGGGACTGTATTCCTGGTGAGGTGCAGACTCCTTCTGTAGCAACGGTGTGCTAAGGGAATACAGGTCTGCGAGGGACGCGGCGAACGAGCAATGGGATGGAACAAGTGGTATATCTGGGATTGGGACCACAGTGGTTGTATGGAAGCCATGTCATCGATGCCTAGGCCTGCCAACCATTTTGTCATCCATTGCAATTGCGCCACCAGGTAATACAAGTCCATGTTGGGGACCGCAAAGCCCCCCTTGTTAGTGGGAGCATGTAGTTTCCATAGTGCTATCTGGGGCCGACCCGTGTTCCAAATGAGGTCCTGGGTCAGTCGATCAAGATCACGAAACATCCTGGCCGGGAGATTGGAAAAGTAATATAATAATTTCGGTAATACTACCATCTTGGACAGTGCTATTCTGCCCATCACATTCAGTGGGAGCGACTTCCAAAACTGGATCTGAGCCCTGATGGCTGATATAGCCCTAATCAGGTTACCTTCCAGTATATCAGCTGGGTTCCGATATATAAAGATGCCAAGGTAACGGAATGTGGATGGTTGCCAGCAGAGAGGAAAATCGTTCATAAGGACGCCAGGGTCAGTGGTGTCGTCCCGAAAGGGGTACAATTCCGACTTCGCTCAGTTCACCAGGAGACCCGAGACCCTTTCAAAGTCTTGGAGAGTAGCGGCTATAGTAGCGGGGATATCATGGAGATCACTCAAATATAATAGCAGATCGTCAACGTATAGAGAAACTGCATGCAGGCCGTCCCCTAGCCGAATGCCCTAGTCCACCCCCTCCCTACGAAGCGGCGTCGCAAGGGGTTCCATAGCTAGTGAGAAAAGGAGTGGTGATAGAGGGCATCCTTGCCTAGTGCCTCTTCCTATCTGAATGCTGTCCGATATCAGTCGGCCCGTCTGGACTCTTACAGAGGGTCGCATATACAGCAACCTGACCATATGCAGGAAAGCGTCTCCCAACCCATATTCCAGCAGTACCTCGAAGAGATACGGCCACTCCAGGGAGTCAAACTCCTTTTCCAAATCAAGGACCAGGCAACCGGAGTGGGGCCAAATATCCGTCGCATAGTGTTGCACCCTGAAGAGTCTGCGGATGTTCAGTGCTGTGCTTTTGGTGGGGACAAAGCTGTTCTGATCCGTATGCACCACGGTCCGTACCAGTGGGGCCAGTCGTGCTGCAATAATGGACGCTTAAACTTTATAACATAACATAACATTAACAGGTGTATTTGTAAAGCGCACAATTACCCGTAGGTGTCCTGGCGCTGAATAACAGATGTTTATTGTTACCCAACTCAATGGTACTCATTTTATCGACCTCAGATGGATGAAAGGCTGAGTGGACCCGTATTGAGTAGTGCTAACGGCCTGTACGAGCCTAACACCTCCGGATCCCTTCCTGGCTTAGGAAGAGAGATCAGCAGTGCCTCATTCTGCGTGTCAGAGAGGGCGGAATCCGCTATTGAGGCATCGTAAATCTTTTTGAGTTGGGGCACCAGGATCTCTGCGTATGCCTTATAGAACTCCGCCGGCAAACCGCCGGACCAGGAGTTTTACCAGTTGCTAATGGAGAGGTATGGTGCAGCGGCCAGGGCAGCTGACTTCGGAGCACAGGGCTCACGGTTCGATCCCGGCTCCGGTGGCAGCGCAGCTCAGCACCATGTGACTCTGGGCAATAGCTCACTTAATTTCCACGACGGCCCCCAGCGCCTTGAGACCCGTAAGGGTGAGTAGTTTGCGCTTTACAAATACGGATTTACATTTTTTTTGTTATGCTTGCCCTGATTTCATCCAGTAAAAGGAGGACTTCTAATTCAGGTCCTTGTTCTGGTGTAGTCTGCGGTAAGACAATGTCTACTAGATACCTATGAATATCTTCCGGGAATGGCTAACGTATGCGATTGGTATAGTGTGGTGTAGTGAGCCGTGAATTCCCAGTGTATATCCTGTTGAGAGTACATCATGGTGCCCTGCATGGAGCGAATTGAAGTGACGGGCGAGGCGGCATCAACCTGACGGATTAACCAAGCTAGGAGTCTGCCATTATCGTCGGAATGGTGCGTACGTGCCGAGTGCGCCGTATAATTAAGACAGCGGAGTCTTTCCAGTAATCGGGCATGTTCTTGCCTGCTGTTTAGTTGTCGCCTGTTTGATACCTCTACTGCTCTTCTCTCTTGGGATGCCAGCCTCTCCTCCAAAACAGTAAGATCCGTCTCTAGTTGTCTACGCATGCCGGCTTGCGTACCTAGGCAGTGCCCCCGGACCACAGTCTTAGAGGCGTCCCACTCCATCAGTGGTGATGATGCGGTACCTGCATTTTCCTCAAAGTATTGTGTCACAGCCGTGCCCAGTGACTCCCGAAATGTCGCATCTGACAATGTATCCAGCTGTAAGCGCCATCTCGGGATCGGCGGCGTTCTGCTATTCCAGTCTAATTGTAGGGTGTGGGAATTATGGTCTGAATGGATCCTCCCAAGATATATGGGCTCCGTGACGACCGGCAGAAGATTATCAGACACCATGATCCGATCAAGGAAGACATGGAGTCCATGGGCCCCCGAAAAAAACGAATATACCCTGTTGTGTGCGTACCTTTGCCTCCAAGCATCTACCAGATGCCACTGCGCCGCCCAGATGTTGAGTGCCTTCACGGCAACCGTTGTGGGCGCGCCGGGAAGAGGAGGAAAGGAACGGTCTATGGATACATCCATCACACTGTTGTAATCACCCCCCAGAATCATCGGGACCCCGTGCCAGGCAGCTAACCTATTCAACAGGGTAGCTAGAAAGCAAGCCTGGTCAATATTGGGTGCATATATTGATGCGATGATTACAGGTTGCCCATCCAACTTACCCTGTACCATAACATAACGGCCTTCCGTGTCAGTAAGGGAGTCCTCTATGCGAAAAGGAGTGCCCGGCTGTAGGAAAGTGGGTTTCTGTTGCAGTAACCCCCCCACTTTTTGCCTGATAACTGATGCACTTTTCCTTGGTGTGCCCTGGGTCCCTGCCAATCAGGTACCCAGGGCCTGTGTTCCTTCCCTAAAAACTGTACTAAAGCCTAAACCCAATTGGCATCTCTGGCCACAGGTAAGCCTCTGGTAAATGGTACCCTAGGTACCCAGGGCACTGTGACCAGAGAAGGCCCCTAAGGGCTGCAGCACTTATTGTGCCACCCTTAGAGGCCCTGTACCCTGACACACACACCCTGCCTTTGCAGGCTGAGTGTCTTGGTGCAGAACTAAACAGAGTCGACATGGCACACATCCCTGTGTGCCATGCCCACAAACACACTGCCCTGGCATACCTCAGTCACCCCTCTAGCTGGGTGCACTATGCCAGTGGTGTGGGCACAGGGGCATGAGCCCTGTGCCCCTACAGTACCCAGGGCCATTCCTGGGCACTGTAAGTGCAGCGATGCCATTAAGAGTATATGGTGCTGGGAGGTTGTCATTACGAACTCCACAGCACCATAATGGCTACACTGAAGACTGAGAAGTTTGGTATCAAACTTCTCAGCACATTAAACCCACACTGATGCCAGTGTGGGATTTAATGTAAAATGCACGACAGAGGGCAACTTAGAGTTGCCCCCTGAACCTAACCTACAATCCACGTCTTGTCTGAGGGGCTGCCCCGGCTGCCACACAGCAGACATGTTGCTGGACCCCTGGGTGGAGAGCCATCCGTTCTCCTGGGCCTGCAACAATGCACCTGGGCGAGGTGCTAGGTCTCCTCCCCCAGGATGGGCAGGGGAAGCTTCAAAGGCATGCCGCCTTTGTGAGCTTCTCCAGGCCACTTGCTGTACTCAGCAACTGGCCCCCACCGGTTCTGACCCCCTCTCGGGCGGGAAGACTGGCGGGAAACCCCAAGGGAGGAAAGGGGATGTGCCAGCCTCTGCCAACCCCACCCCTCAGGTGGGGGAGGCGAGATGAAGCACAACTCCAGGCTCTCGCCATCTTGAAGATGGGGAGCCCTGCCCAATCAGGACTAGGCTACTGCCCCCCTCCCACAGGAGAGGGGCAGGATAGGGGGTGTACCCACCCCAGGGAAGGGACCCATTGGTCCCTGCCCTTTACCTACCTGTAACGCCCCTAAATTTAGTATTTAGGGGCACCCTGAACCTTCCTTCCTCAGATTCCCGCAACCTAAGAAGAAAAAGGACGAAAGAAGACGCCCAGCAAAGGAGACTGCAGAGAACAACTGACTTGGCCCCAGCCCTACCGGCCGGTCTGCAGTTTCCAGAGATCCTGCGCCAAAAATCGTCTTGTCCTGCAGCCAGCGACCTCCAGAACCCCGGGGAGGACTGACTGCCTTCAACAAAGACCGGCTCTCCTGTGAACAGCAGCTCTGTTCAAAAGAAACACCAAACAAAGACTCCGAGCCTGCTGAGGAAAAAGAAACCAGACGCCTGGAACCACCACTGCACCCGTCGCCTACAGCCCGAGTTCAAGTGGCCCACCGGTCCCAGCGAGGTCCCCCAGCGCTCCAGAGTACGAGTCCACTGTGGGTTGACCCCTCCAGGACTCCCCGACGTCGCCTGCAGCCTCTGCACGAGACCCCCCCCAACCGCGAGTGGCCCGGTAAGGTGAAATCCGACCTCAAAAGACACCCCTGCATCCAGTTGCCCTGCGCCCTGGAGAAAGGAACCCGAGGTGTACCTACGTCCCCGAGCCCTCCAACTTACCTGCCCAGCTGTTGGTTCCTCCTGGAAGTCTTCCTGGACCGAGCCTGCAGCTGAAAACCAAACCCGAAAATCCCCATTGAAAACAACAGGGCACCCGACGCCAAAACAGCACTCTGCACCCGGCCGCCCCAGTGCCGCTGAGGGTGCACCTTTTGTGCTGGCTTGTTTCCCAATTTGCCCTGACCTAAACCCTAGGAGCTTTGCTCCCACAACCTTGTGGCCTGCTCGCCAGCAGCCACCAACCGGAGGCCCCCCATCCCCCATAGGATAACATTGGGCCTCAACACTCTGCACCCGGCCGCCCTAGTGCCGCTGAGGGTGCAACAACAGTGCATCACTGACCCTAGGAGACCCCTGAGTCTATGCCCAGAACCTTAACTCTGCCAGTCGAGTACTTACCTGAAAACCGATAACCTACATTTTCTCCATAGGGTAACATTGACTGGTTTACAGTGAAATTTCTTCTAAGTGTCGAGTTTTGAAACTTTAAAATAATCACTAAAAATCGTCCGATCAACGAAAATGAAATTACTCACCTGTTATCAGGAGAGATTCCAGTGCTGGATCTTGGTGCCCAGCACTGACCCTGAAAAGTAATCATAACTGTACTTACCGGTAACTTGAATTTCCTTCCATAGGATAACATTGCCTGGTTTTTGCTGAAAAAGTTTCTGTCGATTTTGCAAACTTACAAATATTCGTTAAAAATCGCCTGTATAACAAAAACACATTCTTTCAACTGTTTACAGGAGATGCACCAGTGCTGGATCCAGGATCCAACACTGAGTTAGAAAAAGTAACAATAACCACACTTACCTGCTAAGTGAATTTCCTCCCATAGGATAACATTGGTGATTCTATGTGAAAAAGTTTCTAAGTGTCAACTTTTAAAATACAATAATATTCCTTAAAAATCACAACTGTAACCAAAACGTTTTTACTCAACTGTTTACAGGAGATGTCCCAGGACTGAATCTAGGATCCAGTCCTGTGGTAAGAAAAGCAATCCAAAAAGTAATCTATTGCATTTAAATAGAAATTCCCATTGAGCTCAATGTATTATTGTGTTTGAAATTGTGTTGCCTATTGCAACAACTGTAACTATTGTATTCAAAAGTCTATTGCCTATTTGAAAAGTATTTAACTAAAGTAACTCATTCTGAGAAAGTATATTTTGATACCTATTGTTGGTTCTAAAATAAAACAACTATATATTTTGATACAAAACCATTGGCCTAGAGTTCAGTTCTTGAGTGTGTGAGACCATTTGCTGACTGAGTGTGTACAACAAATGATTTACACTGTCCTCTGATACTGCCTTACTGCTCGACCAAGCTACCACTTTAGAGAGCAAGGTTATATCTAACTTTAGCCTCTGCCAAACCTCTGGGGACTGTGGACTCTGTGCACACTGAACCTTACTTTGGTTCAGTATATACAGAGCCACTTTCTTACACCGGCCTAACCCAAATTAATGTTCCCCTGGCGTATGCCGAGTAACCCGTGGCATGCAGCTGTCCCCTCCATCTTCTCTGTAGTGCTTTACTTTGGACCCCGCCAGGTGCGTTTCCTGAAGAAGAGCGATCTGTATGTGATGGCGTTTAAGATATGAGTAAATGAGATATCTGCGGGACTGTGGATACCCCTGACATTCCACATGCAAATCTTAATAGGGGCCATGGCATCGGGAAGGGGCCAGTGCGTGGTCCATGCAAGGCCCAAAGGCCATGGGGGCAGGCGGGGTACGGGGCGAAGGTGTTGAGTATTGCTGGCTGGCTTTATACCCAATTTCCAATGTGTGTCGACCCAGCGCATGACAGACGATGAAACTATAACAAACTAAAACATACAATGCCAAAAGGGCGAGAGTGCTACAAGCAATCGTCCAAACATTACAAGCAGTGACGAGGGGGGGGTCCCAACCAGGCGGATCGCGTCTACAAAGCAATAGGTACAATGTCCTATTGACTCCCCTAGCCCCGCATGGTAAGCAGAAATCAGGGCCACAGGTTGGTAAGCATGGGCCGGCTCCGTGTAGGAACCACGCAGTGCGTGATGTGGACTCATGGTGTCCTTGGCCTCACCTTCCAAATACCCTCCCCCTTAACCCATGGAGACATGCGTATGCAATATAATAGACCAACATTATGAACCATTAACAACAGAATCCAGTTATACTTGCATAGGCAGCGGTGCGATGTGGGTAGTACAGACACAGAGTTTCACACTGAAGACTAAATTACATCATCTGCAGTCTAAGGGGTAACCTCCGGGATATTGTCAGAGTCCTGTGAGTTCAGGGTGCCATCCGACAGGTTGTCTTCACTTTCCCATTCCTGCAAACTGGAGGTAGAAGATGCTTCGCCTGGAGTCCCTCCAATTTCGGCAGCTGCCTGAAGAGCATTACTTTGGTCTTGGATCATTTGCGCAAGATTAGGTCCAAGGCTCTGGGATGATTGAGTCTTTTTGCGCCTCCTTTCCTTTCCACGTTTACCAGGAGGACCGTCGGGTTTCGTGTTACACGCTCTCGCCGCCAAGGGAGCACCTCCCGTAGAGTCTTGTGAGTTCAGCCAGTCCCCTGCTTCTTCCGGAGTGTCAAAGAAGTGGGTTTTGCCGTTCACAATCACCCGCAACCGGGCGGGGAATAATAGGGAATACTTGAGATTTTGCTGTCGTAGTCAACATTTCACCGCCATATAGGAATGTCGTTGTCTCTGTACCTGCGCCGTGAAGTCGGGGAAAAACTTGATTGTGTGGTTACCCACTTGTACGTCCGGCAGTTTCCTGGTTTCCTGTAGGATGGCGTCTCTGTCTCTGTTATTCAACATTCGAATCAGGAGCGGTCTGGGGTTGGCTACTGCTCGCCGGCAACCTGTGTGCACGTTCAATAACAAAATGAGGGGAGAGTGACCCCTCCGGCAGCAGGTCTCGAAGCAAGGATTCCACATAGGCCACCGTGTCCTTCCCTTCCGTGCCCTCCTGAAGGCCCACCACACGTACGTTGTTACGTCTCGACCATCCTTCAGCATCTTTGGCGCGATGTTCTAGGAAGTCTACTTGGGCAACGAGGTCGTTGAGACGTTTCTCCGCAGCTGTTACCTGTGGGGAGATCTCCGCCATACTGTCCTCCATCGCAGACATCCTGTCCGCAAGCAGGAGATTCAAATCAATGGCCACCTTGTCTATCTTGCTTTCGAGGGAGGTGCGGGTCTGTTCCATAGTTGCTCCTAACTTCTCCACCGCTGTGAGGACAGCGTCCAGTTTGCTGGACATCGGGTTGGAGGTCGCCCCACCGGATATCTTGTCAGATTGGGCGCGGGTCTGGGGGGTTGAGTCAGCGGGCCCCCAGTGCCAGACTGTGGTCGGCCCCGTTGTGACATAGGGGCGCTGCGGAGTGTGTGGCAGCAACCACCTTGGTGCGTCAGTGCAAGAGAGGCCAGAGAGATCCATTCCCCAGGTCTGGCTACGAAAGAGGTAGTTCGTTATGGGGGGTATCCCGGCATAGGTCAGCCGTGGCGTTTCAGTGGCGGAGTCCGTTTCCGGGAGCCCGTGTTATAACACTATCCCCAATGGTGGCGGGGGCCTTCGCAGTAGAAGTCCCGCTCAGGAGCGTCACACCGGGCAGGTGTAATCGTGGGACTGCAAATGGCAGAAGCCGATGTGGTGAGTCCACGACCCGGCTCACACCCGGTCCCCACAGATGTCGAGGCTTCGTCCCTCTGCACTTTCCTCAGTCCGTCACGCGTGCTCCAGCCGCACCCAGCTCTGCCCCCCGTCTGTGGATGCTTGCCTGAGCCAGGGGTGCCTCCGATAATGTTCCTGGCGCTTCTTCAGGGGCCACGTGCACAATAGTGGTCAGAGCTGATCTTCAGGCCTCATGCCCGCCATCTTGTGTGCCTGTACGCACCTTGACTCTGTGTGTATTTCAGTCCACGGAGAGTCAGCCACTGTATTGGCGGAGTCACCAATGCCCCAGTCGACCTCAGGATCACGTGTTTGTTAGCCTCGGCCGACAGAGGCGGGGGAGAACAACGCCTATTCCTCCGTTGGGTGCTGCGGCCTTCTGGGCGGGGCTCGACCCCAGTGGGTCCTGCGATCAGCGGCCGGGCTCGCCTCACTTCCGGTCGGGTGCCGCCTCAGCCGCTCAGACATGCCTGCCGGTTACCGCAGTCGCGGTGGTTCTCAGCCGCCCAACGTGTTGTAGGGTTTGTCAGGGCTCAGCGGAGCTGGTCGGTAGCCCCGAAGGCGTATAGTAGCGGATGAATGTTGCGGGCGAAGGGGAGTCGGCGACGGAGCTCTAACAGAGCAGGTCCGACTCCTTTGCCTGGGTGGCCACGCCCCCGAAATACTGGCTCTCTTCATGTAATGGAACAGAGAAAAATGCCTGGCAAAGTTCAATAACGGCAAACTACTCTGCATCTGAGGGAATTTGAAACAAAAATGGAGTGGGGCTTGGTACCACAGGATAGCATGGAATGACAGTCTGATTAATCTTTCGGAGGTCTTGTACTTTCCTCTATTTCTTATTTGATTTTGGCAGGCCAATATAGGTGAGTTGCACGGACTTTCATTTGCTGCTTTTAACATTGCTTGCTCTATCATATGCTCAATAACAGGGGTGATTCCTTCAATAGCCTCTGGGGTCATTTTGTATGGTTGAATCTGCGGAAACAAAGCATTAGATCCGGGGGTAACCTTAAGGGGCTTAGCACCTTTAATCAAACTGATTTCCTTTCCAGTAAAATCCCAAATTTCTTCCTTAACTGTCTCTCTTAAGTAAATTGGAAAATCTTCAGAGGTGAGGACTGGATAGAGTCTGACAACAGACTTCAGTTTAAACTCACCATCAGCTGCCTGGGTCTCTAATCCAACACCATCCTCTGTACAATATAAGACACAGTTCATCTTGCAAAGGAGATATCTGCCTTGGAGGTTTACAGGACTCGAATTGCAAATTACAAATTGGTGCTGAGCTTTAATATGGGGCAGTAATTTGGCTGGTACACTGCTGATTGGGGCAGTAATTTGGTTGGTACACTGCTGATTTGTGATGCCTACAACTTGCACTTTCTTTCTGAGAGGGGTAGGTTAGGGACCTCAGCAGTTATAACTGTGGAACGAGTAGCTCCTGTGTCTATTAGGAATGATACAGGATGTCCATTTAATTCTCCCTCAACATATGATGCACTCTGATCCACTTCTAAGATTGCGCCAAGTACACACTCCTCCTCCCACCTCAGGCACCGTCATTGGTTGTAATTTAAAGCCGCTTCAAACATCATGAGACCTGGGCCTCTGTGAATTGCCATGGGGTTTTGGGGAACTCTGTAATTTTCCTGTTGGTGAGGATTATTTCCCTGCATCTGTACTTGACTGGAACTGTTTGGTATCGCTCCAGCCTTTGGGATTTTCTGAACAGCCATAGGGGGTTTAGGGACTGCTAACATTTCTTCTTGATTGGTCAGGATTATCCCTTGGGAATCTGTTACAAATCGGCCTGGATTGTATCTACACTCCCTCTTCCAATGACCCACCATGTGGCATATGTGACGCAGGGTAACTTTCTTTAAGGCACTTATGTTAGTCCCTGTTATATTTCCTCTACCTCTTCCAAGTATATTTCCATCATAACTTTGGGAAACACCCTGCATGTGCATTACATAGTTTGCATCTAACTTGGGTATCTGGACTGGAGCATTGAATCCCTTCGTCCCTAAATTCTGAGCTAACTGGGTGTGGGCAATCAAAAACCTTTCTTTCAAGCCTTTTCGTTTTGCTCACAACAATATTTAGCAGACTGTAAAATCTAATGCACTGATTTACTCGGCCAACAAATAAAGCCTTGCGTCATTTGATAACTAATCTGCTCTCAACCCATACACAAATGAAGCAAGACATCCTCCCATATTCTGAACAAAATGATCATTTATTCCACTATGCTCTCTATACGCCTGCATTAGCCTCTCAAAATATGCATTTGTTAATTCTTTATGTTCAAATGAAGCTTGAAATATCCTTGGACAAGTAATTTCCTTTTGTGGCACTTTAGTCTTCAAATGTCTAATTAACTCCTCATATTTAGCCTTAACTATAGGTGATGGAGCATTAGTCACATGCACCTGCTGTGGTTCTTGCGTGGGCCAATCAACAGCTCTCTTACATTCTACCCATAAATCTTTAGGTTCCGCAGCTTCAAATAATACATCCACATATTCCCATAAAACCTTTGATATGGTCTCCATCTGCTCCATCTGAGTAAACCATTTATCAGGATTGTCTCTTTGTTTTGGAAGAGTATTAGTAAAGTGAAAGAGCTCTGAACAGGACCATGAAAAATGCACATATGCTCCTCCCTGAACCTCTCGCAGTGGAAACTCCTTTTATCTTTTCACCTATAGCATTTTCTTCATTCCCTTTAATTTGGTTTTAACATTCTCTTTCTTTCACCATAAGTCTCTGAGTTTCTCTGTATCACTCCATTACCTAATATTTTCAATTAACTCCTTTACATGCATTCTCAATTCCCTCATTTTCATCACTTGCAGCTCTTTTTCAGTTGCATCCATCCTACTATTTTTTCGGAGTTTCTTTCGCTCTGTTATATTCACACCACACTCATGCACTACTTTTTCCATTTTATCGTATACTTCTTTCTCCATTCATGCTGCTTCCTTACATAAATACAACATCTCATTTTCTCCATAATACCCTAGGTAATCCATTCCCACGTTTCCTTACACAATTTCTTCAAATTCAGTGTTTAACTATGATTAATTAATTTGCTGGATAGGCATCCCTTTACTAGGACAAGCAACATATTCTGTACTAGTTAATTATCCTAAACCTTTCTCTACTGATTATATTTCCCCCTTGGTAAAGAACTATAGCCATCCTTCCTGCACTTGGGGTTGCATCTTCAGGTATACTCAGTACAATTTTTCCTTGAGCCAAGTTAGAAGAAGTGTCTATAATTGAAGCTGGTAATATGTTAGGTATAGGTAAGGTGCTGATCGCGACTGTTACAGGGGTCTGATTCGGAGTTAGGATAAAAGTTTCTGAATAACTTGGGGGCTCACGAGGCTCCACCAAGGATCCCACAGTCGCTGTATTCTTGGGCATTACCAGTGCAGTGGCACTTGGCACTTCTGAAGTAGTGGCATTGTACGGGGCGGTATAACACAAACTCTTCCTCTATAAGGGTGTTTTCCTCTTCACTTTCAATAACTGCTTCTTGCTCCGGATTTTCGTTGCCTTATCTTTTCCTTATTTTTCCAATAGAGGATATACTCCTACAGTCTCAATAACTTCCTCTCTCCCTTTTCTCTGCTTTTCCTCCTCTTGCTCCTACTTCAAATTTTGAATTCAAACTTCTTTCTCCTTTTCTTATTTGCCATCTGTTCCCAAGGATTGAAAGTTTCAAATTGAGTCTAGGTTGCGGTTTAAGTTTGTACATTTTTCTTCTCAAATTCTCTATTCGTGGGATGTGGAAAATTCCACTCAGAGGAAATTGTAATTCTCTCAAGCGGTATATTTGTGCCTTTGGGTAAGCCAGATGCACGTATGTAACCCTTTCTTCGCTGCCATTTCCCCAGTTGGGGTACCTTCTGGAGGAAACTTCCATTCCTTATTTACGTCTCTTTCTCTTTTTCACAAAGGATTCCCCATTTTAAATTAGGTCACAAGTAATTAAAATGCAAACTTTCAGCGCTGACAGTCTCTACAACTTGTCCACCAATCCCATCCCGCCTCTGTCGAAGGTCACCCTATTCCAGCACCACTTCAGTACACACTTAGCCAATCGCAGCACATCAATGACGCAACGCTCCAATCACAGCATAGTACAGCAATGATACAACGCCTTATTCACTTCAATGTCTTCCAACTATACTTTGTTTGCCTGTTCCAACTACACAAAGTTTTTCTATGAAGAAAGAATTTCTATTTGCTCTTGCATTACTGTGATCTTTTGGTCGGCGAAAGTCACCACTGAGTGTGTTCACCCCTTGTGTACTCAGGAGCAAATCACTACCGAGCCCTTTTAATACATTCACACACAAAAAAATATGCTTCTAATATGGTGTGACTAATAGGGCTTCACAGTACACCTGTCTTAGCAGGCAAGATTACCACTTCAGTACTTAACCAAAGGTATTCTCTCGACTAAAATAAAAAAAAACATCATCAAAATCACAATAACTGTAATTCCAATAAGACTAAACATCAAAGCCGTCTGTTATTGATTCGCAATTATTTCCCATAGCATCCCTCTCAATGCTAACTACAACACCCAACATGAAATATGCTGCTTACTTCCTGCAATCCCTAATGATAGTCACACCGTTGTTCTTCTGTCTGCCATCTCTCGTCTCTCTGGAACCAGGATGGAAGGGTTGGAAGGGTCAATTCAAATCTCAGGGCAAACCATCTGGACCATGAAGGCACTGTACCCGGTTCTACATCCAATTAATATCGAGAGGTTAGTGGCAATCAGAACCGTCCTGTGCTACCAAGACCCCAATGATGAAGCATGCCACCAAGGGGCAACCCTGGTGGGTGAGGGGACTCTAGAAAATAATTTTTCTTTCTGGAAAGAGGGTTCGCATATAAGTGCTGTGGAATCCTATTTCTTTCTTTCACCCATAGGTTAGATATTTTGGGGTAGTCTGCTACAACTGGTTGGCGATGTGTGGACACTCCACTGGCGACTGCGTGTACTACCATCTTAAGATACCACTATTTCGCCATGACGAAGGATAAACCTGCAACAAAACAAAGCACAATGGACAGGTTTACCGGAACCAGTGCTACAACGGCCATGGCCGAGGGTGGCCCAGGTAGGTCCCCTGATAATTCCACTCTGCTGACTGCGATAACTCTATCCAGGGATATGCTAGAGACCAGAACAGGGGCTGTGGGGTTGGATGTGGTGTTGCTGCGCAAGGACCTGCGCAATGCTGTGGCGCGCCTTACTCAGGCTGAAGCCAGGGTCTCGGGAGTAGAAGATGCTGTCTCCATGCTCCAAGGAAAGGTAGACCCCTTAAGAAGCTCACAAGAGGCCTGGCCACGCGCGTAGAAAATGCGGAGGAATGGGCTCGCAGGAATAATCTCCACTTTGTGGGCTTTCCCGACGGCTGTGAAGACGCAAATGTGGGCAAATTCCTGGCTCTGTGGCTTCAGATGTGGATCCCAGCAGATGCTCTTTCCCCCTGCTTCATAATAGAGCGTGCCCACAGAGCCCTGCCTGCGAGACACTATCCTCAGGCTCGCCAGATCTCAGGACTCGCTCACCTATGATTCCCATTGTATAATTATCTTTACGGACTATACTAGACTGGCTCAACAGCAGCGCCAGTCTTTCATGGCGGCGAAGACCTGTCTCCGCGACCTGAAGATCTCCGACATGCTTCTGTTTCTGGCCTGCCTGCGAGTCAGCTATAAAGATCATACCATGTTCTTCGACAAGCCAGAGGAAGTGTTCACCTGGATTGATGAAATACGACAGCTGAAGCCTCACACGCCCCCACGTTTGGTCTCAGACTATTCTCCTGGAGACCCATGGCAAAGTCGGACCCAAAAACAGGGCAAGCGATGACACCGATCGCGATCGTCATGGCGTTCTAAGCCACATGTGGATGATCAGGCGGGAGCCCCTGGAGAATGAACATCCCAGACGTGCAGTATATGGCGGATCGGGCAGAGAAGTGTGCAATGCTATAGCTGAGTTCGAGGTGCCCAGTATGATGGCTTTTATATGGGCTGCACTAACGAGAAATATACTCCGAACTTTCCAGAAAACGCTATGTTGATGGGGTATCGGGGAAGCCATTGGATGGATCATGTGCCCGCTCCCTGTTGGGGCTGGGTCAGGATCCCTTCCATGACAGATGCTTCAATACGAATTGAGGTATTGGGGTGGAGGGGATAGGGTTTATGTAGTTCTACATTGTTTTTATTACTTTATCGTGCAATTTGAGTTCCTACTGTGCGGCTGCCTAGCGTGTTTACGATCCATGCTCTATGCTTCGAATACTTAGACGACAGCGCTAAACACTGAGGTTTCTTTGGGGAGGCTTCACTTGGTGACCTGGAATGTCCGGGGAGCTATAGATAAAGTGAAGCGGGCGCCGTGCTCCAACAGGCAAAGCGTCTGGGGGTGGATGTACTGTTACTACAGGAAACCCATCCTATGAGCACTAAAACCACATCCCTAGCCCGCATTGGATACACACGCATTTTTCACACAGGGTTCACAAGAGGTTCCAGGGGGGTGGACATACTTCTACATCACGGAGTCCCCTTCCAACCAATTCAGACGTGGGTCGATACACAGGGCAGATATGTGTTTGTACAGGGGACCATTGGCGGGGAACCCATGGTGCTAGGTAGTGTTTATGCCCCCTCACCCCTTAATCAGACATTTGTGGAACGCATGGTAGATGTCTGGGGGTCCATACCTGAGGGACTAGCAGTCATCGGCGGGGATTGGAATAATGTGATGCATCCTGAGTGGGATAGGTGGAGGCCTTGTGAGGTACTCAGGGTGGTGCGGGAGTCCAGTTTAAGGTCATTATTAGATACGCTGGGATGGATTGACACATGGAGGGCCCATCACCCAACGGAAGCGGGGTATACATTTTTTTCCTCTGTCTATGGTTTATTTTCCAGGCTTGATTTTATTTTCGTCCCCTGGGAGTATGCTCATAGAGTTTCAGAAGTGTTGATCATGCCCAGGGTGCTCTCGGGATCATTCCCCCATGGGGATGAGGCTCCTTGTAGGCCCCCGTAGGCCTCCGTTTCGATGGAGGCTGTCTTCATGGCACATTCACAACCAGTCAGTCATATAGAACACATATCCATGAGGCTTTGCATGACCACTTTTCACTCAATGAGGCGATGGCCTCCTAGGCTGAGGTCCTATGGAAGGCTATGAAACCTACTTTATGCGGTGTCAACATTGGCTTTTGCGCAGCAGAGCGCAAACGACAAAGGCAAAAATTACTGCAAATGGAGGCCCATATATTGGAATTGGAGAAGCTTGGGCGGAGGGGCGCACAGACAATTGAGTCTTATGCAACAACAGTATTAAGGGGAAATGCTAGAGGAGGCCAAGTGCGCATGACTCGCCATGCAAAGTAGAATTAAGCAGTGGTGGGATAAGTCGGGACGGCTACTGCATAGACTGTGCCAGCATGCACTGAAGCTTGTTCAGATGCCCATAATTCAGGACCAAGATGGCACGATGCTCACAGACCCGGTGGAGGTGGCCCATAGCTTCGCCGACTTCTGTCAAACCCTATATGCCCAGAAGGAGGCCCTGACTGCGTGGCAGATTGAGGACTTTTTCGAGGATTTGCCTCCAAGGGCTTTATCGGCCGATCCTAGAGAATCACTCAAGGTCCCCCCTTACAGTAGAGGAATTGGCGGCGGCCTTATCAGAGCTGAGGCATGGGAAGGCTCCAGGCCCTAGCACGTTCCCATGTGAGTTTTTTAAGGCCTTTATGCCTCTTTTAGGTACCCATTACCTCGCCACCATACAAGCTGCTATGACGGAGGCACGTATGCCCCCATATTGGAGACATGCAGAAATTGTGGTGTCCTGAAGCCGTGTCATCCACCAGAACAACATACGTCATACTGTCCGATATCCTTATTATATATTGAAGTCAAGCTGCTGGCAAAGGCCTTAGCTAATAGACTGATGCCCCATATGGCAGATCTGATACACAAGAATCAGGCGGGTTTGATGCCTCGACTGGCGACCTGACACAATATCTGCATAGCTCTTAATGTGATAGCGACCGTAGATCACTTAGGCCGTCCCGCTTCCCTGCTTTTGGCAGATATAGATAAGCAAAAAGAACAATTGATGGACAGAATGCAGAACAATGTCATACATTCACCCCAGTACAGAGATCTGGGCCTAAATCCATCGTTTTTTTGCTCACCATGCCATTCCAGTTTGGACCCAGCCATATGCAAATCAGTCTTGACCCTGTGCTCTATGGGAACAGTCCAGCCCGAACTGCCAGGCTAGGTCCTCCCTGGACTGGAAACAAGCATCCTAGGACCGTTTTCGGGCTTTCAGCCCTCATCAGCCAGGATAGCTTGACTCCAGTGGAATGGAGAGCACGGGACCCACGTCTGGGCATACCCGTCCCACTCGGGGTGACAAAAGCAAAAAGAACAATTGATGGACAGAATGCAGAACAATGTCATACATTCACCCCAGTACAGAGATCTGGGCCTAAATCCATCGTTTTTTTGCTCACCATGCCATTCCAGTTTGGACCCAGCCATATGCAAATCAGTCTTGACCCTGCGCCCTATGGGAACAGTCCAGCCCGAACTGCCAGGTCAGGTCCTCCCTGGACTGGAAACAAGCATCCTAGGACCGGTTTCGGGCTTTCAGACCTCATCAGCCAGGATAGCTTGACTCCAGTGGCATGGAGAGCACGAGACCCACGTCTGGGCATACCCGTCCCACTCGGGGTGACAAAAGCAAAAAGAACAATTGATGGACAGAATGCAGAACAATGTCATACATTCACCCCAGTACAGAGATCTGGGCCTAAATCCATCGTTTTTTTGCTCACCATGCCATTACAGTTTGGACCCAGCCGTATGCAAATCAGTCTTGACCCTGCGCCCTATGGGAACAGTCCAGCCCGAACTGCCAGGCCAGGTCCTCCCTGGATTGGAAACAAGCATCCTAGGACCGGTTTCGGGCTTTCAGCCCTCATCAGCCAGGATAGCTTGACTCCAGTGGCATGAGAGCACGGGACCCACGTCTGGGCATACCCGTCCCACTCAGGGTGACAAAAGCAAAAAGAACAATTGATGGACAGAATGCAGAACAATGTCATACATTCACCCCAGTACAGAGATCTGGGCCTAAATCCATCGTTTTTTGCTCACCATGCCATTCCAGTTTGGACCCAGCCATATGCAAATCAGTCTTGACCCTGCGCCCTATGGGAACAGTCCAGCCCTAACTGCCAGGCCAGGTCCTCCCTGGACTGGAAACAAGCATCCTAGGACCGGTTTCGGGCTTTCAGCCCTCAACAGCCAGGATAGCTTGACTCCAGTGGCATGGAGAGCACGGGACCCACGTCTGGGCATACCCGTCCCACTCGGGGTGACAAAAGCAAAAAGAACAATTGATGGACAGAATGCAGAACAATGTCATACATTCACCCCAGTACAGAGATCTGGGCCTAAATCCATCGTTTTTTGCTCACCATGCCATTCCAGTTTGGACCCAGCCATATGCAAATCAGTCTTGACCCTGCGCCCTATGGGAACAGTCCAGCCCTAACTGCCAGGCCAGGTCCTCCCTGGACTGGAAACAAGCATCCTAGGACCGGTTTCGGGCTTTCAGCCCTCAACAGCCAGGATAGCTTGACTCCAGTGGCATGGAGAGCACGGGACCCACGTCTGGGCATACCCGTCCCACTCGGGGTGACAAAAGCAAAAAGAACAATTGATGGACAGAATGCAGAACAATGTCATACATTCACCCCACTGCGGGTGAGTGTTTGAAAAGTTTCAGCACTCCGTCAATCATCTCCTTGTGTTTGCTTTGTTCGCCCTAAGTTGGCAGGGTATGCCCAGATGTGGGTCCCTTGCTCACTTTGCCACTGGATTCAAGCTAGCCTGGCTGATTAGGGCTGTTAGCCCGAAACCGGTCCCAGGATGCTTGATTCCGGTCCAGGGAAGACATGGCTTGGCAGTTCGGTCTGGACTGTTCCCATGAGGCACAGGGTCAAGACTGATTTGCATATAGCTGTGTCTGAACTGGGGTGGCAAAGTGAGCTAAAGAATGATGATGGATTCAACCCAGATCTGAGACTGGGGGTGAGTGTTTGAAAAGTTTCAGCACTCCGTCCATCATCTCCTTGTGTTTGCAGATATAGATAAGGCCATTGACTCGGTCAGTTGGACATTTATGTTCATACTACTGAAACGGCTTAATATGGGTCCCCGCTTTTTGGCATACATATGGTTTTTATTCACGGAACTGACGGCATCCATCCGGATTGCAGGTTTGGTCTCTGCTGCATTTCCCATCGGTAGGGGTACCAGACAGGGCTGCCCCCTGTCCCCCCTCTTATTTGCCCTCGCCATAGAGCCCTTGGCCACATGGGTTCGGATAGATGCTCAGATACGTGGTTTTGAATGGACGCCCAAGATGTCGGACCGCATAGCATTATATGCGGATGACGTCCTCTTCTTCTTCACAGACCTCCACAAGTCAGGTCACATGATCCTTCAAATCATGCGCTTCTTCGGGGAAACGTCAGGACTATATATGAACGTGCAGAAGTCTATTGTCTGGTCGTTGAGGGGAACTCAGGGTGATGGGTGCAGGACTGCAGACCTCACCGTGGTGGTGGGGACGGCCTGAAATATTTAGGGGTCTTTTTATCGGACAATCGGTCTGTCTCATGGGAGCGCAACCTGGGTCATTTGACGGATCGCGTGAAGGCAGAGGCCCGGCCATGGTTGGGCCTCCCACTGTCTCTATATGGGAGATCTGCCATATTCAAGATGGTGTGCCTGCCCCGTTTACTATATCAGCTACAATGTCATCCATAGCCATGGTTTAGACAGATGAACGCGATGCTGGGACAGTTTTTACGGATGGGGAGAGCCTCACGAGTGGCCCTGTGTACATGCTTTCAGTCTACATACTGTGGCACCATTGCAGCAGCCAGCGGACGTCCAGTTTTATCATGCGGCCGCAGGTGCTGAATGAATGGTGGTATGACTCCTGGGAAGACAGGGTAGAGCGATGGGTTATGGGAGACCCCTCTGTGTATTCATACTTATATAGCAGATCAGACCCACAAGATATCCCTCCAGTGACAAGAGTTGTGATTTTGGTTTGGTGCCAATACCTCCGTAAAATGGGGTGGTGGGGCCGCCTTACGCGAGAGACCCCGCTGTGGCGAAACAGACTTCTCCCCTAAGTGGCAGATCTCCTGGGCTTCGGTGGCTGGGACAGAATCGGGATATCCTCTTTGGGGGACGTCATGCGGGGACATACCCTGAAGTCGTTCCAGGAACTCCAAAGGGAATTTTCTATGCCCCACAGGCATCTCTACAAGTACTTACAATTACGGCACGCTTTAAACCCCTATATACATGATCTCAAAGCCCTCCCAAAATTTAGCCCATTGGAGGGTAAGCATTTGATAGGTGATCTGGGCGACCATAAAATTATGAAGATTTATCAATCCTTAATCACAAAGAGCTCAACCACCCTCAATGCCTTGAGGGTGGCCTGGGAAACCGATGTAGGCCCAATAGATGACGATGATTGGACCGAGGCACTGGAATCCCGGAGGGGGGTGGCAATCTCATTCCGTTTGTGGCCGATACAATTCAAATTCCTACACGGGTCCTACTATAATAGATATAGACTTTGGAGGATGGGACTGATCGCCTCCCCTGTGTGTCTGCGGTGTGGTAATTTTCTACACATAGTTTGGTCCTGTAATGCTTTGGATAGATTCTGGAGAGGGGTGGTTACATGTCTGACTGAGGTACTGGAAAGGGATCTTTCCAGGTCCCTGAAGCATTTCTTATAACACAGCACTGATGAGGTGGGGGGGGCAACAGCTACAAATGTCCTCTGCTATTCTAGGCCTCACACTCGCTAATCGTCATATAGCCAGACAATGGAAGGCTGAGAGCCCGCCCCTTTTGGGCACTTGGAAGAGGGGCATGGATTTCAACATGGGTTTAGAGATACCAATTTTCAGGGTAAGAGGTTGCCCACAAATACATTCAAAAATTTGGCAGAGGTGGGCAAACTATCGAGGCCTGACTCTGGAGCGTCACGCCATAATGGATCAACAACTTGACGCCGAAATTCAGTCGTTTGGGCGGGATTCATATACTGCTGCAAAATCCAAAGTTCGAACACAAGAGGGGTAGCCGATGGGTGGGGAGGTTGGAACTTGGACAGGTTATTGCAATTTTGAGTTGCTATGTTGTATTTTCTTTTACTGTCAACTGTGCCTACTAAGGTGGTTCCCAATCTGGACTCAAATCTATATTCATGTAAGGATGTATTTGCTGTATCCACTCTGGGCCCATTGGGGCTATACTGTAGCAAAATCTAATAAAATATGTTGTGAAAAAAATACAAAATATGCCATCAGTAAATTAGCAGTATAGCATATAAATCATTAGTTCAGTTGGCAATACTGCATAGATTCGTCTTCTAAGAATGGAACCGGGGGTTCTCTTTTGTGAGAGAAATGTACTCTTATATAGGGCTTTGAACAATGGGGTTCATACATTCGTTGGGAACACATGATTCATAAAGTTTAACAAAATAAGATACAGTCTAAAAGAAGCATTTCTGCATGGAATACATTCAGTGATTTTCCCACCATCAGCACACTATAGTTTGATCGTTCTCACAGTCTTGGTTATAACAGTTTAGTTGATGCAATATTAACAGCATTAGGATGAACAGAGTGTGTCCTTGACTTGGTACATTCAGGAAGCTTTCTCAGAGAATGTTTTCTGCTAACTATTAAGGTTTCTTTTGGAAATGGAGTCAACAATAATATCACGTCTTCATAGAGTGACGTTTAAACAAGATGGAACACGATGTAAACACGGTTCAGTATTAGCAGCAATTCAAATATAGCGTGTTATTTTATTAACGGAAAATTGCCGTTCTCAGTTATGTTAGCCTCCCTAGGGTGAGACTACAGTGTATTGTACTTAGAATGAGGTGCAGTATATCTAAAGCAGAGGTCTTCAAACTGTAGGGTGTCCTACACGTCCTGAGGATCCATGAATGTATTCTTGAGGGTAGGAAGGCGCAAATGCCTCTGCAAGTATTAGGCGCCTTCCCATGCAGTCCTCATTTACATTCAGCCATTGAAGTGCCTAAAAAGTGTGGGATCTTTAATCCTGAGAGCCGTGGGACAGGGCTAATTAGTGTGGGGGCAGGGTCAAAGACGTGTTGAAAAAGAACAAAATATTCTGTTAAATATTTTTTTTTGATAATCAATTTGATTGGTTTTATGCAAAAACAAAGTGAAAACATGGTACCAACAATACAGCATGAGTCTCAGCTTCGGAACATGTGGCATCCTGTAAGCAAACACCTATGTGACAGTATACATTTATAATTGCACTCGCACAGCCCCGGGAATGGTCTTGGGGAAATATGGGTAATAATCAACTCGACATACCTAGCCATTTACCCCATACCCTGCGATGTTTGGCCGGACAGCCTCTGGCTTCGTATAAAGGGAGTTCCTGCTCAGCACACCAGTCCACCCCCCTGCGCCATTTAGAGATTTTGGGTGGAGAGGGATTTTTCCAAGCCGTCGCTATATCGCGTTTGGCCACTACCAGGGCGGTGCCAAGGAACTTCTTGTCTGCTCTCGACCCGTCTAACCCATCTGTGACGCCCAGTAATATATTCAGTGGGTTATGTGGGACTACCCATCCCAGAACATCTGTGAGCTCAGTTTCCAGGTCATTCCAGTATAAGAGTTATGGGTGGGCATGACCACACCATGTGGAAGTAATCTGCGTGTTCGGTCCCGCATCGTGTACAGAAGGGGCTCGATGTGAGGCCCGCTTTGTATAGGCGGGCGGGAGTGAGGTAGGAGGTGTGGAGATAGTATAGTTGAACCAGGCGAAGCCTGGCTGAGGTCGTAATGCTTCTGGGGGCCATCAGAGCATCTCTCCAGTCCTCCTCCTCCAGAGGGCCCAGCCAAACCTCCCATCTGGCTTTCAGGGGGTCAAGGGATGTCGGACCATTATTTGTTAGAGAGCGATATATCCGTGAGACACCCCCTTTCCCAAGGTTGCCCATTGTGATCTGAGCTTCAAGGGGGCTGTGTTCTGGCAGGGATGTGACCATTTGCAGGTGTGTGTCTAGGGCATGACGAAGTTGCAGGTATCTGTAAAATTGGGATGGAGGAAGTGAGTGTCGGAGTTGCAGATCTGCAAAAGAGCAGATATGATCCCTGACCCACACGTCTCCAAGCAGGGTGATACCGATGCGGTCACAGTTTTTAAATCCCTTTGAGCCACCCACCTCCCGCAACCATGTGCCGTGCCATAAGGGCGTTTGCTGTGTCAGTTTGCCTTTCAATTGAGTGTGTCCCAGTGCGGTGTTCCATGCTAAGAGAATTGCGCGGGTCACCGTGGGGCGATCTCGGGGAATGGGCGATCCATACATCATGGCTTGAATTTGTGGGAAACCCAATTCTGTATGCAGGGTCAGACCACCCCCCATTCAACCAATCGTGGAGGACCAGAAGGCGGGTTGCAAGATAATAGAGGTGTAGGTTGGTGAGCCCCATTCCACTGTCATAGGGAGGGATCTGGCAGCACGAGAGCGCCAGACGCGGCCGTCGGCCGTTCCAGAGGAACTTAATGATAAGGCTGTCTATACCTCTGAACCATGTACGTGGAAAGTGGAGTGGGGTATTCTGAATAATGTAGAGGAATCGGGGGAGGATCATCATTTTAAAGAGTACTATCCTACCCAGTGGATTAAGTGGCAGTTTTTGCCATTTCTGCAAGTCTAGTTTAGTTTTGGTGATTAGGGGAGTCACATTAAGTGCCCAGGCAAGTTCAGGGAGGCGGCCAATCCAAATCCCTAAGTATTTGAAGGATTTCTGTCTAATGGGGATGTTGGATTGCCAGTCAAAGCACTCCCAAGAGAGATGCAGAGGGATTAAGGTCGATTTGGGCGGGTTCAGGTGCAAGCCTGAAGCTTGTTCAAAGGAGTGCAATATTTGTAGGCATCTGGGACCAGATCGGGCCGGGTCTGCGAGATACAGCAGGATGTCGTCAGCATATAGGGCAATTTTGTCCTCGTGTGATCCCACCCAGTTCCAGCCTTGGACTTGGTTGTCCGATCGCATGAAGTTCTCCAGGGGTTCCATCGCTAAGGCGAAAAGGAGGGGGGAGAGCGGGCAACCCTGTTGTGTTCCCCGTCTGATTGGAAAGGTCTGTGAGAGGGTCCCATTAACCAGCACCCGTGCCGTTGGCTTGGAGCAAAGGATGTGAACCATGTGACGAAATTTAGGGCCCAAGGCCATGGACAGCAAGATGTCCTCCAGGTAACCCCAGTCAACCGAATCAAAAGCTTTCTCAAAGTCGACTAGGAGGAGTGCCAAGTATGGGGTAAGCCGTTGACGATTAGCTAAAGCCAAGTGTAAATGCCTCAGACAGTGTCTGGTGCTGCGTGCAGGCATAAAGCCACATTGATTGGGATGGACTAGCCTCTCGAGGTGTTGCTTAAGACGCTGCGCCAGGATTGTGGCGTATATTTTGACTTCTGTATTAATTAAGGATATGGGTCGGTAGTCAGCACAGGCTGATGAGGGCGGTTGTGTTTTAGGAATTATGACAATCGTAGCTGTATCAGTCTCCGGGGGGAAGGAACCCTTTTCTATAGCTTCTCCATACAGGGTCGCAAGATGAGGGACAAGCGTGTCACGGTAGGCCGAGTAATATTCTTGCGGGAAGCCATCTGGGACGGGAGTTTTACCGGCCGCAACCAGCGACAGAGCGCCTTGTATTTCCTCGCACGTGATCGGGTTCTCCATACCGTCGGAGGCAGCTTCGGCAAGCCGTGGAAGATGAAGGTCCCCCAGAGCGACCAACTCCATCAGGGAAGACTCCGGTTTCCGGGCGTGAGTACAGGCTGGAGTAGTAGTCTGCAAAGGTTTGGGCCATCGCTTGGGGAGAGCGGTGGATGGTGCCTCTTGGGTCGCGGACCTCCGGGATGATTCGGTTTGCTAGGGGGTATGACACCAGTCTGTGTAACTTGTCGCCCCAGCCGTACACTTGGGCGATGGAGGATCGCCATAGGATTTTCGCAGAGTCAAGAGACATTTGTCTCAGTTCGTCACGCACCAGGATCAGTTGGCGTCTCTGAGGGTCGTCTGCTGATCCAGCTGTTTCTCTCTCCATTTGGCAGGCCTGAGCTTCAAGAAGGATAAGCCTTCTGTCTCGTGCCTCCCTTTGAGCTTTGAGGCAGCTTTTGGCGAGGCCAGGAACCGTGGCTTTATCCGCCTCCCATAGGGTGCCTGGGGATGAGACGGAACCTTGGTTCGTGAGGAAGTAGTGTTTGACTTCATCATGAAGTGCTTCTCTGAAGTCCTTATCTTGGAGGAACCAGGCATTCATCCTCCACATTGGACGAAGCGCAGTGGCTGGGTCGCCCAAGGTCAGGAAGACCAGCGAGTGGTCCGAGATGCCCCAGGGGAGGATTTGTATGTCCCTGACTTTACGACAGTCCGGTGCCGGCATGAATAGCATGTCGATGCGAGAGTGGCTACCATGTGCAGCTGAGGTAAGTTTGTATTGTGTTGCCCGTGGGTTCCAGATGCGCCATACGTCACAGATACCCATGGCTTCAGTCCAAGTCGTCAGATGTTTGGCCTGTGAGATACGCGAGGCGGAGGGGACCCCCGTGGCGTCGCGGTCGGCTTGCATGACTGCGTTGAAGTCACCTCCCACCACTGTGAAACCATGGGGAAGAGAGGAGAGTGTTACCTATATGGTTTAGGGTTTGCGTGTGGGTGGCTGCGGGGATGGAGATGGAGAGGACATTCAGGGTTTCTTCATCACGTGTACCAGAGAGGGCTACAAAGCGGCCATTGGGATCTTTGACAGCTTGGGTTGGTACAAAGGAAAGGTTTCGTTTCAGGAGAATTGCGACTCCACGTGAGCCCCTCGTGAAACCGGAGTGCCAGGCTCTATCAAAGCCATACCTTGCAAGGAAGGGGCACATATTGCCCATCAGGGGAGTCTCTTGGAGCATGAGAATGTCAGGGGCTTGTCTTTGGGCCTGTTGCAGGACCGCGGTCCGTTTGATCTTATCTAGCAGGCCATTCACGTTCCACGACATAACTTTGAGTGAATTCCCCCTGGCTGTCATTACGTCGTGGGTAGTAGAGGGAGCCTGGCATGACCCATGGGGCCGCTGTGTAGTGGATACCCCAGAGGCTGTGGTGCACGAAGCGTGGATATCATCTGTTGAAGTGTGTTTGCAGTGTCATTTCGCAGTATCAAAGAGCTGAGAAGCTGTGAACCTGAGATTGTGGAACAACTAGAAACTCGGGACAATGGCCCAAACCCTCCACCACCCCTACCCCCCACCCTATACTTCAGGAATGGAAGCATCTGTCGTCCCTAACTCTACAAATGGAATAAACTATAACGTTTAAAGTCAATGAAGCGTGGTGGACCCCTCCGGTTACAGGATCAGAGAGTACATCGGTAGAATTATCTGATTAATGATGAGTTCGTTACTGCACAGTTGGACTTTGGTTGGTGTGACCGCTCTGCCTGCAGCCTTCCATGGGGAGTTCAGCTTGGGATAACTGGACTGCGGGAGAGATCAGAGTCCGCGGAGTCTGTCGCCAAGACTTTGGCAGGGATGTCCACAGCAGGAGAGCGATCTTGGGAATCAGAGCTCCCTTGGGGACGGGCCTCCGGTAACAGGGCCCGGCGCCGGAAGGACGAACATGTAGACATTGGCGAGCCGGACTTGGCCCTACCCGTCTTCCGGCCTCTGCGGGACTGTGTACGTCTCCTTCGCGGAGCCGGGTCCTGTGTAGAAGTGGATTGGGCTAATGGATTCGATGTAGGGGAGTGGAGTCGGAGGGGACGCTCCTCCGTCAGCCAGATCCACGCCTCTTCGGGAATATCAAAGAAAAGTGTTTTGCCCTGGAAGACCACCCGTAGTCTCGCTGGAAAGAGTAGCCTGTACTGTAGGTTGAGGGCGCGGAGTTTTTATTTCACTTCCGTGTAGGAACGCCTGTGGGCTTGATCCTCTTTTGTATAGTCAGGGAATATCATGATAGTGTGGTTTTGCTATTTGACAGTTTTCAGGGTACGGGCTTGCTGCAGGATGAGATCCCTGTCTCTAAAATTGAGGATCCGCGCTATGATGGGTCGGTGTGCGCCACCAGGAGGAGGTTTTGGGGACAGGGAGCTGTGTGCTCGCTCCACCTCAAACCAGGTCGGGAGCTTATCCTTGGGCATCCACAGATTGATCCAATTCTCGAGAAAAGACTCCATCGGACCATGTTCTGAGCCTTCCGGGAATCCCACAAAGCATAAGTTGTTACGCCTAGACCTGTTTTTGGCATCTTCTGCCCTCGTGTGAAGCTCCCTGGCCTGGGTCTGCAGTTGGGCCATTTGATCCTTCAAGCATCGTCTTCAACGGAGGAGATGCAGGTTTCAGTGATTCTGGCCGTTACGTTGCGGAGGTCTTGTCGGAGCAGGGCCATGTTGACACACACCTTCCCAATCTTGTTCTCAACGGAGGCTTGAGAGCCGGAAATGGCTTGAAGGGTCGTGTTGAGGTCTCCACCCGTCGGAGTACCCCCATCCGTAGCTTCGGACCGAGTCCCGGTCTCGCTGATGGTGTACTGATCTATCTTGGTTTGCGTCGCGGGTGGCTTTGCAGTCCGGTCTTTCCCCATGGCTGGAAGGTGTGAGGTGGATCCTGGGTAGGTAGTGGTTTGAGCAGCCATTAGATGGAACCCCTTGAGAGTAATGGCTGCTGCGCGTGGACAGTTGGCGTACCTCTGTGGGTTCCTCGCGGTCCCACGGGTAGAAGGGTCACAGTGTGTCGTCTGTCTGGGGTCACCGTGTCAGCTTGATAAGATTATCACAGTTGAAGGGGACGAGCTCCCCCAGCGCCGCTGTGTCACGGTCCGGGCCCGAGGCAGTCCGCTCCGCCCAACAGTTGGTCTTAACGGAAAGTCCCTTGTTATTAAGCAGTAGCTTGCGGTGGTATGTCATAGGAGCCAGAAGGAGAATGCATCCTATGGTGGAACCACAGTCTCAGTCAGTGAGGGAGTCAGTGAATGTTGCTTGTGGCGAATAAGATACACTTGGGGCCACGGGAGCCAAACAGCACCAGGAGGGGGAAGGTGGGCCACAGGGCCTGCAGCTGGGCCTCCCGTCCGAGGGGTACCGGCGACAAGCACTCGCTAGGCCCGGAAGAGCAGGTCCCAATGCGGGTTGTGGTGGGCGGCGTCGCACCTCAGGCGATTGCTCTGTGGCCGAGATCAGGGTGTTGGAGGCTTAATAGGACGAGGGTGGTGGGGGGGGTTTCCCACTGCGCAGTCTCGCGGTCTCACCCCTTCCCTCAGCCACGTACGCTTGGCTACACCGGTCTAATTAGGGAGTCGGGCCGGGCCTTCTCTTCATGTAAGGTTTAGATCCCCCACCTCCGGCCTGGTTGCCGCGTCGCCGGACTGCGTACACTGATGCTCTGCCAGGATCCAAGATGAGTGAATGATGCCACGGCCAAGGATGGGGCAGGATACCTCTGTAGGCGGTAGGAGGGAGGCGGGGGGAGGGCGGGGGTTAACCCGGGGACCCCGCTGTCCGACAACGACAGCCGAACCCCCTCTTGGTGGTCCCCAAATCACTATGGGTAGGGATACTGGCAGGCCAGGGAGCCATCCCAACGTGTCCGCACCAAGACTCCTAAGATAGTGGCGGGTGCGGGCCTCCTCCTCCCGGTGTGGCGCAGCCCGCCCGACTCACCGCCTCACTGGAAGTCCTGTGCCGGTCTGTCAGCAGGGAGTCCGCGGGACTCCACCTCACACCCCGGCCTCCAGGATTGTTGTAGCGGAGGGGGAGGGGCGGCTCACCCAGGGCCCCGCTGCTCGATACAACAGCAGGTATCCCGGCCCTCACCCCCGCCAGGCACAGCCCTGCAGGATCAGGCTCTCCTCCGAGACTCGGCGGCTCAGGCGTGGTAGAGGGGGAACCCGCCTTAGGTCCCACGTCTCCTGGCGGCCGGGAGCTCGGAGTCCCGCACTTGTCCGCCGCTCCGGAGATTACCTACCCCCAGTGGGGTGCTCGGAGCCTCTGCGTGGTCCAGAGCCCAGCAGAGGGCCATCTGCCATGAGAGTTTGTCCGTCGTCTGGAACCGGTCCCCGGGTCCGGGTTACAGCCCGGTGGGCGCCGCCATTTTGTGTGTGGGCAGCTGAGGATTCAGGTGCAGCCTCCCCGCTGTGGCGGTCACCGCTTCGGTTTCACGCGTCAGCAGGGAGTCTCGGTGCTAGTCAGGTGCTGGCAATGGGTTAGGGGCAGAGGTGACTGCCGATGGCGCTGGATGTTGGAGCGGATGATGGAGGGGTCGGGAGCACTCTTAGAGTACAACCGCCGTCTTGACGCTCCAAGCCACGCCCCCTCTGTTAAATATTTTAATGTGTTTTTCACCTTCAAGTAACTGCATACAAAATAATGCACACACAGCTTAAATAAAAAATGAATGCAAGTGAAACTAATGGGTGGGAGATTTACTCTTACCACAGTTGGCTAGTGCGATCACTGCAGATATCTGTGTGTGACCAGAGAGTCCGAAAATTGAATCCTAGTTGGTTCAGTGGGAAATAGTGGCATGTATTTAAAGTTCTACAAGTTCCCATCTTGTGACAGAAAGCCACAAAATGAAGTAGTGTTAAAGATAAAACAAGTGCTTTTAAGATATGTGTAGGAAAGTAGGATCTGCTTTCATGGTTACTCCCCACTTCTCTTCCAGGGGATACTCATCAATAGTCATAAGCACTGAATAGTCCCGCCCACGTGCGGGGACCCCGGAGCAATAGCCAATAATATGCATATATCTACATATATATATACACATAAATACCCATATATATATAGATAATATGCATTATATACATATGCAGCCTGAAAACATGTTACTAGGCTCAAAAAACTGCCGCCATTACATTGTAAATCTTTTACCTTGAAAACATAAAGACATATAAGTCATAATATACTTATGATACATATAAAGAAAACTGCTTTGAGTTTGCTTTGAAAAACACAACCTTTATTTTCAAAGGTAAAAAGGTAAGATCATAGAGGCAGATTAGCCTAGAAAGGCTGCATAGAAAACAATTGAAAAATTGGCGCCGTGCCTTTAAGACCCCAGGAACCCCCAGGCTCCCATCATGCACCACAGGTGACAGTTAGGTCAGTTCTTTTTCCGGCTCCTTCTATGAGGATCCTGGAGCATTGAGCTCGCCAGTTAGTGATTTTTTATCACTTTTTTCTGGTTTTCAAGTGAACTTTTTAGTTTCACTCGACGTCTTTAGTACTTGTCTATCTAATACTACTATTTTTTCTGACTTTTGGCTATTTTTTCCTGTCATAATGCCGGACTTATTTAATAAGTGCCCGGCCTGTGGAAAAAAGATGGCTAAGTCAGACCCTCACTCGGTCTGTATTGCTTGTTTACCTTCATCTCACAAGCCAGACCAGTGTTACCACTGCAGCAAGTTTTCAAGAAGAACCCTTAGGGAAAGGAGAGAAGAAAAGAAGCAAGTGGGCGAGAAGAACATCCTCCAAGGAAGCCCTCCTCTCAACCAAGATTGGAGCGCAAAGAGAAAGGTGAGAAAAGGAAACATCAGTCTCATACGCCGTCGAGGGACAGATCGACATCCAAAAAACCTTTGTGCTCCGAGTCGGCGTCGAAATCGACGTCGAGACGTCCTTCGCCGTCGAAACATCTGATTTCAGGTGAGAAGACCCATAAGACGAAGTCGACACCAACGCGTAGGCGGTCCAAGTCTGGCTCGCCTACGACGTCAAGAGGCCGGGGCTCGACGTCGGCACATCAACGTCGAAGCCCGCCGCCGAGAGGGTCAACGGCGACGTCGAGATCACCACCGACGTCGAGAGGGCGAATTGCATCGACGTCGAGCCGACCACCGAGGGTTTCGACGCCGGTGAAACACAGGCTGTCGCCGTCGAGACGCATGACGTCGACGCATCCGTCGCCAAGGAGGTCGACGTCGAGGAGATCGCCGTCGAGGATATCGACGTCGAGGTCTCGGAAAACACCCTCTGGGTCTAGATCAAGAAGATCGCGATCTAGGTCGACGTCGAGAAGGTCGACTTCGAGGAGATCACAATACAATCCCGGATCTCCTCCTGCAAAGAGACCTAGGGCAACGTCGGGAGACCGCTCGACACGGGAGGCCCAGGTGGTGACGTCAAGGAGTGCTTCTTCCTCCCCAGGACTTCAGATAGTGCAAGTCTCTCCTGAACACTCACCAGGACCGTCACCAACCCCTCCAACTAATATCTCCCCGAGATGGCTAGGGGAAATAAGGGAGTGGAAGATCCGCAGAGTTACAGGACTGCCACGTTCCTCTACAAGATCCAGATCGCCTATGATTCAGTCAGTACACTCATCTGCAAGACATGAGCGACAGGCCACTCCACAAAGGTCCCCACCTTTCAGAAGGCGCTCGTCACGTTCTCCTAGGAGTCGGGCATCCAGATCTCGACACCGTTCTCCTAGAAGACGAAGCCATAGATCTTCTTCGTGGTCTTCAGACTCCAAGGCTGATTACTCTCCTACTCTTTCTTGCTCTCCTCCGAGTAGAATATCACCCATTGATGATATCCTGACCTTCAATGAGGTTCTCTGTCGAGGAGCTGCGAAGCTTCAGATTGAAATGCCTGTTTCCACCACCAAGACATCAGTCATCTTTGAAACACTACACCAAAGATCTTCCTCTAGACCATTGCTTCCCCTAGTGCCTGGCCTGCTAGAGCCTGCTCTACAAAAATTCCTTACTCCAGCATCGGTGGGGGCGGCCCCGTCTCGGATCACTAAAAAGTATAAGGCTCCTGAGAGGGACCCCTTATTTCTGAGGTCTGACCCTCCACCGGACTCAGTTATCGTTTCAGCGGCACGGAAGAATCAGACGGGGGCAGCATCGTCTGCGGTACCCCCAGATAGAGACAGTAAGGCCATGGATTCTGTCGGCAAGAGAATGTGCACTACCTCAGCCTCGTACATGAAGGTAGCAAGTACCTCAGCCTTACTGGGTCGGTATGACCGCTCTTTGTGGGACTCTCTTTCACGCTTCACCGAGAAGCTCCCAAAAGAAGACAAGCAGGATTTCCTAGAAATTCTGCATGAAGGTGGTTGGGTGGCCAACCAAGTCATCAGTGCAGCGGCTGACGCCTCTGATCTCGCTGCCCATGGTTATGCACATGGGATTTGTGCCCGTCGCTCTGCCTGGCTGAGATTGACGGGTTTGAAGCCAGAGGCGCAACATCAGATTCTCAATCTCCCTTCAATGGCACATCGCTCTTCGGCTCTCATGCTGACGACGAAATGTCCAGGATGAAGACCGAACTGGATACAGTGAAGGCGGTTGGGCTCGAGAAGAAGAAGGACTTCAGGCGACGCTACCGCCCTTACGATCGGCGCCAATACCAGCAGAGGGTGCAAACCCCTCAGTGGTCCTCCCAGCATAATCAAGGAAGATCACAATCCTACCAGTGTCGTCCTGGTAGAGGACGAGGAGGGAACTCCAGACAGTCCACACCTGCTGCCAAGCAACAACAGAAGCAGTGAGTGCTTGCTTCCCCTAACTCCGTTACCCACTCCGGTGGGGGGAAGTGTCCGTTTCTACCTGGAAGAGTGGACCAAAATCACACTAGACAAGTGGGTGCTAAATATTGTAAGGAATGGGTATTCCATCAGGTTCAAGTCCCCTCCACCTTCTATTCCTCCTCAAAAGACTTTCATCCATCGCATAAATCTTCTGAGAGACGAGGTGTCCGCTCTACTCCTAAAGGAGGCCATCGAGGAGGTCCCATGGCATCAACATCGACAGAGAATCTACTCCCGATATTTTTTGGTCCCAAAGAAAGGTCCAAACAAGGAGTTCAGGCCTATACTAGATCTCAGGTTTCTCAACAAGTTCATTCTGAGAGAGAGGTTCAGAATGCTGGCATTACATCAAATAATCCCGCATCTACATCAAGGGGACTGGATGTGTTCCATAGATCTTCAAGATGCCTATTTCCACATCCCAATCTCTCCAAAGCATCGAAAGTTTCTAAGGTTTCGCATCCAGTCAGACCACTTCCAGTTCACTGTCCTGCCCTTCGGCCTGAAGTCTGCTCCTCGCACATTCTCAAAGTGCATGGCAGTAGTAGCTGCTTTCTTGAGGAAGAAACAGATTTTCGTCTATCCTTACCTAGACGATTGGCTTCTCAAGAGTGCGTCTCCAACTCTTCTACAGCAGCACCTCTCTTACTGCATTCAACAACTACATCAGCTCGGTCTACACGTAAATTTCAAAAAATCCATCCTCAATCCAACACAGAGGATACATTACCTGGGCGCAACTTTGGACGCAGTAAACGCAAGAGCGTATCCTTCGGAGGAGAGACTATCATCCATTCTCCACAAGTGTCAAACTCTCCTGAAGATACCTCAGCCCACGGCCAGGCAGATCACATCTCTGCTGGGTTCGATGGCCTCGTGCATTTTTCTAGTTCCAAACGCCAGACTTCACATGAGACCTCTACAGCAGACTCTAGAGGATCAGTGGTCCCAAATCTCCAATCGATGGGAGGATTTTTTAACTCTACCTCTGTCTGTCCGGCTCTCCATCAGATGGTGGATGCGACGGGCTCATCTCATCGTAGGAGTCCCTTTTCAACAAGCAGACTCTGGTGACAGATGCGTCCCTTCAGGGATGGGGCGCTCATATGGGGCCACTACAGACCCAAGGAATGTGGTCAGAGAAAGAGCAGCTATACCACATAAACATGCTGGAACTCAGAGCGGTGCATCTAGCTCTCAAGGCGTTTTCTCCTTCCATCAAATCGACTGCTCTGCTTGTTCAGACGGACAATACAACAACGATGTACTACCTGAACAAGCAGGGGGGCACCAGGTCCAGACCCCTGTCGCTGGAAGCACAGGCGATTTGGAAGTGGCTTCTGGCTCGAGACATGAAAATCTCTGCAATTCACTTACCTGGTGTCCTCAACATCCAAGCAGACAGCCTAAGCAGGCATTTCGCAGAAGCACACGACTGGGTGCTAAAACAAGAAGTGGCGCAAGACATCTTTCACCACTGGGGAACACCAGACATCGATCTCTTCGCGGACGCAGAAAACGCAAAATGCCGCGTCTTCGCCTCCAGGTACCCGCAACCAGGATCCAAGGGGAATGCTCTGTTGATAGACTGGTCAGAGACATTACTCTACGCCTTTCCACCTATTCCCCTCATTCCCATGGTGATCAGGAAACTGTACAATTACAAGACAGAGATGATCCTGGTTGCTCCAGAGTGGCCTCGCCAGTCGTGGTACCCGGACCTTCTTCATCTGTCCAAAGTACCACACAGGAGGTTGCCATGTCATCCGGATCTGCTGACCAGGGCGGGCGGCAAGGTGTCCCATCCCAACCTGCCGTCCCTGAGGTTAGCAGCATGGCTCCTGAGTTCATCCAATATGGACATTTAGGTCTCTCTCAAGACTGCATGCAGATCTTGAAAGAGGCTAGAAGACCTTCTACGAGGAAGTCTTACGCTTTTAAGTGGAAGCGTTTTTACATGTGGTGTACTGCGGAGGGTCTTGATCCTATTCGAGGTCAGGAACAGGTACTGTTACCATACTTATTGTATTTGGCCAAAGCAGGTTTGCAATACTCCTCCATAAAGGTTCACCTGGCAGCGATAACAGCATATAGAAAGTCTCCCAATCAGATTTCTTTCTTTCAAATGCCAGTTGTTAAGGATTTCCTGGAGGGTCTAAAAAGGTCTATCCACCCGTTAGGTCTCCATCTCCTCCCTGGGAGCTTAATGTGGTTCTCTCTAAACTAATGGGTCCCCCATTTGAACCCATTCACAAAGCTTCCCTTCAGCATCTTTCGTGGAAGACTGCTTTTCTCGTGGCAATCACTTCTGCCCGCAGGGTAAGCGAGATACAAGCCCTATGCTCTACAGAGCCTTATCTCGTTTTTCACGCGAATAGAGTGGTGTTACGTACTCACCCGAGGTTCCTTCCTAAGGTGATCTCGGATTTTCACATCAACCGGTCAGTTACTCTTCCTAATTTCTTTGCAAACCCTGTCACTCCAGCTGAGAGAGCTCTACACTCTCTAGACCTAAAAAGAGTGTTAAAGTTCTATCTTGATAAAACAAAAAGTGTACGAAAGTCTGACCAACTGTTTGTGAATTATGGTCTGTTGAACACTGGTTTCCCTGCCTCTAAAAGGTCCATTTCTAGATGGATAGTGTCATGTATCACGTTATCTTATCAACTGGCACATAAGCAGCTCCCGGGCAAGCCGAGAGCGCATTCTACAAGAGGAAAAGCTGCTACAATAGCGATGATTAGGAATGTACCTATTCAAGAAATTTGTAAAGCAGCCACATGGCGTTCGGTCCATACTTTCGCACGCCACTACTGCCTTGATTCTGACACTCAAGCGGATGCTCAGTTTGGTCAAGCATCCTTGAGAAATTTGTTTGGGTAATATATGTTTTGGTAAAATGGTTTTGATATGCTGGTATTCGTCCGCAGGGTAAGGGGATGGGCTTGCTACTCTATTCAGTGCTTATGACTATTGATGAGTATCCCCTGGAAGAGAAGGATAAGTTACTTACCTGTAATCCTAGTTCTCTTCCAGGGGTATACTCATCAAAGTCATAAGCAACCCTTCCTCCTCCCCGGACGAATACCATGCTCATATATATGTACCTGTTACCCATACTGTGATTATACTGTTATACGCCGTCCAAAAGAACTGACCTAACTGTCACCTGTGGTGCATGATGGGAGCCTGGGGGTTCCTGGGGTCTTAAAGACACGGCGCCAATTTTTCATTTGTTTTCTATGCAGCCTTTCTAGGCTAATCTGCCTCTATGATCTTACCTTTTTACCTTTGAAAATAAAAGTTGTGTTTTTCAAAGCAAACTCAAAGCAGTTTTCTTTATATGTATCATAAGTATATTATGACTTATATGTCTTTATGTTTTCAAGGTAAAAGATTTACAATGTAATGGCGGCAGTTTTTTGAGCCTAGTAACATGTTTTCAGGCTGCATATGTATATAATGCATATTATCTATATATATATGGGTATTTATGTGTATATATATATGTAGATATATGCATATTATTGGCTATTGCTCCGGGGTCCCCGCACGTGGGCGGGACTATTCAGTGCTTATGACTTTGATGAGTATACCCCTGGAAGAGAACTAGGATTACAGGTAAGTAACTTATCCTTCTTGCTGGTGTCAGTATGTTTTTTTGACTAGTCTGGCTGTGATCCTGCTAATCAGGACCCCAGCCACTGTGCTTCCTCCCTAAATTTTTCATGGACCGTACTTTTGGTACCTCCATAATTGGCTACTGGTGTACCCATGTAGGTCCCTAATATATGGTACTAAGTTACCCATGGCATAGGTGCACAAGGGGTCTCCAATGGGCTGCAGCATGTATTATGCCACCCATGAGAGTCCACTCAAACTGTGACTACAGGCCTGCCATTGCAGCCTGTGTAAGCTGGTGCTAGCACCACTTACGACGGATATTTATTTATTTAATGAGTTTTATATAGCACTGGCTAGACCCGGAAGTATCAGAGCTCTTTACATAAGGAAACAGCAAGTTGCAAGTTACAAAATTTCACATAAGTTACAGAGTGATTACATAGTCAAGACAGGAGTTACTAGCGAGCACAAAAATCGAGCCCCAAAAAGACCAAGAGAGCTGGAAGTCCACAGGGAGGAGAGATTGCAGCGGAGAAAACAACGAGTCATATGTCCGAAGTCCGGCTGGGTAGGTGACGGCCATAGCGGTGAGCCGGAGCCAGTCTCCCCTATAGCTGTCGGTGCAGCTCCACCGGGAATCGGCCATGTAGCTCGAGCTCCGCAGGGTTAGAATGAAGATCATGAAGTGTCCGGAGGACTTGAGTCAAGAAACGGGAGAGTGGAGATGACGATGGCAGGATAGGAAAGGGTATGGAGCTTGGCGGCCATCTTACAGTCAGGCAGGTAGAGTCAGTCAGATTGGACTCTGTGACTCTGCAGCTAGGCTTGCCTCACGTTCTGTGGTTCGTTTACTCAGCTATGCCATTAATCCGGCTAGAACATCAGGACCCCCTCGTCTGATGGGACGTCTTACCTCTCAGGTGGACTCTGTTAACTGTGAACCTTAAGTAACTTATGGGATAACTCATCATAATCGTCACTGCTGTCGGCCATGGCTTTCTGTTGGGGGATATTGGCTCTGGCGACTTGCTGTCGTGGCGTTGGGGTATAGATGCTTGCCACTTCTTCTGAATCGTTTATCTCAAGGCTCTCATCGTAGGGCTGGTTTTCAATTAGTTTTGTCTGCAGCCCCTCCTCTGCCTCTTCCATCTCCTACACTGACATAAGTTTCCTTATATCTGAGGTCACTACACTTAGTACCTATAAGTCACCCCTGAGGTAGGCCTTTAAATCCTGAAGGCAGGGTGCTGGGTCATGAGTGCGAGGATGCCCTGCATGAGCAGGACACCCCCTCCAAACCCCATAGTCGATTCTCCAGGCTTTGTAAGTGTGGTCAGTCATTTTGGTGCATATAGTGGCCATGCGTCATTAGGCGATGGCTAACTATATAGTGGCTGTGCTGAATTTGAGCATGTTTGGTTTCAAACATGTTGGAATCAAACCCCAACACCGTTACTGGTTTTGGAGGTATGATTCAATGCGCCGGGGGGCTCCTCCGGGAAGCCCCCAGTCCTCCCGGAATGAGCCTTTCAGGGTCTGACAGCAAGCTAGTGCTGCTGCCGACCCCAGACATGATTCTACCCTCCTGCTGCTGAGCCAAGCTCGAGCAGGGAAAGGTAGAACAATAGGTTTCCTGTCACAGGGAGTTGTGACCACCTCCCAGACAGGACTTAGTGTATTGGGTTGGGGTGCCTGCCAGTGCCACCATACTGCTTTAAAAGGCACATTTGGTGTCCTCCTTGCATACTCCGGTTTGAGCCAGTTCAGGGAGCCCTTGGCTCCCGCTCTGGTGCGAAACTGGACAAAGGACATAGGAGTATCCTCCCCTCTGTCCAGCCCCTCCTTTGGGAGGGACCCCTGAGTCGTCCTAACCCCTTTCTGAGGGTATAAAAGGGCTTACCTGTGGGTGGGTCCTCAGATTCGTTGTGGGACAAGACTCAAGCCTGAAACCACATCACTCTTCGACTGTCTGGACACTGGGACTTTGCTGGACTTCGCCTGGAACCGAGACTGCATCAAGGAAGACTCCTGTTGCTCCTGGTCTCGCTGTACTGCAAGTTTTCTTCATCGTCTGTGTCTGTGCTACATCCAGAATCTTCAACAGAGCTGTGGGCATCAAGGACATCCGAAGTAATCTCTCTTGGAGTGAAGGAGTCACTTCCTTGCATCAGCAGGCACCGCATTAAAGCTGACCGGTCTGCTGCTCCTGATGTCCCCCAGACTTCAAAAGGCCCAGCAACACAGGTGGTGGTTCTGCAACTCCCTCAAGACCTGACCTGTCCTCTCTGCAATTTTGATGCCAGTATCCCTCGTCGGAACTACTGGGACCGACCCCTGTGCACTCCGTCGACTTGCCGTTGCCAAGGCTTGTTGACTTAGCACTCCAGAGGTTTTCGGGCTACAAGAAGCTCCAGCCTCCAGCATGTCTTCCTGGGAAGGTCCTCATCCTCACGGCATCCTCTGCATGTGGGCCTTTATCTTTGGTGAGCTGCTCGAGATCCTCTTGCGACTCCTGTGCCTTTTGTCTGTGGGTCCTCTTGAGGGTCTTCTCTTGCTTCAGTGAGCTCCCCTGTTTGCTCGGAGCCTGCTCTGACTCTCCTGCACTTGGTGAGTTCCCTTGGATCTTGCTGGTCCCAACGTTGCTCCTTCATCGTTTTCCATGCCTGTTGCTGCTGCCAAGGCATGTTGGTGCTCCCGCCGGACACGGACTGCCTCGTTCTTGACTTCCGACGTGGGACAGCTCGTGAAGTTCCTCAGCGTCACCTGGTCCTCACAGCTGCAGCGACAAGGTCACCATCATCATTCCTGCATCTTCCGTCATCAGTGGTCATTGCTCTTCCGTGCCTCCCGGTCACCTCTGAGTGGCATAGACTCTGTCCCCTCTGCTTGAAGGTTCTTCTCTTCAAGAATCCACACTTGGATTCCATCGGACTCTTGCACAGTCTCCGCCAGCGTCATCTTTTCTGAAGGTCATTGTGATCTACGGTTGTTTCCGACGTCACTTCGCATCTATGCTCCCGGCTTCCCTGGTGTAGGTATCCTGGTTCTTGGGGTATCCGCGGGTGGTGTGACTCTCTAACCTTCTGTCTTCCACGGGGTTTCTTCAGGGTCCACTGGGAAGTGTCCTTCTTTAAAACCGCAACTGCGACTTTCCCTTTGACTTGTATTGAGAACGTGGCTGTGTTTCCACTCTGCACACAGCCTCTGTGTGGTTCCTGGGTACTTACCTTGGGTGGTTCCTTGTGTCCCCAGCTCATCTGAGTCTCCTGGTGCAAAAACCGACTTTGGTTGCAGGTCGCATTCCACTTTCTTAGTATATGTTTAGGGACTGGCGGGCATCTTCTTACCTAATTCGTGGAGTCAACCGAAGACTCCGCCCCTTTAATAAAGGCCGCCACTGACCGTATTGTAGTGACATTTCCGTAGAGTGGTTGGTAGTGATTGCCCTGACTATGGTGTTCGCTAGAGTTTTAGTAGATTCCAGTAGATTACAAGTGAATCACGGAGGTCACATAGTAAATTGGAAGCAAGTAATACTTTTTCACGCCTTGGAGCCAGATACAGATGACTACACTTGTGGCATGACATCACCCCTTATTACCACTTGGAGCCATCTCTATAAGGTGGTTACATGCACGTCTGATTGGAGCGCATAAGATTCACGCCTTTCGAGTGTCACTTAGCAATGGCCGCCGTCTTCAAGTGAGCTTAGTAGCTCCGCGCACGCTCATACGCATTGCGCATGCACGTTTCTTAAGTCGGACGGCAAGCGGTTAAGAGAAGCCGGAATTGTGTAGCTCAGTAACGAGCTTCATCGCGGATGCTGAAGTTGATCGCCAACAGGCCTCCGTGTATTAAGTAAGGACTTGTCCCGTTAGTTATATCGCTCCTCATTACTGTCTATCGGGGCCATAGTAACGAGTACCCTTGTCCCCTTAGATACCGGACTCCTATCTTTCAACTATTAAGTTGAACACATCTCACATCATTGGAAGTTCTTCAGTGAACTCCATGAATTAGGTAAGAAGATGCCCTCCAGTCCCTATTCCATGAGTAATTGATGGTTCAACATATACTTATGTGCTACTATAATTGCATTAATTTATCATTTTAGATACCGGATGCTAGTCATCCCTACTCTGGGTGAATTGTCCAATACCCCAACCCCTTTCCTATTTCGTATATCCACATACTGGAACAAGGTGTCACCTACTCTGCCATTTTGGTGAGTACGGATGAGGTTATTAGTACCTTCCTCTATTGATTGTACTATGGTGATTACTAATGCAGTTCACCATTGTTACAGCAGGAAAAAGCCTGCGAAGGATGGTCTATCAATGTGAAGACCACACAGACTGGATCCTAACCCAAAACTGACGTTAGATGACTATATTAATTATATCACCGGCTGCCCAGGGTAAGCATAAATCCTGCACATTAATCACAGCCCACAATTAGCCATGCAGTCCAACTAATTCCATCTCACATATACAGTCCCCAGAATTTCCGTCCTGAAAAGACCCTGTATACACAGAGGGTCGAAACGTCGTCGACTACTGATAGAGGATAGTCCAACAAAGGCTAGAATATACCCTAGTGCCTATGAATTACTCTGAAACCCTTATGTACATCCTTTCTACTCCAATAACCAACTTCCCTTTTTAAAAAATTGTCACTGTAATTATATTCACTGTTTTGGTTATGGTCACTCCACTGGGGTCAAATAAGTCACGAGATTCCATTTTGTGTGTGTAAATAGTGTTTATACACAGTATTAACTGACAAATATTGTCTACAGCTGAAGTGAGTACTGCTTAAAAGTCTGCTTTGTGGTGCTGTGTTTTCCCTTGGTCATATGTGCTCTTTGAAGTCAATTATTACGTATAACTTCATAAGAAAAACAAATGTATTACACATTAACTACATTGTATGTTTCTTCTGCTTAAATCAAGACAAGAAAGTAATACCTTGTCAAAATATAAATGATTCCATGATTTAAATGAGTTCCTTGTGAACAATTGGAGATTGGCTGTTTACCAGCCAGGGCAGAAAGTATGGGTCTTTGAGCCTGTGGCCCCAAGAGCACTCCAAGACAATTGGAGTGGCCCCCATACCATGCTGGAGAAAAAGGTGAGGTCACCTATTTGGTGGACCTGGGTACTCCTAGAAGCCCCCACAGGGTGCTTCATGTGAACCGCCTAAAGCCTTACTACGACAGGGATGACATGAGCTTACTCATGACTGCTAATGAGGGACAGAAGGAAGAGAGTGACCCTCTCCCTGATCTCCTCTCACACAATCATGTTGCTCAGGTCCAGAAGATGCTGGAATTAGGTGTCATTGAGCCTTTAGATAGACCCTGGGATAGTCCAGTAATCCTTGTGCCAAAATCTCACTCCCACGCCAGAAAGAGAGAAATTAGGTTTTGTGTAGACTACAGAGGCCTCAATGCAGTCACTAAAACTGATGCCCATCCTATCCCCAGGCAGATGAATTGATAGATACTCTGGGTTCCGCCACCTATCTCAGCACCTTTGACCTGACTGCAGGCTGTTCGCAGATCAGACTCACAGGTGCTGCAAAACCTAAGACAGCATTTTCAACCCCTGGAGGGCACTTCCAGTTTATTGTAATGCCGTTTGGTTTGAAAAATGCACCTGCCACATTTCTGAGGTGGGTGAATCAAGTTCTGTGAGGTCTGGAAGATTTTAATGCATCATATCTAGATGATATAGCGGTCTTTAGTTCCATCTGGCAGTATCACCTGGTTCACCTCAGGAATGTACTTGAGGCGCTGCAGAAGGCAGGCCTCACTATCAAGGCCAGTAAGTACCAGATAGTGCAGAGTAAGGTTGTATACTTGGGCTACCTGGTAGGTGGAGGCCAAGTTCAACCATTGGAGAGCAAAATCCAAACCATTGTGGATTGGGTTGCTCCCACTACCCAGACTCAGGTCAGAGCTTTTCCGGGCCTCACTGGGTACTACTGAAGATTTGTTAAGGGGTATAGGTCCATTGTGATTCCCCTTATGACCTCACCTCTAAGAAGATGCCTAAGAAGGTGAATTGGACAGCTAGCTGTCAAGAGGCCTTTGATGCCCTGAAAAAGGCTGTATGCTCAGCTCCCATTCTGCAGAATCCTGACTACTACAAAAAATGTATTGTTCCCGACAGTTGCCTCTGAGATAGACATAGGAGCAGTGTTATCACAACTTAATGAAGAGGGCCAGGATCAACCAGTAGCTTTTATCAGCAGAAAGTTGACCCAAGTGAGAAACGTTGGTCAGCTATTGAGAGGGAGACCTTTACTGTGGGCTGGGCCTTGAAGAAGCTGAGGCCATACCTGTTTGGCACTCACTTCATTTTTCAGACAGACCAAAAGCCATTTTTATGGCTAAAACAGATGAAGGGTGAAACCCCCAAACTTTTGAGGTGGTCCATTTCCCTACAGGCAAAGGACTTTTCAATGGAACATAGACCTGGGGGTAACCATGCCAACGCAGATGGACCTTCTAGATATTTCCACTTAGAAAATGAAGACTCAACTGGGAAAGTTTAGTCTTATCTTCTTTCATTTGGGAGGGGGTTATGTAGGAAAGTATGATCTTTCTGGCATAGATACCCCTACTTTTTGCCTGGTGTTAGTGTGTTTTGACTGTAGTTCACTGAGATACGGCTAATCAGGACCCTAGTGACAGTGCTCTCTCCTCTATATTCTTTGGTAAGTACTTTGTACACCCCACAATTGGTATACTGGGGTACCATTATAAGTCCCTAGTATATGGTACTGAGGTACCCAGGGCATTGGTATTCCAGGGGTCTCCTATGTGCTGCAGCTTGTATTATAATTGAAAGCAGCTGGAGCCTCGTCAGGTCCCCAAACCAGGATGCACAGCGAAAATGAAAATTCACCAACGAATCAATTTAAACATCTAAATCCAAACAAATTACATTTTTATAATGTAAACCAACAATGCCAAATACAAAAACATATGCAACATAATTGCTAAGTGTAAAGCTCCACTGGTATGATACTCCATGCATGCAGTATGACATCCAGTAGTAGTCATTTACCTATTTGAGTTTGTGTATTGCCATGGTATACAGCGAAGGCAGTACGGTGGATGTCATACTGCATGAATGGAGTATCATACCAGTAGAGCTTTACACTTAACAATTATGTTGCATATGTTTTTGTATTGGGCATTGTTGAGTTACATTATAAAAATGTCATTTGTTTTATCGCAGTTACCCCTGAAGAAGGGCAGTTTGTTGCCCGAAATGCATTGGGTCATATTGTTCACTTCATACTATGGGACACGATGAATCCCCATATGTATGGGGGGAAAAGACTGAACAGGCATGTGTTGAATCTGTCATTTAAATGACTTACGATGAATAACTGTGCAAAATATGGATTATAAACTAAACTGGAATTTAAAATGCATGGATTAAAAATGGATTCAGATGTTTAAATTGATTCGTTGGTGAATTTTAATTTTTGCTGTGCATCCTGGTTTGGGGACCTGACGAGGCTCCAGGTGCTTTCAATTACATTCAACATGCACGGATGGAGCGCGTTACAGGGTCGCACGCTTCATCTACTACACAAGCCATCGAGCAACTTAAAACTTTGGTGTGCATCTACCGCTATCGTTGCAGCATATACTATGCCACCCATAAGAGCCCATGCAAACTATGTCTGCAGAGCTGCCATTGCCGTCTGCAGGAAATTATGCTTGCACCTCTCACTTGGGATATAAGGTTTCACTTACCCCTATGGTAGGCCCTTCAGTCAAAGGGCAGGGTGCATGGTTCTTGGTGTGTGGGTACCCCTGCACAAGCAAAGGTACCCCTACGAACCCCAGACTCCATTCTCTGGGCTTTCTAAGTGCGGGACAGCCATTATAAGGTATGTAGTGTACACTGGTTAGTCGAGATGTCCAACTACGTAACGGCTGCCCAAACCATATTTGGTATCAAACATGTTGGAATCGTACAACTACACTCATTCCAGTGTTCGTTGCATGATACCATGTACGGGGGGATACTCAAAGGACACCCCAATACCTACCTGTGTAGCCTTACAGGGTGTGCCTGCCAGCCTGCCCTGCTGCCGACCGTAGACAATTTGAAGCTCCCCTGCTGATGAGCTTCACTCGGGCAGAGGAAGCTGAACAGTGGGTTTCGTGGGAAGGAGAGGTGTGACCACCTCTCCTTTAGAATTGGGTAGGGTGTGGACGCTTCCAAGAGCCACCAGACTGCATTGAAGGGCACATTTGGTGCCCCCAGGCATAAATCAGTTTTGCCCAGTTCAGGAACCCTTGCCTCCCACTCTGGCGCAAATCCACACAAAGGACAGTGGAGTGTCCACCCCCCTGTCCAGCTCCTTGCTTGAGAGGTGCCCAGAGCTCCTCCAGGTGGCAACTTGATTCTGCCATGTTGAATTTTGGCCCTTGGGAGCATCCGACGGGCTAGAACAGCTGAGTAGTGTCCCTGACACCCTCTGATATGTGGGTCATCAGAGAAGAGGTCCTTCCCCTTTTTAGGTTAACTTAAGGGCTCCCCTGAGGGTGGGTCTTATATTCGTCCCGACAGCAACTTCATGATCCGACTGCCTGTCATCGGAAGACTGTCCAAAGACTCTTCTGTTGGTGGACACTGGATCTTTGCTGTTCTTCAAGCAAGTACCAAAGACAAGATTGCTTTTTTGCCTGGAAGATTCCTGCTGCATCTTAGTCCCTGTTTTTCTTCAAGTTCTGCAACTCTGTGGCCGTGCATCCTCCGAGTCACCAAGGACCCGGCCTGCATCCCAGCCAGAAAGAATCTCCCTTGGAGTGAAGGAGTCAATTCCCTGCATCCGCTGGCACCTCTACGTCGACGATCTGTTTGCTTATCCTGTTGTCCCACGGACATCTCCCTGCTCTGCAACACAGGTTGTGGTTTGTTGGTTCTCCAGGAGCCTGACCAGTCTTCCCTGCAACATGGGCGACTGTAATCCCTCTCCAGCCGACGTGAACCGCCTCCCTGTGACTGCGTCTGTTTGCCGTTTCCAAGGCTTGTTGGCTCTCCTCACAAAAGATCTTCAAGCTGCAAGAAGCCCCACCCTCCAGCACTTTACAGCTCCAAGAACAACGTCCTGCCTGCATCCTCAACATGCCGGGCCTTCATCTCCTGTGTGCTATGGAGGCTTCCTCGTGAGTCCCTATGCCTGCTGCCAGAGGGTCCTCAAGGGGACTCCGTCGATTCCTACTGGCTCTCCTGCGTGCTGATGGCCGGCCCTGACTTACCCTTACTGGGATAGTCTCACAGACCTTGCTGGTCTGCATCACAGCATCTTCTCCCGCGAACCGTTGTATGTTTTTGCCAAGACTTGTTGGTGGTCCTGCCGGCCACTGACCTTCCTGCACACGTCGACCAGCTTGTGACAGCTCACGTACATCTCTTGTGCTCTGGCATTGTCGACTGGGCTGCGCAGCTGCTGCTACATCATCACCGTGCTACAGCAAGAACCTCCAACCAGGGATGTTATTGTGCTCCTGTGCGTCCTGGTCACCTCTGTGTGGTTTGGACTATGTCCCCTCTGCTTTGAGATTCTCCTCATCTAGATTCCACATTCTGGTTCCACCGGCCTGATCCACAAGACTCTGTAGCTGCTGATCTTCCACGAACCTCCATTGGCTTCTACGGGCGGTTCCGATACCACTTCATCCCTATGCACCTGGACTCCCTGGTGTAGGTATCCTGGTTACGGGATATCCACGGGTGGGGTCACTCTCCAACCTTCCTTGATCCAAGTGGTTCCTTTGGGGTCCTTTGGGAAGGGTCCTAGAACTGTAAAATTCCAACCGCAACTTACCCAATGTTATCCTATGGACGTTTAACCCGGTGTAACCACTCTGCACCCGGGCGCCTTGGGGTCCCTGGCTACTCACCTTAGGTGGTTCCATGTTTCCCCTGCGGGTTCTCCATCCTTGGGCACTAGTCCTGTTTTGATACTTACCTCGCATTCCACTATTTCAGTATATAGTTTGGCCCCCCTAGTTGTGCCCTATGTCTTTTTGTATGCTACTTACCTTTTTCTGAAGTATCTATTGTGTGTAATTGATATTGCCGAGCAGGAGAGATACCACGTTAGTGTCTAGTGTGTGCTAATAAATACAGAGTATATTTATACTCACCTGGTGTGGTTCTTTCTTGTGTGAAAAGCTTACTGACTATATTGGTGAATGCACTTGCTTTACACCCCTCCTGACTAAGCCTTAGCTGCTCTCCACAGCTACCCCTTGAGAGCTCTGGTTTTCAGGGACCTAAATACTATCCCTAATGGTTGCCTGGACTCAGTGCACAATGCCTCACCATAGATGGACAGTATATACTGAGCGAGCCTCCTACACTACTTTCTTCTTTTTATTTAACCTCTTGCATTCAAAGGACATGCTGGAGCCGTCCCAGCACCAGTGCTCAGGACGGCTCCAGCACATCCTGGCACCAAAGGCAGGAAATCCCTCTCTTGCGAGCACGAGAGAGCTTTCCTTTTTCTTTTTGTAGCCCCAGCTGCTGGTGCTCTGACATAATTTCAGAGAAAGTTAGAGTGAAATGAGCCAATCAGCTCATTTACTTTCACTTACACAGGGACTCATGGACATTTCTCAGCCCCCCTGTGCACCGAGTTTGACGGGGAGGTGTCATTTCACAGGGGAGAATCTCACCTTTCCCTAGTTGATTCTTGATTGGGAGTTCTGCAGGAGGGCTATCCCCAAACAGGGATCCACCCATTAGACACCAGGAACTTTTTTTCAGGGGGGAGTACTCCCCCTTTCCTACAGCCATAAAAGTCTTTCATTACCTCCAATCTGCTCACTAGACACCAGGGAGTATTTTTTTTATATTGAAAAGGGGTGGGGGTGGCCCTCAGGCAGTGGGCCAGACTCCCACCCTGACGAATATGGTAACAGTCTTTCTGCACCCCGCCCCACCTCCTCCCTCCAGGGAGTATATAGGAGGCCTTTACCTCCAATCTGCCCACTAGACACCAGCAAGTTATTTTTTATTATTATCGGACGTGTGGGCGGACTGTCCAGATATCGGGCCAAGCCCCCCACCCTATAAATGACCCTCACAGACTTTCTGCCCTCCCAGGGGCAGATTAGAGGTCTTTACCTCCAATCTGCTCCCAAGGGAGCAGAAAGCCTCCTAGTCACCAGGAAGATTTTTTTTTCTTATTGCTGTCTGGGGTGGGGCCTGCCCGGATACCGGGCCGAGTCACTACCCCCAAATGACCCTCACAGTCTTTCTGCCACCAGGAGCAGACAGGTGGTCTTTATCTCCAATCTTCTTCTGTGGGGGAATGGGGGCAGAAGGCCACTAGACACCAGCGATCAATATTTTGTTTTATAATGAAATGGGTTGGAAGAGGCCCACCTAGGCATTGGGCAAACCTCATCCCACCTAATATGCCAAAGGTCTTTCCTCCTGGGTGGCAGATAGGCGTTCCTTACCCTCAATCTGCCCCACCACTAGGGGTAGAGGGCCAGAAAGCTTAATACACACCAGGGAGATTTTGACCCCAACAGTCTTTCAAAAGTTGACATTACATTTCAAGAAGCCCTCCTCAGTGCTGTTGACGGAGAAATCCGTCTTAAAAGTGACAAAAAAAAAACGCTGACGACGGCACCCACTACAATGACATCGGATGGCAAGGATAACACCGTCATCGATACCTACATCTTCCACAGAGATACTGTCAACAAGGAAGCCGCCAACAACTCAGTTGATAACGGTGACAGTGACACCATTGACGAAGAAAGCACTGATTAGTCGACAATGCCAGCGTCAACGCCGTCATAGATAGTGCCATTGATGACAAAAGCAATACATTCTCAGTCAACTTTACTGATGCCAGATCACACCCCTCCAAATAAAGATTCACCACTTCCGCCAACCCATTTGCTGGATGAGTAGGATTTGGATGATGAAGAAGCGTTTGGCACAACCCATAGTCCTTCTGAACTAAATGTTAACCACTTGGGTACTATGGATGTGCTGGAGACGTCCATAGCACCAGCGCTCAGGTGCTATGGACGGCTCCAGCACGTCCTAGCACCTGCTACAGGAAATTCCCCAGCAACCTGAGGCATTTAAAAAAGAAATTGTATTGATGATCAGTGCATGGCCCACTGACGTCTTTACAAGTGAAAGTGAAATGAGGCAATCAGCTCATTTCATTTTCACTGTTTCAGTGCACGGGGGCCTATCTTAGGTCTTCAAGCACCGATTCAGACAGGAAAGGTATGGGAAATGGGAGAAATCTCCCCTTTCCAATGGTACCTTTTCCTAGTGGATCCCTAGTTGGGGATCGTCACAGGAGGGCGTTCTCCTAGCAGGGATCCACCCACTAGAACCCAGGGACGATCGCCCCCTTTGCAATGGGCTAATGCTTCCCCTCTCCTCCAAGCCCAAAAGTCTTTCAGCCCTACCCCCGGGGGCAGATTGGAGGTGCTTTCCTCTAATCTTCCCCCAGCAGGGGGGGAAGCACACTAGACCACCACAGTGTAGTTTCTGAAGGGGGTAGAGACCCCCTTTCAATGGGCTATTGCTTCCCCCGCTCCCCAAGCCCAAAAGTCTTTCTGCCCCCATCGAAGCAGATTGGAGGCTGCTACCTCCTATTTGACCCCACTGGGGGCAGAAAGCGCACCAGACACCAGGGATTTTAATAAGGGAATAAATAGGCGGGGGTTTCCCACCCAGGTAATCAGCCTAGCCACCACCTTTCCCAAATAACCCCCAGCAGTCTTTCTAACCCCCGTCGGGGACGATTGGCGGTGTTTCCTCCAATCTGACTCCTGGTAGGGTCCAGAAAGCCCACTAGCCCACCAGGGTGTGGTTTCTGAGTTGGCTAGTGCTCCCCCCTCCCAATCCCAAAAGTCTTTGTGACCCCCCTCCCCATTGCAGATTGGAGGCTGCTACCTCCAATCTGCCCTCGTGGGGAGCAGAAACACCACTAGACACTAGGGATTTTAATAGGTGAATAAATGGGTGGGAGTGACCGGGCCAGCCTTTCTACTACAAAGGGAGAGCGAGAGGGTAGGAAACCTAATTGAGTCCTCCCTAACGCGACTTTCAACACGAATGGACAACTAGGCTGGATAATCTGGGTGAGGTCCTGGGGAAATTCAAAGATTTTGCAGTAGACATTTCACCCACTAAATAGTGGCATGCTTCGTCATTGGTGCCTATTTATACCACCAGGGTGGACTCAACCGGAAATGGGAGTTCTTATTTCAATCGTTACTGGATTATAACGCAAGGATCCAGGAGAAAAATAGTAAAAATGCCTCCGGGTATACCCAAGGAGATTCTCTTTAATAGTTGGGTACCCTAGGCACTAATAAAAGAAGAGGTTTGTGGGGTACATGTGAGTTACAATGCCTGAATTGCGCCTACTATACGCCTATATGTTTTGGCCAACATCTAAGGCCCGTACGGGTCTGAGGTCTTGGTTAGGGCTATCAGTAAACTTAGGGATAATTATAAATTTGTCAAGGGATTATTGGCTTTAGGACCATAAATGTCTATTGACATAATCAAGTATGTTGATAGTGTATGCCGGTGGGGGTGCGCCTCGAGTAAGCGGCCACCTACCGGCATCAACCAGCTGTCTACATCAGACTAGTGCTTGGTAAATCTTATTGTGCGACATATAGAGATGCTAAAAAAAATGAAGCACTGCTAAACATTTAACAGCACATGCTATAAAGTGAGACACGGCAAACGATTATAAAGACACAGCACATGTGAGCATGCACATTTCATCAATTTAGAAACCATAGGGAAACAGACACACTTCTTACCCTGATTACGGGTTGTTCAGGACTCATGGTGGGAGTCACGCTCCTATAGTCACACACTTATGGTAAAAATATATAACACCTTTAATGGTATTGGTCAGATGTAGGGATACCTGTCCTATACATTAAATTCTTAAAAGGAGTGTTTCTGTAGGTTTTATAAGCATTATTGGCAATAAAAAGTTAAAAATGAGTTGGTTATGCCTGTAGATCGAGTTGTATTGTTAATCACTGTATGTATTCATACCGATGTCAGAATGTAGTCTGCCCGAGTGTTAACTTATTGTTCCGGGGGAGTGTATGGCCGCTAGGTAAGTGGAGTCAAGTCAGTCATTCCCCCAGCGTACCCGCCATAGGAATGTCAAAGTGCGGTGGGCCAGCGGGATAACGCTGTGTTAGAGACAAATATATTGCCTTTAAATGGGGAAAAGAAAGTGAGCCGCTCCCCAACCCCGCATGTGCACGCCAACTGATTACCGCTTTCGTAAATGCCTCACTTGCCGGGTGAAAAGGGCATGTTGGTCTAAAGGCAAGTGAGGGCTCTGATTGCGAGTGCGATGCACGGACGATAATTGTCCCCCACTTACTTCGTCAAGAAGGCATGCCTACCTGTGACTCCTACCTTTTTCCACTGAGACCGCTGCCGAACACCTGGTGTTTGAGCGTACCGGTCTTAAAGCAAAACAAGGGAAAGCGTGATTGGTTAATTGGCCGCGGCAAACAATGACGCATCGATCGAAGGAGTGCTAAGCGCCACTTATGGGATTCATGGCATATGTAGGCTGCAATGGCCTCAGTCTCTGGTTTAAAAAATAAACAGATTTGCTAGGTTTCCCTAGGTTACGGGTGAGCTAGGGCCCAAAATCCAAAGCTAGCCACATTGCAAAAAAAGGGTCAATTTTCAGTTGGAAAATGTGATTTGTTCATGTTGCGTTTTGGCATCTTTCCTGTCACGGTCACTAGCCCTACCCACACAAGTGAGTTACCATTTTTATCGGGAGACTTCGGAGAAGGCTGGGTGATAGGAAATTTGTGGCTCCCCAGAGATTGAATATCACAGAAATGTGAGGAAAATGTGTTTCTAGACAATTTTGCGGTTTGCAAGGTTTCTGGATAAGAAAAAGCTGGTGGGAGCCATGCAAGTCACTCCAGCTTGGATTCCCCAAGGTGTTTAGGTTTAAAAAATGTACAGGATTGATAGGTTTCCCTAGGTGCTAGCTGAGCTACGGCCCAGAATCCACAGCAACCCACATTGGAAAAAAAAATTCAGTTTTCAGTGGAAAAAATTTGATGTGTCCATGTTGTGTTTTGGTCCCTTTTCTGTTGCAGGCACTAGGCCTAACCACGCAAGAGAGGTACTATTTCTATTGGGAGACATGTGAGAATACAGACTAGTAGAACATTTGTTATTATCAATTGTAAGCCAGTGTGTAAGAAAGAAGACATTTTGAAAAGTGCCCTCTGAATCACATGCTAGTATGGGTACTCACAAATTCAGAGATGTAAAAATAACCACTGCTCCTAAACTCCGTATCTGGTGCCCATTTCAGAAATATATAGGTTTCCTTGATATCATTTTTTTTGCTCTTTATATTTTACCATATGAATTACTCTATACTCGGTATGCAATGAAAAACCATTGTAAGGTGCAGTTCAGTTGTTGGATCTGGGTACCTCCGGTTCTTGGAAAACCTCCAAACCCTATATGTCCCTGCAACCAAAAGGGTCTAGCGGACGTAATGGTATATTTCATTTTTCAATCAATCAATCAATCACGGCATTTATAGAGCGCGCTACTCACCCGGGAGGGTCTCAAGGCGCTGGGGGAGGGGGTAAGTTACTGCTCGAACAGCCAGGTCTTGAGCTGCTTCCTGAAGGAGAGATGGTCCTGGGTTCGCCGAAGGTGAGTGGGGAGGGAGTTCCAGGTCTTGGCTGCCAGGTAGGAGAAGGATCTTCCTCCTGCGGTGGTTCTGCGGATGCGTGGTACGGTGGCGAGGGCGTGGCTGGTTGATCGTAGCTGGCGTGTGGGCGTGTAGAAGGTCATGCGGTCGTTGAGGTACTTTGGGCCCAGGTCGTGGAGGGCCTTGTGTGCGTGGGTGAGGAGTCTGAACGTGATTCTCTTGCTGACGGGGAGCCAGTGCAGGTCTTTCAGGTGTCCGGTGATGTGGCTGTGTCGGGGGATGTCCAGGATGAGTCGTGCGGAGGCGTTCTGGATGCGCTGGAGTCTCTTTTGAAGTTTGGCTGTGGTTCCGGCGTAGAGGGTGTTCCCATAGTCCAGTCGGCTGGTGACGAGTGCCTGGGTGACGGTCTTCCTGGTTTCAGTGGGGATCCATCTGAAGATCTTGCGGAGCATGCGCAGGGTGTTGAAGCATGAAGATGAGACGGCGTTGACTTGTCTGGTCATCGACAGGGAGGAGTCCAGGATGAAGCCCAGGTTGCGTGCGTGGTCCGTTGGCTTGGGCGCAGTGCCCAGGGCCGGGGGCCACCAGGAGTCGTCCCAGGCGGAGGGTGATGAGCCCAGGATGAGGACTTCCGTCTTGTCTGAGTTCAGTTTAAGGCGGCTGTTCCTCATCCAGTCGGCGACGTCTCTCATCCCGTCGTGTAGGTTGGCTCTGGCGGTGGTGGGGTCGTTGGTGAGGGAGAGGATCAGCTGGGTGTCGTCGGCGTAGGAGATGATGTTGAGGTTGTGTCGGCGTGCGATGGCTGCGAGGGGGCTCATGTAGACGTTGAAGAGGGTTGGGCTGAGTGAGGATCCTTGTGGAACGCCGCAGATGACTTCGGTGGCTTTAAATCTATTGTCACAAGAAGTTTTAAATGAAAACTTTGTCACTAGTGGACTTTATTCCATTCTCAATATTTGTTTATTTCAACAGTATGCTTCGTAGGCAAAACCTTTAGGGATTTACACAATTGACCCCTGGCTGAATTCAGAATTTTGTCTACTTTTTAGATATCTATAGCTTTCCGAGATCACCCCGGGGTTTCACAGCCGTTTCCACCACAAACTGAAAATAGGTTGAAAGCACAAAGATTAGGAACAATGGGCTACTTCTTTGAAAAATGCCAAATCTGTGGTAAAAAAATAATAATAGGTTTTTTGATTCAGCTCTGCATATTTCTGAGAGCTGGGAAGATGGTGACTTTAGCACAGCAAACCTTTCAGTGATGCCATTTTTGTGAAAAAAGACACCTTTTTGCAGAGCACATTACTCATTTTTCCCCATATAACAATATTTTGGCTATTTTCTCAGTCCCCTCAAGAGGAATCCTCAAGCCTCGGTACTTTTAGATTCCCCAGGATGTTGGCACAAAAGAACTCAAATTTGGCGTGGATAGCTTATGTGGAATAAAAGTTATGGAGGGGTAAGCGTGAACTATCCCAAATAGCCCAAAAATAGCTTAGCATTTTACGGGTGAAAGCCTTGCAGTAAAAGGGTTAATAAGACAGTGTGTGTGTCTTTCAGCCTTCTCCCTTGTGCACTTCTCCACCCCTGTGTTCTACCCCCATTCTGCTCCCGCCAACACTTAATTGCCAGGGTGCTGCCACAATCCCTCTCACCCACCTTTTGTTGTCCGAGTGCTTCTACAGCCTGTGCAGCCCACCCCGTTGTCTGTGTGCTTAGCCCAGCCTCTGCCGCCTATCCTCTTTTGTCCAAGTGCTTCACCCACACACTCTCTGTTGTCCGCTGTGCAACCCTCAGCACTACCCCACCCACCCTCCATTGTCCATGTGTTTGCCCTAGCATCTCCTGTCCACCCTCCGTTGTCCATATCCTTACCCCTGCTCCTCCTGCCAAACCCACATTGTGCCTGTGCTTGCCCAATCCCCTCCCACCCACTCTTCATTGTCCGTGTGATGGTTCCAGACCTTCCTTCCCAACCTCCATTGTCCATGTGCTCCCCATCTCTTCTCGTCTATCATCTCCCCCACCTGTGTCCCTCTCTGCCACCTTCCCTCCTTAGTGTTGCCTCATCTCCCAACCCACTCCCCTGTTTGTTGGAAAGGGGAGTAGATTAGGGGATAAGGCAATTACAGAGGACATTTTTAATTGCGCTGCACCTATGGCAGACCGGTTGGCTTTGCCAGTGCCTTTTTCTTTACAAATGGACAGAGGCAGCTTTCTCAGAGAGATACCTTGAAGAAGAGGGTTTGCTATTTTTCTTTTTAAGGGCATTATTACCATTTGTGCAGGAGGTGCAGTCGCACTGGGGCCAGGAGTTCGAGGAGTCACTGTACCCCATTTATGGTTGTTTTACTACCAAAAATGAAAATGGGGCCCATATTCCTTGCTAGCATTAGGTCCTAGGCAACTGGACAAGAGGTGGGTCTTTTTCCCTTTTTTTACACAAAGGGGCAGATAGCCTGTTTTGGACCTCAGGCCTAGGAGTGATGGTCCTGTGAGTGGGCAAAGTAGACAAAGCTGAAGGTAGAATTAGTGCTACAGTTACAGTGGCACCAACATAAGTGGTGTGAAGGACCAACTAAACCCCAATTATGGCTATGTTACTGTTGTTTCTTGCTTTCATTAGGACCCAGTGCACCATTGCTGTGTAAGTGTTGCTTTACGGCTTCGAGCAATGGCCCAAGGGAGGGGAGAATTGAAACAGGAGACATAATTTTTGGGCTCAGAGAGATGATAAGGAGTGGTTTGGGCAAGATGGGGACCCATGTTATTAACAATAGGCAGACAGAATCCACTTAGCAAGGCAGTAGCTGTAATTAGTGAAGCAGGTGCTCAGCATTATTAGGGGCCCACTATGTCACAGTTATGATGGTCTTTCATTACAAAAAGGGCATGGGCACATTTACCATCCTAGCATTACAGATGAAGGCACCCATGCTGCTCAGATGGGGGCAGGCGTGGGAGCTTACTTTTTTCTAAAAGTGACAAAGTCTGTTTCAACATTGAAGTGATGAGCAGGCATGGTGGGGAAAGGGTAAAAGCAGCACAGGAGACAGCCTGCTACTCAGAGCAGCAGGTACCATTAATGCACCCGGTGCAGTTGCCTTGGTACCAAGGAGTGTAAGGGGTTCAAATCACCCATATTATGGAGAGCAATGTTTTTGATCAGTTTCCATTTTTGTTTGATGCATTTGCTCCTTTAAAAGTCTCACATTTAATATGGATTATCATCTACAGAAAAAGTACACCCACTCCCTGTGTCAGCACTGCCCCTTTGCTCCCCCATCCTTGCCATAAAGATTTGGATTGGGACCCAACTGTGAAACATTTTGCTTGGGGGTTGGGGAGACTCAGAGAAAAAGGTTTGAAGACCTCTGCCCTAGAATATGGCCCTGTTAGTGGATGAGTGACCATAAAGAGCAGTACGGTGCGATAATGTTACTAGAATGCACTTCATTAATTGTGGGTTAATGTTTTTAGGATGCTGTGCAGGATATTCGGTGTATTCCTGCTAGGATATCATGAAGTGTGTTAGATGGCGTGTCTGGCACCACACAGTAGGCCCCGCTCGGGCCCCTAGCACCAAGCAATTACACACAGCCCCACTGTATAGCGGGTATGTACTCTATGATAACTGAGCGGATATTGCGCCTTTATTTAATCCCTCGGGCCACGCCCAGCCGCCAGGATGCGTGCGTTTTACAACGTATCATAGTGGCTCACTACGTTCCTTATAACCTTTATCAAAAGAAAATAAAAGAAAGGTAACTAAAAGAAAACAAGATAGAACAAACATGGCGTTCATGTTCTCAGTTCTCTGGACACTTAGTCCTTTCTGCACGCCACCTCACACTGGGGGGGGAGGGTGGTCTTCAACAAAGTCTCTGAGCCTTTGGCTAGGCTCGGAATTAGCTCTCAGATTATACGGGTGGCCACGGATACCCTGTTCCCCATTAGACCCAGACAGGCTGTCCTCTCCTGTTGTCTCCATTCTCGAAGAACTGCCATCACTCCGGTGACAATCCTCAGATACCTGAGCGCCGGCATTCTCCTGACACTGGTCATTCATGCTAATGTCCTGTTCCAATATAGGATCGCCAGTCTCCCTGTCATCCTGGCTCCTCAGTGGAATCTTTCGGAACAAAGGCACATTCCTCGACACCTCCATTCCCCCTCTCTTCACCGCCACCATAGTCCCTTTATTTTCACGATTTCCCATGCTTCTTTCTCAAGAAGAGTGTGATATTTCCACCCTGGATGGCGTTCTTTGATGACCTCATGATCACCTACTCACAGGGGGCGGGGGTGTTCTACAGCTCTCTTGTTCCAGCTCGATTTGTCTTAAATGGCACTTCTTTTCTTCTGAGCGGCATCTAGGACAGCAGGCTGCCAGTTTGGCCCGGCTGGCAAGAGATCTCGCGTGGGCCTCCTCATCAGCAGCTTGCTCAGAAAACACCCTGTGGTGCTGTGGGGAGTCTGCCTTTTGGCCCTTAGGAATTGATGCATACAACACTCAAGGTATTCACCCTGCTCTACACCGATCCGGAGAGCCTTGTTGAGTGTCCTCATAAATCTTTCCACCTCCCTGTTAGCTTGGGACCATTGGGGAGTTTTACTGCAAAGTCTGATATTCAACTGGCGCAGATACTCCCGGAACTCCAGTCCTTGAAAAGAAGGGCCCTTATCAGTCCTAATTTCCTCTGGCAGCCCCAGTAATACAAACATCTTTTCTAAGGCGGGTCTCACACACTCAAAGCTGTAGATCAAACAAGTTCAACAGCAGGGAATTTGGTGTGGCTATCCATGATGACAAGGGTCCGTAAAGCTGCCAGAATCCATACTCACGGATGACCATGGCTGGGAACTGGCGGTTTTGGTGATGACAGGAGCCAATGGTGGTTCACCTCCTGTAGAGATGCAGGATTGGCAGGTTTTCATTCTCTCTTCCACCAGACGATCCATACCTGGAAACCACACTTTGCTCCTTTGACGTGCTTTCGTTTTGGCAATGCCCCGATGTCCTTGGTGAGCTAACTCTACTGTTCAGGCCCACAAACCATGGGGAATGACAATCTGATGACCCCGCGTTATAAGTCCTTTTCCGTTCGTCTCAGCATCCTCAGAGCTGGGTTCACGCCGCCTTCTCCTCCGTGGTCAATCCACCAGCCCCATCCAAGAAATTTCAACATCAGTGTCCTCTTAGTGCTTCTGTTGCTGCTGCAGTGGCTTCTGCGATTTCTGGCAGAGACAGCATTCAGGGACAGGCTATTTCCGTGATCATCTTCACAAACCCCTCCGTTTCACCTTCTCGTTGCGTGCTCGGTTCAGCCGCCAGGGGATGACGCAACAGATAATCAGCGGGATTGTTTACCGGGGGACGGTATACCACCTCAAACGAATATGGCTGGAGCTGAACAGCCAACCTCTCAATGCTTGGCGTCCCATTGTGAGCCTGTCGGGAAATAATGGCACCAGGGATTTGTGATCAGTCACCACTTTAAAGCTTTGGCTGCAGAGGTAGAGATGAAAGTGTTTGCAGCCCAACAAATGGCCAATGCCTCTCTTTCTATTTGTGCCTATCGAGTCGCCACAGCTGTCAGCGCTGTGCTTGCATACGCTATGGGGACCCACTCACCTTCCCCCTTTATCTGCAATAGTACAGCGCCAAGCCCCACGGGACTAGCGTCCACAATAAGCTCTGTTCGACACACTGGATCAAAATACGCCATGGTGGTGTCATGCAGGAGATCATTCTTGATATCTTTGAAAACCTGCTCTGCTTTACAGTTCCATTCCTAGGTAACATCCTTCCTGGTCAGAGCTCTCAGCGGTTCTGACAATGTGGCCAGCTGGGGAATTAATCTGCCACAGTAATTAGCCATCCCCAGAAAACTATGGCACTCAGAAGGGCTGCTAGGAATGGCTGCTGTCCTGATAGCTTTGATCGTCTTTGAGTCAACTTACAGGTCTTCATTGGAAAATTTGTATCTAAAGAATTCTATTTCATTGGTGTAGAACAGGAATCTTCGATGGTGAAGGGTCAGGCCGCACTCTGCCAGTAGTTGCAGAGTGGCCCTCAGTCTGGCATGGTGTTCTTCCAGCATGCCTGAAAAAATGCGAATATCGTCACTTACATTTATTACTCCGACCAGGCCAGAAAGTAATTCATGTATGGTGTCCTGAACAACCTCCGCTGCAGAGGAGACTCCAAAGCTAAGACGTTTGAAACAATGCTGTCCCACACGAGTGGAGAAGGTGGTTATGTACCTACTGGGCCCCTCCTGTGATAGTTGATGATATCCAGAGTTCAAATCTAGTTTGGAGAACCATCTTACACCATTCAAATCGGCCACGATCTCATCAATGGTTGGTGTAATATGCTTCTCCCGGTGAATGGCCTTGTTGGACAGTCTCATATCAACGCATAGCCTAATTGCGTCAGTTTGTTTAGGTTTCGGGGGGATGACGAGTGATGAAACCCAAGGCATTGAGCCTGTTGCCTTCTCTATCACACCAGCACGCTCCAGCTGTTCCAGCTCTCACTCGACTTGGAGGCGAAGGTAAAAAGGCACCCTTCGGTGACGTAAGGCTACAGGTCGCACAGTGTCATCAATGTGGAGTTTCACTTGGATGCCTTTTAAATACCCTAAACCTTCTAACAGTTCTAGGAACTCATTCAAGATGCTATCTGCGTCTGACTGCTGAACTTGCCGTGCAAAAAACACCAGCCCCAAGTCCTTGGCTTTGTCACATCCTAAGAGGGTTCCAGTACTGTCCTTGGCCACATGAAATTTGGCTCTTGTCGTTGCGTCTCCTCTGTCAACCTCCACTACAGTGACTCCTCTTAAGAGGATAGGATCCGTACCGCCATATGTGCAGATTTTGGCCTTCGTAGGAAGGGTCTCAGGTTTGGGTTCAGCTTCAGAAACTGCGCCGAATCAATGACGTTTACTGACGCCCCGTGTCAACGAGAGAAGAGATCTTCACTCCGTCCACTTTGATTCAGCACATGGCGAGAGGTCCCCGCCACTGGTTATTCTGGTCTCTGAAGGATATAATGAACAACTCCTCCCCAATATCGTCATCCAGATGATACCCCGTTGCCACGTGCGTCAATGTCCGGTCATCCGCTCCATCTTCCAGAGACAACTGCCGATTCAGGGGCTTCTTACCTTTCGTATTCAGCCCAGATCCGATGGTGGAACTGCAACACACTTTTGCAAAATGATTCTCCCTACCACACTTCACACACAGTTTCTCTTATGCTGAACATCCTTGTGCGGGTGATTCCACAGCTTCCACACGCCCTCTTGTTCTGTCTCGCTATGGCAGTCCCCCTTGACCTCGGTGGGCACTGATGTATGGCCTTCACCTGCTCCTCCCTGACCTTCACTACGCTAGATGCCATTTGAGCTGAGGAGCAATGGGGGAGTGCAGTTTCCATCACTCCGGCCCTACTGCCAGCAAAATCATGTAACGTGGCTAGGATTAGGATTTCATTCAGCGTGATGCCAGGCTGCTGCAACATCATCTTTCGGAGGTTGGATGACCTGCAACCTTAAATCAGTTGAGCTCTGATTTCGTCCTGCTTGACTATTTCAGTGCATGTGCTCGCCAGCTTGCGCAGCCTCGCAAAGAAAGTGTCTACTGACTCTCCTGCTTGGTGTGCTTGTCAAAGTTTGAATCGTTCATAAACCAGGTTCAATTGTACACCAGTAGCTGGTATTTTCAGGGGCACCTCTAAGGTACCCTCTGGGTGCATGTATTAATAAATCCATCACTGGAATCAGAGTGGGTTTATTAATACAAGATGTATGATACCAAACATCCCTATTTTCAGGGAAGCCATCAAGTAGCTGGGGAACTCGTTTTCACCCGTGTCTCTTGTCGGAGCAGGGCCATGTTGACACACACCTCCCCAATCTTGTTCTCAACGGAGGCTTGAGAGGCGGAAATGGCTTGAAGGATCGTGTTGAGGTCTCCACCCGTCGGAGTACCCCCATCCGTAGCTTCGGACCGAGCCCCGGTCTTGCTGATGGTGTACTGATCTATCTTGGTTTGCGTCGCGGGTGGCTTTGCAGTCCGGTCTTTCCCCATGGCTGGAAGGTGTGAGGTGGATCCTGGGTAGGTAGTGGTTTGAGCAGCCGTTAGATGAAACCCCTTGAGAGTAATGGCTGCTGCGTGTGGACAGTTGGCGTACCTCTGTGGGTTCTTCGCGGTCCCACGGGTAGAAGGGTCACAGTGTGTCACCTGTCTGGGGTCACCGTGTCAGCTTGATAAGATTATCACAGTTGAAGGGGACGAGCTCCCCCAGCGCCGCTGTGTCACGGTCCGGGCCCGAGGCAGTCCGCTCCGCCCAAGAGTTGGTCTTGACGGAAGGTCCCTTGTTATTAAGCAGTAGCTACATGCAGTGGTATGTCACAGGAGCCAGAAGGAGAATGCATCCTATGGTGGAACCACAGTCTCAGTCAGTGAGGGAGTCAGTGAATGTTGCTTGTGGCGAATAAGATACACTTGGGGCCACGGGAGCCAAACAGCACCAGGAGGGGGAAGGTGGGCCTCAGGGCCTGCAGCTGGGCCTCCCGTTCGAGGGGTACCGGCGACAAGCACTGGCTAGGCCCGGAAGAGCAGGTCCCAATGCGGGTTGTGGTGGGCGGCGTCGCACCTCAGGCGATTGCTCTGTGGCCGAGATCAGGGAGTTGGAGGCTTAATAGTACGAGGGTGGTGTGGGGGGGTTCCCACCTCGCGGTCGAACCCCTTCCCTCAGCCACGTACGCTTGGCTACACCGGTCTAATTAGGGAGTCGGGCCGGGCCTTCTCTTCATGTAAGGTTTAGATCCCCCACCTCCGGCCTGGTCGCCGCATCGCCGGACTGCGTACACTGATGCTCTGCCGGGATCCAAGATGAGTGAATGATGCCACGGCCATGGATGGGGCAGGATACCTCTGTAGGCGGTACGAGGGAGGCGGGGGGAGGGCGGGGGTTAACCCGGGGACCCCGCTGTCCGACAACGACAGCCGAACCCCCTCTTGGTGGTCCCCAAATCGCTATGGGTAGGGATACTGGCAGGCCAGGGAGCCACCCCAACGTGTCCGCACCAAGACTCCTAAGATAGTGGCGGGTGCGGGCCTTCTCCTCCCGGTGCGGCGCAGCCCGCCCGACTCACCGCCTCACTGGAAGTCCTGTGCCGGTCTGTCAGCAGGGAGGCCGCGGGACTCCACCTCACGCCCCGGCCTCCAGGATTGTCGTAGCGGAGGAGGGGGGGGGCTCACCCAGGGCCCCGCTGCTCGATACAACAGCCGGTATCCCGGCCCTCACCCCCGCCAGGCACAGCTCCGCAGGATCAGGCTCTCCTCCGAGGCTCGGCGGCTCAGGCGTGGCAGAGGGGGATCCCGCCTTAGGTCCCACGTCTCCTGGCGGCCGGGAGCTCGGAGTCCCGCACCAGTCCGCCGCTCCGGAGATTACCTACCCCCGGTGGGGTGCTCGGAGCCTCGGCGTGGTCCAGAGCCCGGCAGAGGGCCATCTGCCAGGAGAGTTTGTCCGTCGTCCGGAACCGGTCCCCGGGCCCTGGTTATGGCCCGGTGGGCGCCGCCATTTTGTGTGTGGGCAGCTGAGGATTCAGGTGCAGCCTCCCCGCTGTGGCGGTCACCGCTTCGGTTTCTCGCGTCAGCAGGGAGTCTCGGTGCTAGTCAGGTGCTGGCAATGGGTATGGGGCAGAGGTGACTGCCGATGGCGCTGGATGTTGGAGCGAATGATGGAGGGGTCCGGAGCACTCTTAGAGTACGACCGCCATCTTGACGCTCCAAACCACGCCCCCTCTGTTAAATATTTTAATGTGTTTTCACCTTGAAGTAACTGCATACAAAATAATGCACACACAGCTTAAATAAAAAATGAATGCAAGTGAAACTAATGGGTGGGAGATTTACTCTTACCACAGTTGGCTAGTGCGATCACTGCAGATATCTGTGTGTGACCAGAGAGTCCGAAAATTGAATCCTAGTTGGTTCAGTGGGAAATAGTGGCATGTATTTAAAGTTCTACAAGTTCCCATCTTGTGACAGAAAGCCACAAAATGAAGTAGTGTTAAAGATAAAACATGTGCTTTTAAGATATGTGTAGGAAAGTAGGATCTGCTTTCATGGTTGCTCCCCACTTCTTGCTGGTGTCAGTATGTTTTTTTGACTAGTCTGGCTGTGATCCTGCTAATCAGGACCCCAGCCACTGTGCTTCCTCCCTAAATTTTTCATGGACCGTACTTTTGGTACCTCCATAATTGGCAACTAGTGTACCCATGTAGGTCCCTAATATATGGTACTAAGTTACCCATGGCATAGGTGCACAAGGGGTCTCCAATGGGCTGCAGCATGTATTATGCCACCCATGAGAGACCACTCAAACTGTGACTACAGGCCTGCCATTGCAGCCTGTGTAAGCTGGTGCTAGCACCACTTACGACGGATATTTATTTATTTATTTATTTAATGAGTTTTATATAGCGCTGGCTAGACCCGGAGGTATCAGAGCTCTTTACATAAGGAAACAGCAAGTTGCAAGTTACAAAATTTCACATAAGTTACAGAGTGATTACATAGTCAAGACAGGAGTTACTAGCGAGCACAAAAATCGAGCCCCAAAAAGACCAAGAGAGCTGGAAGTCCACAGGGAGGAGAGATTGCAGCAGAGAAAACAACGAGTCATATGTCCAAAGTCCGGCTGGGTAGGTGACGGCCATAGCGGTGAGCCGGAGCCAGTCTCCCCTATAGCTGTCGGTGCAGCTCCACCGGGAATCGGCCATGTAGCTCGAGCTCCGCAGGGTTAGAATGAAGATCATGAAGTGTCCGGAGGACTTGAGTCAAGAAACGGGAGAGTGGAGATGACGAGGATGGCAGGATAAGAAAGGGTATGGAGCTTGGCGGCCATCTTACAGTCAGGCAGGTAGAGTCAGTCAGATTGGACTCCGTGACTCTGCAGCTAGGCTTGCCTCACGTTCTGTTGTTCGTTTACTCAGCTATGCCATTAATCCGGCTAGAACATCGGGACCCCCTAGTCTGATGGGACGTCTTACCTCTCAGGTGGACTCTGTTAACTGTGAACCTTAAGTAACTTATGGGATCACTCATCATAATCGTCACTGCTGTCGGCCATGGCTTTCTGTTGGGGGATATTGGCTCTGGCGACTTGCTGTCGTGGCGTTGGGGTATAGATGCTTGCCACTTCTTCTGAATCGTTTATCTCAAGGCTCTCATTGTAGGGCTGGTTTTCAATTAGTTTTGTCTCCTCCCGGTATCAGCCTTTCAGGGTCTGACAGCAAGCTAGTGCTGCTGCTGACCCCAGACATGATTCTACCCTCCTGCTGCTGAGCCAAGCTCGAGCAGGGAAAGGTAGAACAATAGGTTTCCTGTCACAGGGAGTTGTGACCACCTCCCAGACAGGACTTAGTGTATTGGGCTGGGGTTGGGGTGCTTGCCAGTGCCACCATACTGCTTTAAAAGGCACATTTGGTGTCCTCCTTGCATTCTCCGGTTTGAGCCAGTTCAGGGAGCCCTTGGCTCCCGCTCTGGTGCGAAACTGGACAAAGGACATAGGAGTATCCTCCCCTCTGTCCAGCCCCTCCTTTGGGAGGGACCCCTGAGTCGTCCTAACCCCTTTCTTAGGGTATAAAAGGGCTTACCTGTGGGTGGGTCCTCAGATTCTTTGTGGGACAAGACTCAAGCCTGAAACCACATCACTCTTCGACTGTCTGGACACTGGGACTTTGCTGGACTTCTCCTGGAACTGAGACTGCATCAAGGAAGACTCCTGTTGCTCCTGGTCTCGCTGTACTGCAAGTTTTCTTTATCGTCTGTGTCTGTGCTTCATCCAGGATCTTCAACAGAGCTGTGGGCATCAAGGACATCCGAAGTAATCTCCCTTGGAGTGAAGGGGTCACTCCCTTGCATCAGCAGGCACCGCATTAAAGCTGACCTGTCTGCTGCTCCTGATGTCCCCCAGAATTCAAAAGGCCCAGCAACACAGGTGGTGGTTCTGCAACTCCCTCGAGACCTGACCTGTCCTCTCTGCAATTTTGATGCCAGTATCCCTCGTCGGAACTGCTGGGACCGAACCCCTGTGCACTCCGTCGACTTGCCGTTGCCAAGGCTTGTTGACTCAGCACTCCAGAGGTTTTCGGGTTACAAGAAGCTCCAGCCTCCAGCATGTCTTCCTGGGAAGATCTTCATCCTCACCGCATCCTCTGCATGTGGGCCTTTATCTTTGGTGAGCTGCTCGAGATCCTCTTGCGACTCCTGTGCCTTTTGTCTGTGGGTCCTCTTGAGGGTCCTCTCTTGCTTCAGTGAGCTCCCCTGTTTGCTCGGGTCCTGCTCTGACTCTCCTGCACTTGGTGAGTTCCCTTGGATCTTGCTGGTCCCAACGTTGCTCCTTCATCGTTTTCCATGCCTGTTGCTGCTGCCAAGGCATGTTGGTGCTCCCGCCGGACACTGACTGCCTGGTTCTTGACTTCCGACGTGGGACAGCTCGTGAAGTTCCTCAGCGTCACCTGGTCCTCACAGCTGCAGCGACAAGGTCACCATCATCATTCTGCATCTTCCGTCATCAGTGGTCATTGCTCTTCCGTGCCTCCCGGTCACCTCTGAGTGGCATAGACTCTGTCCCCTCTGCTTGAAGGTTCTTCTCTTCAAGAATCCACACTTGGATTCCATCGGACTCTTGCACAGTCTCCGCCAGCGTCATCTTTTCTGAAGGTCATTGTGATCTACGGTTGTTTCCGACGTCACTTCGCATCTATGCACCTGGCTTCCCTGGTGTAGGTATCCTGGTTCCTGGGGTATCCACGGGTGGTGTGACTCTCTAACCTTCTGTCTTCCACGGGGTTTTTTCAGGGTCCACTGGGAAGTGTCCTTCTTTAAAACCGCAACTGCGACTTTCCCGTTGACTTGTATTGAGAACGTGGCTGTGTTTCCACTCTGCACACAGCCTTTGTGTGGTTCCTGGGTACTTACCTTGGGGGGTTCCTTGTGTCCCCAGCTCTTCTGAGTCTCCTGGTGCAAAAACCGACTTCGGTTGCAGGTCGCATTCCACTTTCTTAGTATATGTTTAGGGACTGGCGGGCATCTTCTTACCTAATTCGTGGAGTCCACCGAAGACTCCGCCCCTTTAATAAAGGCCGCCACTGACCGTATTGTAGTGACATTTCCGTAGAGTGGTTGGTAGTGATTGCCCTGACTATGGTGTTCGCTAGAGTTCTAGTATATTCCAGTAGATTACAAGTGAATCACGGAGGTCACATAGTAAATTGGAAGCAAGTAATACTTTTTCACGCCTTGGAGCCAGATACAGATGACTACACTTGTGGCATGACATCACCCCTTATTACCACTTGGAGCCATCTCTATAAGGTGGTTACATGCACGTCTGATTGGAGCACATAAGATTCACGCCTTTTCGAGTGTCACTTAGCAATGGCCGCCGTCTTCAAGTGAGCTTACTAGCTCCGCGCACGCTCATACGCATTGCGCATGCACGTTTCTTAAGTCGGATGGCAAGCGGTTAAGAGAAGCCGGAATTGTGTAGCTCAGTAACGAGCTTCATCGCGGCTGCTGAAGTTGATCGCAAAAAGGCCTCCGTGTATTAGGTAAGGACTTGTCCCGTTAGTTATATCGCTCCTCATTACTGTCTATCGGGGCCATAGTAACGAGTACCCTTGTCCCCTTAGATACTGGACTCCTATCTTTCAACTATTAAGTTGAACACATCTCACATCATTGGAAGTTCTTCGGTGAACTCCATGAATTAGGTAAGAAGATGCCCTCCAGTCCCTATTCCATGAGTAATTGAAGGTTCAACATATACTTATGTGCTACTATAATTGCATTAATTTATCATTTTAGATACCGGATGCTAGTCATCCCTACTCTGGGTGAATTGTCCAATACCCCAACCCCTTTCCTATTTCGTATATCCACATACTGGAACAAGGTGTCACCTACTCTGCCATTTTGGTGAGTACGGGTGAGGTTATTAGTACCTTCCTGTATTGATTGTACTATTGTGATTACTAATGCAGTTCACCATTGTTACAGCAGGAAAAAGCCTGCGGAGGATGCTCTATCAATGTGAAGACCACACAGACTGGATCCTAACCCAAAACTGACGTTAGATGGCTATATTAATTATATCACCGGCTGCCCAGGGTAAGCATAAATCCTGCACATTAATCACAGCCCACAATTAGCCATGCAGTCCAACTAATTCCTTCTCACATTTACAGTCCCCAGAATTTCCATCCTGAAAAGACCCTGTATACACAGAGGGTCAAAACGTCGTCGACTACTGATAGAGGATAGTCCAAGAAAGGCTAGAACATACCCTAGTGTCTATGAATTACTCTGAAACCCTTATGTACATCCTTTCTACTCCAATAACCAACTTCCCTTTTTAAAAAATTGTCACTGTAATTATATTCACTGTTTTGGTTATGGTGACTCCACTGGGGTCACATAAGTCACGAGATTCCATTTTATGTGTGTAAATAGTGTTTATACTCAGTATTAACTGACAAATATTTTCTACAGCTGAAGTGAGTGCTGCTTAAAAGTCTGCTTTGTGGTGCTGTGTTTTCCCTTGGTCATATGTGCTCTTTGAAGTCAATTATTACGTATAACTTTATAAGAAAAACAAATGTATTACACATTAACTACATTGTATGTTTCTTCTGCTTAAATCAAGACAAGAAAGTAATACCTTGTCAAAATATAAATGATTCCATGATTTAAATGAGTTCCTTGTGAACAATTGGAGATTGGCTGTTTACCAGCCAGGGCAGAAAGTATGGGTCTTTGAGCCTGTGGCCCCAAGAGCACTCCAAGACAATTGGAGTGGCCCCCATACCATGCTGGAGAAAAAAGGTGAGGTCACCTATTTGGTGGACCTGGGTACTCCTAGAAGCCCCCACAGGGTGCTTCATGTGAACCGCCTAAAGCCTTACTACGACAGGGATGACATGAGCTTACTCATGACTGCTAATGAGGGACAGAAGGAAGTGAGTGACCCTCTCCCTGATCTCCTCTCACACAATCATGTTGCTGAGATCCAGAAGATGCTGGAGTTAGGTGTCATTGAGCCTTAAGATAGACCCTGGGATAGTCCAGTAGTCCTTGTGCCAAAATCTCACTCCCAGGGCAGAAAGAGAAATTAGGTTTTGTGTAGACTACAGAGGCCTCAATGCAGTCACTAAAACTGAAGCCCATCCTATCCCCAGGTAGATGAATTGATAGATACTCTGGGTTCCGCCACCTATCTCAGCACCTTTGACCTGACTTGACTGCAGGCTGTTCGCAGATCAGACTCACAGGTGCTGCAAAACCTAAGACAGCATTTTTAACCCCTGGAGGGCACTTCCAGTTTATTATAATGCCTTTTGGTTTGAAAAATGCACCTGCCATATTTCTGAGGTGGGTGAATCAAGTTCTGTGGGTTCTGGAAGATTTTAGTGCAGCATATCTAGATGATATTGCGGTCTTTAGCTCCATCTGGCAGTATCACCTGGTTCACCTTAGGAATGTACTTGAGGCGCTGCAGAAGGCAGGCCTCACTATCAAGGCCAGTAAGCACCAGATAGTGCAGAGTAAGGTTGTATACTTGGGCTACCTGGTAGGTGGAGGACAAGTTCAACCATTGGAGAGCAAAATCCAAACCATTGTGGATTGGGTTGCTCTCACTACCCAGACTCAGGTCAGAGCTTTTCCGGGCCTCACTGGGTACTACTGAAGATTTGTTAAGGGGTATAGGTCCATTGTGATTCCCCTTATGACCTCACCTCTAAGAAGATGCCTAAGAAGGTGAATTGAACAGCTAGCTGTCAAGAGGCCTTTGATGCCCTGAAAAAGGCTGTATGCTCAGCTCCCATTCTGCAGAATCCTGACTACTACAAAAAATGTATTGTTCCCGACAGTTGCCTCTGAGATAGACATAGGAGCAGTGTTATCACAACTTAATGAAGAGGGCCAGGATCAACCAGTAGCTTTTATCAACAGAAAGTTGACCCAAGTGAGAAACATTGGTCAGCTATTGAGAGGGAGGCCTTTACTGTGGGCTGGGCCTTGAAGAAGCTGAGGCCATACCTGTTTGGCACTCACTTCATTTTTCAGACAGACCATAAGCCATTTTTATGGCTAAAACAGATGAAGGGTGAAACCCCCAAACTTTTGAGGTGATCCATTTCCCTACAGGCAATGGACTTTTCAGTGGAACATAGACCTGGGAGTAACCATGCCAACGCAGATGGACCTTCTAGATATTTCCACTTCGAAAATGAAGACTCACCTGGGAAAGTTTAGTCTTATCTTCTTTCGTTTGGGAGGGGGTTATGTAGGAAAGTATTATCTTTCTGGCATAGATTCCCCTACTTTTTGCCTGGTGTCAGTGTGTTTTGACTGTAGTTCACTGAGATACGGCTAATCAGGGCCCTAGTGACAGTGCTCTCTCTTCTAAATTCTTTGGTAAGTACTTTGTACACCCCACAATTGGTATACTGGGGTACCATTATAAGTCCCTAGTATATGGTACTGAGGTACCCAGGGCATTGGTATTCCAGGGGTCTCCTATGTGCTGCAGCTTGTATTATAATTGAAAGCAGCTGGAGCCTCGTTAGGTCCCCAAACCAGGATGCACAGCGAAAATGAAAATTCACCAACGAATCAATTTAAACATCTAAATCCAAACAAATTACATTTTTATAATGTAAACCAACAATGCCAAATACAAAAACATATGCAACATAATTGCTAAGTGTAAAGCTCCACTGGTATGATACTCCATGCATGCAGTATGACATCCAGTAGTAGTCATTTACCTATTTGAGTTTGTGTATTGCCATGGTATACAGCGAAGGCAGTACGGTGGATGTCATACTGCATGAATGGAGTATCATACCAGTAGAGCTTTACACTTAGCAAATATGTTGCATATGTTTTTGTATTGGGCATTGTTGGTTTACATTATAAAAATGTCATTTGTTTTATCGCAGTTACCCCTGAAGAAGGGCAGTTTGTTGCCCGAAATGCATTGGGTCATATTGTTCACGTCGCGCTATGGGACACGATGAATCCCCATATGTATGGGGGGAAAAGCCTGAACAGGCATGTGTTGAACCTGTCGTTTAAATGACTTACGATGAATAACTGTGCAAAATATGGATTATAAACTAAAATGGAATTTAAAATGCATGGATTAAAAATGGATTCAGTTGTTTAAATTGATTCGTTGGTGAATTTTAATTTTTGCTGTGCATCCTGGTTTGGGTACCTGACGAGGCTCCAGGTGCTTTCAATTGCATTCAACATGCACGGATGGAGCGCGTTACAGGGTCGCACGCTTCATCTACTACACAAGCCATCGAGCAACTTAAAACTTTGGTGTGCATCTACCGCTATCGTTGCAGCATATATTATGCCACCCATAAGAGCCCATGCAAACTATGTCTGCAGAGCTGCCATTGCCGTCTGCCTGAAATTGTGCTTGCACCTTTCACTTGGGATATAAGGTTTCATTTACCCCTATGGTAGGCGCTTCAGTCAAAGGGCAGGGTGCATGGTTCTAGGTGTGTGGGTACCCCTGCACAAGCAAAGGTACCCCTACGAACCCCAGACTCCATTCTCTGGGCTTTCTAAGTGCGGGACAGCCATTATAAGGTATGTAGTGTACACTGGCTAGTCGAGATGTCCAACTACGTAACGGCTGCCCGAACCTGGTCATATTTGGTATCAAACATGTTGGAATCGTACAACTACACTGATTCCAGTGTTTGTTGCATGATAACATGTACGGGGGATACTCAAAGGACAACCCCAATACCTACCTGTGTAGCCTTACAGGGTGTGCCTGCCAGCCTGCGCTGCTGCCGACCCTAGACAATTTGAAGCTCCCCTGCTGATGAGCTTCATTTGGGCAGAGGAAGCTGAACAGTGGGTTTCGTGGGAAGGGGAGGTGTGACCACCTCTCCTTTAGAATTGGGTAGGGTGTGGATGCTTCCAAGAGCCACTAGACTGCATTGAAGGGAACATTTGGTGCCCCCAGGCATAAATCAGTTTTGCCCAGTTCAGGAGCCCTTGGCTCCCACTCTGGCGCAAATCCACACAAAGGACAGTGGAGTGTCCACCCCCCTGTCCAGCGCCTTGCTTGAGAGGTGCCCAGAGCTCCTCCAGGTGGCAACTTGATTCTGCCATGTTGAAGTTTGGCCCTTGGGAGCATCTGACGGGCTAGGACAGCTGAGTAGTGTCCCTGACACCCTCTGGTATGTGGATCATCAGAGAAGAGGTCCTTCCCCTTTTTAGGTTAACTTAAGGGCTCCCCTGAGGGTGGGTCCTTATATTCGTCCCGACAGCAACTTCATGATCTGACTGCCTGTCATCTGACGACTGTCCAAAGACTCTTCTGTTGGTGGACACTGGATCTCTGCTGTTCTTCAAGCCAGTACCAAAGACAAGATTGCTTTTTTGCCTGGAAGATTCCTGCTGCATCTTAGTCCCTGTTTTTCTTCAAGTTCTGCAACTCTGTGCCCGTGCATCCTCCGAGTCACCAAGGACCCGGCCTGCATCCCAGCCAGAAAGAATCTCCCTTGGAGTGAAGGAGTCAATTCCCTGCATCCACTGGCACCTCTACGTCGACGACCTGTTTGCTTATCCTGTTGTCCCACGGATATCTCCCTGCTCTGCAACACAGGTTGTGATTTGTTGGTTCTCCAGGAGCCTGACCAGTCTTCCCTGCAACATGGGCGACTGTAATCCCTCTCCAGCCGACGTGAACCGCCTCCCTGTGACCGCGTCTGTTTGCCGTTTCCAAGGCTTGTTGGCTCTCCTCACAAAAGATCTTCAAGCTGCAAGAAGCCCCACCCTCCAGCACTTTACAGCTCCAAGAACAACGTCCTGCCTGCCTTCATCTCCTGTGTGCTATGGAGGCTTCCTCGTGAGTCCCTATGCCTGCTGCCAGAGGGTCCTCAAGGGGACTCCGTCGATTCCTACTGGCTCTCCTGTGTGCTGATGGCCGGCCCTGACTTACCCTTACTGGGATAGTCTCACAGACCTTGCTGGTCTGCATCACAGCATCTTCTCCCGCGAACCGTTGTATGTTTTTTCCAAGACTTGTTGGTGGTCCTGCGGGCCACTGACCTTCCTGCACACGTCGACCAGCTTGTGACAGCTCACCGACATCTCTTGTGCTCTGTCATTGTCGACTGGGCTGCGCAGCTGCTGCTACATCGTCACCGTGCTACAGCAAGAACCTCCAACCAGGGATGTTATTGTGCTCCTGTGCGTCCTGGTCACCTCTGTGTGGTTTGGACTCTGTCCCCTCTGCTTTAAGATTCTCCTCATCTAGATTCCACATTCTGGTTCCACCGGCCTGATCCACAAGACTCTGTAACTGCTGATCTTCCACGAACCTCCATTGGCTTCTACGGGCGGTTCCGATACCACTTCATCCCTATGCACCTGGACTCACTGGTGTAGGTATCCTGGTTACGGGATATCCACGGGTGGGGTCACTCTCCAACCTTCCTTGATCAAAGTGGTTCCTTTGGGGTCCTTTGGGAAGGGTCCTAGAACTGTAAAATTCCAACCGCAACTTACCCAATGTTATCCTATGGACTTTTAACCCGGTGTAACCACTCTGCACCCGGGCGCCTTGGGGTCCCTGGCTACTCACCTTAGGTGGTTCCGTGTTTCCCCTGCGGGTTCTCCATCCTTGGGCACTAGTCCTGTTTTGATACTTACCTCACATTCCACTATTTCAGTATATAGTTTGGCCCCCCTAGTTGTGCCCTATGTCTTTTTGTATGCTACTTTTCTGAAGTATCTATTGTGTGTAATTGATATTGCCGAGCAGGAGAGATACCACGTTAGTGTCTAGTGTGTGCTAATAAATACAGAATATATTTATACTCACCTGGTGTGGTTCTTTCTTGTGTGAAAGGCTTACTGACTATATTGGTGAATGCACTTGCTTTACACCCCTCCTGACTAAGCCTTAGCTGCTCTCCACAGCTACCCCTTGAGAGCTCTGGTTTTCAGGGACCTAAATACTATCCCTAATGGTTGCCTGGACTCAGTGCACAATGCCTCACCATAGATGGACAGTATATACTGAGCGAGACTCCTACACTACTTCTTATTATTTAACCTCTTGCATTCAAAGGACATGCTGGAGCCGTCCCAGCACCAGTGCTCAGGACGGCTCCAGCACATCCTGGCACCAAAGGCAGGAAATCCCTCTCTTGCGAGCACGAGAGGGCTTTCCCTTTTCTTTTTATAGCCCCAGCTGCTGGTGCGCTGACATAATTTCAGAGAAAGTTAGAGTGAAATGAGCCGATCAGCTCATTTACTTTCACTTACACAGGGACTCATGGACATTTCTCAGCCCCCCTGTGCACCGAGTTTGAGGGGGAGGTGTCATTTGACAGGGGAGAATCTCACCTTTCCCTAGTTGATTCCTGATTGGGAGTTCTGCAGGAGGGCTATCCCCAAACAGGGATCCACCCATTAGACACCAGGAACTATTTTTCAGGGGGGAGTGCTCCCCCTTTCCTACAGCCATAAAATTTCATTACCTCCAATCTGCTCACTAGACACCAGGGAGTATTTTTTTTATATTGAAAAGGGGTGGGGGTGGCCCTCAGGCTAACTTGTGTAACGATATATCTGTAAGAGACAGTAGTTAGTGACAGATTCCTTACCTTAGAATATCCCCAGGCGTCAGGCTGGATCCGGAAAGATTTTTGCGTAGCAGTACCCTCTGCGCGTCGGTAGGCGGCGTCGTGCGGCTCCGCGTCCGTCGTCGGCGTCGTGATCGCCGGGATGACGTCGCGGGCAGTACTTGGCGCCGCCCCTGCGCGCTGACGTCCAGTTCTGTACACGACTTTCCGCGCCAGGAACGCAGAGCCATGCAAGAAGCTGACATAGGTGTCTGAAAAATACTAGGGCCCTGAAAGGGATGTCCTTAACCCTAGAAATCAGTTCGCAGAACGGGGAGGATGGGTGGGGCGGTAGGAATCTGTCACTAACTACTGTCTCTTACAGATATATCGTTACACAAGTTAGTAACTTGTGCATCTGAAAGAGACACGTTAGTGACAGATTCCTTACCTTAGAATAGATACCCCAGCAATACCAACCCCGGTGGTGGGTCTGCGAACAAAGATCAGACAAGGAAGTCCTGGAGGACAGAACGGCCAAAGAAGCCGTCCCTCCGGACCTGACTGTCAAGGCAGTAATGCTTTGTAAACGTGTGCAGCGAGGCCCACGTAGCTGCCTGACAGATAACCGGCAGCGGAACACCGCGGCCCAAGGCCGTGGTAGCAGCCGTTGCCCTGGTGGAATGGGCACGCAGCCCAACAGGAGGCTCCTTTTTAGCCAAAGAATAGCAGGTCTTGATGCACAAGGTAACCCAGCGGGAGATGGTCCTCTTGTGCACCGCCCGACCTTTTTGGCGCCCACGTAGCCAATAAAGAGCTGGTCATCCACCCGGAAGTGTTTTGTGCGGTCAATATAGAAGGAGAGCGCACGTTTTGGGTCCAGACGGTGGAGCCTCTCTTCCTCTCTGGAAGGATGCGGAGGCGGAAAGAAGGTGGGCAAAGTGATGGTCTGCCCAATGTGGAAAGCAGTAACCACCTTTGGCAAGAAGGACGGACGCGTCCGAAGAACAACCTTGTCTGGATGAACAGACAGAAAGGGAGGTTTGCAAGATAGAGCCTGGAGCTCACTCACCCGCCGAGCGGAGGTGATGGCCACCAGAAAGGCTGTCTTCAGAGTCAGAAGACGAAGAGGACAGTTATGTAGAGGCTCAAAGGGAGCGCACATTAAAAAGGTAAGAACCAAGTTTAAGTCCCACTGAGGCATCACAAACGGAACAGGAGGGAAGAGGTGAGTAATGCCTTTTAAGAACCTGTTAACAACAGGGGACTTGAAAGGGGAGGGCTGATCAGGGAGCCTGAGGAAGGCCGAGATAGCACAAAGATAACCCTTGATGGTACCCAGGGCAGAACCCTGTTGGGCCAGAGAGAGAAGGAACAGAAGGACCTCAGAAAGAGGGGCAGAAAGGGGATCCACAGCCTTTGCTGTGCACCATGCCACAAATTTGTTCCACCTGCAGGCGTATACCACCTTAGTGGAGGGACGCCTGGCTGCCAGAATCACATCACAAACTTCGGGAGGCAAGTCGAAAGGAATCAACTGCCGCCGCTCAATCTCCACGCAAGCAGGTGTAGACTGGACAGGTTCGGGTGGAGGACCGTCCCCTGCTGCTGCGACAGAAGATCCTCCCGAAGAGGCAGACGGATCGGGGGATCTACGCTCATATTGAGTAGCTCGGGATACCAAACTCTACGAGCCCAGTCCGGAGCCACAAGAATGACTTGGGCCCGGTCGTGCCGAATCTTCTTCAACACTCTGGGTAGAAGTGGTATAGGCGGAAAGGCGTACAATAGACCGCAACTCCACTCGTGACGAAAAGCGTCGCCGAGCGAGTGCCGCCTTGGAAATTCCAACGCGCAGAACTGATGACATTGCGCGTTCTCTTCGGTGGCGAATAGATCTAACCAAGGCTCTCCCCACTGTAGAAAGAGTCCTTGCGCCACTTCCGAGTGAAGACGCCATTCGTGATCCATCATGCACCTGCGGCTGAGTTCGTCCGCCCTGGCGTTCAGGGAACCTGCCAGGTGTTGAACCACCAGGAACATGCCCTGGTGTTCCAGCCATGTCCAGAGGCGCAGAGCCTCCTGACAAAGGGTCCACGACCCCACCCCGCCTTGTTTGTTGCAGTACCACATGGCAGTGGTGTTGTCTGTGAACACCTGCACTACCTTCCCTTTGACAGAGGGAAGGAATGCCTTGAGTGCAAGTCGGATCGCCCGGAGCTCCAGAAGGTTGATATGGAGCCGGGACTCCGCCGGAGACCAGAGGCCTCTGATCTCCGCCTCTCCCATGTGACCGCCCCATCCCAGAAGGGACGCGTCCGTCACAACTGTGTGCTCTGGCTGGGGAAGGGAGAGGGATCTGCCCATGACCCATTGCCGGGTCGAGAGCCACCACTGCAACTGTTTTGCAGTCCCCTCCGAGATCTGGACGTGATCGGACAGGTCGCCCTGGTGCTGCGCCCACTGGAACTTCAGGTCCCACTGCAGAGCCCGCATATGCCATCTGGCATGAGTGACCAGCAGGATGCAGGAGGCCATGAGGCCCAGCAGCCTCAGGGTCATCCGTACCGAAACCCAGGATAAGGGCTGAAAGATCGGAATCATAGCCTGAATATCCCGGACTCGCCGTTCGGGAGGATAGGCCCGAAACTGCGTCGTGTCCAGAACTGCTCCGATGAAAAGGAGCTGTGGAGAAGGAATCAGATGCGACTTTGGCACATTGATGGAGAACCCCAGCGAGTGCAGGAGTTCGGCCGTAGTCTGGAGGTGGGAGACAACTGCCTGGGACGAGCCCGCCTTCAGCAGCCAGTCGTCGAGGTAGGGGAAGACTGAAACCCTGCCCGGCGCAGATGAGCTGCGACCACCGCCATCACTTTCGTGAACACCCGAGGGGCACTGGTAAGGCCAAAGGGGAGCACGGTGAACTGAAAATGCTCGAGGCCTACCGTGAACCGAAGGTAACGCCGGTGGGCCGGCAGGACGAGGATGTGGAAATAGGCGTCCTGCAAGTCCAACGCTACCAACCAGTCTCCGGGGTCGAGGGCAGTCAAGACCTGAGCTAGGGTGAGCATCTTGAACTTCTCCTTCCGGAGGAAGCGATTGACGTTCCGGAGGTCCAAGATAGGACGCATGTCCTCCTTGTCCTTTTGGGCACCAGAAAGTAGTGGGAGTAGCAACCACGCCCTACTTCTGGGGTCGGAACATGCTCGATGGCCCTCTTGGCCAAGAGGGCCGTGACTTCCTTCTGTAGAAGCACCAAGTGATCCCCTGACATGCGGTGGAATTGAGGTGGCATGGCTGGGGGGTGGTCTCGAAGGGGAGGGAGTAGCCCCTTCGGACAATGTCCAAGACCCACTTGTCCGAGGTGATGGGACGCCAGTGGTGAAGGTGATGGCGGACCCTGCCCCCGACTGGCGTGCTGTGCACCTGAAAGGAGGGACTAGGAGGGCTTGGAGGCCGCGGACGGGTTGGAGGTGGTGGCCTGACCCGCACGCTGGTTGCCCAAACCGCCACGGCGGTATCCACGTCCTCGGCCACGCGAAGGCGCTTGCTGCGCGGGCCGTTGGCCGGGCTGTGGACGTGACTGGGCGCCCCTTCCGTGGCCACGAAAGGGGCGAAAAGCAGACGTATGCGGAGGGCGCACAACAGCAAGGCCCAGGGACTTAGCAGTAGCCCGTGAATCCTTGAAACGCTCCAGCGCATGGTCCGCCTTTGAACCAAAGAGACCGACTCCATCAAAGGGCATGTCCATGAGAGTATTCTGGACATCCCCTGAAAAACCAGTGGTTCTCAGCCAGGCGTGGCGACGCAGCGCCACCGTCGTTGCAAGCGATCTGCCCAGCGAGTCGGCGGTATCAAGGCCACAGCGGATGGTATACTTAGCCGCATCACGCCCTTCCGCAATAGCGCGGGTAAGCAGTGTCTGGACCTCCTCAGAACACTGCGGCAAAACATCAGCCACCGAATCCCACAGGGAGTGGGTGTATCGGCCCAAGAGGCAAGCGGTATTAACAGACCGCAAGCCAGCACTGGAGGAAGAGAAAGCCTTCTTCCCAAAGTGATCCAGGCGCTTGGATTCCCTATCCGGAGGGGCGGTAGGGAAGGCTGTTTGGGAGGCAGAGGCTTGGACAACCAAGCTCTCAGGGGTGGGGTGTTGGGAGAGAAACAGGGGGTCGCCCGGAGCCGGGCGATGGCGTCGGGCCACGTTCCTATCCACAGGAGCCCCTGTGGTGGGTTTGGACCAGGCACCCAAAAGAACGTCAGTGAGTGCATCGTTGAACGGCAGCACAGGCTCCGAAGAGGAGGCCGCCGGCTGAAGCACTTCAGTCAGGAGGTTAGTCCTGACGGCCACTGTAGGCAACTGGAGATTTAAGGCTCCAGCAGCTCTACGCAACACCGTTGCAAAATTAGCCCCCTCCTCCGTTGCCACGGGAGGAGACAGCATGCCAGAGTCGGGGGAGGTATCCAGCCCACTGGCATCCCCAAGTTCCTCAACCCAGTCCGGGTCAAACTCGCACTGTTGTGTGAGAGGGTCGCTCAGACCCCTCCCAGCTCTCCTGGTCCTCCTCAGGTTGAAAAGATGGAGGAGGAGGGACATAAGGGACCCAAGGCCTCATCGGCGCCGGAACCGGCGTCGGGCGACGCCGGTCCGGCTCCATGTCCGGACCCGGGGAGAACCGGGGAACGACGCCGCCCGGAGCCCCGGACGGCGTCGGAAACGGCACCGGGGACATCGGCGTCGGCGGAGGCGTGGTTAGGTCAACCGGCGTCGATGGAGGTTGCGGCACCACCGGAACCGGGGTCGAGGCCGGGGCCGGAACCGAGGCCGGGACGAAGGCTGGTGGGACAGGCGACGCCGGGACCGGAGTCGACGGCGACGCCGGAGCAACCCCATCTGGGCCCGCGGGGCCCGAAGGCGCACCGGAGGGACCTTGAGGCCCGAAGAGGCGGGCCATGGCCGACAGGAATTTCTGTGCTCCGGCCGGAGTCGCCCCGAACCCGGGAAGGACGGGTAATGCGGGGGCAACTCGACAGGCACGTCCGGGGCCGCGGGGCGGGGACGGTGCCGACAGGGACCTCAGCCGAGTCGCGCGACCGGCGAGGCGAAGTCTTAGAGCGATGACGCCGCTAGACTTCTTGTGCTTCGACTTACCGGAGGAGCGCGAAGACTTGGATTCCGACGAACGGCGGGGACTCCGCGTCCGGCCCCTCGACCTCTCCCGGGACCGGGGCTTGCTGCGGCGCGGAGCCGACTGCCGGACTTCAAGGAGCTTTCGAGACCGCTCTCGCAAAGCCTTCGGATGAAGTTTCCGGCAGTCAGGGCACGACTTCGTGTCGTGGCCTCGGCCGAGGCAGAAGAGACACTCGAGGTGGGGGTCCGTGATGGACATCATACGACCACATACCTCGCAGGGCTGAAAGCCGGGCATCCCTACGACACCTTAGGAGTCGTGAAGACTCGTTGAAGAGAACAGTGAAAAATTTCACAAAAAGATAGTCAAAAAGTGACTAGGGCACTGCTCTTCCCGGATCTGCGCTTACTGGCGCGGAAAAAGAAGAACTGACGTCAGCGCGCAGGGCGGCGCCTAAGTACTGCCCGCGACGTCATCCCGGCGATCACGACGCCGACGACGGACGCGGAGCCGCACGACGCCGCCTACCGACGCGCAGGGGTACTGCTACGCAAAAAACTTTCCGGATCCAGCCTGACGCCTGGGGATATTCTAAGGTAAGGAATCTGTCACTAACGTGTCTCTTTCAGATACAAAGCATTTTTACACTCACCTTGTGTGGTTCTTTCTTGTGTGAAAAGCTTACTGACTGACAATAGTGGTACATGCATCTGCTTTACACCCTCCTGAATAAGCCTAAGTTGTTTTCCACAGCTACCCCTTAGGAGCTCTGGTTTTCAGGGACCTAAACACTATCACTAAGGGTTGCCTGGACTCAGTGCACAGTGCCTCACCATAGGAGAACACTATATACTGAGCCAGCCTCCTACAAACTCGTCTTAATAAACCTGCACTGATTCCAGTGTCAGATTTTTTTTTAAACAAATGCACACAGAGAACCCCTTAGAGGGATCCCCTGAAAACAACCAACCCATAGTTTGGTCATCGACTTGTCTAAGACAGCTTGCCATCACTAGACAGAGTTCTGACCTCATGGCGTGAGCGCCAGCTCACTCAGAGGTCGAGAACAAAGCCTGCCTTGGATGGAAATGTTCACACCTTCCCCTGGTCAGGAAGAGCCATCTGTGGGGGAAAACTTCAAAAGCCTTGCCTCTTTTGAAACGCGACCCCCAGCCTCTCCTGACAGAATGAGTAGGCCCCCTCATGTCCTCAACTCCTTTTGGCTGGAAGACAGGCAGTAAAACTTAGAAAGAATAGGAGGTGTGCCCCCCCTTAGCCAACCCCACCCCTTAGACGCTGGAGGCGAGGTGAAGCACAAGTTACTAACTTGTGTAACGATATATCTGTAAGAGACAGTAGTTAGTGACAGATTCCTTACCTTAGAATATCCCCAGGCGTCAGGCTGGATCCGGAAAGTTTTGCGTAGCAGTACCCCTGCGCGTCGGTAGGCGGCGTCGTGCGGCTCCGCGTCCGTAGTCGGGATCACCGGGATGACGTCGCGGGCAGTACTTAGACGCCGCCCCTGCGCACTGACGTCAGTTCTGTACACAACTTTGCGCGCCAGGAACGCAGAGCCATGCAACAAGCTGACATAGGTGTCTGAAAAAAGTCTAGGGCCCTGAAAGGGATGTCCTTAACCCTAGAAATCAGTTCGCAGAACGGGGAGGATGGGTGGGACGGTAAGGAATCTGTCACTAACTACTGTCTCTTACAGATATATCGTTACACAAGTTAGTAACTTGTGCATCTGAAAGAGACACGTTAGTGACAGATTCCTTACCTTAGAATAGATACCCCAGCAATACCAACCCCGGTGGTGGGTCTGCGAACAAAGATCAGACAAGGAAGTCCCGGAGGACAGAACGGCCAAAGAAGCCGTCCCTCCGGACCTGACTGTCAAGGCAGTAATACTTGGTAAACGTGTGCAGCGAGGCCCACGTAGCTAGCTGACATATATCCTGCAGCGGAACACCGCGGCCTAAAGCCGTGGTAGCAGCCGTTGCCCTGGTGGAATGGGCACGCAGCCCAACAGGAGGCTCCTTCTTAGCCAAAGAATAGCAGGCTTTGATACACAAGGTTACCCAGCGGGAGATGGTTCTCTTGTGCACCGCCCGACCTTTTTGGCGCCCACGTAGCCAACAAAGAGCTGGTCATCCACCCGGAAGTGTTGTGTGCGGTTGATATAAAAGGAAAGCGCACGTTTTGGGTCCAGACGGTGGAGCCTCTCTTCCTCTCTGGAAGGATGCGGAGGCGGAAAGAAGGTGGGCAAAGTGATGGTCTGCCCAATGTGGAAGGCAGTAACCACCTTTGGCAAGAAGGACGGACGCGTCCTAAGAACAACCTTGTCTGGATGGACAGACAGAAAGGGAGGTTTGCATGATAGAGCCTGGAGCTCACTCACCCGCCGAGCGGAGGTGATGGCCACCAGAAAGGCTGTCTTCAGAGTCAGAAGACGAAGAGGACAGTTATGTAGAGGCTCAAAGGGAGCGCACATGAGAAAGGTAAGAACCAAGTTCAAGTCCCACTGAGGCATCACAAACGGAACAGGAGGGAAGAGGTGTGTAATGCCTTTTAGAAACCTGTTAACAACAGGGGACTTGAAAAGGGAGGGCTGATCAGGAAGCCTGAGGAAGGCCGAAATGGCACAAAGATAGCCCTTGATGGTACCCAGGGCAGAACCCTGTTGGACCAGAGAAAGAAGGAACAGAAGAACCTCAGAAAGAGGGGCAGAGAGGGGATTCACAGCCTTTGCTGTGCACCATGCCACAAACTTGTTCCACCTGCAGGCGTATACCACCTTAGTGGAGGGACGCCTGGCTTGCAGAATCACACACAAACTTCAGGAGGCAAGTCGAAAGGAATCAACTGCCGCCGCTCAATCTCCACGCAAGCAGGTGGAGACTGGACAGGTTCGGGTGGAGGACCGTCCCCTGCTGCTGCGACAGAAGATCCTCCCGAAGAGGCAGACGGATCGGGGGATCGACGCTCATACTGAGTAGCTCGGGATACCAAACTCTTCGAGCCCAGTCCGGAGCCATAAGGATGACTTGGGCCCGGTCGCGCCGAATCTTCTTCAACACTCTGGGTAGAAGTGGTATAGGCGGAAAGGCGTACAACAGACCGCAACTCTACTCGCGACGAAAAGCGTCGCCGAGCGAGTGCCGCCTTGGAAATTCCAACGTGCAGAACTGCTGACATTGCGCGTTCTCTTCGGTGGCGAATAGATCTAACCAAGGCTCTCCCCACTGTAGAAAGAGTCCTTGCGCCACTTCCGAGTGAAGACGCCATTCGTGATCCATCATGCACCTGCGGCTGAGTTCGTCCGCCCTGGCGTTCAGGGAACCTGCCAGGTGTTGAACCATCAGGAATATGCCCTGATGTTCCAGCCATGTCCAGAGGCGCAGAGCCTCCTGACATTGGGTCCACGAACCCTCCCCGCCTTGTTTGTTGCAGTACCACATGGCGGTGGTGTTGTCTGTGAACACCTGCACTACCTTCCCTTTGACAGAGGGAAGGAATGCCTTGAGTGCAAGTCGGATCGCCTGGAGCTCCAGAAGGTTGATATGGAGCCGGGACTCCGCCGGAGACCAGAGGCCTCTGATCTCCGCCTCTCCCATGTGCCCGCCCCATCCCAGAAGGGACGCGTCCGTCACAACTGTGTGCTCTGGCTGGGGAAGGGAGAGGGATCTGCCCATGACCCATTGCCGGTTCGAGAGCCACCACTGCAACTGTTTTGCAGTCCCCTCCGAGATCTGGACGTGATCGGACAGGTTGCCCTGGTGCTGCGCCCACTGGAACTTCAGGTCCCACTGCAGAGCCCGCATATGCCATCTGGCATGATCGACCAGTAGGATGCAGGAGGCCATGAGGCCCAGCAACCTCAGGGTCATCCGTACCGAAACCCAGGATAAAGGCTGAAAGATCGGAATCATAGCCTGAATATCCCGGACTCGCCGTTCGGGAGGATAGGCCCGAAACTGCGTCGTGTCCAGAACTGCTCCGATGAAAAGGAGCTGTGGAGAAGGAATCAGATGCGACTTCGGCACATTGATGGAGAACCCCAGCGAGTGCAGGAGTTCGGCCGTAGTCTGGAGGTGGGAGACGACTGCCTGGGACGAGCCCGCCTTCAGCAGCCAGTCGTCGAGGTAGGGGAAGACTGGAACCTCTGCCCGGCGCAGATGAGCTGCGACCACTGCCATCACTTTCGTGAACACCCGAGGGGCACTGGTAAGGCCAAAGGGGAGCACGGTGAACTGAAAATGCTCGAGGCCTACCGTGAACCGCAGGTAACGCCGGTGGGCCGGCAGGACGGGGATGTGGAAATAAGCGTCCTGCAAGTCCAACGCTACCAACCAGTCTCCAGGGTCGAGGGCAGTCAAGACCTGAGCTAGGGTGAGCATCTTGAACTTCTCCTTCCGGAGGAAGCGATTGACGTTCCGGAGGTCCAAGATAGGACGCATGTCCTCCTTGTCCTTTTGGGCACCAGAAAGTAGTGGGAGTAGCAACCACGTCCTACTTCTGGGGTCGGAACATGCTCGATGGCCCTCTTGGCCAAGAGGGCCGTGACTTCCTTCTGCAGAAGCACCAAGTGATCCCCTGACGCGGTGGAATTGAGGTGGCATGGCTGGGGGGGGTGGTCTCGAAGGGGAGGGAGTAGCCCCTTCGGACAATGTCCAAGACCCACCTGTCCGAGGTGATGGCACGCCAGTGGTGAAGGTGATGGCGGACCCTGCCCCCTACTGGCGCGCTGTGCAACTGAAAGGAAGGACTAGGAGGGCTTGGAGGCCGCGGACGGGGTTGGTGGCCTGACCCGCACGCTGGTTGCCTGACCCGCCACGGCGGGAGCCACGTCCTCGGCCACGCGAAGACGCTTGCTGCGCGGGCCGGTGGCTGGGCAGCGGACGTGACTGGGCGCCCCTTCCGTGGCCACGAAAGGGGTGAAAAGCAGAGGTTAGCGGAGGGCGCACAGCAGAAAGGCCCAGGGACTTGGCAGTAGCCCGTGAGTCCTTAAAACGCTCCAGCGCATGGTCTGCTTTGGTACCAAAAAGACCGACTCCATCAAAGGGCATGTCCATGAGTGTGTTTTGGACATCACCCGAGAAACCAGTTGTCCTCAGCCAGGCGTGGCGACGCAGCGCCACCGTCGTTGCAAGCGATCTGCCCAGCGAGTCGGCGGTATCAAGGCCACAACGGATGGTGTACTTTGCCGCATCCCTTCCTTCCGCAATGGTGCGGGAAAGCAGTGTCTGGACCTCCTCAGGACACTGGGGCAGAACTTGCGCCACCGAGTCCCACAGAGAGTGGGAATATCGGCCCAAAAGGCAAGCGGTGTTGACGGACCGCAAGCCAGCACTGGAGGAAGAAAAGGCTTTCTTCCCAAATTGATCCAGGCGTTTGGATTCCCTATCCGGAGGGGCGGTAGGGAAGGCGGTTTGGGAGGCAGAGGCTTGGACAACCAAGCTCTCGGGGGTGGGATGTTGAGAGAGAAACAAGGGGTCGCCCGGAGCAGGGCGATGGCGTCGGGCCACGTTCCTATCCACAGGAGCCCCTGTGGCGGGCTTCGACCAGGTGCCCAAAAAAACGTCAGAAAGTGCATCATTAAACGGCAGCAATGGCTCCGAGGAGGTAGCCGCCGGCTGAAGCACTTCCGTCAGGAGGTTAGTCCTGACAGCCACTGTAGGCAATTGGAGGTGTAAGGCTCCAGCTGCTCTATGCAACACCGTTGCGAAATTTGCTCCCTCCTCCGTAGCCACGGAAGGAGGAGACAGAATGCCAGTGTCAGGGGAAGTGTCTAGACCACTGGCATCCCCAAGTTCCTCTGCCCAGTCCTGATCATAATCACACTGCTGTGTGAGAGGGTCTTCCGACCCCTCCCAGCTCTCCTGGTCCTCCTCCGGTTGAAAATAAGGAGGAGGGGGGACGCCAGGGACCCAAGGTCTCATCGGCGCCGGAGCCGACGTCGGTCCGACGCCGCGTCCGGATCCGGAGAGAACCGGGGAACGACGCCACCTGGAGCCCCGGACGGCGTCAGGAACGGCACCGGGGACGTCGGCGGAGGCGTGGTTAGGTCAACCGGCGCCGATGGGGGTTGCGGTACCACCGGAGCCGGGATCGAGGCCGGGGCCGGGAGCGAGGCTGGTGAGACAGGCGGTGCCGGGACCGGAGTCGTCGGCGGCGCCGGGGCAACCCCATCAGGGCCCGAAGGCGCACCGGAGGGGCCTTGAGGCCCGAAGAGGCGGGCCATGGCCAACAGGAATTCCTGTATCTCGGCCGGAGTCGCCCCCGAACCCGGGAAGAACGGGTAATGCGGGGGCGGCTCCACAGGCACCTCCGGAGCCGCGGGGGGCGGGGACGGAGCCGACAGGGGCCTCAGCCGAGTCGCGAGACCGGCGAGGCGAAGTCTTAGAGCGATGGTGCTTCTTAGACTTTTTGTGCTTTGACTTACCCGAGGAGTGCGAAGACTTGGACTCCGACGACCGGCGAGGACTCCGCGACCGGCCCCTCGACCTCTCGCGTGACCGGGACTTGGTGCGGTGCGGAGCCGACTGCCGGACCTTGAGGAGCTTTCGAGACAGCTCTCGCAAAGCCTTCGAGTGCAAGGCCCGGCAGTCGGAACACGACTTCGTGTCGTGGTCGCGGCCGAGACAGTAGAGACACTCTAAGTGCGGGTCTGTGATCGACATCATTCGACCACAGGCGTCACATGGCTTGAAGCCGGGCATCCCTACCGACACCGTGGAGTCGAGATGACGAAGAAAACTGTGAAAAATCACCAAAAAGTTAGTCAAAAAATGACTAGGGCACTGCTCTTCCCGGATCTGCGCTTACTGGCGCGGAAAAAAGAAGAACTGACGTCAGCGCGCAGGGGCGGCGTCTAAGTACTGCCTGCGACGTCATCCCGGCGATCCCGACGACGGACGCGGAGCCGCACGACGCCGCCTACCGACGCGCAAGGGTACTGCTACGCAAAAACTTTCCGGATCCAGCCTGACGCCTGGGGATATTCTAAGGTAAGGAATCTGTCACTAACGTGTCTCTTTCAGATGCACATTTTTCAGTGCCCACCATCTTAAAGATGGTGGGGCTTCTCCAATCAGGGCTAGGGCTATGTCCCCCTCCCACAGGAGGTGGGCATAATAGAGGGTTTAGACCCCCCTTGTAAGGGGCCCATTGGCCACTACTTGTCACTCCCTTGTAAACGCCCCTAAATTTAGTATTTAGGTGGCATCCCCAGACTCTGAACTTGGATTGCACAGACACAAGAAGAAGACAAACGAAGAAACACTGTTGGACCGAGAATTTCAGACCTTGTGGTGGACTTTGGGCGCAAACTCCTGTCTTCCACCATAGACCACGACAATTGCCATCCTCCCAGTCGCTGTGTGGCCTCCACAAACCCCAACTCTTGCCTGTCACCTTAGAACTCGACAATCGCAATACTCCATCCTCCATATCGTCTCGTCGCTGTGTGGCCTCCACAAACCCCAGCGTGTCACCACTACTTCACAAATCGCCAAAGAACTCCCTTGAGATACAGGTACTATCTCCCCGCAGCCACAGGTCTCCAAAACAGCCAAGTGCGGTCCATGTCGTCCAGCTCTCCAGCCCGACTGACGTCTGAGCGTCATCTGAAGGTACACTTGCTCTGGAGGGTCAGTTCGACCTCTGTACCAGCAATACCAACCCCGGAGGTGGGTCTGCGAACCAAGTTCACACCAGAAAGTCCTGGAGAACAGAACGGCCAAAGAAGCCGTCTCTCCGGACTTGGCTGTCGAGGCAGTAGTGTCTCGTAAACGGGTGCAGCGATGCCCACGTAGCTGCCTGATATGTCATTCAGAGCGACTCCTTGTCCCGAAGTAGTAGTGGCTGCCGTCGCCCTGGTGGAGTGGGCGCGCAGTCCCACTGGAGGCTCCTTTTTTGCTAGAGAGTAAAAGGCTTTGATACACAAAACGACCCATCTGGAGACGGTCCGCTTGTGTACAGCCCGACCCTTCTTGGCGCCCACGTAGCCAACAAAGAGCTGATCATCCACTCGGAACTGTTTGGTGCAATCCAGATAAAAGGAAAGCGCCCGTTTTGGGTCCAGACGGTGGAGCCTCTTCCTCTTTCGAAGGATGCGGAGGCGGAAAGAAGGTGGGCAAAGTGATGGTTTGCCCAATGTGAAAGGAGGTGACAACCTTGGGAAGGAAGGATGGACGGGTCCTGAGGACAACCTTGTCCGGATGTACAGACAGAAAAGGAGGCTTGGATGAAAGAGCCTGGAGCTCACTCACTCTTCTGGCAGATGTGATGGCCACCAGGAATGCAGTCTTAAGAGATAAAAGTCTTAAGGGATAGTTGTGAAGCGGCTCAAAGGGAGCGCACATTATATATGTCAAGACCAGATTCAAGTCCCACTGGAGCATAACGAAGGGAATAGGAGGAAAGAGATGAGTTATGCCTTTTAAAAACGATTTACAACAGGGGACTTGAAAAGAGAAGGCTGATCAGGTAGCCGGAGAAAGGCAGAAATGGCTGAAAGATAGCCCTTAAGAGTGCCCAGAGCAGAGCCTTGCTGGGCCAAAGAAAGGAGGAACAAGAGAACCTCAGAAAGAGGGGCAGAAAGGGGATCCACAGCCTTTGCTGTGCACCATGCCACAAATTTGTTCCACTGGCAGGCAGATACCGTCTTGGTGGAGGGACGCCTGGCTGCCAAGATCACATCACAAACTTCGGGAGGGAAGTCAAATGACGTCAACTGTCGCCGCTCAATCTCCATGCAAGGAGGTGGAGGCTGAACAGGTTCGGGTGGAGGACCGTCCCCTGCTGCTGCGACAGAACATCCTCCCGAAGAGGCAGTCGGGTCGGAGGATCGATGGTCATGTTGAGCAGCTCGGGATACCAGACTCTTCGTGCCCAATCCGGAGCCACAAGGATGACTTGGGCCTGGTCGCGCCTGATCTTCTTCAGCACTCTGGGCAGAAGTGGAATAGGCGGAAAAGCGTATAACAGACCGCAACTCCACTCGCGACGAAAAGCGTCACCTAGCAAGTGCCGCCTTGGAAATTCCAACGCGCAGAATTGCTGACATTGGGCGTTCTCTTCGGTGGCGAATAGATCTAACCAAGGCTCTCCGCACTGTCGAAAGAGACCTTGCACCACCACCGAGTGAAGACGCCATTCGTGATCCATCATGCACCTGCGGCTTAGTTCGTCCGCCCTGGCGTTCAGGGAACCTGCCAGGTGTTGAACCACCAGGGATATGCCGTGATGTTCCAGCCATGTCCAGAGGCGGAGGGCCTCCTGACGCACAAGTTACTACTTGTGTAACGATATATCTGTAAGAGACATTAGTTAGTGATAGATTCCTTACCTTAGAATATCCCCAGGCGTCAGACTGGATCCGGAAAGTTTTGCTAGCAGTACCCCTGCGCGCCAGTAGGTGGCGTCGTGCGGCTCCGCATCCGTCGCTGGCGTTGTAAGCGCCGAGATGACGTCACGGAGACTACTTAGGCGCCACCCATGCGCGCTGACGTCAGTTCTGTACACGACTTTCCACGCCAGGAACGCAGAGCCATGCAAGAAGCTGACATAGGTGTCTGAAAAATACTAGGGCCCTGAAAGGGATGTCCTTAACCCTAGAAATCAGTTCGCAGAACGGGGAGGATGGGTGGGACGGTAAGGAATCTATCACTAACTAATGTCTCTTACAGATATATCGTTACACAAGTAGTAACTTGTGCATCTGAAAGAGACACGTTAGTGATAGATTCCTTACCTTAGAATAGATACCCCAGCAATACCAACCCCGGTGGTGGGTCTGAGAATAGATTACACCAGAAAGTCACGGAGATCAGAACGGCCAAAGAAGCCGTCTCTCCGGACTTGGCTGTCGAGGCAGTAGTGTCTCGTAAACGGGTGCAGCGATGCCCACGTGGCTGCCTGACAAATATCCTGCAAGGGAACGCCACGTCCCAAAGCAGTAGTGGCTGCTGTTGCCCTGGTAGAATGGGCACGCAGTCCCACAGGAGGCTCCTTTTTCACCAAGGAGTAACACGCTTTGATGCACAAAACAACCCACCGAGAGATGGTGCGTTTGTGCACGGCCAACCTTTTTTGGCACCCATGTAGCCAACAAAGAGCTGGTCATCCACCCGGAACTGTTGTGTGCGCTTGAGATAGAACGAGAGCGCACGTTTTGGGTCCAGACGATGGAGCCTCTCTTCCTCATTTGAAGGAGGCGGAAAGAAAGTGGGCAAAGTGATGGTCTGCCCGATGAGGAAGGGCGTGACAACCTTTGGCAAGAAAGAAGGACGGGTCCTTAAAACCACCTTGTCCGGATGAACAGAAAGGAAAGGAGGTTTAGAAGAAAGAGCCTGGAGCTCACTCACTCTTCTGGCAGAGGTGATAGCTACCAGGAAAGCCGTCTTGAGAGCAAGAAGACGTAAAGGACAGTTATGAAGGGGCTCGAAGGGAGCGCACATCAGATAGGTCAAGACAAGATTTAAGTCCCATTGAGGCATTATGAAAGGCACGGGAGGAAACGTGTGTAATGCCTTTGAGTAAACGGTTAACAACCGGGGACTTAAAAAGAGCAGGCTGATCTGGAAGCCGTAGAAAGGCGGAGATGGCCGAAAGATGACCTTTGATAGTGCCCAGAGCAGAACCCTGCTGGGCCAAGGATAGAAGGAACAGAAGAACCTCAGGAAGAGGGGCAGAGAGGGGATCCACAGCCTTTGCTGTGCACCATGCCACAAATTTGTTCCACCTGCAGGCGTATACCGTCTTAGTGGAGGGACGCCTGGCTGCCAGAATGACATCACAGACTTCGGGAGGAAGATCGAAGGCTGTCAACTGTCGCCGCTCAATCTCCACGCATAGAGGTGGAGGCTGGACAGGTTCGGGTGGAGGACCGTCCCCTGCTGCTGCGACAGAGGATCCTCCCGGATCGGAGGATCGATCGCCATGCTGAGTAGCTCGGGATACCAGTATCTTCGTGCCCAATCCGGAGCCACAAGGATGACTTGGGCCCGGTCGCGCCGAATCTTCTTCAGCACTCTGGGCAGAAGTGGTATAGGCGGAAAGGCGTACAATAGACCGCAACTCCACTCGCGACGAAAGCGTCGCAGAGCGAGTGCCGCCTTGGAAATTCCAACGCGCAGAATTGATGACATTGCGCGTTCTCTTCTGTGGCGAATAGATCTAACCAAGGCTCTCCCCACTGCAGAAAGAGACCTTGCGCCACGTCCGAGTTCAGACGCCATTCGTGATCCATCAAGCACCGGCGGCTGAGTTAGTCCGCCCTGGCGTTCAGAGAACCTGCCAGGTGTTGAACCACCAAGGTAATGCCTTGATGTTCCAGCCATGTCCAGAGGTCAGAGCCTCCTGACATAGGGTCCAGGACCCCACCCCGCCCTGTTTGTTGCAATACCACATGGCAGTGGTGTTGTCCGTGAACACCTGCACAACACTTCCCCGGACAGAGGGAAGGAATGCCTTCAGTGCACGTCGGATCGCCCAAAGCTTCAAAAGGTTGATATGGAGCCGGGACTCCGCCGGAGACCAGAGGCCTCTGATCTCCGCCTCTCCCAAGTGGCCACCCCATCCCAGGAGGGACGCATCCGTCACCACTGTGTGCTCCGGTTGGGGGAGGGAGAGGGATCTGCCATTGACCCAATCGCGATTCGTGAGCCACCACTGCAAGTGTCGCACCAGCAGGATGCAGGAGGCCATCAGGCCCAGGAGCCGGAGGGTCATCCTGACTGAAACCCGGGATAGAGGCTGAAAGATCGGAATCATAGCCTGAATATCCCGGGCTCGCTGCTCGGGAGGAAAAACCCGAAACAGCGTCGAATCCAGAACCGCTCCGATGAAGGGGAGCTTCTGAGAGGGACTCAGGTGCGACTTCGGCACGTTGATGGAGAACCCCAGCAAATGCAGGAGGTCGGCCGTAGTCTGAAGGTGGGTGACGACTGCCTGGGGCGAGCCCGCCTTCAACAACCAGTCGTCGAGGTAGGGGAAGACTGGAACCCCTGCCCGGCGCAGATGAGCTGCGACCACCGCCATCACCTTCGTGAACACCCGAGGGGCGCTGGTAAGGCCGAAGGGGAGCACGGCAAACTGAAAATGCTCCTGGCCTACCGTGAACCGCAGGTAACGCCGGCAGGACGGGGATGTGAAAATAGGCGCCCTGCAAGTCCAACGCTACCATCCAGTCTCCAGGGTTGAGGGCAGCCAAGACCTGAGCCAGAGTCAACATCTTGAACTTCTCCTTCCGGAGGAAGCCATTGACGTTCCTGAGGTCCAAGATGGGGCGCAAGCCCCCCTTGTCCTTCTTGGGGACCAGAAAGTAGTGGGAATAACAACCACTCCCTACTTCTGGCCCAGGAACATACTCGATGGCCCCCTTGGCCAAGAGGGCCGTGACTTCCTGCCGGAGAAGTGCCAAGTGGTCCCCCGACATGCGGTGGAACTGAGGTGGCATGGCTGGAGGGGTGGACTGGAAGGGAAGGGCGTACCCCTTGCGGATGATCTGCAACACCCACTTGTCCGAAGTGATAGCGTGCCAGTGGGAGAGATGAAGGCGGACCCTGCCACCCACTGGCGTGGAATGCCCCACAAGGCTCGGATTAGGAAGGTTTGGAGGCCGAAGCGGAGGGGGCGGTGGTGGACTGACCCCCACGCCGATTCCCAGATCTGCCCCTGCGGAAACCGCGGCCGCGCTGAGGCTGGTTCTGCACAGGCTTGTTGAAAGAACGTGCCTGGGCGCCCCTCCCGTTGCCACTAAAGGAACGAAACCCAGGAGTGGCTGGGCTTTTTGTGGAAAGACCTAAGGACTTGGCCGTGGCCCGCGAGTCCTTAAAACGTTCCAGTGCACTGTCGGCCTTATCGCCAAACAGGCGAGTGCCATCAAAGGGCATGTCCATGAGTGAGTTTTGGACATCTGGCGAGAACCCGGTAGATCTGAGCCAGGCGTGGCGACGAAGCGCCACAGTCGTAGAAATCGCTCTACCTAAGGAGTCCGCGGTGTCTAAACCACACCGAATGGCGAACTTAGCCGCATCTTTACCTTCTGCAGTGGCTTGGGACAATAGAGCTTGGGTCTCCTCAGGACACTGAGGTAACACCTGCGCAACTGTGTCCCACACCGCGTGGGAATAGCGGCCCAATAGGCAGGCGGTATTCACCGACCGCAGCCCCAAGCTGGCGTAAGAGAACAAACGTTTACCGAACTGTTCCAGCTTCTTAAGAGTCCTTATCCGGCGGAGCCGTGGGAAAGGCACTTTGCGACCTCGAAGCTTGGATGACCAGACTCTCGGGCGTAGGATGAGTGGTCAAAAAAGCGGGGTCACCAGGCGACGACGCCTGGCGACATTTTTATCCACAGGAGCCCCAGTGGATGGCCGCGACCAAGTGCCCAGCAAGACGTCGGTAAGGGCGTCGTTAAACGGGAGCAGGGGCTCCGACGAGGTGGTCGCCGTCTGGAGCATCCTCAGTAAGGAGGTTAGTTTTGAGGGCCACCATAGGGAGATCAAGGTTGAGGACCTCAGCTGCCCGACGGAGCACCATTGTGTAGGAGGCGCCCTCCTCCATAGTAGGCGGGGGAGAGGCAAACCCCGGGTCAGAAGAGACATCGAGGTCGCCGGCGTCCTCCAAGTCGTCCGCCCAGTCCTGCTCGGAGTCACACTGACGTGCGAGAGGGTCCTCGGACCCCTCCCCGTCGTCCACCACCGCCGCCGGTGGCACCGACCACGGCGGCGGGGCAGGAGCCGGAGAGGGAATATACGGCATCGGGAAAGGCGTCGGAAACTGCGCCGAGAACGGCGCCGGTCGG